>JARQOD010000004.1:189557406-189593044 GCA_033576555.1 Oophaga sylvatica | reverse complement strand
GTTCCCACTGTGAAGCATGGAGGAGGTGTTGTGATGGTGTGGGGGTGCTTTGCTGGTGACACTGTTGGGGATTTGTTCAAAATTAAAGCGGTGAGCGGTCCAGCTCACCCCAAACCATCTCGATTGGGTTCAGGTCTGGTGACTGTGGAGGCCAGGTCATCTGGCGTAGCACCCCAACACTCTCCTTCTTGGCCAAATAGCCCTTACACAGTCTGGAGGTGTCTTTGGGGTCATTGTCCTGTTGAAAAATAAATGATGGTCCAACTAAACGCAAATCGGATGGAATAGCATGCTGCTGCAAGATGCTGTGGTAGCCATTCTGGTTCACTATGCCTTCAATTTTGAATAAATCCCCAACAGTTTTACCACCAAAGCACCCCCACACCATCACACCTTCTCCTCCATGCTTCACGGTGGGAACCAGGCATGTAGAGTCCATCCGTTCACCTTTTCTGCGTGCAAAGCAGTAATCAAAGCAAAAGGTGGCTGCTTTGAAGAACCTAGAATATAAGACATATTTTCAGTTGTTTCACACTTTTTTGTAAAGTGTAATGTATAATTCCACATGTGTTAATTCATAGTTTTGATGCCTTAAGTGTGATTCTACAATTTTCATAGCCATGAAAATACAGAAAAATCTTTGAATGAGAAAGTGTGTCCAAACTTTTGGTCTGTACTGTATGTATATCATCTAAAGAGTTAGGGCTCATTCAGTTGTCCGATTTTCACGTACGAGAGGTACCTGTGTTTTTCACGGAAAGAACTCGTTCCTGTGATAGTCAATGGAGTAATTCACATGTCTAAGTTTTCGCAGGCAGAGCGGAGATATGTCAGATTTTGAGCTGATGAAAGTCTATGGGTCCATGAAAAAATCAGATTGTATGTGGATGGCATGCGACTGCGGTCCGACTTTCACGGACTGCCACATAGGAGAACGTAGAGAAATTTTTTTCTTTCTCCATGCACGAGAGAAACGGATGACATCCAGTCCACACTCTGATGGAAATAATCGGTCCGTTTTTCTCATCTGGGAGAAAGACGGACATCTGAATGGGACCTAAGATTAATGTTGTAATGCAACATGTTTTGGAAGAGTCATAGCTCATAAGATGACCCTTTTGAACTGTGGTTGGTAACTAAGCCCAATGGCATCTTATGTGGCACCATACCTCACACACTTTACTTGAGATTTGCAATTGTAGTATCCAATGACTAATCATAATACCTTTTAAAAAGAGCAACTCAGCTTCCAAGTCCCTTTGTCGAAATGCAGACAGTCGACATATCCCTAATGCTATGTTGTACAAATTAAGACTTGGCAAATATTAAGATGGATTAACAGATGATTCAGAAGAAGAATTTGCTTGAAGAATCAGAAGTCGCCCTTGAGAAAATAATAATGTATAATCATTATTACAGGGATTTTCTCTAACAATATATTGACGTGATTATATTTTGTGTCATTTTTTGGGGAATGGAAACTTTTCCTGCATAGAAAATTCAGTCATGTGAATGTATTTTCACTGTATACCTGAGAAAACAACCTGCCAGATAAGGAGGATGGCAAATGCTATTGGACAAAACAAAATATCAAGTAGCAAGGGACTAACCATTAAAATTACCTTCCCCTCTCTATTAATGTCTATATCTCAATTCTCAAATACAGACATATATCACCATAGATTAGCTGCTCTCAGCTGCTTTATCACACTCTCATCACAGGCTTGCTCTTCAGATCAGAAGGTACATACAGTACAGACCAAAAGTTTGGACACACCTTCTCATTCAAACATTTTTCTGTATTTTCATGACTATGAAAATTGTACATTCAAACTGGCATTCTCTTGATGAGCTTCGAGAGGTAGTCACCGGAAATGGTTTTCACTTCACGGGTGTGCTCTGTCAGGTTTAATAAGTGTGATTTCTTGCCTTATAAATGGGCATGGGACCATCAGTTGTGTTGTGCAGAAGTCTGGTGGATACACAGCTGATAGTCCTACTGAATAGACTGTTAGAATTTGTATTATGGCAAGAAAAAAGCAGCTAAGTAAAGAAAAACAAGTGGCCATCATTACTTTAAGAAATGAAAGTCAGTCAGTCCGGAAAATTGGGAAAACTTGGAAAGTGTCCCCAAGTACAGTTGCAAAAACCATCAAGCGCTACAAAGAAACTGGCTCACATGAGGACGGCCCCAGAAAAGGAAGACCAAGAGTCACCTCTGCTTCTGAGGATAAGTTTATCTGAGTCACCAGCCTCAGAAATTGCAGGTTAACAGCAGCTCACATTAGAGACCAAGTCAATGCCACACAGAGTTCTAGCAGCAGACACATCTCTACATCAACTGTTAAGAGGAGACTTTGTGCAGCAGGCCTTCATGGTAAAATAGCTGCTTGGAAACCACTGCTAAGGACAGGCAACAAGCAGAAGAGACTTGTTTCGTCTAAAGAACACAAGGAATGGACATTAGACAGTGGAAATCTATGCTTTGGTCTGATGAGTCCAAATTTGAGATCTTTGGTTCCTACCACCGTGTATTTGTGCGACGCAGAAAAGGTGAACGGATGGACTCTACATGCCTGGTTCCCACCGTGAAGCATGGAGAAGGAGGTGTGATGGTGTGGGGGGTGCTTTGCTGGTGACACTGTTGGGGATTTATTCAAAATTGAAGACATACTGAAGCAGAATGGCTACCACAGCATCTTGCAGCGGCATGCTATTCCATTCGGTTTGCGTTTAGTTGGACCATCATTTTTTTTCAACAGGACAATGACCCCAAACACACCTCCAGGCTGTGTAAGGGCTATTTGACCAAGAAGGAGAGTGATGGGGTGCTATACTAGATGACCTGGCCTCCACAGTCACCAGACCTGAACCCAATCGAGATGGTTTGGGGTGAGCTGGACCGCAGAGTGAAGGCAAAAGGGCCAACAAGTGCTAAGCATCTCTGGGAACTCCTTCAAGACTGTTGGAAGACCATTTCCGGTGACTACCTCTTGAAGCTCATCAAGAGAATGCCAAGAGTGTGCAAAGCAGTAATCAAAGCAAAAGGTGGCTACTTTTAAGAACCTAGAATATAAGACATATTTTCAGTTGTTTCACACTTTTTGTGATAAATATATAATTCCACATGTGTTAATTCATAGTTTTGATGCCTTCAGTGTGAATGTACAATTTTCATAGTCATGAAAATACAGAAAAATGTTTGACTGAGAAGGTGTGTCCAAACTTTTGGTCTGTACTGTATATATACTGGAGAATGGAAGGAATAGCTATAAATGTGCACTTAATGTTCAGACTTTTGTAACAAAACAGAAAATGTTAAAGGGAACCTGTTACATGAAAAAACGCTATTAGCCTGCAGATATGGAGATAATCAGGTTAATAGCTTTCTGAATCTGCACGGGACTTGCACCAAGAGCCCCGCTGCCAGGAAGAAATGCCCCGCTATAACCACACCTCTGGCACTAACTGACAGCTCGCTTGCTTGGCATTAGGACCAGCTGTCAGTCAGTGCCGGGGGCACAATAACAGCCGCCGCTCTCTATACACAGAGTGGTGACTGATCCTCCGCCGACACCGCACCCTTGACTGAAATCCAAAAGCTGGAGGGAGGAATAAAGTTCTTTTCCTCTCGGCATCGGGGCTCTAAGTGCCAGCACCGGGCAGACTCAGAATGCTATTAACCTGCAGATTAATCCCACATCTGCAGGTTAATAATATTTTTTCATGTGACAAGTTCCCTTTAAAACATTGGTAAAAAGTCAGAAATACAAAATTTTGATTCTTGCACAAATAAAGAGAGGCTCTTGCACAAAGTTTAAAAGTGCAAGTAGAATAACAAAAAGATGTTTTTCTATTAAGCATCACGATAAAGGTTATATAGCCTTACCTTCATTCACAAATGATATTACTATTGCAGTAAATGTACAATTATAACAGTAACGAACTGTAAATCAATGAATAAAACATTATTTTTGGAGAGACTAAATTTGTAACATAAAACAAGCGATAATTCAGTATTTTGTTTGGCACAAACAAAAGTTACCTTGGAGGTGTGCCCAAATACTCAATCACATGACTTAGAAAACAGTGGAAGGATAGTTAATTAAAAAGCAACAACTGAAAGGACCTCAGTATTACTCATTGTGCGACAACAAGATAATGGTCATTTTAATTTCATTACTGTTGAATATTTCAAAAGTGCTGCAGCTATTAATCAGAAAGTATTAAATCTTCTGTACTTGTAGGGGACCGTGAATGACATTATACATACCATGGAAGTTTCATGTTGTTGGTCCGCCAGTTACATTTCAGGTAATATGCATTATATAGACAATCTACATTCTTATCTGGTATCTATACTACTGACCTGGACTGAACTGAGAAAAGGTGAACATGGCCCTTACCCATCATCATACATGCTGTTTGCTTTTCCAATTGTCAAGCCCCTTATGTCATTGCTCTACATCCAAAAGGAAAAGGTCTATCATAAAATAGTGATGACCATGTAATACGACATAAATGATGACAATTTAATTTGTCCTGATTTTTCCCAGCATCAGATGTCGGGAGAAAGCATTTCAACATGCCTGATCCTTTTATACTCAGGGAAGACAGACCAGTGGTGCTGACCACAGCTTCCCCCATTTATCACATATCACTTCAGCAGGACTAAGGGTGAGGTATTGGGAGGTGGAGAAGAAGGGCAGTTGGAGAAACCACCATTTCTCCAATGTCTGTCTATAGTGTATGGCCAGCTTAAAGAGGAGATGGCACTTGCCATAAATATATCACTATTTTACCTTTTGTAAATGAAGCTGTTCTGAATCTGACATTTTTGTGTTGATCTTTTCTACGGGAGTCTTCATGAGGACAGTGCCAGCTTAGCTATGGGCCCGATTCATTATTTATGTTTTTCATTTTGTCTTGTAGACAAATAAAAAGGAGTTTTGTAGATATGGTCCGCGCTGCAAAATAAAATATAGGTCCAGACATGTTTGAAATAAAACATGGTGGTTTAATCAATGCGTTTCGAAGTCTGAACATCTTCAATGCACTGATTAATCCACCATCTTTTATTTAAAAAACGTCTGGACCTATACTTTATTCAGCAGCGCGGACCATATACACAAAATTCCTTTTTATTTGTTTTAAATACGGTCATCTGCTGACCCGTGGATTTGCTGCAGCTGATATCTTTATGATATCTACACGCTTTATTAAAAGCCTATATCAGGTTAGTATAATTTGTGTGTATATATTTGTCGCTGATTTCTCCAGCAGTTTTATCGTTGGTCATTTTGTCTTGTGGTATTTGTTGACATATTTTACAACAAAAAACTTCTTCAAAATTGGAAACATTTATTTTATTTCTTTATTTTACTCATTTATATAGGCTAATAATTCCACAGAGCTTTACAGACATTATCGGACCTGTCCCCATTGAGGCTCACAATCTAAATTCCCTATCAGTATGTCTTTGGAGTGTGGGAGGAAACTGGAGAAGCAAGAATAAACCTGCGCGAACACGGGAGAACATACAAACTCCTTGTAGATGTTTTCCTTGTTGGCACATGGTTCTTGCATTTTGAGCAAAATAAAAATCCTATTTATTTTTTTAAAAGGAACCTGTCAGTAGGATCAACCCTCCTAAGCTGTTTATATGGGTATGTAGGGAATAGGAAGTTGAATAAAATATCTGCGAACTGATGTCTTATACTGGAGAATTCCACCTTTATTTTATATATTAATGAGTGGTTCAGGTCTATGGGCCGGACACTGATCTGCATAAGGATCTTCCTCCAGAGATTATTTTAAATGAATGGGGTCATTACCAGTGTGAGACACGGAAATAACACAGAACAGTAGAACTGAACTTTGTCTAATAAAAAACACATTAGCAGCTGCAGCTCTCACAGCTCTGCTGTATTGCAACACTAGTAAAATCCTGTCTGCCTGTGAGACAGAAGCTGAGAGGAACATGCAGATGTATCATGTACTTTGTAATCACACATAGAGATGCAGTGAGATCAGGAGAGCATAGAGCAACCATTTCATTTAACACTGGTAATGAACCACTTTATTTAAATTAAGCTGGAGGCAGATTCCTATGCTGAACAGTGTCTGACCCATAGTCCTGCACAGATCATTTACATAAAAGAAAAACGTGCACATCTCTGGAATAAAACAATGGATCACAAATCCGATTTCAAGTTATCACATTATTCAGCTTCCTATGACCTGCATGCTCATGTAGACGGCTTAGGAGAGTTAATCCTACTGACAGATTCCCTTCAACTTTCTTTGCGGATTTTTTTGTGACTTTTTTTGCATAAAAATGGTTACAAAATTTGTCCAAAATAAAAATTCAGACGGACCCAAAATCACTCCAGGGAGGACTGAAAGACTTCTATGCAACAAAAACCTAAGACTTTTTAAAAGTTGCAATTGATGAATTAGCAAAACCATCTGTAAACCCCCAAAGCATGTCCACAATGGCGAACATAAAAAATTTAAAAAAAACAAGCAAACATGTATAAAACAGACTTTAGAAAAGGTGTGACTTAAAAAAATAATAAGGCGCAAATGAAAAAAAGATGAGAAACACCAAAAAAAAAAAATAGAGCAAATAAATAACAAAGCAAGATGTTAGTTTTTATATTGGGAAAAGAGGCTAATATAGAGCAAAAGAAAAAGTAATATTCAGGAGAACAGCAGCATTTACATTAGATAAAGAAAATTACATATGTATTGCAAGTGACAAATCATCTTTATGAGTAGATTGTTGGAAATGTCTTATTCGTGGCAAAACTATATACATAAAATTTGTAAGTATGTATTTGTCTTTGAATAAATTCAAGAGATAACAACAGAATTAAATGGAACCTGTCTCATGAAATAAGTATTTGCTGTACAGGCAGGATGTTATAGACCAGGAGGATCTGACCAAAATATGTTACATTTTTGTGGGAAAAGATTCAGTGAAACTTGTATTTTATTCATTACAATCTCTGGTGTTTTTATACATACGAATCAAGTGGGTGGTCTTATCAGTGATTGACAGTCTTTCCTTTGACTGTACATGCAGATCTAGCTGTTATTCAATAGTAGGACCACCCACCGGTCTCATATACATAAACACCAGGATTCCAAATGAATAAATACAAGTTATATTAACCCCTTAGTGACCGAGCCAATTTTGACCTTAATGACCAAGCCAATTTTTACAATTCTGACCACTGTCACTTTATGAGGTTTTAGCTCTGGAACACTTCAACGGATCTTCACGATTCTGAGATTGTTTTTCGTGACATAGTGTGCTTCATGTTACTGGTAAAATTTCTTAGATAAGACTTTATTTATGAAAAAACAGAAATTATGCAAAAAATTTTAAAATTTTGTCATTTTTAAACTTTTAATTTTTGCGCCCTTAAATCAGAGAGTTATGTCACACAAAATAGTTCAAAAATAACATTTCACACATGTCTACTTTACATCTGCACAGGTTTGGAAACATTTTTTTTTTGCTAGGGCGTTATAAGGGTTAAAAGTTGACTAGCGATTTCTCACTTTTCAACAAAATTTGCAAAAACCATTTTTTTTAGGGACCACCTCACATTTGAAGTGACTTTGAGGGGTCAATATGACAGAAAATACCCAAAAGTGACACCATTCAAAAAACTGCACATCTCAAGGTGCTCAAAACCACATTCAAGAAGTTTATTAACCCTTCAGGTGCTTCACGAGAACTAAAGCAATTTGGAAGGAAAACATTAACATTCAACTTTTTTAACAAAAATATTTACTTTAGACTCAAACTTTTTATTTTCACAAGGGTATCTGGAGAAAATGGACCATAAAATTTGTTGTGCAATTTCTCCTGAGTACACCGATACCCAGTATGTGGGGGAAAGCCACTGTTTTGGCGCATGGCAGGGCTCAGAAGGGAGGGAGCACCATTTGACTTTTTGAACGCAAAATTGGCTGGAATCGATGGTGTGCACCGTGTTGCATTTGGAGACCCCTGATGTGCTTAAACAGTGGAATCCCCAATTCTAACTCCAAACCTAACACAGCCCTAATCCCAACCCTAACCCCAACACAACCCCAACCCAAACCCCAATCTCAACCCTAACTGCAAAGAATGGAAACAATTACATTTTTTTATTTTATCTAACTAAGGGAGTGACAAAGGGGGGTTTGACTTACTAGTTTTTTTATTCTGATCACGGTGCTAGGATCTATCACCATGATCAAAGTTAAACAATAGGAAAAATCTCCTATTGTTGCTGGGTACCGGCGAGCGCACTGCGCATGCGCCCACATTTTCTTTCAGGAAGAAATTGGGGAAGATGTGATTTGATCTCCTCTTATTGCACTGTTGCCAAAAACGTAATTCTGGTGTTTTTATTTTTTTTCTCATTAAGCTGTTTATCATTTGGATTAATTTACTTTATATTTTCATACATCAGACTTTTACGAATGCAGCAATACCAAATTTGTGTATTTTTTGATTGTTTTAATGTTACTATCAGTGTAGTTCCTGCTGGAGAGGGTGGGAGCCCCCAAGGCTGTGGGGGCCCTCGGCAACTGCCCAGTTCTTCCCCCACTCCCAACACTGACCCTGACTAGAGCCGTCATTCTGTCATGTTTCATAGGAAAAATAGTTCTGCATGCAGCGCTATTCTACTAAAATTCACAAGAACTTAAGTTCAAGCTGTAAATCAATGTGGTCTACGGATGGTGATGCTATACACTGGATCCTGCACTGCATTGTGGGAAACCCATGATACAGATCTGACCTGATCTGAAAGATTTGATAAGTGAGACCGGTGTCTCATATAAAAGATGTTTCAATTGCAGATAAAAGCAAACCATTTTTGAAGAATGCTTTAAAAAAAAGTCATGTAGAGAATGATTGTCTTGTTTATAAATGCATTTTACAGGTTTACAAATTAGAACAAATCTTTCTACTGCGGAGCAGTTCATAAATGTAATAAAACCTGGATAATAGACAAAAGACAGAAGCATTCAATAGGTAATTCTACATCAGTTTGTTTTCTCCCTCTTGCCCTTTGTAAAGGTCCAAACAATTACTATTCTAGTCTTGATGACATGGAGAGAATAACATAAGCTCATTGATCGTCGTCTACAGAGAAGCCCATTTTAGAATCAATATGATGACAGCATTTGTATAGACAATTATGCCTTTTTTATGCAGAGTCAACAATAGTCTTTGAAAAAGGACTCCTTATAAAATCTACAAGAAACACAAAACAGGGGTCAGGTATTCGGAAAGCATGCTTGCTACAGATGCGCCACACTCACCTATTCTCATTTGTACTTTTGCCAGTAAACCAATTTGTGGTAAGTATATGTTCTTGAAAGATGGTTCAGCTGATGACCCCACAGGTTCTAATACATTATGTTCAATGGTTTCCCCAAGACAAGCCAGCTGAAACAAATGTGAAAGGTGATCTATTAACGTTAACTCATTAACAAACAGAGAAATTGACCATTGCAGTTAACCCCTTAGTGACAGAGCCAATTTGGTACTTAATGAACAAGCCAATTTTTCCAATTCTGACCACTGTCAGTTTATGAGGTTATAGCTCTGGAATGTTTCAACGTATCTCACTGATTCTGAGATTGTTTTTTCGTGTCATATTATTGTACTTCATGTTAGTGTTAAACTTTCTTCAATATGACTTGTGTTTATTTATGAAAAAAATGGATATTTGGGGAAAATTTTGCAATTTTCAAACTTTTAATTTTTGAGCTCTTAAATCAGTCATATCACACAAAATAGTTAGTAAATTACATTTCACACATGTCTACATCAGCACAATTTTGGAAACTTTTTTTTGTTAGGAAGTTATAAGGGTTAAAAGTTGACCAGTGATTTCTCATTTTTCCAATAAAATTTATAAAACCATTTTTTTAGGGGACCACCTGTTACTGGCCTGCGGAATGCACCAATAGATATTAAGGAGAGGTGTGTTCGCAGCCCGGGGTCCACCGTGCAGGCAGGGCCTGCTGCTAGTAAGATGGCGTAAATAGGCAGTATGAGCGAACTCTGTTATCCCGCAGAGTCGCAGATGTAAACGCCGTAGAACTATATGGCGATATAAGCGGACTCTGTTAAATCACAGAGCCGCTGCAACAAAGACTGTGTCCTGTTAGACTCACAGGGAACACAGATGACTGCTAAGCGGATTGCAGTCTGTGGTCATGCAAACAGAACCCAAGCAGTAATCTCCTCACCGGAGTAGCCGGTATTCTAATGGCTTTTTCAGCCGAGCCCTGAACACGTGCATACAATCTCCTCACCGGAGGTGCCGGTATTTTAGGGGCTTATTTCAGCCAGACCTAACCACATGCATACATGACCACACTGGCGAAAGCACGTAACAGATTTGATACTAGCGCATGGCCATGTGGTAAGGACAGCCTTTTATAGCAGCCATGAGAAAAAGACCTTCCAGGAAGGACCAATGGGAAGCTGCTTCAGAACATCAACAGCCACAGGACCTTCCTGAAGGACCAATAGGAGTGACAGCTGTATCTGAGCATGTGACCCCTGATCTCCAATGGGAGATCTTGCCCTGGGCATGCTCAGATGAAGCAACAAAGGACTTAGTCCCAAATCTGCCTGCTCCAACACTGGTTGCAGCAGCAAGTCTCTGCACAGTACTGGGACGGGCAAGACGCTGGGACCGACGTCTCTGCTGAGCAGGAACCACTGCGGCCGGAGACGGATGGGGGACCGCAGCGGGAACAGCTCGAGATTCCCCCTGTGCAGGAGTGGGAACTCGAACCCTAACACCACCTCACATTTGAAGTGAGTTTGGGGGGTCAATTAACAGAAAATAGCCAAAAGTGACACCATTCTAAAAACTACACCCCTCAAGGTGCGCAAAACCACATTCAAGAAGTTTATTGACCCTTCAGGTGCTTCACGAGAAGTAAAGCAATGTGGAAGAAAAAATGAACATTTTACTTTTTTCACACAAAAATTTACTTTGGGACCAAACTTTTCTATTTCACAAGGGTATCAGGAGAAAATGGACCACAAAATTTGTTATGCAATTTCACCTGAGTATGCCGATACCCCGTATGTGGGGGAAAGCCACTGTTTGGGCGCACAGGCGGGCTCAGAAGGGAGGGAGCACCGTTTGACTTTTTGAACGCAAAATTAGCTGGAATCAATGGCTGGCGCCATGTTACGTTTGGAGACCCCCTAATGTACCTAAACAGTGGAAACCCCAAATTCTAATGCCAACCCTAACACAGCCCTAACCCCATCCCTAACCCCAATACACCACTAAGCATAATCCCAACCCTAACTATAAAACTAACCACAACCCTAACTTCAACATCACAACCCCAACCCTAGCCCCAACCCTTACCCAACCCAAATGCTAGCTCTAACCCTAACCCAACCCCAACCTTAGCACAACCCTAACCCTAGTCCCAACCTTAACCCTAGCTATAACCCCAACTATAACCCCAACCATAACCCTAGCCCAACCCTCACACTACCTATAACCCCAACTATAACTCCAACCATAACCCTAACTCTAGCCCAACCCTAACCCTAGCTATAACCCAACTATAACCCCAACCCTAACCCTAACTCTAACCCCAACCCTAACAATAGCCCCAACCCTAACCCTAATGGAAAAATTGAAATACTTTTTTTTTTACTTTATTATTTTTACCTAACTAAGGGGGGGTTAATTTACTATTTTTCTATTTTGATCACTGTGATGGTGTCTATCACAGTGATCAAAATTAACCAATAGGAAAAATTTCCTACTGTTGCCGGGTGTCAGCCGGAAGATCTCGGCAGGCACACTGTGGGTGCGCCCGCCATTTTCTTCCTGGAAGAAGACGCTGACAGCCGGGGGACAACATGGGGATGCAGGAGGGTCCAGAGACACCGGAGGTACCGGGAACCCCATTTTCTCTCCTCTGATGTGCTAGATCACATCAGAGGAGGGAGAAATTAAATGGGAAATCAGAATTTTTTTGCGGTCACCATTATTTCGTCAATAACGGTGATTTCAACACCAGGATCGGTAAAACCAACCCCTGGTAGCTGAGACCCCGGAGAATTTCCGAAGCTGGGGGGCGCTAAACACTTAGCTCTAAGCGCCGTTAAAAAGGATTAAGTACCCTTAACTGCTGTTGTTAAAATCGGATGTCGTTAAGGGGTTAAATTACTATAGAGTGAACACAATTCCCCCATGAACCAAAAATTAAGGCTTCTCCATCATGTACTGATCAGACTAGTGCACACCAGAAGTCTTATACAGAAGCCATAAAGAGTTATTTAGTATGACACTACCCACTCTTCGGAAGTGAGAATTACACAGTTAGAGGGGTTTTCCAGTTTTATGTGTATAATGTTCAACAAGTTGTTTTCATTTTTATTCCATAAATCAATTATATACATGAAGATAAGCAACTTTGTAATATACCACTTGTGATGAAATCGGACGAATGCAATCCGATAAAAAATCGGATTGTATTCGGACGAATGTTATTCTATCATTGTGTGTTCATCTGTATTTTTTTCCCAGCTCGGATCAGATCACGATCGGATGCATACTATAATTGTAATCGTAAATCGTATTGCATCCCACAATAGAAGTCAATGGGTGCAAGGAAAAATCAAGTGCTGTCCGATTTTTACACACCAATCGAATTTCAAAAGCCCGCAATTCAAGTGCCGCGTGCAGTAAAATCACAGTGTGACAGGTTAGAATAGAATAGATATATACACATAGAATACATAGATATATAGATGTCAGTGACACATATATATACGTATATACAGTACAGACCAAAAGTTTGGACACACCTTCTCATTTAAAGATTTTTCTGTATTTTCATGACTAATGTGATTGGCGGCGGGCGACCAATCACATCAGCTGCTAGTGGTATTCAAATATGGCGCCAATACCGCTAGCAGCTGATTGGTCTCCAGCCTTGGCGGGGGATTCAAATCCCGTGTGGCACGCTCATTGGCTCAGCCAGGGACGGCTCAGCCAATGAGGGGTGCCGCGCGGGATTGAAATCCCTGCCAAAGCCTGCGTGGCACCGCTCATTGGCTGAGCTGCCGGCGGCTGAGCAATGAGCGGTGTCGCACGGGATTTGAATCCCCTGCCAAAGCCGCGCAGCCAGGGGCAGCTCAGCCAATGAGCGGTGCCGCGTGACTTTGGCGGGGGATTTGAGGGTATGTGGACAGGTTGCAGATTTGACTGCTGAATTTTCTGCTTAAAAACAGGACCTCTTGGCAGAAAACGCACGTGCTTTTTTGATGCGTTATTGATGCTTTTTTTCATGCGGATTTGTATGAGTTTTTGTAAGCTAAATAAAGATGTTATTTAACAAAAAAAAAGGTTTGTAATGTCATTTCTTGTCCAACCTCCTCTTTTACATTTGTCCAACCCACACTCCATTAAACATACAGATAGATAGATAGATAGATAGATAGATAGATAGATAATAGATGATAGATAGAAAATAGATAGATAATAGATATTACATAATATAGATATTAAATAATAGATATTACATAGATAATAGATAGATAGAATGGTACATAAATAGTTAAAGACACACACACACACACACACACACACACAACAAATCTTCATGCAATATCGTTAATTTGAAAAAAAAATGGCGTGGGCTCCTGTGCAATTTTCTGCGCCAGTGGGGGAAAGAAGATGGCTCGGGCAAATATTTCTAGGCTGGGAAGGGGTTAATACCCATGGAGCTTCCCAGGCTATGAATATCAGCTCGCAGCTAGCCTTTACTGGCTATTAAAATAGGGGGACACTCCAAAAAAAATTACGTGGGGTCCTCCAATAATTTATAACCAGAAAGGCTACGCAGACAGCTGCGGGCTGATATTCATAGCCTATGAAGGGTTCATGGATACTGGCGCACCCCACTGGCTAAAAATACCAGCACCCAGCCGCCCCAGAATTGGCGCATCTGTACAATGCGCCAATTCCGGCACTTTGCCCCTCTCTTCCCACTCCCGTGTAGCAGTGGGATATGGGGTAATAAGGGGTTAATGTCACCTTGCTATTGTAAGCTGACATTAAGCCCGGTTAATAATGGAGAGGCGTCAATAAGACGCCTCTCCATTATTAATCTTATAGTAATAAAGGGTTAAAAAAACCCCACACATAAGAATAAAGTGGTTAATTAAATAAAACACAACATGGTTTTCATATTTTTATTGCACGCCCAGATCCATGCGATGCCCTCGATCTCCTATAATAAAAAGTAAAAAAATAAACCAAACGTATACTCCCTGTATGACGCAGTCCAATTAATAACGAATGTCCCACGAAGATCACCCCTATAGAACAGTAACATCAGGTGATGTCACTGCTCTATAGAGCCTCCCAGTGATGAACTGACAGGAGACAATGGCTCCTGCAGGGCATCACTGAGGTTACCGGAGTTCATTCTCTCACTTTACAGCAATGATGCGTGGGAATTTTCTCACCCAGCATTGCCAGTGAGAGAATGAACTGAAGTGACATCATTCTCTCCCGGCGGCGGAGGGATACACACAGCGGAGGATTACCTCTGCTGTCAGTGTATCAAGGAGGCCGTTGTAATGATTGGGTAGCCGAGGAGGACAGCAGCAAAAATAGACAGGCAACCAGATACCGAAGAGGTTGGTAACTAGCGGATTGGAGACCCTTAAACTGACAGCACAACTAGAAGCAGCCGTGGGACGTGCCTACGGTGCCCTAGATGCCTCGACACAGCCGGAGAGATAACTAAGCCTAAAGACAGAAAAAGGAAAGCTAACTGCCCTGGAGTAGAGCCCCCAAAGGAATAGGTAGCTCCCAAACATATATTGGCGGTGAGACAAGATGAAATACAAACACAGGAAGAAAATAGAGTGAGCAAATGCTGGGGCCCAATCTGTCTAGATAGCACAGGACAGGAAAGAATACGGTCTGCAATCCAGCAAAAACTCTAAGAAAAACTCCAATACATTCTGATATACAAAAACTACTGAGACCACACAATCTTTCCGCGCTAGATCAGAACTCCGGTGTAACTGGTAGCAAATAAGTGGATACTGGTATAACAGGGAACTGAAAATACAAAACAATAGCAAATGAGAAGCAGAAGCCAGCACAGGCCTAGCAGCGAAAACTGGCTGTAAAAACTCCAGAAGGGCAGAAAACTGTGATAGACAAAAACGAATGCCAAAGAAATAAACAGAAAATAACTTATCTGAAAGTTGCAGGACAAGCAGGAAGCAAGCTGACCTCCAAATGGGACCAGGAAGAGCAACTAATCACGGGCGAGGATCATGGGAAGGTTACTCACTTAAATCTCCCCAGTCATCAACACCAGATTGCCAATCATCGCTCCCAGCTGATGAACCTCTGTCAGCCAAGGCAGCTTCACTAAGTCAAATCCAGAGCATTCACAACAGGCCGTGTAGAGCACTGACATCACGCGATGTCAGTGCTCTACATGGGAGATCGTCGTGGGACACTCGTTAATAACTAAACTATGGCGGAAAGGTAATGTATAGGTTGTTTTATTATTTTATTTTTATTACAGGAGATCGATGGCTTCAGGGATTAGGTGATTGGTGAGTATGTAATCTGTTATGTGTTGTATGTTCTGTATGTTATATGTTATGTATATGTAATGTATGTTTTTTTTACATTCAACACATTAGCCGGATGATGGGAATACTACTATCCCATCATTGGCAAATGTGTCACTGTCAGTGTAGCAGGAATAGCCGGATGGGACTTGTAGTCCCATCGGACGATGCCTGCATACACATACATACACAGGCCCGCAGACCCCCACACAGCCCCGCAGACCCACGTAATACACAGTCACCACCCACACACTTCCCTCCTCCCGACCTGCAGCCAGGGGCGCTCAGCCGACAGGGTGGGGGGCAATTTGAATCCCGTGCGGCACCGCTCATCGGCTCAGCCAGCGGGCGGCTCAGCCAATGAGCGATGCCGCGCGGCTTTGGTGGGGGATATGAATCCCAGCCGCCATATCGGAATACCCATAATTTGGGTGTTCCAATATGGCGGTCGGCTTAGTTCCAGCCGCGATGCATTGTGGAAGCGACACAAGTGCCGGAATTTGTGACAGAGTCCATTGGTAATTATATGTGTGTGTTTTGAAGAATATTTCCTTTGAAAACGATGTGTAAATGACAGAGAATTGCTGTATGTAAAAGCTCATGTTAAAAATCGCATTGCAATCAGGTAGCAATCGCACTGCATTCGGATGTAAATCGGATGCTAGGTGTGTTAGATCCTACTGACAGATTCCCTTTAAAGGGTTTTCCCACTAAAGACTTATGATCTATCACGCAGAGTCATCCTGCTACAACCCCAAAATCACAAGAGCATGAGTCCTGAACCCCCATACCACCTCACTTTGGTTAGAACTGAAGAGACATGAACGCTGCTGCTGTAATTCTTGATGGAGACAGTCATGTGCAGAAATCTTAGGGGTCTCCTCAATACCAAATGCGAGGATTTTTTTTTTTTAGAAAACTCTTTCTGTGACATGTGCAGAAGATAAGAGAAATACACTGTTTGCATAATTATTAGGCAAGTTGTATTTGAGAGGATTCTTTTTATTATTGAACAACAACTATGTTCTCAATCAACCCCAAAAGACTCATAAATCTCAAAGCTTAATATTTTTGTAAGTTGGAGTGTTTTTTTTTTTATTTGGCTATCTTAGGAGGATATCTGTTTGCGCAGGTAACTATTACTGTGCAGAATTATTTGGCAACTTAATAAAAACCAAAGATATAGCCATCTCACTCGTTTATTTTCATCAGTTAAAGCAATATAACACAAAATTTAGAAATAATAATTTCTGACATTCAAAAACCAAAAAAAAAAAATCAGTGACCAACATAGCCACCTTTCTTTACGGTGACACTCAAAAGCCTTCCATCCATAGATTCTGTCAGTTGCTTGATCTGTTTACGATCAACGTTGCGTGAAGCAGCCACCACAGCCTCCCAGACACTGTTCCGAGAGGTGTACTGTTTTCCCTCCCTGTAGATTTCACATTTTATGAGGGACCACAGGTTCTTTATGGGGTTCAGATCAGGTGAACAGGGGGGCCATGTCATTATTTTTTCTTATTTTAGACCTTTCCTGGGTAGCCACGCTGCAGAGTATTTGGATGCATGTGATGGAGCATTGCCCTGCATGAAAATCATGTTTTTCTTGAGCGATACCGACTTCTTCCTGTACCACTGCTTGAAGATGGTGTCTTCCAGAAACTGGAAGTAGGTCTGGGAGTTGAGCTTCACTCCATCCTCAACCCGAAAAGGTCCCACAAATTCATCTTTGATGATACCAGCCCATACCAGTACCCACCCTCCACCTTGTTGGCGTCTGAGTCGGAGTGAAGCTCTCTGCCCTTTACTGATCCAGCCTCGGGCCCATCCATCTGGCCCATCAAGAGTCACTCTCATTTCATCAGTCCATAAAACTTTAGAAAAATCAGTCTTAACATATTCCTTGGCGCAGTCTTGACATTTTATCTTATGTTTTTGTTCAAAGGTGGTTGTTTTTCAGCCTTCCTTACCTTGGCCATGTCCCTGAGTATGGCACACCTTGCGCTTTTTGATACTCCAGTAACATTGCAGCTCTGAAAAATGGCAAAACTGGTGGCAAATGGTATCTTGGCAGCTTCACGCTTGATTTTCCTCAATTCATGGGCAGTTATTTTGAGCCTTTTTTTATCAACACGCTTCTTGCGACCCTGTTGGCTATTTGTCATAAAACACTTGATTGTTCGGTGATCACGCTTCAAAAGTATCGCAATTTCAAAACTGCTGCATCCCTCTGCAAGACATCTCACAATTTTTGACTTTTCAGAGTCCGTCAAATTTCTCTTCTGACACATTTTGCAAAAGGAAAGGAAGTTGCCTAATAATTAAGCACATCTTATATAGGGTGTTGATGTCATTAGACCACATCCCTCATTACAGAGATGCAAATCACCTGATTTACATAATTGGCAGTTGGCTTTCAAGTCTATACAGCTTGAGTAGGACAACATGTATAAAAAGGATGATGTGATCAAAATACTCATTTGCCTAATAATTCTGCACACAGTGTATTATGATAAATGCCCTAATACCAGATGTAGGATTACAGGATACTAAAGATGCTCATATATTTTACTTTATGAGCACCATTGAAAATTAAAATCAATATAAGAAGTCAATAAAACAGTAGACTTCAACTGGGAGTCAACCAGAAAGTTAATAGAAATGAATGTATAAAGAGGAGGTCTAGAAGTCATTACATTTAGTATCATTTGGGATGTTTATACCATGTACAAGCATGGCCTGTTACTCACATGTGAATATTAGAGACATGTGTCCTGATTAAGCTTACAAGCAGTTGGCAACTGTCAATGAAATGCATTAGCCCATAACCCGGCCTCGTGTTTACCGCCTATTGAGAGCCCTCTGGGCAGACATTGTTCATACCTTTAAACATAATATCTGACAATGCTATTTCACACTTTTACAGTGTAAAGGATTTTATGGCTGAATGAGTACAGATTCCTCTGATATGACATGCATTTTATACTCTGCCCATTTTACTTACTACATTTCTTGATATCTATAGCATATATTTGCTAAATACATAAATGTGATAATTTTTTGTGAGCCGCCCTTTGAAATTTAATAAGGCACACATATCCTAGTCCGTAATGTCATTCTTGACAGCGATCTTAGGTGGCACGTCAGCTAGTACTGCTACTGTAGACAGGGCCATGGCTCTGATTTTAATCAGACAAAATAACCATAATGTGTAGACAGCTGACAGCTTTCTGGAGGTTTTCTTTCAAGTCAGTGCTGGGTTAAACCCTGTAGAGTCTCTTTAGCAGTTGAAGTGTAAGGTTCTGTGTACATGTTCCTGAAACTCAGTTTGTTCGTCAGCCATTTTACTTTCTGTCTTGCTGCAGCTATCTTGCCCTCAGTCAAAATGGAGTTTCCAGCTTGCATGTTCCCGCCCTGATTCTCTCCTTTTGCCTCTTAAGCAGCCACAGCTGAGCAATCAGTGCTTCAGAATCTAGCCTGCAGTGAACCTGTGACCTGACTCCTAAAGCCTTGGACCTTGTACTCCAGCTATTCCTACTGAGGAACTCTGAAGCACTTGTGGACTCTGGAACCCTGCTCTTTGAAAGACCCACGTTTGCATGGACTTACGGTAACAGAGAAGAAGATCCTGAACCTGTTGTGGAGAGTGATTGCTGAGCTTAGATTACTCTGGCCTGCTGTGTCTCCTGCTTCTGTGTCTGCAAACTGTGTGACTATTTTTGCCACTTGTATGAAGTAATACAAGACTTTCTATATCAAACCTGTGTCTCATGTATTTTCATCGCACCCAAGCACAAGACGCTATATGAACTGTACTACATACATTACAAGATTCTGAAGCCAAAACGTTAGTGTCTGCTGGGTCTGGAAAGGCTGTGTCTGCTGTAACTGTGGATATCGGATGTCCGGTTGTACTTTCTGTGATGACAGTGGTTGTGACTTCTCACAACCATTCCAGGTGAGCAATTCCTTAAGTGTTTTTTTTTCTGCAGTGTTACCACAGGTAAACACTATTGTTTTTTTTTTTTCTTTTCTCTTTTTTGTCTGCTGTAACTGTGGATATCAGATGTCCGGGTGAACTTTCTGTGATGATAGTGGTTGTGACTTCTCACAACCATTCCAGGTGAGCAGTTCCCTTAATTTTTTTTTCTCTCTGCAGTGTTACCACAGGTAAACACTATTGTTTTTTTTTTCTCCTCTCCTCTTCTTCCAGTACTCCTGTCTTAAAAGATCTGGAAAATGGAGGCCCGCATAAAGGAACTTTGCGGAGTGACTGATAATATCCTTGCAGATTTGCAGAATATAAAGACCCGTTTTTCAAGCCTACAGGACCTCACTAATCACAATTTGCAAGTGTTTGGACAGACTGCCCAGGATTTGCGAGCCAGGATTGAGGTTCTAGAAGAGCGAGTCCAGGCTCCTGCCGTAGCCCCGAGTTCTGGGATTCCCAAGTTGCCCCCTTTTCGTTTTGGCGGTGAACGTGAGAAATTCAGGGGATTTATTAATCAATGCAATCTTTTTTTTTCTGCACATGCTTCACAATTTCCCACTGAACGATCAAAGGTGCTTACTATAATTATGTTGCTTACCAACAAGGCTTTGATGTGGGCAAACCCTCTGATTGAGACTGAGGATGATTGTTTGAATCACCTTGATGCTTTTATTTCAGCCATGGGGCAGGTGTTTGATGACCCCAATCGAGGTGCAACAGCTGAAGCAGCCATGTTAGCTTTGCGCCAAGGTAAGCACTCGGTAGCTGAATATGCCTTGGATTTCAGGAGATGGGCCCTTGATACCACCTGGGACAGTTCCGCCAAAAAATCTATTTTTCGAAAAGGGTTATCTCCACTGATTAAGGATGAACTTGCTCGTGCCGACTCTCCCACTGCGTTAGGTGACTTTATTAACTACTGCATTCGTATTGATACTCGTCTGACTGAACGCAGGCAAGAGAGATGGTTCGAAAGCAATCGCACTAACCTTTTCCTACCTTCCTCTCCAGCTAAGGAACCTTTGAGTAGGATTACACGGGAACCTGAACCTGAACCCATGCAGGTAGACTCTTTACAACGACGGGTTAGTGATGCACGCAAGGAACATCGTTTTAAGGAGAATCTATGTTTCTATTGTGGTAAGTCAGGGCACTTCATTATAAACTGCCCCAGCCGTTCTCGTAAGACTACTGCAGCACTCATTCATTGTGAGTGTTGCGAGAGGGGATCTGTCAGGTCCGAGCCTCAGGCTCCAGAGAGATCTGCAGCAACAGATCTTGATTTCTCGGACTTAAACTCCGTTACCTCTGAGGACGTTGACTGTGTAAACGCTGCCATTTTTCAAGTTTCCTCAGCGGTGTCCCAGCTGAGTTGTAAGAAAAACAATTCTCATTGCTTTCTTTCCATCAAACTCTGGGTTGACTCAGCTTGGGTGTCTAGCTCTGCTATGATCGACTCAGGGGCAAGTGGAAATTTTATGGATGTCTCCTTTGCTCTGAAACAGGGGATACGTTCAGTGAAGAAGGCTACTCCAGTACAGATGGAAACTGTGGATGGCTCCCTGCTGACCTCTGGACCAGTGGATCAGGAAACAGAGCCTTTGAGGGTTCTTATGGGTAAAGATCATAAAGAGAAACTGTCCTTTATGCTTATCTCTTCTCCCCATTTCCCATTATTCTAGGGCTACCATGGCTGCAGGCTCAGAATCCTACCATTAACTGGGAGACCAAGGAATTACACTTTCCAGAGAAACAGATGAGTCCAAAAGTTTCAGCTTGCTCTGTTCCTAAAGGAACCATGTCAGTCCCTGAACTACCAGCTGTATACCAGGACTATGTGGATTTATGTGACAAGAAGAACGCTGACCAGCTTCCTCCTCACCGTCCATATGATTGTCCAATTGAATTATTGCCTGGAGCAGAGATACCTTTTGGTAAGATCTACCCCTGGCGGGGCCCGAGCTAAAGGCTTTAAAGGATTACATAGACGAAAATCTAGCCAAGGGCTTCATACGCCCCTCTTCATCTCCTGCAGGTGCACCATCTTCTTTGTAAAGAAGAAAGATGGATCTCTGAGACCATGCGTAGACTATAGGGAACTCAATAAGGTTACTATTAGAAACCGTTATCCATTGCCTTTAATCCCTGAGTTATTGGAGAGAGTGCGACATGCCAAAATTTTCTCTAAACTAGATCTTCGTGGGGCCTATAACTTAGTCCGTATTAGACCTGGGGATGAATGGAAGACTGCATTCAGGTCACGCTATGGACACTTTGAATATCTAGTTATGCCTTTTGGTCTGAGTACCGCCCCAGCCACTTTCCAACACTTGGTGAATGACATCTTCAGGGATCTCCTAGATACATTCGTGGTAATTTATTTGGATGATATTCTAATTTTTTCTAACTCCACAGAGGAACATCATGGACATGTGAGAATGGTCTTGGAACGTCTAAGACAAAATCATCTTTACATCAAACTTGAAAAGTGTGAATTCCATAGGACCGAAATTCAATTTCTGGGGTATGTACTGTCTACACAAGGAATTAGTATGGATGGAAGCAAAACCCAAGCCATCAAGGATTGGCCAAGTCCTAGAAATGTGAAGGAGGTACAGCGCTTCATCGGGTTTGCCAACTTCTATAGACGTTTCATTAGAAATTTCTCTGAGGTAGTGTCACCTATCACCCAACTTACCCGGAAAGAGTCTAGGTTCTCCTGGACTCCCCAAGCCCAGGAAGCATTTTCCCATCTAAAAGATAAATTTACCACTGCACCTATCCTAGTACATCCCAACCCCGAGCTTGCCTTCATAATAGAGGTGGATGCTTCAGACTGTGCCGTTGGAGCTATACTCTCTCAGAGAACAGGTGAGAAGAATGTCTTGCATCCCTGTGCCTTCTTTTCCCAGCAGTTGTCTTCGGCTGAGAGGAACTACGATGTGGGCAATAGAGAGTTGTTGGCCATTATTGCCGCCTTCAAAGAATGGAGACACCTTCTTCAGGGAGCTGCACAGCAAATAGTCGTCCTGACAGACCATCGTAACCTTGAGTTTATCAGGTCGGCTAAGTGCCTGACTCCTCGCCAGGCTCGCTGGAATCTTTTCTTAAACCAATTTAATTTTATCATTTCTTATAGACCAGGATCGCGCAATGGAAAGGCTGATGCACTCTCTAGGATTTACTCAGCAGAGACACGTCCAATTACTCCTCCTAAGACTATTCTTCCTGACTCTAGATTCCTAGGAGTAATTCATAATCAAGACCTACTTAAGGACATCAAGGAAGCATACCATGCGGATTCCTTTTTGGCACAACCCCCAAGGGACGTAAGTCTTGTCTTTAAGAATGGTGTGTGGATTCAGGGACAACGCCTGTATATTCCTGAAACAGTCAGATTGAGAGTATTGCAACTCATTCACAATTCCAAGATAGCTGGGCATAGAGGAATTCTAAAGACACAGGAATTTCTCTCTCGTTTCTTTTGGTGGCCCACTTGCAGGAAGGATGTTTTAAACTATGTCACTTCATGTGAAGTCTGTGCAAGATGCAAAACACCTCGCTCCTCACCAACTGGTCTGTTACAGCCTCTTCCCACCCCGTCCCGCCCGTGGGGATCCATTTCTATGGACTTCATTGTGGAGTTACCAACCTCTCAAGGGAAGAACACCATTCTAGTGGTGGTTGACCGTCTAACAAAGGCAGCTCATTTTATCCCTTGTGTCGGCTTACCCACTGCAAAACAGACATCAGATTTGATGATTAAAGATGTGTTTCGCTTACATGGAGTACCGGATGAGGTTATTTCGGATCGAGGGGTGCAATTCACTTCTAGGTTTTGGCAAAATTTCTGTGCAGCATTGGACATTAAAGTAAACCTTTCTTCTGCTTTTCATCCCCAGACTAATGGACAGACCGAACGAACCAATCAAACCCTGGAGCAGTATCTCCGCTGTTTTATCTGCCACCTACAGGATGATTGGGTGGATCTACTTCCATTAGCTGAGTTCTCGTATAACAACTCTCAGAGTGCCTCCACTAAGCAGTCTCCTTTTTACTCTAATCTAGGTTATCATCCTAACATTCTACCACGATTTCCCATAGAAACGCCTTTACCAGCAGTGGCTGAAAGAATCACGTCTTTACAGAAGAATATGGATCTTCTAAAGGAGAATCTGGAATCGGCTCAGGAAAGGTACAAGAAAGCAGCAGATAAATTTCGTAAACCTGCACCAGCTTTCAAGGTAGGAGACTTGGTCTGGCTGTCAACCAGAAATCTTAAGTTAAGGATTCCATCGTCTAAGTTGGGACATAAGTACATTGGACCCTATAAAATCAGTAAAATTATAAGTGCCGTTGCTTGTCGTCTTCATCTGCCCAGAACTATGAGAATTCACCCTGTCTTTCATGTATCCCTACTAAAGGCTGCGACACCCAATACGTTTCCTGGACGTTCTTCTCCTTGCCCTGACCCAGTGCTAGTCGATGGTCAGGAAGAATTTGTGGTGGAAAGGATTTTAGATTCCAGGTTGTATAGAAATCAGTTACAATATCTGATTAAATGGCAGGGCTACCCAGTGGAGGACAACTCATGGGAACCAGTCAATAACGTTAATGCTCCTCGCTTGCTCCGTCAGTTTCATCAGAGGTACCCACACAAGCCTGGCCTGAGGTCATCCGGAGGTTGTCCCTAAGGGGGGAGTAATGTAAGGTTCTGTGTACATGTTCCTGAAACTCAGTTTGTTCGTCAGCCATTTTACTTTCTGTCTTGCTGCAGCTATCTTGCCCTCAGTCAAAATGGAGTTTCCAGCTTGCATGTTCCCGCCCTGATTCTCTCCTTTTGCTTCTTAAGCAGCCACAGCTGAGCAATCAGTGCTTCAGAATCTAGCCTGCAGTGAACCTGTGACCTGACTCCTAAAGCCTTGGACCTTGTACTCCAGCTATTCCTACTGAGGAACTCTGAAGCACTTGTGGACTCTGGAACCCTGCTCTTTGAAAGACCCACGTTTGCATGGACTTACGGTAACAGAGAAGAAGATCCTGAACCTGTTGTGGAGAGTGATTGCTGAGCTTAGATTACTCTGGCCTGCTGTGTCTCCTGCTTCTGTGTCTGCAAACTGTGTGACTATTTTTGCCACTTGTATGAAGTAATACAAGACTTTCTATATCAAACCTGTGTCTCATGTATTTTCATCGCACCCAAGCACAAGACGCTATATGAACTGTACTACATACATTACATGAAGTTTAAGGGCCCCTCCAGAAAATAATTTCCTAATTTTTAAATTTAGTGACAACAATTTTACTCCACCAATTAAATTTCATTAAAGAGGTTGACCATTACTCACACAAACCCTTATCAATACCAATATTGTCACATTGTAAAATAACTAATAACACTTATACTCACCTCCAGTGCAGCCTATCCTGGGTGATGTCATGCAATCCCAGCGGCCAATCAGCACTGTCTCCACTCTACCCACCATTGAATGAACTACATACATCCAGAGCAGCAATGTCACACAATCCCAGAGAGAGAAAGTTTTGCCAGCGCTGGAAAAGCGCCCGAACCGGAGGGGAGTATAGGTGTTATTATTTTACAGGTGGTAAATATAGAGATTGAGAAGGGGTTGTCCAAGTAGTGGACAACCCATTTAAACAGAACACAAATTAAGTTAATCAAACTTCATTGTATCACAAAAAAGGTAATTAAATAAAGTCGTCCTCAGGTATAGGCCTATATGAGCTTGTCTGTATTCCCAAAGCTTCTACTCAAGAATATTCTTTTATGATCTAGAGTCGGCGAGATTATGCGGCCACTTATCTCTACTCCTCTCCCACTACCTGTTCTGGCCAATTACACAGTTGCCATGACCGATGGCATAGATGCGCCTCCTCTACTACTCGTGAATTGTCGAATATACCCAAGAACAGTCAAAGCATCATTTCTCTGCACATTGTTGTAATGTTCACATTGGAACTAATTGTATATTTATTTAAATATCAAATCAATATTATTTATTATTCATTGTGCAAAGCCCCCAGAAGAAGAAGGGCCCACAGGCCAGTACCTACTACGCCTAACTGGTAATCCGCCACGATTTCAGGTACTCTAAATCCCTATAGTAAAAAATAATGTTGTCTCACAGGGACAATTCTTTTGCATACTCCATATGAGGGCATGGGCATCTGCTTAGGGTGCCTCTCTAGGACATATAATGCAACAGCTTTATCAGGCAATAACCGCTGGTTGAGCTGGCTCTCTGAGCCTCAACCCAAGTCATTTCAAAGAGGAACCAGGAGTTGGCACAGCTCTCCAACCTGGAAAAATTGTTCATTCTGGTTGGAGTTCCTTGGAGGGTGCCGATCCTGCTTGTGAAGGCAGTTGCAATAAAGAGTGGGAGTAGAGGGGGGGGATTTTCGTCCAGCATGATCACCCAGGTAATTTAAAAAAACTTATTTTAATAGAAAACCATTAAAAGTAGTTAAAAGCAACAGTTTGCTTTTAACTACTTTTAATGGTTTTCTAATGAAATATATATATTTTTTTAATTAAATGGATGAAAATCCCACTCCACAGCATTTCACTTTGGAAACAGATCAATAATTTCTATTTTAACGCCTCATAATACAAGTATAACCACTGATACACTTACCTGTTTGGTGATAAGTTCATGTGCCAATTTGTAATTGTTGAACTGTTTTGCCCAAAATAATTGCTGGTCCTTATTATTTTCCATTAAGTCAGCGGACAGAATCAAGCTCTGAGCCAATGTTAAGTGTGCCACAGGAGACATGAAACACTTTCCTTGCAGCAAGAGAATGATATTCTGTTAAAATAGAAAAAACAACTTTTTTTTAAAAATGGAACAGTCGTGTATAAACGTGTGCTCTTGCAGAGCAAGTTGTTTAGGAGAACTCTGAACTTGCTATATAAAATGTCATACAATAAGACCAGATATTGGCCTAGAGGCTAATAAACGTCTGACAAATTTATTTCCCAGTGCATTTGTTTTTGTCGAATTATCAAAAATTAAATCTGCCAAGATTAGTTAAAAGAGGTTGTCCACTACTCAAACAATCACTTCTCAAAATATACAGTAATTTTTGAAAGTGTTGGCACCCTTGAAATTGTTCCAGAAAATGCAGTATTTCTCCCAGAAACTAAGTGCAATTACACATATTTTGTTATAAACATGTTTATTTCCTTTGTGTTTATTGGAGTAACATAAAAAACAGAGGAAAAAAAAGGCAAATTGGACGTAATTTCACACAAAACACAAAACATGGGCCGGACAAAATTGTTGGCACCTTTACAAAATTGTGGGTTAGCAACTTTGATTCAAACATGTGATGCTCATTCAAACTCACCTGTTGCAAGTAACGTATGGGTAATATGAAAATCACAACTGAAACCAGATAAAAAGGGGAGACGTTGACTCAATCTTTGCATTGTGTGTCTGTATGTGCAACACTAAAAAAGGAGAACAGAAAGAGAAGAAAACTGCCTGAGGACTTGATGACCAAAATTGTTTAATAATATCAACAATCTCAAGGTCACAACTCCATCTCCAGAGATTCTGATGTTCCTTTGCCTATAGTGTGCAACATAATCAAGAAGTTTACAACCTATGGCTCTGTAGCAAATCTCTCTGGACGTGGATGGCAAATAAAAATTGGTGAAAGATTGCAATGCAGGATAATCCAGATGGTGAATAAGCAGCCCCAATCAAGTTCCAAAGAAATTCAAGCTATCCTGCAAGGTCAGTTAGCATCCGTGTCAGCGCAAACTATCTGTCGACATTTGAATGAAATGAAATGCTATTGCAGGAGACCCAGGAGGACCCCACTGCTGACACAGACATAAAAAAGTTAGACTGCAGTTTGCTAATATCAACGTGAGTAAACCTAAATTCTTCTGGGAAAGCGTGTTGTAGACAGATGAGATGAAGATAGAGCTTTTTGGTAAAGCACATCATTCACTGTTTACCTAAAATGGAATGGGCCTACAAAGAAAAGAACACAGTACCTACAGTCAAATATGGTGGAGGTTCAAAGATATTTGGGGATTGTTTTGCTGCCTCTGGCATTGGGTGCCTTGACTGTGTGCAAGGCATCATGAAATCAGAATATTACCAAAGGATTTTGGGTTGTAATTGTTAGAACTCTCCTGTTAGGTTTTTTCTATCTTGCTGGTCACATGACCTTTTTTGCCTATTTAATCCTGCTCCGCCCTTCTGGCTTTGCTGGACTTCATTGTAATTTCTACTCTTAAGCTAGCCAGGTGCTTTGTTACCTTACTCAATTAGTTTTGCTTGGTCTTCGGACCTTTATGTTCTATGTTGTTTTTTTTGTCTTTTACTGCTACAACTTCTGTTAGGAGGTGTCCATCTTTCTCCCAGTTCCTAGTTCTTGTAGGGATCCCTTCCTCGCATCTATAGGTCTTCGTACAGACTAGCTGAGGACTTTAGCGGCTCTGATCGCAGGATCAGGTTCCCTGTTACATCGTAGGGATCTAGCTTAGTTCTATCGTAGGGACAGATCTCCCTTCTTTCCTTAGTGCTTGTAACAGAACATAACAGTAAGTCCAGCCAAAAAATTTCTCTAAGGAAAGATTTCCAGTTTCCATCATGGTGTCGGTTCAGGATCTGGCTCAACACCTGCAGGGACTCTCTCTGGAGGTGGCCGAGCTCCAGCAACACGTGAGTAGCTGTTCTGGAGCACATTTTGTGGAGCCAAAGGTACGTTTGCCTGATTTACTTTTTGGTGAACAACAAGATTTTTTTTCTTTTAAAAATGCTTGCTTGTTGTATTTTCATTTGAGACCCAGATCCTCTGGTGATGAATCACAGCGCATAGGGTTCATAATGTAACTTTTGCGCAAAGAACCTCAGGAGTGGGCCTTTTCTCTACAACCTAGGGATCCATGCTTTAGATCAGTGGATAGTTTTTTTTCTGCTTTGGGGTTATTGTATGATGATCCTGATCGTGTCTCATCAGCTGAGACAGAATTGAGATGTTTGAGGCAGGGATCAGGTAATGTGGAAAAAATATTGTACTCACTTCCGTCGGTGGTCTACTCAGGTGAGGTGGAACAATTCAGCTTTGAAAAGTTTGTATCTTGAAGGGCTAGGTGAAAGGGTTAAAGATTTGCTGATTGCTTATCCCACACCTGGTAACTTGCAGGAGGCTATGCAATTAGCTATACGGGTGGATAGGAGACTGCGTGCAAGGGTTAATGAGAGCAAATCCTCTGCCATGTCAGCTCCAAGTCTTGAGAGGGTCTTTACTGACATTGGAGAGCCAATGGAGATTGGAGTGATGGCACCTCGCTCTCAGGAAAAAGACTGCAGGTTTTCTGAAGGTTTGTGCTTTTATTGCGGCAAATCTGACCATTTCATTAAGAACTGTGTGCTTCGTATGAACAAAGAAAAAAAAAGGGGTCAGTTCCGCCCGTATAGCCTGTTTAAACACTAAGGGCGTCTTTCTTTCTGCCACTACTGCTGCTCAGGAAGAACTAATGGAATTTCGGGTATTTGGCGATTGTGGTTCTACTCTGAATGTGATTGATGGGGGATTCTTGGAAAAACTTAAATTAAAACCCAAACTTTGGTCATCCCCTATTGCCGTGGTTTCTGTTGATGGCTCTCCCTTGAAGACTGTGACTCACAAGGTCTGTGAATTTCCCCTCACTATTAATGGTGTTCATCAAGAGAATTTGGATTTGGTAGTATTGAATAATTTGCCTTCTCCGGTGGTTTTGGGGTTACCCTGGTTAAAATTGCACAATCCTGTACTGGATTGGTCTACCAATGAAATTAAGTCCTGGAGCCCTAAGTGTTATGACAAGTGTTGTAACGGGCGTATTACTGCTGTGGATAAAGGGAATTACCTGTACCTATTCAGGATTTTTGGAAAGTTTTTTCTGAGAAGGAATCGCAGATTTTACCTCCCCATAGAGACTATGATTGTACTATTGAATTTGTTCCTGGAGCGACTCTTCCTAAAAGTCGTTTATTTAATCTTACTATTCCTGAGAGAAAGGCTTTGGAGGAATACATACAGACAAGCTTGGCCGCCGGTCACATTAGGCCTTCCAAGTCTCCTGTGGCTGTTGGATTTTTTTTTGTTAAAAAAAAGGATGGCGTTTGCGTCCTTGTTTGGACTTTCATGAGATTAATAAAAATACTGTACGCAATCCTTACCCACTGCCATTGATTCCTGATTTGTTTAACCAGTTAGCGGGGGCCAAGTGGTTCTCTAAAATTGATCTTCGGGGGGGCATACAATTTGTTGCGCATGAAGGAGGGTGACGAATGGAAGACTGCTTTTAACACTCCTGTGGGTCATTTTGAGAATCTGGTTATGCCTTTTGGTCTTACCAATGCGCCTACATTTTTTTCAGAATCTTATTAATGACATCCTTAGACCTTTGATCTGCAAAAATGTGGTTGTGTATTTGGATGACATTTTGATTTATTCGCCGGATCTGGAGTCTCATTGGCGGAGCGTTCGTGAGGTATTACAGTTATTGATTGACAATTCGCTTTTTGTTAAGCTGGAGAAATGTGAGTTCGCTGTACAGAGAATTAGTTTTTTGGGCTACATTATCTCTAGCGAAAGTTTTGAGATGGACCCGGTGAAAGTTCAAGCTGTGCAGGAATGGCCTAGGCCCATTGGTTTGAAATCGTTACAGAGGTCTTTGGGTTTCGCCAATTATTATGAAAATTCATTAAAAATGTTTCTATTATTGTCAAACCACTGATCGATCTCACCAGGAAAGGTGCTAATGCGGTTCAGTGGACTACTGAGGCCATTGAAGCTTTTGTGTTTCTAAAGGAGAGGTTCAGCTCTGCTCCCATCCTTTTGCAGCCTGATGTGACTAAACCGTTTTTGGTTGAGGTTGATGCTTCTTCTGTGGGGGTCGGCGCGGTGTTATCTCAGGAAAACAGGGATGGAGTACATCTCTGTGCCTTTTTTTCAAAAAAATTTTCTGAGACTGAACTGAATTACGATATTGGTAATCGGGAATTGTTGGCCATTAAAAACTCGCATTTGAACACTGGCGTCATCTCTTAGAAGGTGCTGAATTTCCCGTTCAGGTTTTCACTGATAATAAAAATCTGATCTATCTTGATGCTGCCAAACGCTTGAATGCCCGTCAGGCTAGGTGGGCAGTGTTTTTATCGCGGTTTAATTTTTACGTTATTTACATCTCAGGTACTAAGAATGTTATAGCCGATGCTTTGTCTCGCAGCTTTTCTCCCATGGTTGGTGCTGAGGAGGAGGAGAACATTTTACAAGAAGGGGTTGTGATTGCTGCTTTGGACTCTGTGTTGGAAGATGAGATTCTTAAAGCACAGGAGAATGCCCCATCTAACACTCCCCATGGGAGGTTGTTTGTGCCTGGGACCTTTAGGAGAGATTTGTTTGTTGAGTGTCATGAGTCTCGGTTGGCAGGTCATCCTGGAATCTCTGAGACCAAGAGACTTGTGGGTCGCAGTTTTTGGTGGCCTGGATGGCAGAAGGAAGTCATTAAGTGGGTGCGTCAGTGCACTGTGTGTGCTAGATCTAAGTCTTCACATACTCATGCTGCGGGGTTGCTTTGCCCTCTGGAGATCCCTAGTGCACCTTGGACACATTTGGCTATGGACTTTTTTACTGACCTTCCCCCCATCTGGGTGGTCGTGGACCGTTTTAGCAAGATGTGTCACTTGGTTCCTTTCATCAAACTGCCCTACGCTAAGACTCTTGCTAAGGCCTTTGTCAAGGAAATTGTCAGACTACATGGCGTTCCTACTGACATTGTTTCTGATAGGGGACCTCAGTTCGTGGCTCGTTTTTGGCGCGCCTTTTGTGACAGGTTGGGAGTTCATTTGTCGTTTTCATCTGGATATCATCCTGAGTCTAATGGCCAGACAGAAAGGAAAAACCAGGATGTTGAGCAGTTCTTGCGTTGTTTTGTGGCAGACAATCAAGAGGGGTGGTCTGAGTTTCTGCCACTTGCTGAATTTGCTCTTAACAACCATACATCCTCTTCTGCTGGTTGTTCACCTTTTTTTTGTTGTACTGGGAGACATCCGTCGTTTGGGTCATTCTCCAAATTGGTATCGGCCGTTCCTGAAGAGGAGAATTTTTCCGGTGATTTGGAGAGAGTTTGGACGGATGTGCGTGATAATCTTCAGGAGGCTAACAGAAAATCTAAAAGGTACTTTGATAGGAAAAGGCAAGAGGTGTTGTTTGCTATTGGTGACATGGTTTGGTTATCCTCTAAGAATCTGAGGTTGAGGATTCCTTCTAAAAAATTGGGTCCCAAGTTTGAAGGGCCCTTTAAGGTGCTTCAGGTTGTTAACCAATCGGCTGTTAGGTTGGAGGTTCCTACCTCCTGGAAGATTAATCCGGTGTTTCATGTTTCTCTGATGAAATGAGCTGATGTGTCGGATGGAGACGCCTCTGCCACTGTTCCCCCAGTGGTGGAGGACGGGGAATATGAAATTTCCTGCATCCTAAATTCTAGACGGTATAGAGGGAGTTTGCAGTATCTCGTCGCTTGGAAGGGTTTTGGACCCGAGGATAACTCATGGTGAGGGCGGATGATGTTTCTGCATCCAGACTTGTCAGAGCGTTTCACAAGAGGTTTCCGGGTAAGCCTGGGCCTAGGGGATCTGGAGGATCCTCTTAGAAGGGGGGGTACTGTTAGAACTCTCCTGTTAGGTTTTTTCTATCTTGCTGGTCACATGACCTTTTTTGCCTATTTAATCCTGCTCCGCCCTTCTGGCTTTGCTGGACTTCATTGTAATTTCTACTCTTAAGCTAGCCAGGTGCTTTGTTACCTTACTCAGTCAGTTTTGCTTGGTCTTCGGACCTTTATGTTCTATGTTGTTTTTTTTGTCTTTTACTGCTACAACTTCTGTTAGGAGGTGTCCATCTTTCTCCCAGTCCCTAGTTCTTGTAGGGATCCTTCCTCGCATCTATAGGTCTTCGTACAGACTAGCTGAGGACTTTAGCGGGTCTGATCGCAGGATCAGGTTCCCCGTTACATCGTAGGGATCTAGCTTAGTTCTATCGTAGGGACAGATTTCCCTTCTTTCCTTAGTGCTTGTAGTAGAACATAACAGTAATGTAGTGCTCATCATCAATAAGCCGGGTTTGCGTCTTAGGTCATGGGTCGTTAAGCATGACAATGACGCCAAACATACTTTAAGAAACACCCAGAAATGGATGGCAACAAAGAGGTGGAGAGTTCTGAAAAGGCCAGCAATGAGTCCTGATCTAAATCCCATTGAACACCTGTGGAGAGAAGTTAAAATTGCAGTTGGGAGAAGTTACCAATCAAATATGGCAGACCTGGAGCAGTTTTCAAAAGAAGAGTGCTCCAAAATTCCAGGTAAGAGGTGTAAGAAGCTTGTTAACGGTTATAGGAAGTGATTTATTGCAGCTACGGTATTTATTCCAAAGGGCGATCAACCAAATATTAAGTTTAAGGTGCCAACATTTTGTCCATCCTATTTTGGGGGTTTTGTGTAAAATTATGTTAAATTTGCCTTTTTTTCTCTCTTTTTACTTCATTTTCTGGAACAATTTCAAGTGTGCCAACATTTTTGACCATGACTATATGTATATATAAAAAATATACTCACCTCTGGTGCCGGGGCTGTTACAGCGATGTTTTCCTGGGGTTTCCATGACATTGTTATGTCACGTGAGCCCTGCAACCAATCAGCCGTTACACCCCTCTCACTTCCTTCGGACGAAACAGACACCCAAAGAAGTGAGAACTTCTGTAGCTCTCTGGCTTCCGCTTGAAAGAAAGTGAAAATGAAGCATCGGTTGACTGTTATGCCACGTGAGCCCTGCAGCCAATGTCATGCAAGCTCCGGGAGACCAGGCATCAACATCACTGGAATGGCACCTGCACGCGAGGGGAGTACAGGCTGTTAATATTGTACATCGGAGAAGTATAGGGATTGAGAATGGTTGTCTGAGTAGTGGACAAGTCCTTTGTGTCCCTTTTGGTTTATGTCTACAGCTACTATAGAGACGTACAGTATGTGTCTCCAAGGTTATAGACCACAAACAATCTATAAGCAGCGTGATAATATGATCATACTTACTTCTAACTGTCCCCTACTTGTTACAAACATGCACTTGGTACTAACACACATTAGGGACAGATGGATGACAGTATGGCTGTGCCGTTAGACTACTGTACACAAAGTTTGTTTGTGTGCTGTAACCATGGAAACACACAAACCTCCATTGGAGCTGTAGACACAAGAAGACACTACATTTATAAATAAGATTTACTTGCTAAATTATTATACTAATTTATTGTAACAATTAAAAAAAATACAATGTGAAGTCTGAGCTTCCAATCTATGATGTCAGTGGTGTCAAATTAATGTAGTCTTCTAAACAAGTTTGCCTGGATTCATTAGATGTCCATAACACCTATTGTGGATGCAGTAAATCCACACCATCAGAATGAAGGGAGCTTTAGATATCCATATACTGTAATTTTGTTTGAGTAACTATTGATGTCTACGTTTACTTTATTTTTGAATTTCCCATCTATTTTGCACATCGTTTTATAGTAATTGTCTGCGCTGCATGGCTCTCCAGCTGGTAACTCTCCAAAAATAGCCGTTTCTATATTCTGCAGGTTTCTAGCCTCGGTACGGTATATCTCAAGAGTATATTAAATAAGTTTACTATGATCATGCAGAATTCTAAACTCATAACAATATTTGCCTAGTGTTAGCAAGAGGGCAAGATCATTTATCAGTCTTCAGGCATCATACAGACTATAAATAAAAACTGTTCTGTTCTCAGTTCTTTGTGCAGAGAAATGAGACACTTACATCAAAGTCAATGCTAATGTATTTGCTGCACACGCTTATTTCCAGTGATTGTTCACTTCTTTGACTAAAAATACATTTTCCGTATAAACGGTACACATTTTTCAGCATTCGGTGCAATATGACTGCAAAATCCTACATAGGATATGGATTTTATATTGGAATGTTACCTGTTCAGTGTTAATGAAAACACAAAAAAGCACAGTAAAACCAAAAATACTCTGTTGCAAAAGAATAATAATAAACGGAAAGTGCCAGCAAAAAAAGTGGAAAAACAAGGGTATTTGGTTAATACGTTTTTTGCAGTGTTAATGTATATGTTTGCTTTGGCATAGCAGATTTGTACACACATGACTTTATTATGAGGCACTGTATTTTGTATTTTACACTATATTAATAGAGTTTTTTCAACATCCTAAATGGTTAAAAATGGAAAGTGCTTGTAAAACCAAGCAACTTTCTTGTTATTAATAATCCTTTCTTTTCTGAAAAGTGCAGGGATTTTAATTCTATTGTTTACTGGCGATGGGAAAGGTCAGAGAGGTCCGGCGCCTGCGCACTGCAGTGCTCTACTCTGCCCTCACCAGGTAGATTAGTACGCCTGAACAGGAGCCGCAACAGGAAGCAAGGAGGATGACGAAATCGCTAGAAGATGGGAGGCGCCGGACCCGGACCTGCGACACCCATCGCTCCGGACCGCCCCCCGGGTGAGTATAATATAAATCGTTTTCTTATCTTTCAGGTTACATTGTGGGCTTATCTATAGCCTTATAGAATGCAGTAGATAAGCTCCTAAAGGCGGTGGTCGCATCTTATATCCGAAAAAGGAGGTGATAGGTTCTCTTTAACATACCCAAAAGACCAAGCCAAAATGGAGCAAACAAAGACCACCAAGAAAGGGAATAAATACAATTACGTTTTACTAACTATATATTAAAAAAATAATCAAAAACAAGGATATAAAGATAGGTCTGACAAGAAGGAAATGGTAGGGGAAACATCGAAATCTAAATTAAGACAAATGATTAGTACAAGAAATACGGATTTTTGTGTTACTCACCGTAAAATCCTTTTCTCCGAGACGCTCATTGGGGGACACAGGACTGTGGGTGTGGCTATTGCCGC
>JARQOD010000004.1:189481711-189557306 GCA_033576555.1 Oophaga sylvatica | reverse complement strand
GATCAAAAGCCAATAATTAGTATGTCATCCCTCCCTGTGTCATCCCCTTAGTTAAATTTTTTTTTTTTATTTTATAATTTTTATTTCTTTCATTCTTTTCCATTAGGGTTAGGGTTGGGATTAGGGTTAGGGTTGGACTAGGGTTAGTGTTGGGCTTAGGGTTAGCATTGGGGTTAGGGTTTTTTCAAAAGTTAAAAAAAATAATGACGATATGACAACTAGTGTTCAGTCTAAGTGCTTGCTACTCGAGTTTGTATCGGGATCGCTAGAGCATCCGCAATACATGGTGCATACCGGAGTAACCCGATGCAAAGTAGCGAACACTTGCATTCAACACTAACGACAACATATTCAATATGGTGATCTAATGTTATCAAATTGTGCGCAGTACCTTTGGGTTAAAAATCCTCACTATACCCTGTTACGGTCTGCGGAACGCACCAGATAAATATAAATAGTGGGTGCGTTCGCAGCCCGGGATCCACCGTGCAGGCAGAGCCTCCTGCTAGTAAGATGGCGGTATAGGCAAACTCTGTTACTTCACAGAGTCGCAAATATAAATACTGTGGCACAATATGGCGGTATAAGCGAACTCTGTTATAACACAGAGTCGCTGAGGTAAAGACGCAGAGATAGGTACTGTGTCCTGTTAACTCCACAGGGATACACAGATAACTGCTGTGCGGATAGCAGTCCGTAATCATGCAGACAGCAACGCAATCAAGCAATCTCCTCACCGGAGAAGCTGGTATTCTAGGGGCTTATTTCAGCCAAGCCCTAACCACGTGCACACAAATCTCCTCACCGGAGGTGCCGGTATTCTAGGGGCTTATTTCAGCCGAGCCCTAACCACATGCGTGCATGATCACACTGGCGCAAAGCACATAATGCAATTGATACTAGCGCATGGCTGCATGGCCATACAACCCTTTTATAGAAGCAACTACAGGGCCTGCCAGAAAAGGACCAATGAGAAACTGTTCAGAACACATGTAGTTTCAGGACCTTCCTGGCGGACCAATAGGAGCTGCTGCAGTACCTGAGCATGTGACCCCTGATCTCCAATGAGAGATCTTACCCTGGGCATGCTCAGAAGGAGAAACACAGGACTTAGTCCTAAAGACGTCTGCTCGCCGCTGACCAGTACTGGCCACAATAGCAGAACCTGGAGAGGCAGCAGTAAACCTCTACACAGTACTAGGCTGAGCAAGACGCTGGGACTGACATCTCTGCTGAGGAGACTCCACTGCGGCCGGAGACGGATGAGGGACCGCAGCGGGAATGGCTCAAGATTCCCCCTGTGCAGAGGCGGGAACTCGACCTCTAACATTACACCCCCTTCTTTGGGCCTCGCTACGCTCGAAGGCAGCAATGAACTGCGGAGCCTGAATACGCTCAGCAGGCTCCCATGACCTATCCTCAGGCCCATAACCCCTCCAATCCACCAAATAAAACTTTTTGACACGTACCACTTTGCACCCCAGAATAGCATTCACCTCATAGTCGTCCGTAGACGAACCCGATGTCCCGGCAGATGACTCGGAAAACCGGGACAAGTATACAGGTTTCAGGAGGGAGACATGGAATGTGTCGGTGATACCCAGGCGTGGCGGAAGGGCTAGACGGTAGACCACAGGATTGACCTGTTCGAGGACCTTGAAGGGACCCAAGAAGCGAGGTGCAAACTTAGTGGACTCTATTCGCAGCCTGATGTTACGGGCAGAGAGCCACACTAAGTCGCCAGGGGCAAAAGTCGGAGCGGGGCGCCGATGTGCGTGGGCGGTGGACCTCATCCTCTCTTTGGAGGCCAGAATGGCATCCTGAGTGCGGTCCCAAATGTCCCGTGCCTCCACAGCCCAGTTTGCCACCCTGGAGTCGATGGAAGACACGGGCATAGGTACAGGAACCCGCGGATGCTGATCGTAATTAAGGAGGAACGGAGTTTGCCCAGTGGAATCAGCCACGGCATTGTTTAATGCAAACTCCGCCCACGGTAGCAAGGATGCCCTGTCATCCTACCTGGCTGAAATAAAATTACGCAGATATGTGACCAAGGTCTGGTTGGCCCTCTCTACCAACCCATTTGTCTCGGGATGATAGGCACAAGAGAGATTTAATTCTACACTGAGAAGGCGACAAAGCTCTCTCCAGAACTGAGACGCAAACTGGGGACCCCTGTCACTGACGATTTTATCCGGCATACCGTGTAAACGGAAGATGTGTCTGATAAACAGTGCCGCCAATGCCCGTGCAGAAGGTAACCGAGGTAGCGGTAAAAGTGCACCATTTTAGAGAAGTGGTCGGTGATAACCCATATGATGGTGCAACCACGAGACTTGGGTAGGCCTACCACAAAGTCCATCCCGACCATCTCCCAGGGCCTGTCTGCCATGGATAAAGTAACCCAGCTGGCCGTTGACGAGGGGACTTATTTTTGGCACAGGAGACACATGCCCGAATATAGTCTCCAACGTCCCGGACCATATGCGGCCACCAGTACGTCCTCGCCAGAAGCTTGGATGTCCTTTTTTTCCCAAAATGTCCACCCACCCTGGGTGAATGGGCCCAAGAGAGAACCTCTGGTCGCAAATTAGATGGTACAAAAGTCTTGCCGGGCGGCTCAGACTCTAGCGACACCGGAGCTACAGTTCTCAGGCTCTCAGAGGGGACAATAAGCCGCAGCTCCCCATCCTCCTCGTCGGAAGACACGACGGAGCGAGAGAGAGCGTCAGCCCGGATATTCTTCTCTCCCGAAATAAAATGGAGGGTGAAGTGAAAGCGGGAGAAAAATAAGGACCATCTGGCCTGACGGGAATTTAGCCGCTGGGCAGTTTGTAAATAAACCAGATGTTAGGGCTGGTGGAACGCACAAAATAAATATAAATAATAAGTGCGTTCGCAGCCCGGGGTCCACCGTGCAGGCAGAGCCTGCTGCTAGTAGGATGGCGGTATGGCGAACTCTGTTACTTCACAGAGTTGCAACTATGGACACTGTGGCCCTATATGGCGGTATAAGCGAACTCTGTTACGCCACAGAGTCGCTAAGGTAGAAACGCAGAAATATGGACTGTGTCCTGTTAACTCCACAGGTATGCACAGACAACTGCTGTGCGGACAGCAGTCCGTAGTACCGCAATCAGCAACGCAATCAGACAATCTCCTCACCGGAGAAACCGGTATTCTAGGGGCTTATTTCAGCGAGCCCTAAACACGTGCATACAATCTCCTCACCGGAGGTGCCGGTATTCTAGGGGCTTATTTCAGCCGAGCCCTAACACATGCGTGCAAGATCACCCTAGCGCAAAGCACATAATGTGATTCATACTAGCGCATGGCGGCACGACCATGCCACCCTTTTAAAGTAGCAACTACAGGACCTGCCAGATAAGGATCAATAGGAAACTGCTCCAGAACACAAGTGGTTTCAGGACCTTCCTGGCGGACCAATAGGAGCTGCTGCAGTACCTGAGCACGTGACCCCTGATCTCCAATGAGAGATCTTACTCTGGGCATGCTCAGAAGGGGAAAGCAAGGACTTTGTCCTAAAGACGTCTGCTCGCCGCTAACCAGTACTGGCTACAATAGCAGAGCCTGGAGGAGCAGCAGTAATCCTCTGCAAAATGTTAGACTGGGCGAGACGCTGGGACCGACATCTAAGCTGAGCAGAGTCCACTGCGGCCGGAGACGGATGGGAGACCGCAGCAGGGACGGCTCGAGATTCCCTTGTGCAGAAGCGGTAACTCGACCCCTAACACCAGATTCTTGTGATCAGTAAAAACTTGGAAGGGAAAGCGGGCCCCCTCCAACAGATGTCTCCACTCAGAGAAGGCCAACTTCATTGCTAGCAACTCCCTGTCATCGATGGAATAATTCCTCTCTGTTGGTGTGAAGGTCTTGGAAAAGAAGAAGCAAGGATGCTTCCGATCTTCAGCATCCTTCTGGAAGAGGACTGCTCCAGCACCAACGGACGGGCATCCACCTCCAAAATAAAGGGATTATCAACATCGGGGCGATGTAGGATGGAAGCACTAGCAAAATGGGACTTAATAGAAGTGAAGGCCTTGGAGTCCTCTTCTGACCACAATTTGGGATTTGCTCCCTTCTTGGTGAGGGCTACCAAGGGAGCTACCAAAGTTGAAAAGTGGGGAATAAACTGACTATAGTAATTGATGAACCCTATAAAGCGCTGCACCGCTTTCAGAGAATGGGGTTCTTGCCAGTCCATCACCGCCTGTAGTTTGGCAGGATCCATAGCCAGTCCCTGGGCAGAGATGATATAGCCCAGGAACGGTAAGGACTCCTGCTCAAATATACATTTCTCCAACTTAGCGTAGAGAGAATTTGCCCGTAAGAGGTCGAAGACTCCTCAGACATCTTTCCGGTGGGAGTCAACATCTGGGGAGAAGATGAGAATATCATCCAGATAGACTATGACTGAGGTGGAAAGCATATCCCAGAAGATGTCGTTAACAAAGTCTTGGAAGACGGCTGGGGCATTACAGAGCCCAAAGGGCATCACCAGATATTCATAGTGCCCATCTCTGGTATTGAAAGCCGTCTTCCATTCGTAGCCCTCACGAATGCGAATCAGGTTATAAGCAACCAGCAGATCTAATTTGGTAAATACCCTTGCTCCCCATAGCCTATCAAAGAGCTCAGAAATCAGGGGCAACGGGAATTTATTCTTAACAGTAATGGCGTTAAGACCCCTGTAATCGATGCATGGACGTAATTCTCCGTTTTTCTTCTGAACTAAGAAGAACCCCGCCCCTGCAGGTGACACTGACTTCCTAATGAATCCTCTTGCCAGATTTTCCTGAATGTATTGAGACATAGCCTCCGTCTCCGGGAGAGAAAGGTGATAAACTCATCCCCGAGGAGGTTCTGCTCCGGGCAAGAGGTCAATAGGACAGTCATAGGGACGGTGAGGCGGAAGGATCTCCTTAGCCTTCTTGGAGAACAATGCCGGCATAGGCCCAATAGTATTTGGGAAGGGAAGTAAGATCTGCGGGCATCACTGTAGTAGCCACCTGAATGCATTCCCTCATACATCTGCCTTTACATGACTCACTCCAACCCAATATCCTCCCAGAGATCCACTCAATATGTGGGGAATGGAAACAGAGCCAGGGCATCCCCAGCAATATCTCGTCTATTCCCTCGGGAATGACAAGGAGTGAGATAATCTCCTGATGAGAAGAGGACATAGATAACGTGAAAGGGATGGTCTGATGTGCGATTTGTGAAGGCAGTGTCGACCCATTCACTACTCGAACAGTCACGGGTTTGGCGAGCATCACCAGAGGTATAGAGTGGTGGAGAGCGAAGGTAGAGGACATGAAATTTCCTTCGGCTCCAGAGTCCACACAAAGCGTTACTGTTATAGTGGATGAGCCTAAATTGATTGTACCCTTAAAGGACCACTTGGAGGCGTGTACTGCTGTGTCTAGTGAACCCCCTCCAATGGTTTCTAGACGCGGTCGTTTTCCCGACCGTTGTGGACATTTATTAGCATAATGCCCTAACTGTTGGCAAACATTACAGATCACAGGTGCTCGAGCGGCCCGAGACTTAGGTCTCGCTCGAGAAACCTCCATGGCATTAGGGGAATTGGGCGCCTGAACGGAAGATTCAAGAGGTCTGGCGAAGGTGGGCGCCAGCCGGAACCTCTGCCTACACTGGGTCCGCTCCAACCTCCGCTCATTAACCCCTCTCTGACATTAGACGTACTATCCCGTCCATAAAACCCGTGCCATTCTGACCATGGACGGGATAGTACGTCATAGGCGATTAGCTGCGCTCCCGAGGGAGCGCAGCTAATCGCCGCCGGGTGTCAGCTGATTATCACAGCTGACACCCGTGACTGTGTGTCAGGAGCGGTCACGGACCGCTCCCGGCACATTAACCCCTTGCACACCGCGATCAAACATGATCGCGGTGTACTGGGGGCACAGGGGAGGATCGCGCAGGGTGGGGCTCCCTGCGCGCCCCCCTGAGACCCTCAGACCAGCGCGATGTGATCGCGCTGCTCTGAGGGCTTCCTCCCTCCCAGGACCCGGATCCAAGATGGCGCTGGGGTCCTGGAGGGAGGCGGCTTCCTCAGTGCCTGCCGAGAGCAGGCACTGAGAAGCCTGCTGCACTGCCTGAGCGATCGCTGGTGTGACAGAGTGCTGTGCACACTGTCACACCAGCGATCTGATGAAATACAGTGATGTCCCACCCTGGGACAAAGTAAAAAAGTAAAAAAAGTAAAAATAAACATGTGTAAAAAAAAATCCAAAATAAAAAAAAAAAAAAAAAAAATATTCCCCAATAAATTCATTACTTATTGTAAATAAAAAAAATAAAACAATAAAAGTACACATATATGGTATCGCCGCGTCCGTAACGACCCCCCTATAAAAATGTCCCACTAGTTAACCCCTTTTGTGAACCCCTTAAAAAATAAAAAATAAAACGAAGCAAAAAATCAGTGCTTTATCATCATACCGCTGAACAAAAAGTGGAATAACACGCGATCAAAAAGACGGATATAAATAAACATGGTACCGCTGAAAACGTCATCTTGTCCCGCAAAAAACGAGCCGTCACACAGCATCATCAGCAAAAAAATAAAAAAGTTATAGCTCGCAGAATAAAGCGATGCAAAAATAATTATTTTTTATATAAAATTGTTTTTATTCTATAAAAGCGCCAAAACATAAAAAAATTATATAAATGAGGTATCGCCATAATCGTACTGACCCGAAGAATAAAACTGCTTTATCGATTTTACCACACGCGGAACAATAAAAACGCCTCACCCAAAAGAAATTCATGAATTGCTGATTTTTGTTCATTCTAACCTCCCAAAAATCGAAATAAAAAGCGATCAAAAAATGTCACGTGCTCAAAAATGGTACCAATAAAAGCGTCACCTCGTCCCGCAAAAATTAAGACCTCACATGACATTGTGGGCCAAAATATGCAAAAATTATAGCTCTCAAAATGTGGCGATGCAAAAAACTACTTTTTGCAATAAAAAGCGTCTTTTAGCATGACAGCTGCCAATCATAAAAACCGCTATAAATAGTAAATCAAACCCCCCTTTATCACCCCTTAGTTAGGGAAAAATAATAAAATAAAAAAAAAATGTATTTATTTCCATTTTCCCATTAGGGTTAGGGTTAGGGTTTCGGCTAAAGTTAGGGTTAGGGTTGGCGCTAAAGTTAGGATTAGGGTTAGAGTTTGGATTAGGGTTAGGGTTGGGATTAGGGTTGGGACTAGGGTTAGGGGTGTGTTGGGGTTAGGGTTGGAGTTAGAATTGGGGGGTTTCCGCTGTTTAGGCACATCAGGGGCTCTCCAAATGTGACATGGCGTCTGATCTCCATTCCAGCCAATTCTGCTTTGAAAAAGTCAAACGGTGTTCCTTCACTTCTGAGCTCTGCCATGCGTCCAAACAGTAGTTTATCCCCACATATGGGGTATCAGCGTACTCTGGACCCCAAGAGTTATTGTGAAATTTGTCCTAATTCTTCTGTTACCCTTGGGAAAATAAAAAACTGGGGGCGAAAATATTATTTTTGTAAAAAAAATAAGATTTTTTTGTTTTTACGGCTGTACATTATAAACTTCTGTGAAGCACTTGGGGCTTCATAGCGCTCACCACACATCTAAATAAGTTCCTTGTGGGGTCTATTTTCCAAAATGGGGTCACTTGTTGGGGATTTCCACTGTTTAGGCGCATCAGGGGCTCTCCAAATGCGACATGACGCCCCCAGACCATTCCATCAAAGTCTGCAATCCAAAACGTCACTACTTCCCTTTCTGAGCCCTGACATGCGCCCATACAGTAGTTTTCTCCCACATATTGGGTATCAGCGTACTCAGGACAAATTGGACAACAACTTTTGGGGTCCAATTTCTCCTGTTACCCTTGTGAAAATAAAATATTGGGGGCGAAAAAATCATTTTTGTAAAAAAAAAAGGATTTTTTATTTTTACGGCTGTGCGTTATAAACTTCTGTGAAGCACTTCGGGGTTCAAAGTGCTCACCACACATCTAGGTAAGTTCCTAGTGGGGTCTATTTTCCAAAATGGGGTCACTTGTGGGGGGTTTCCACTGTTTAGGCGCATCAGGGGCTCTCCAAATGCGACATGACGCCCCCAGACCATTCCATCAAAGTCTGCAATCCAAAACGTCACTACTTCCCTTTCCGAGCCCTGACATGCGCCCATACAGTAGTTTTCTCCCACATATTGGGTATCAGCGTACTCAGGACAAATTGGACAACAACTTTTGGGGTCCAATTTCTCCTGTTACCCTTGTGAAAATAAAATATTGGGGGCGAAAAAATCATTTTTGTAAAAAAAAAAAAGGATTTTTTATTTTAAGGCTGTACGTTATAAACTTTAGTGAAACACCTGGGGGTTCAAAGTTCTCACCACACATGTAGATAAGTTCCTTGAGGGGTCTAGTTTCCAAAATGGTGTCATTTGTGGGGGGTTTCCACTGTTTAGGCAGATCAGGAGCTCTCCAAACACGACATGGCGTCCAGCCAATTCTGCGTTGAAAAAGTGAGACGGCGCTCCTTCCCTTCCAAACTCTGCCATGCACCCAAACAGTGGTATACCCCCACATATGGGGTATCAGTGTACTCAGGACAAATTGCACAATAACTTTTGGAGTCTTGTTACCCTTGGAAAAATAAAAATTCGGGTGAAAAGATCATTTTTGTGGAAAAAATATGATTTTTAAATTTTACGGCTCTACGTTATAAACTTGTGTGAAGCACTTGAGGGTTCAAATTGCTCACCAAAGATCTAGATAAGTTCCTTAGGGGGTCTAGTTTCCCAAATGGGGTCATTTGTGGGGGGTTTCCACTGTTTAGGCACATCAGGGGCTCTCCAAATGCAACATGGCATCCAATCTCAATTCCAGCCAATTTTGGTTGGAAAAAGTCAAATGGTGCTCCTTCCCTTCCGAGCTCTGCCGTGCGCCCAAACAGTGGTTCCCCCCACATATGGGGCATCAGCGTACTCAGGACAAATTGGACAACAACTTATGTGGTCCAATTTCTCCTGATACCCTTGGGAAAATAAAAAATTAGTGACTAAAAGATAATTTTTGTGGGAAAAAAATAGGATTTTTTATTTTCATGCCCGGGCATTATAAACTTGTGTGAAGCACTGGGGGTTCAAAGTGCTCACCAAAGATCTAGATAAGTTCCTTAGGGGGTCTAGTTTCCAAAATGGGGTCACTTGTGGGGGATTTCCACTGTTTAGGCTCATCTGGGGCACTGCAAACGGAACATGACCCCCATCAACGTCTGCATTCCAAAACGTTACTACTTCCTTTCCAAGCCCTGCCGTGCGCCCAAACAGTTTTCCACCCCCACATATGGGGTATCAGCGTACTCAGGACAAATTGGACAACAACTTTTGGGGTCCAATTTCCTTGGGAAAATTCTAAAATTTAGGACTAAAAAATCATTTTTGTGGAATTTTTTTTTTTTTTTTCACACCCAGGCATTATAAACTTTTGTGAAACACTTGGGGGTTCAAAGTGCTCACAACAGATCTAGATAAGTACCTTAGGGGGTCTAGTTTCCAAAATGGTGTCACTTGTGGGGGGTTTCCACTGTTTAGGCGCATCAGAGGTTCTCCAAGCGCGACATGGCGTCCAATCTCAACTCCAGCCAATTTTAGTTTGAAAAAGTCAAACGGCGCTCCTTCCCTTACGAGCTCTGCCGTGTGCCCAAACAGTGGTTTTCCCCCACATATGGGGTATTGGCGTACTCAGGAGAAATTGCATAACAACCTTATCTGTCCATTTTCTCCTTTTACCCTTGTGAAAATAAAAAAAAAGTTTGTAAAAGATCATTTTTGTGGCTAAAAAGTTAAATATTCATTTTTTCCTTCCACGTTGCTTTAGTTCCTGTGAAGCACCTGAAGGGTTAATAAACTTCTTGAATGTGGTTTTGAGTACCTTGAGGGGTGCAGTTTTTAGAATGGTGTCACTTTTGGGTATTTTCTGTCATGTAGACCCCTCAAAGTGACTTCAAATGAGAGGTGGTCCCTAAAAAAAATGGTTTTGTAAATTTTGTTGTAAAAATGAGAAATCGCTGGTCAACTTTTAACCCTTATAACTTCCTAACAAAAAAAAATTTTGATTCCAAAATTGTGCTGATGTAAAGTAGACATGTGGGAAATGTTATTTCTTAACTATTTTGTGTTACATATTTCTCTGTTTTAAGGGAATAAAAATTCAAAGTTTGAAAATTGCTAAATTTTCAAAATTTTCGCCATATTTGCGTTTTTTTCAAAAATAAACGCAAGTTATATGGAAGAAATTTTACCACTAACATGAAGTACAATATGTCACGAGAAAACAATCTCAGAATCGCGAAGATCCGTTGAAGCGTTCCGGAGTTATAACCTCATAAAGAGACAGTGGTCAGAATTGTAAAAATTGTCCCGGTCATTAACGTGCAAACCACCCTTGGGGGTGAAGGGGTTAAAACGAAGGTCGATGCGGGTATATATGGTAATGAGCTCCTCCAGTGTGGCGGGAATCTCCCTGGTGAACAAGGCGTCCTTCACATGGTCTGCTAGTCCCCTCCAGTACAGTGGTATAAGGACTTTATCTGGCCACTCCAGCTTAGAGACCAGAGTCCGAAATTGGACTGCAAACTGGCTGACCATGGATGAACCCTGGGTGATTGCCAACAGTTGGAGAGCCGTATCGTGGGTCCTGTCTCAGAGTATCCAAAAAGAGAGGAGCACTCTGCACCACACGATCATCGTACTCCCACAACGGCGTTGCCCACTCCAACACCCTGCCCGACAAAAGGGATATGATAAAACCCACTTTCGCCCGCTCCGTGGGAAAACGTGCAGCCAGGAGCTCTAAATGTATGGAGCACTGACTGACGAAACCCCGACATTGTTTACTGTCGCCAGTAAACTTATCTGGAGTGGGAGGCGGGAAAAAGTCGGAGCAGGGGTAGCAGAGGACAAACTGGCTGCAGCCACACTAGCAGCCTGAACAGCGACTGCGGTAACATCCACAGCGGAGGTTGTGCGCTCTAGAGTCGCCAACCTACCCTCCAGCTGCTGGATATACCGCTGCAGACGCTGGTCGTCCACCATTTTACTAGCCAGACCCTGGCGCTAGCATACTGTTAGGGTCTGCGGAAAGCACCAGATAAATATAAATAGTGGGTGCGTTCGCAGCCCGGGGTCCACCGTGCAGGCAGAGCCTGCTGCTAATAAGATGGCGGTATAGGCAAACTCTGTTACTTCACAGAGTCACAAATATAAATACTGTGGCACAATATATGGCGGTATAAGCGAACCCTGTTACAACACAGAGTCGCTGAGGTAAAGATGCAGAGATAGGTACTGTGTCCTGTTAACTCCACAGGGATACACAGATAACTGCTGTGCGGATAGCAGTCCGTGATCATGCAGACAGCAACGCAATCAAGCAATCTCCTCACCGGAGAAGCCGGTATTCTATGGGCTTATTGCAGCCAAGCCCTAACCACGTGCACACAAATCTCCTCACCGGAGGTGCCGGTATTCTAGGGGCTTATTTCAGCCGAGCCCTAGCCACATGCGTGCATGATTACACTGGCACAAAGCACATAATGCAACTGATACTAGCGCATGGCCGCATGGCCATACAACCCTTTTATAGAAGCAACTACAGGGCCTGCCAGAAAAGGACCAATGAGAAACTGTTCAGAACACATGTAGTTTCAGGACCTTCCTGGCGGACCAATGGGAGCTGCTGCAGTACCTGAGCATGTGACCCCTGATCTCCAATGAGAGATCTTACCCTTGGCATGCTCAGAAGGGGAAACGCTGGACTTAGTCCTAAAGATGTCTGCTCGCCGCTGACCAGTACTGGCCACAATAGCAGAACCTGGAGAGGCAGCAGTAAACCTCTGCACAGTACTAGGCTGAGCAAGACGCTGGGACCGACGTCTCTGCTGAGGAGACTCCACTGCGGCCGGAGACGGATGGGGGACCGCAGCGGGAATGACTCGAGATCCCCCCTGTGCAGAGGCGGGAACTCGACCTCTAACATAACCCCTTAATAAAATCCTTGACGGGTGTAGTTTCCAAAATGGGATCACTTGTGGGAGACTTCAACTGTTTAGGCACATCAGGGGCTCTCCAAATGCGACATGGTGTCCACTATCAGTTACAGCCATTTTTGTGCTCAAAAAATCAAACGGTGCTGCTTCCCTTCCGAGCCCTGCCATGTACCCAAATAGTAATTTTCCCCCACATATGGGGTATCCGCGTAGTCAGGAGAAATGGCACAACAAATTTTTGGGGTCCATTTTCTCCTGTTAACCTTGTGAAAGTAAAAAATTTGGGGCTAAATCAAAATTTTGGTGAAAAAAGTAACACCAAGACTATATTCACAAAGGTACTTTGGAATCCCCATTCTAAGGATCTGTAGGGTCCTATGGAAAGCTATTAAATGTAGTTAGTGGGTAAACCCCTTTAATTCCTTTCTTCTTTTTGCTATGTAATATTATCTCTAATATTGTACCTATTATTTCTAAGTTTTCAAATTTAATATTTTATTCCCCTTTTGATGGAAAACGTGTAAAAATGGATAAAGCTTTCACACTTTTATTCCGTAGTTTTTTTTTCACCTGCTGCATTTTATAATTATAATGTTTGTCAGAAAAAACATATATAGCTTTCCTGCAGGGGAGGGAGGCTGTGATCACAAATGGCCCCCTAAAGTGCCAATCAGTGAGTACAAAATAGTACTCCTGGTAATTGTGCTGCATACAGTACATATCTTTCTGCTCCTGTGACTCTTTTTGATTTAGACCTGAAAAAGTAATGGTCACGGAGGAGAAGGAAATCGCTTTTGAGTCTCTGACACTGCTGTACTTGGTAGTCAGCCGAAAATAAGTCATTAAAAAGATTTGCTCTACTTGGTGACCAGATAACATCCAAACAATTTTATAACATTCAAACAATCATAAAGATTAAAAGAAAGTAAAATTAAACTGTGCTTCTCATAATATTTCTGACCTTTTCTTAGAATAGATCTGAAAGTGATTGCACTATTAAAAACAATCAGTTTGTACAAAGTGCAATTAGTACCTGTGTGTTTTTGCTTTAATTGTGTTATTAAGCATGGACCAAAGCACTAATAATATAATTACTAGATGTATTCATCTGAAAAAAATTAGAGGGCTGTAATTCTTTCAGTCAAAAATAAATCTGAGTACAATATGATATAATTATAGTGTATAAATGATGGCAATAAACATTCTTACTGAAAACACATTCACAATTTAAAGGGAATATGTCAACAAGAACAAACTCCCCGAACAGCATAAGTCTTTGAAATGTAAATGAATGTAAACCTTTACATCTTCTACCTGTTGTTGCAATCCTTAGTAATTATCATTTTAATTTATGAGCAAAAGAGGCATTAGGTGCTCTGGGCATGACAGAGCACTTAACAAGCCTCTACCTGGATTGGTTGTTTCCAGTCTAGCACCAGTCTGATAGCTCACTGTCTGATTTCCTTGCTTAGCACCTGACTTCACACAGACAGTCAAGCTAAAGAGACTGGTGATGGGTGGGGAAATAACCTAAGAAGGCAGTGGCTCATTAAGTGCTCTGTCACGCCTAGAGTACTTAATGCATCATTTGAATATGAATTAAAATGATACTGGGGCATGCAGCAAAAGATAGAAGATATCAAGGTGTCAGTGGATTAAAATTTCAAATATCTGCATGGTCATATATGCGGTCTGGGGATGGGCTCATCTTACTGACACATTACCTTTAAACCATATTTTCATATGCTCATCAAGAGAATGCCAAGAGTGTGCAAAGCAGTCATCAAAGCAAAAGGTGGCTACTTTGAAGAACCTAGAATATAAGACATAATTTCAGTTGTTTCACACTTTTTTGTTAAGTATATAATTCCACATGTGTTAATTCATAGTTTTGATGCCTTCAGTGTGAATTTACAATTTTCATAGTCATGAAAATACAGAAAAATCTTTAAATGAGAAGGTGTGTACAAACTTTTGGTCTGTACTGTAGCCAGGGACAAAATACAGATTTGTAAATTTAAAGAACTCCTATCAAAATTTGTATCCTCTTAATATATTGTAATCATCATATTATATGACACAATTGCTCATTTTGCCTTTCTACCCAGATAATACTTCTCTTTTCCATTAGGTCTATGACATCACATGATTAAAAACTGACTGAGTCCTTCTAAAGTCTATGTAGAAACAGGAAGTCTGTTTTCCCTGTATGAGTAATAAGTCACTGCAAAAGTCTCTGGCTAGGGGAGGAGCTAGGTCAGGAGTTGGAGACAGCAATGATTAATGAAAGGAAAATAAACTTCCTATTTTTACATAGTGTAGAGAAAACCAGAAGAATTAGCTGGGTAGAAAGGCAAAATGAGCAATTGTAAGTACATAGCGCTATATAATATGATAACTGCAATATATAAGGCTGTGTTTCCATGGTCAGGAAACACAGCGCTTTGGACGGAGCGGAAATTCCGCTCCGCCCAAAGCCCCGCCCCCTTCTGTAAGCGCGCTCATTCCGGATGTGTTCAGGACACCTCCGGAACACATCCGGAATGATCGCAGGGCATGCTGTGGTCTGAAAAGACGCGCCGCATGTCCGGAAACGCAGGTCTTCCGCCTGCGTGTTTTGCAGCATAGTGGAGACGGAATTTCTTGAAATCCCCTCCACTATGCTGTAACATCTGGACGCTGCGTGTTTGACGCTGCGCCAACACACAGCGTCAAACACGCAGCTAATCCGGACTGTTTCCTGATAGTGGAAACATACCCTAACAAGGATAAAAACTTTGATGGGAGGAGAGCTTCTTTAATTCCTAGAAAGAATTGGTTCAATCTTCAGGGTAAGAGATAAGTTATTTACTTTTTAAGTCATGTGATCGGTAAGGATCCTCATAAGGCTATGACAATGGCATATACTTGACAACACTTTTAAGTGAATGTAGCTATTTCAGTGGGTGTTGTTACCTGAGAAGGTCGGGTCCAGGCTTTTATTTTGAGGCTTTGTTCTGTCCCGGTCACATAACAGTCAGGCTCCTTCTCTATCTCAGGGATGGCATTAATCGTCGAAGACAGTTTTAGGATGAAATATGTTTTCGTCAGTACCAGCTTATTCATGGTTGCTTGATCACACACAGACAGCAGACAAGGACTGGGTTTCCTGTTGAGAATTTCTTCTAGTGCCTGAAATATCAAGAGGGTTTACAGAATGCGTAGAATAAAAAAAGATTACCACTACTGTCTACATAGGATTTCGATTCAATTAATGGCTATTCTTATAATATGTCATATCTATGTAACATATTTTATCATTGGTATTCTACCCTACAACATTTTTATAGTTGATATTTTGTGAACTAGACTGTTTCCCAACAGAATATGTTTCTTCAATTAAATAAGCCTTAGGGACAAGAACTATACCTTTAGTGGAGCAAATATCAAGCTATTGCTGTAAGGAACAGTTCTGACTTTTCTTCCTTTAGTAGCTAAACCACTGGGGTTACCTAGTCATGACAGCAGACTTTATTTAAAAATAGAGGGGAAAACATTCTTACGGAGAAAAATACCCCTTTTTTACTAGTTACACAATAGCATACCTACATAAACTCCACTTAAAATGGAAATGAAGAAAAAAAGACAATTAAGATAACATTTTATAATAAAGAACGTTAGGAAAGCATGACTACGGGAGATCTGGAATTTTAGTTTTACTAAAACAGCCTAATGTACCTTTGTACACTGTGCATTGATCCAATGTTTACAGTTACACATTATTAATACTAAGCAAGATTCAACTGGCACAGCAAAAAGACGGATTTTGGTAAGAACTTACCTGTAAAATCCTTTTCAGCGAAGGAAGGGAGGGAGACACAGTAATTCATTACTGATGGGTAGGCGGAGCCCCAGATTAGGATGACACCTCAGATCAAAAGCGTGTTGACTGGCTGGCTCCCCCAGCTCGGGCTCCTCCTACTCAGCTCCTTCAGTCGTACCAAAGCTTTAAGGAAGAACCAAGATCACCAGCGAAGCAACATAACCCCTTCTGAAGGAACTTCAGAGAAAAACACAAGAATACAGGTTATGCATGCAAAGTAAGCCAAAAACCACAGAGTTCCAGGTACTACTCACTGAACCTGACTACTGCGATGAGCTGGCGATGCTGGAACAGAGCCTTAGCGCGCTGACCTCAGCCCAGATAATCGCTATCAGATAAGAGTCGCGCTGCATCTGAAAACATCAACACACTTCTGCCTTGGGCGGGATCTGTGTCTCCCTCCCTTCCTTCGCTGAAAAGGATTTTACAGGTAAGTTCTTACCAAAATCCGTCTTTCAGCTGCAGATGGAAGGGAGGGAGACACAGTAATTCATTACTGATGGGACGTCCCAAAGCAGTTCAAAAATAAGGGTGGGAAAAAACCAACAAAGGCAGAAACCCAACAACCTTAACAAGGAAGCGCAACCAGCGCTAAACACAAGTTCATCTAGAAACTTTAAACTACAGCTGCCTGCAGGACCCTACGTCCGAGGGCTGCATCAGCGGAAGCACTGGCGTCCACTTTATAAAAACTTTGTAAACGTGTGGACAGAGCGCCAAGTTGCCTCCCGGCAGAGCTGCACTGCCGAGGCACATTGATGAAAAGCCCACGATGAAGCCACAGCTCTCGTGGGATGGGCTCGAACCTTAATCGTCAGGATTCACCCCAATACGGTAAGCTTCCAGAACAGCTGACCGGATCCAACGAGCTATAGAATCCTTGAAGGCTCGTTGACCACGCCGACGACCTGCTGGAACCACAAACAGGGAGTCCGTCTTACGAAAACCTTGAATAATAGATAGATAAAAATTCAAGGCCCGCACTATATCCAAAGTGTGTAAAGCTCGCTCTTTCGCATTCTTCGGATCCGAACAGAGTGAAGGCAACACAATATCCTGGTTAACATGAAATTGTGACACTACTTAGATAGAAAATCACCCCGTGTGCGAAGCACTACCCGATCCGGAAAAAAAAACTCCAGAAAAAGGAGGCGAGCAAGAAAGAGCTGCCAACTCAGAAAAACTCTCCTCAAGAGGCGACCGCTACTAGGAAGGCCACCTTCCAAGAAAGTAAAGAAAGGCTAGCAGAATCCATAGGCTCAAAATGGTTTATGCTGAAGAGCCTCCAAAAACAAGGTTGAGCCACCAAGAAGACACGGGTGCCTTCCGCGGTGGAAACTTACGAGCTATACCGCGGAAAAGGGAAAGCACGTCCCTACGCGAGGCAATAGCCCTCCGAAATAATAAGGACAGAGCAGAAAACCTGACCTTTCAGGGTGCTAACTGTCAAACCCTTGTCTAACCATGCTGTAGAAAAAACAACAGATTGGGAATGGAAAACTTTCTCGGGTTCCGTGAAGATCCCGAACACCACGAAAAGAAGGTTTCCCAAGTTTTGTGGTAAATCCTAGTAGTAGTAGCCGGACTTCTGGCTGAAAAACCTCTACGGGTTAACATTTCGGTCTCAAGAGCTACTCCGTCAAACGCAGAGACTTCAAGTCCGGATAACGAGTGAGTCCCTGGGTTAACAGGACCGGGCGCAGAGGAAGTGGAAATGGCGGCGCCGCCAAAAGCGACACTAGTGTCGAGAACCACGTCCTCCTTGGCCAATCTGAGCTATCAAAATAGCCGGAATTCTCTCCAGTCTGAACCGACGCAGCACCAGAGAAAGTAAAGATATCGGCGGAAAAACATAGACTAGCTGGAAATGGTCCCACGGATCCACCAGAGCGTCTACCGCCACAGCCTTCGTGTCCTTGTACCTGAACACGAAGGTCGGTAATTTGGTATTAAACCTGGACCCCATCAAGTCCACTTGGTGAGTTCCCCAACGGAAGCACAGCAGTGCAAAAAAATTGTCGGATGAAAACCCCATTCTCCGGGAACCATCTTTTCGCGACCTAGGAAGTCCGCCGTGGTATTCTGGACTCCTGGAAAGTGAATTGCAGAGATGGCTGGAACCCTGGTCTCGGCCCAAATCAGTATCCGAGACACCTCCAGCATGGTAACTCCTCGTCCCGCCTTGGTGGTTGATATACGCGACCGCCGTCGCGTTGTCTGTCCGCACTCGGACTGGCATACCGCTCAAGGAGACCGTCCAGTGTTGGAGGCAAAGAAAAAATTTTGCCCTCAATTCCAGGATGTTGATCGGTAGAACCGACTCTTCCGATGACCATACTCCCTGGATCCGAAGATCGTTCCAGACACCCTCCCTAGCCCGTCAGGCTGGCATTGGTGGTTATGACCGACCACTTCGGAGGGAGAAAGACTTTCCCAGGAATAACGCTCCTGGACGTGACCACCATCCTAGGGATTCTCGCACCCCGCGAGAAATGGTGACACTGCAATCCAGTGATTGCGACCGATTCTAACAACTCAGAATGAGCCTGTGGAGAGCTCTGGAATGAAATTGGGCAAACGGAGGTGCTCCATGGACGCCACCATCAAACCCAGAAGGCGCATACCTTCCGAAGGGACATTGCTGTCGCAGCCTTCATAATCTGTACATGTTGGAGCAGACATGCCTGCTTGTCTGGAGGTAGGGACAACACCGCCCGTACCATGTCGAAAAGCATCCTCAAAAAACAGGATTGCCTGCGACGATTCCAGAGACGACTTCTCCCTTGAGGCCACAATCGAAAGGTCGTCCAAATAGGGACGAATCGTAAGTCCCCGTCTTTGAAGAATTGCCATGAGATTTAGGCGCCAGAATCGTTGTAAAAATTCTGGACGTTAAGGCCAAGCCGAATGGCCGAGCCACAACCTGGTAATGGTTGATTCTATGGCAAAAACGAAGGAAGCGCTGATGAGCTCTTCCGACGGGAACATGCCAATAAGCGTCGCGAATGTCGATTGACCAAAGAATCGATCTGCGACAGGGCTGCCATAACGGAGCGAAGCGACTTCATGCTTGGCTCTGACGGAATGTCAGATGTCAGTCCGCCTTGGCAAATTTTTTTTTTTTTTTTTGAAAAAGAGAGAGAGAGACGACACAAACCCCCAGAGGGTTGGCCAGATCATCCCTTGAACCGAAAGGGACTGCCAATAACTATCGGCACTAGTCCTGCCAGACGCAGAAGTCACAGCTCTGCGCTACGGTAAAGCTGTTTCTTTTGCCTTTGCCTTGGCAATCAGCTCCGTGAGGTCAGTCAAATAGCTGACCACTTTCTAAGCTAAAGATAGCAAACCTTGTTGGAAAACCGCGTTCCATCCAAGTTACAGTGCTCTTCTGACTGTAACTGCCGAGGATTGCGCCCTGGATAGCAGTGACGCATTATCCTTCAACTAGAAAAGCCCATCTACCTCGATAGAGGGGATCCATCTTGCCACGCCGTCCTTAGACGGTCCAACCGGCTCAGGGGAACTTAACAAGTACACCTAGATCCTTAATACCGAATCTATGTCCACGGCCTCGCAGATGGAAATTGTTGCCATCTCCGTTTTTCTGTCCAGCGTGTCCTGCAGACTCGTCTTCCCTTTTACCAGGAAGATTTGCTAAGCTGGAATGAAGGAACATTCACTTCAGGAGAAGGGGTCCAATTAACAAACAACTCCGTAGAAAACACGGATACAGTTTGTAAGGTCGTCGCGACCCATGTGACCCTTGCAACATCCGGGCCGACTTACCAGGACGACTAGTTACCTCCTCCGGTAACTGTAACGTCCACATGGCTTCCACAGAAATTTTAGTACGGCCCATGAGAGAGGCAGGGAGTCCCTGCCGAACCTCCTTGTCCGAATCGGACTTCTTCGCTAAGCGAAAAAGAAGGCACCGATTTTGTGTCGCTTCCTTGAGAGGATCTAGCTGACACTCCATAACCTAAAAGGTCAGACAGGCCATCAATAGAAACCAGTGAAGGCCTCCATTTTGACACCACTGGAACCTCCGACCGTGCATGAGTCGAGGTCTGCGTGTCAGATACGCGAGGCTGGTCCGTAGCGAATCTGGGAGAGGGTCTCTGACATGCCCTTGCATAGTATATGGCAGGCTAAACCTGTCAGTAACTAGAGCAGTTCTTAAATAAAAAACAAAAGCTGAAGGGTTAAAGCTCTAAAGAGAGAGCTACCCCAGCTGTCTCCCATTAAGAGTTAACCGCCTAATAAGGGGTTAAAGTAGCAGACTCCCACAACCTTGATAATGAAAAAGGGTGTGCGAATCTCAGGCGCCTCTTATAAGGTCGCAGCTGCAGGACAGCTATGCCACACTAAACAGAAAAACGTACTGTAGCGTAGGCGCAGGACACAACATATCCGTAGCGCAGGCGCAGGACACAGCACATCCGTAGGACATAGCGAATACATAGCGCAGGCGTCAGATGAGCAGGCGTCAGTCACCATCTGTAGTACAGGTGTAGGTGCTGGATAGAGCATCTGAAGCGCAGACGTTATGGAAACGTCAATCACAAGCATTTGGACGCTCCTCACACAGTATATGACGGGTTAAAAACTGTCAATAACTGTTTCTCATATAGCTGAAGGGTTAAAGCTCTTACAGCATGAGCTACCCCAGCTGACCCTTCAAAACAAGGGTTAACCGCCTTCCAAGGGGTTAATGCCGCAGCCTCCCATAGCCTCTGCTGGACGGAGGCGTATTGCAGGAACAGGCTCTAAAAAAGACGCCCTGCGCTCCCAGATATATGCAGCACAGCCGCAGATAGGGAATAAAATCAGGAAGGCGCCCTGCAGTTGAAGGGGTTAAGCTTCCGCAGAAGCGACTCACCCTGCTGGTAATAGCTGCCGGGAGGAAAGGGAGAGCGATGACCCCGAGGAGCTTCCAGCTCCTGCATTAATAATGGCCGCCGCGCTGTGTCTCCATGTAGAAGATGCAGGAAATGGAGACTGCTCAGAAAGCGCGCGCTCAGAGTGCCGCGAAAATTCAAATAAAAAAGCGGGAACTCCTCTCTCCTCACCGTGACTGAATACATGTACCGGCGGTCGCCGCCGCGACCGTTGAATGCGCACTGATCATAATTACAGTGAACACGTGTAATAACGCTGCCACCGCAGTCGTTAAGGCACACTGCCATAATCACAGTGAACACATGTAATAACGCTGCCACCGCAGTCGTTAAAACACACTGACATAATCACAGTGAATACATGTAATAACGCTGCCACCGCAGTCGTTAAGGCACACTGCCATCATCACAGTGAATACATGTAATAACGCTGCCACCGCAGTCGTTAAAGCACATAGTGGTACATGTAATAGCGCTGCCACAGCAGTCGCTAAAGTACTACACACATTATAAAAAAAGGAATGTGGAGTACTCACCAGCTTAGCGCCACAGGGAACCCTCAGGATTTGTGGCGCTTGTACACATGCTTCCTCCCAGGGCGAGGAACGCAGTGACCGCACGTTTGGTTTGCGTCCCCGCCAGGGAAGCCATCCTCATCCCCTAGGGCCGGCAAGATTCTGCAGGGACCATAATGTAAATACAGATCCGCCAAGGGAGAGGTTGGGGTACAGCAGCGCTGGTACCCCTGAGACCTCTAGACCAACTGGTGATCCAAGTCTCTTGTCCGAAATAAAATAATAAAATCTTCTGAGGAGCTGCATTAGCAGCGACCATCCTCTGAGACCTCAAATCTTAGACTGAAGGAGCTGAGTAGGAGGAGCCCGAGCTGGAGGAGCCAGCCAGTCAACACGCTTTTGATCTGAGGTGTCATCCTGATCTGGGGCTCCGCCTACCCATCAGTAATGAATTACTGTGTCTCCCTCCCTTCCATCTGCAGCTGAAAAGTCAGTTTCAGATAACTCTAAAAGCAGTAAGCAAAGTTTAATATGACAATTTAGGGGATGTTTATAATGTAATAAAAATCCAATAAATCCATTATACCCTTAAAGGCTTGTTCAAACCAGCAGAATATAATTCTGTGTGCTGTATGTATGCAAATCATGTACATAAGGACAGCAGACTGACCAATGCAAGTCAATGAGGTAGTTCAGATGAACTGGTTTTTCTCATGGACTGACAGACCCCATCTAAAAAATTGCAGAATGCACTAGTCCGATCAAACTCCACTAAGCTCAAAGGGATGTTCAAAGAGGATGACATAAGTACACCATCTTTTTTATTTACAGATCCAATCCAAAATGATAGCGCAATGGGTCAGTGGTTATCGCTGGGTTCCTGGGTACAAATCCCACTAAGGACAACATCTGCAAGGAGTTTGTATGTTCTCCTCGTGTTTGCGTGGGTTTCCTCCGGGTTCTCCAGTTTCCTCCCACACTCCAAAGACATACTGATAGGGAATCTAATGTAGGAAAAGCGCTGTGGAATTAATGGAGCTAAATAAGTGAGTAAAATAAACAAAAATAAATTATTAAGATGGGACTAAAGAAGGAGTTTTCAAAAATTAGATAAAATGCAGTCCCCTAGTCTGTAGCTCCCGAGATCTGAGTGTCAACTGACAAAAGTTGCATCATACATAACTCAGTGACAGTTGTCATATGTGAAGAAATATGTTATAAGCCATGTTGTGATTGGCAAGGAGATCTCCTTCATTGTCCTCCTTCTCTGCCAGTCTAGCAGCTTTATAGCAGTGCACAGAGAGTGACTGTGCCCAAATAGAAAACAAATAAACATTGAAGAGGATGAAGATGGAGATAACACACCTTTGTACCTAGTGAGGAAGAGTATATTTTCTTCACATATCACAGCCGTGCTCTCAGTCAAATGAGGTACAGCGGCTGAAGTAAGTATTTTCTTTTGGATTCAGGTCAGGTGATTGGCTGGGCCATTACAGCAGCTTTGTTTCTTTCTCTAAAACCAACTGAGAGTTTCCTTGGCAGTAGGGTTGAGCATTCGATACTTCCGATACCTGAAATCCAATGTAAGTCTAATGGGAACAAAATATCGGAAGTACTTCGATACTTACTTCGATATTTTGTTCCATATGACTTACATTGGATTTCAAGTATCGGGAAGTATCGGAATGCTCAACCTACTTGGCAGTGTTTGAGATCATTGTGTTGCCGAAATGTCCACAGTCGTTTTTAATTCTCATCCTCGTAGATGGCAGCAGATTTTTTTATCAAGAATTCTCAGTACATTTGTTCATTCATCCTTCCTTCAATCATAGAAAGTTTGCTAGTGCCATATGCTGAAAAACAGGCCCACTCTTTGATGTTCCCACCTCCAAATTCACTGTTGGTATGGTGTTTTGGGGGGTGATATGCAGTGCATTCTGGCCCAAACATAGTGTGTGTTATGGCATACAAAGAGTTCATTTTGATCTTATCTGACCAGACTATATTCTCACAGTATTTCATAGGCTTATCTAAATGTTGTTAAGCAAACTTTACATGAACTTGAACATGCTTTTTTTTCAGCAAGAGAGTGTTGCATGGTGAAAGTGCATGCAGACCATGGAGGTTGACTGTATTACTTATTGTTTTTTTTTTGAAACAACTGTACCTGCTGATTCTACAGGTGGTCTTTGGCTCTTGGACAAATCTTCTGATAATTTTTTTCACTTCTCTGTCTAAAATATTGCAGAGAGAACCTAGTCGGGGCTGGTTTATGGTGAAATGTTGTTCTTTTCACTTCCAGATTATGGCCCCCAACAGTGCTCACTGGAACCTTCAGTAGTTTAGAAATTCTTCAGTAGCCAATGCCATCAGTATGTTTTGCAACAATAAGGTTGTGAAGGTCTTGAGACAGCTCACTGGTTTTACTCATCAAGAGATGTTTCTTATATGGCACCTTGGTAACGAGACACCTTTTTATAGGCCATTAGTTGAACCAGCTGATTTTTTTTGCACCTCTCTTTCTTCCTGTGTCCAGTACTTTTTTCCTGTGTCATTTCACATTATTACACTAAAGTTAATTTATGAACATCTACGGCTTGATATATTTACCTGTGTGGATTGTATGGGTTGTTATCGATATATGGTGAGAATTTCATGCCAATAGCACCTTTAGAAACATATTTACTTAGAAAATAGGTGACGTGTTCAATACTTATTTCACCTGCAGTATATGTGATACAGATACCAAGAGCTTTATGTCTTCAGTCTGCAGCCCATCCTGACAAGTGACTAGGACTGATTGCAATTAGTATTATACTGGGGACACCTTTTTATCTCATTCTTGGAAAATCCTTTTAATATAGGATATTTTTTTTAACTGTTTATGTATAAAAATGAATGCCATCTGGATTTAATACCTGGAAATCGTCATGACACATGGATGTAAAATCGTCTGTTTTTTGTCTGGATGAAAAACTAGTGATTTTACATTTTTTTCTATTTTTCTTTTATGATCACTGATTGGTAGACAGAGTCTAAAAAATGGTGTTATAAAATATAGATTTGCACCAATCCCCAGTGTTTTTTAGTTATACAAATATACTCATTTATACACATATTATAAAGTTCTAATACAAGTCGTTTGATTGTAGCTATAAGATAATATTAAAAGAAAGCATACTAAACATGTCGGTCCTACCTCTAAATTTTCACTGGAGATGAGCGTGTTTGATGATAAGAATTTTATGGTGGCCTGAAATAAAATAGCACAGATAAAATCCACCATTTTCAATATGGTAATTTTATCCTAATATCTTTCTACGGAAACAAAAACTTTGCAACCTCCCAAAAATGCACAACGACTGCTTTACCGAAACTTTGCCAGAGGTTGAAAATCCCTCATGCGGTCTTCTTGGAATTCTTTGCCCACTATTTAGGAGGAAAAACTCCTGGAAAGCTTCAGAAAACAGGTGAAGATCTGTGAGGACTTTAACCTTAAAAGAAACAGTGCAATGAAGAATTACAAAGAAATTCAAAATTAAAAAGGATCCTATACCAATTTAACCTTGTCCAAATGGCTTTTCTCAAATGTGAGCCTGAGACTGCATTCAAGCATTGTGATTTTTTGCCACGAGTGTAAAAGTACTGAAATGTTTTAACTGTGATACTAAACATTCTAGTAAAATAATTCCCTTTTTGACATTATTGCAGAAAAAAGCCATTGCAACCACAACGTGTGAACGCAGCTAAATGACCTGAGTTTGAAAACGCATGATTTCAGTAGGTATTATATTGAATGTGATCTTAATTCCTTGAGAAAATGAATGTGAACCCAACCATTCCAGGTGAGCGCATTCCCTTAAATGTCAACCCTGACCTGTATATAGTGCTAAGTATATGAGCAGAACATGTTAATAAACTTTGTAAATTACACAACTTTGGATACAAGTGAGTAGAAAAATAAAAACAAAAATGAAAAAAAAAAGGATTGTAAAGATAGCATCCCCAAATAAAAACAACTGGAAAGTCAGAAACACTGAATATTTACTTCTAGTGTTAAAACAATGAATGGTGTGTCAAATAAAAGGCAATGTGTTTCTACACCGGAATGAGGTTTTCTTCAGTCCATGTCAGCTGTATGGTGGCAGGCAGTGCTAGAGTCTTGGATCTTGTCTTACAGTTCTGGATATTAATTGCTGTCCTAGGAGAACCCTCCAGAGTCCCACATACTCATAGTCATGCTAGCAATGTTAAAGACATCAGAGAGTCTGAGCTTAGTGATTGGCTGCAGTGGTGATGGAAGGTGTTGATGTGATGTCACCGCTGCAGCCCAAACATAGACACCGGAGGAGAAGCCAGTTCTGGAGTGAGGAGGGTGAGTACTATCTGGCGTTGTTATTTTCCCTAAAATGAATTGTTTGTGATCACATTTTTATAAAAGATGAATCCACTCCCCTTTAAAGTATTAGCTTTATCTGCTGATGTGAGTACTGTATACTGTATATTATGCAGGCAACCTATGTCACCCTCTGTGCGTCTAACTGGGCACCCTGGAGCAGATTTATCAGTACTGTCTAATTCTTAGTGACATCTTCAGACTAGCCAGAGACAGTCGTATACTGAGCCAGATTTATCATAGTGGTTCAGGCTGTGTGATAAATCTCAGGCATCATTATACTGTCTGGTCGAAGTTTACACCACATATTAGTTGGTGGCAGACATGTTACCTATGCACAATGTCACTGTTTTGGTGCACAATGTCACTTAATTTATTGCACTATACCCTCTTTCTATAAAGTCATACTCATATTCATAGTCATATTTTTCTGCGAAGTGCTGGGAGTGTCTACAGAACATAATGCAGTAAATACTGTATTCTGGAAGAAATTAAAACCATGTTTGTGAGATTGCTACAGAGTCTGGCAAATCTGGCTTGATAATTCTCCCCCTGTACATGCTGTACCATGGGTGCTGTATATTTGTATTATTTATCAGGACAATACACAGCAATAAATGCAAAACAGAGAAAAGCAGCTTTTCATTTATTGATTACAGCTACTTTATCCATGGATGTGCAATATAGAAATGAGCATGTTATGAAACATTTTAAATGACATTATAAGTTGCAGTGGTCCTTCATCCTTGATAACAGGGGCCAAGGCTATCCCTGATGTCCTAAAACAATTTGCATAGTTATGGAATTCCCTAATATCCCTTTCCCTGCCCTACTGGGTCCTAAAGGTCTACAGAATTTAGATGACTTCTTAGACACCTTGGGCACTATGCAGTTTATACTATGTATTGACCAATGTTTAGGATGAACTGGACACTATATGTGTTAACCTACCTAGAGATCATGGATGTTGTATCATTGTATCTGGTCGCTCTGAAGCAATATACATGAAGGTATGGAGAGTGTATGGCACTTTTGTCATATATGCGTATATAGAGCTAAAGTGATAAGTTTATACACACTTCAGCCACAAACTTATTTTTCCCCAGTTCTTCACATTAAATCTCAGTAGACTGTTACACATGTGGTTGTGGAACCACTGTGCCATGATCCGGGGAGAGCCTGGAGGGGTGTAACTAAGCAAATACCTGGTTCTTCACTAGAGACCCTAATGGTGTGGTTAGATTTGAACCCAGGTGGACACCAGGTGCTAATCCAGGACAGACCCTGGAGCCATGGCAGCTGACCTCCAAGGGGAGAGAGACGCAGAACTGGCCAGGAACTGGTTAGCAAGAGGTATGTGGCTGATAGACAGATGTGGGATCAGGCACAACAAGGATTGGTAAAGGAACACGGAACAGCTACAGGTGCAGATTCAATCAGGTCAGGATCAGGAGTAGGAGCTGGCAGAGTTCAGGCACAAGCAGGATAGGTACAAGAACACAGAACTGCCATGGGTACTGGATCATAGGTGCAAGTTCAGACGGATCAGGATCAGGCGTAGGAAGTGGCAGAGCGGGTTCGGGTATAAGTACCTTACAACTAGGAAGCAGGAAACTCACTGGTACTAACATTGCTAAGGCACCTGTCATTTGGGGAAGGTGCCTTAAATACCTAATTTCTTCCAGCCATTGCCATAAGCATTCTCCCATGAAACCTGCACCATGCACAGGCCCTGGGAGGAGACAGAGACGGTGTAAGGTTCTTTGTCTCTTTTGACATGTTCCTTGAAACTCAGTTTTCCGTCGGCCATTTTGCTTTCTGTCTTTCTGCAGCTCTTGCCCTCAGTTAATATGGAGTTTCCAGTTTTCATGTTCCCGACCTGATTCTCTCCCTCTTGCTTCTTAAGCAGCCTCAGCTGAACAATCAGTGCTCCTGAATCAAGCCTCAGTCAGCCTGTGACCTGACTCCTGGAAACCTTGGATTTTGGACTCCAGCTATTTCCTACTGAGGAACTTTGGAACACTTTTGGACTCTGGAAACCTGCTGTCTGGTGAATCCATGTTTGCAGAGGAATTACGGTACAGAGAGGAGATCCTGAACCTGCTTTGGAGAGTTTTTGTAGAGCTTGAAGTTACTCTGGCCTGCTGTGTCTCCTGCCTCTGTTTCTGCAAACTGTGTGACCTTTTCTGCATGCTTGTATGAAGTAATACAAGTCATTTCATATCAACCTGTGTCTCATGTGTTTTCCTCGCACCCAAGCACAAGACGCTATAGGAACTGTACACTATACATGACAAGATTCAGGAGCCAATGTTTAGTGTCTGCTGGGTCTGGGAAAGCCGTGTGTCTGCTGTGACTGTGGATATCAGATGTCCGTTTAATACCTTCTGTGATGACAGTGGTTGTGACTTCTCACAAACATTCCAGGTGAGCGCATTCCCTTAAATGTTACTCTGGAGTGTTACCACAGGTAAACACTATTGTTTTGTTTTTTTTCCTTTCCTCTTCTCCTTCCAGCACTTCTGCCTTAAAAGATCTGGAAGATGGAGGCCCGCATAAAGGAGCTTTGCGGAGTAACTGATACAATCCTTGCAGATATACAGACTATAAAGACCCGTTTTGCAAGCCTACAGGGCCTCACTAATCATAATTTGCAAGTGTTTGGACAAACTACCCAGGAATTACGAGCCAGGATTGAGGCTCTAGAGGAACGAGTCCAGGCTCCTGCCATAACCCCGAGTTCTGGGATCCCCAAGTTACCTCCTTTTCGTTTTGGCGGTGAACGTGAGAAATTCAGGGGATTTATTAACCAATGCAATCTATTTTTCTCTGCACATGCTTCACAATTTCCCACTGAACGATCCAAAGTGCTTACTATAATCATGTTGCTTACCAATAAGGCTTTGATGTGGGCAAACCCTCTGATTGAGACTGAGGATGATTGTTTGAATCACCTTGATGCTTTTATTTCAGCCATGGGGCAGGTGTTTGATGACCCCAATCGAGGTGCAACAGCTGAAGCAGCCATGTTAACTTTGCGCCAAGGTAAGCGTTCAGTAGCCGAATATGCCTTGGATTTCAGGAGATGGGCTCTTGATACCACTTGGGACACTTCCGCCAAAAAATCTATTTTTCGGAAAGGGTTGTCTCCACTGATTAAGGATGAACTTGCTCGTGCCGACCCTCCCACTGCGTTAGGTGACTTTATTAACTATTGTATCCGTATTGATGCTCGTCTGACTGAACGCAGACAAGAGAGATGGTTCGAAAATAATCGCACTAACCTTTTCCTACCTCCCTCCTCAGCTAAGGAACCTTTGAGTAGGATCACAAGGGAACCAGAACCTGAACCCATGCAGGTGGACTCTTTACAAAGACAGGTTAGTGATGCACGCAAAGAACATCGTATAAAGGAAAATCTATGTTTTTACTGTGGTAAGTCAGGGCACTTCATTATAAACTGCCCCAGCCGTTCTCGTAAGACTACTGCAGCAGTCATTCACTGTGAGTGTTGCGAGAGGAGCTCTGTCATGTCCGAGCCTCAGACTCCAGAGAGATCTGCTGCAAGAGATCTTGATTTCTCGGACTTAAACTCTGTTAGTTCTGGGGACAATGACGGTATAAACGCTGCAATTTTTCAAGTTTCCTCAGCGGTGTCCCAGCTGAGTTGTAAAAGAAACAATTCTCATTGCTTCCTTTCCATCAAACTCTGGGTTGACTCAGTCTGGGTGTCTAGCTCTGCTATGATCGACTCAGGAGCAAGTGGAAATTTTATGGACATCTCCTTTGCTCTGAAACAGGGGATACGTTCAGTGAAGAAGGCTACTCCAGTACAGATGGAGACTGTGGATGGCTCCCTGCTGACCTCTGGACCAGTGGATCAGGAAACAGAGCCTTTGAGGGTCCTTATGGGTAAAGATCATCAGGAGAAAATGTCTTTTATGCTTATCTCTTCTCCCCACTTTCCCATTATTCTAGGGCTACCATGGCTGCAGGCGCAGAATCCTACGATTAACTGGGAGACCAAGGAATTACACTTTCCGGAGAAACAGATGAGTCAAGGAGTTTCAGCTTGCTCTGTTCCTAAAGGAACCATGTCAGTCCTGAACTACCAGCTGTATACCAGGACTCTGTGGATTTATGTGACAAGAAGAACGCTGATCAGCTTCCTCCTCACCGTCCATATGATTGTCCAATCGAATTATTGCCTGGGGCCGAGATACCTTTTGGTAAGATCTACCCCCTAGCGGGGCCCGAGCTAAAAGCTTTGAAGGACTACATAGATGAAAATCTAGCCAAAGGCTTCATACGCCCCTCTTCATCTCCCGCAGGTGCACCCATCTTCTTTGTGAAGAAGAAAGATGGATCTCTGAGACCCTGCATAGACTATAGGGAACTCAATAAGGTTACTATTAGAAACCGTTATCCATTGCCTTTAATCCCTGAGTTGTTGGAGAGAGTGCGGCATGCCAAAATTTTCTCTAAACTGGATCTCCGTGGGGCTTATAACTTGGTCCGTATTAGACCTGGGGATGAATGGAAGACTGCATTCAGGTCACGCTATGGACACTTTGAATATCTAGTTATGCCTTTTGGTCTGAGTACCGCCCCAGCCACTTTCCAACACTTGGTGAATGACATCTTCAGGGATCTCCTAGATACATTTGTGGTGATTTATCTGGATGATATTCTAATTTTTTCTAACTCCACAGAGGAACATCATGGACATGTGAGAATGGTCTTAGAACGCCTAAGACAAAACCATCTCTACATCAAACTTGAAAAGTGTGAATTCCATAGGACCGAAATTCAATTTCTGGGGTATGTACTATCTACGCAAGGGATTAGTATGGATGGAAGCAAGACCCAAGCCATCAAGGATTGGCCAATTCCTAGAAATGTGAAGGAGGTGCAGCGCTTCATCGGGTTTGCCAACTTCTATAGACGTTTCATTAGGAATTTCTCTGAGGTAGTGTCACCTATCACCCAACTTACCCGGAAACAGTCTAGGTTCTCCTGGACCCCGCAAGCTCAGGAAGCATTTTCCTGTTTAAAGGATAAATTTACCACCGCACCTATCTTAGTACATCCCAACCCCGAGCTTGCCTTCATAATAGAGGTGGATGCTTCAGACTGTGCCGTTGGAGCTATACTCTCTCAGAGAACAGGTGAGAAGAATGTCTTGCATCCCTGTGCCTTCTTTTCCCAGCAGTTGTCTTCGGCTGAGAGGAACTACGATGTGGGCAATAGAGAATTGTTGGCCATTATTGCCGCCTTCAAGGAATGGAGACACCTTCTTCAGGGAGCTGCACAGCAAATAGTCGTCCTGACAGACCATCGTAACCTTGAATTTATCAGGTCGGCTAAGTGCCTGACTCCTCGCCAGGCTCGCTGGAATCTTTTCCTAAACCAATTTAATTTTGTAATTTCTTATAGACCAGGATCACGCAATGGAAAGGCTGATGCACTCTCTAGGATTCATTCAGCAGAGACACGTCCACTTACTCCCCCTAAGACTATTCTTCCTGACTCTAGATTCCTGGGAGTGATTCATAATCAAGACCTACTTAAGGACATCAAGGAACCATACCATGCGGATTCTTTGTTGGCTCAACCCCCATGGGACGTAAGTCTTGTCTTTAAGAATGGTGTGTGGATTCAGGGACAACGTCTGTATATACCTGAAACAGTCAGATTGAGAGTATTGCAACTCATCCACGATTCCAAGATAGCTGGGCATAGGGGAATTCTAAAGACACAAGAATTTCTTTCTCGTTTCTTTTGGTGGCCCACTTACAGGAAAGATGTTTTAAACTATGTCACTTCATGTGAAGTCTGTGCAAGATGCAAAACACCTCGCTCCTCACCAACTGGTCTGTTACAACCTCTTCCCACCCCGTCCCGCCCGTGGGGATCCATTTCTATGGACTTCATTGTGGAGTTACCAACCTCTCAAGGAAGAACACCATTCTAGTGGTGGTTGATCGTCTAACAAAGGCAGCTCATTTTATCCCTTGTGTCGGCTTACCCACTGCAAAACAGACATCAGACTTGATGATTAAGAATGTGTTTCGCTTACATGGAGTACCGGATGAGGTCATTTCGGATCGAGGGGTGCAATTCACTTCAAGGTTTTGGCAAAATTTCTGTGCCGCATTGGACATTAAAGTAAACCTTTCTTCTGCTTTTCATCCCCAGACTAATGGACAGACAGAACAAACCAATCAGACCCTGGAGCAGTATCTCCGCTGCTTTATCTGCCACCTACAAGATGATTGGGTGGATCTACTTCCACTGGCTGAGTTCTCTTATAACAACTCTCAGAGCGCCTCCACTAAGCAGTCTCCTTTTTACTCCAATCTAGGTTATCATCCTAACATTCTTCCTCGATTTCCCATAGATACGCCCTTGCCGGCAGTGGCTGAAAGAATCACTTCTTTACAAAAGAATATGGATCTTCTAAAGGAAAATCTAGAATTGGCTCAGGAAAGGTACAAGAAAGCAGCAGATAAATTTCGTAAACCTGCACCAGCTTTCAAGGTAGGAGATTTGGTCTGGCTGTCAACCAGAAATCTTAAATTAAAGATTCCATCGTCTAAATTGGGACATAAGTACATTGGACCTTATAAGATCAGTAAGATTATAAGTGCTGTTGCTTGTCGTCTTCAACTGCCCAGAACTATGAGAATCCACCCTGTCTTTCATGTATCCCTACTAAAGGCTGCAACACCCAATACGTTTCCTGGACGCTCTTCTCCTTGCCCTGACCCAGTGCTGGTCGATGGTCAGGAAGAATTTATGGTGGAAAGGATTCTAGATTCCAGGTTGTACAGAAATCAGTTGCAATATTTGATTAAATGGCAGGGCTACCCAGTGGAGGACAACTCATGGGAACCAGTCAATAATGTAAATGCTCCTCGCCTGTTCCGCCAGTTTCATCAGAGGTACCCTGACAAGCCTGGTCTGAGGTCATCCGGAGGTTGTCCTTAAGGGGGGAGTAATGTAAGGTTCTTTGTCTCTTTTGACATGTTCCTTGAAACTCAGTTTTCCGTCGGCCATTTTGCTTTCTGTCTTTCTGCAGCTCTTGCCCTCAGTTAATATGGAGTTTCCAGTTTTCATGTTCCCACCCTGATTCTCTCCCTCTTGCTTCTTAAGCAGCCTCAGCTGAACAATCAGTGCTCCTGAATCAAGCCTCAGTCAGCCTGTGACCTGACTCCTGGAAACCTTGGATTTTGGACTCCAGCTATTTCCTACTGAGGAACTTTGGAACACTTTTGGACTCTGGAAACCTGCTGTCTGGTGAATCCATGTTTGCAGAGGAATTACGGTACAGAGAGGAGATCCTGAACCTGCTTTGGAGAGTTATTGTAGAGCTTGAAGTTGCTCTGGCCTGCTGTGTCTCCTGCCTCTGTTCCTGCAAACTGTGTGACATTTTCTGCATGCTTGTATGAAGTAATACAAGTCATTTCATATCAACCTGTGTCTCATGTGTTTTCCTCGCACCCAAGCACAAGACGCTATAGGAACTGTACACTATACATGACAGACGGTGGGGACTAGAGCAGCGTGGCAAGGTGAGTGAACACGCCGACGTCCCTGCTAAGAGAGGGAAGGGGACACATGCAGTAGCATCAGTGCTGTTCTAATATAGACATTCCTTCTATTGGGTAAGTTAGGATCACTACTATAGTTCAAGATTGTGAAATATTACAATAATACTAGAGACAATGATTTATTTCAGCTTGTATTTCTTTCATCGCATTTCTAGTGGCTCAGGAGTTTAAATACACATGGTTTGTATTTGGTGGCATTGTCTATAAATCGACATTAGGTCACACAGTTCAGCTAGACTTCCACAAGCTTCTTACTCTAAGCTAGTGGTTTCCCCAGTACTACTGGTCTATTGGCTTCCTTGCTCGCCCACGTGTTTTCAATGTCGACATAAGTTTTCTAAAGGTTTGTGCCTGCTTGTTGAATGGTACTATAATGGTAAAAATCGCAGATCTGAGCTTCCCTACAGAATAACACTGGGCCGAGTGCTGTGCGATGATTTATCACATAGCACTCGGCCGTGTTATACGGTAGTCTGACTCCGGTCTTACCTGGAAAATCACGCTCCCAGGATTTTTTCCACATAAGTAGAAAAGTGAAAAATGGTTCCAGCTTCGATAAAAACAATCCTTTATTACTAATTGTTAAAAATGGATTCCATATTGCAAGGAAAGAAATATTTTTTCATATAATGGACACCATAAAACAAAACCCAAAACAGAATCGTGGAAGAACATTTATTTTTACCATTTCATCTCACTTGGATTTTTTTCTTATTTTCCAGTACAATATATGGCAAATTGAATAGTATAATTCAAAACTACAACTTGTGCAGCAAAATATTAGCTGTCACACAGCTATGTCGACAGAAAAATGAAAAGTTATTGCTCTTGAAAGAAGGAGCGGAAAATACAAAAGAGTATGAAAGAAACATTGCCCAGCCTTTAAAGGGGTTATCCAGGCCTACGGTATTGATGACCTAAATACTTAATAGGCCAATAAAATGAGAACAGTGGGGTCCGACATATGGTGCCTCCATTAATCAGCTGAATTATTTCGCTCTGGTGTTGGCCAGATGTAAATACTTTGGTCAGGGTTGATAAGCGCAGCTCCATTCAAAGTTTAGGGGACTGCTATCGGCTTCTGCAGCGCAGCTCCCATTCTTTTGCTTAAAATCTGTGCTGCATTAGCATACTTTAAGCAAAGCTGCACTCACAAGCGCTGTTCAAAGCGTTTCCACCTGGCTGGTGTTGGAGCAAAAAACAGCATATCAGTGTGGACGCCAAGTTTTGGCCTTACTGCCATCTACAATTAACGATCTACTGTCACAGGTGTGTCAGGTGTGAAAGACAGTCATCCTGGATCCGGCTGTAGAAGGTCATTGTGATTAGCTCTACAAACACCTTCTTGATTTTTGCATCTCTGTTATGGAGTGATATCCTTCTCCCTGTGGGACTCATCAGTTATCTCCACCTTCTGCTGCTAATTAACACATCCTTGCTGAAGGTTTAAATACCTGCAGTCTCTTCAGCAGGGTGCTAGCATTAGCTCAATTTCCCTCTGTCTGGTTGGAAGTACTAGCAGTCGGCTAGGGTCTTCTTGGAGGATTGCTGGCGTGATATCTCGGTGGTCTTCTCAAGCTAAGTGTATCCCCTCGTTTTTCCACCCTCTCTGTCTTTAGTGGTAGTGGGGGCTGAATAGCCACTGCTCGTCCCCTCCCTCTCTAGGGCCTATCATTAGAGTCAGGCAGGGATTAGGTTCCTGCTCGGCGATAGCTGTGGAACCTATTAAGGGACATTTAGGGCAGACAGAGTGTTGTTAGATCTGTCTAGGGGTCTACACTCACTCCTTCCCTAGTGTTTGGGCTTTCCCTCCCCCTCCCCGTTGTTATGCACCTTGCTTCTCCCTCACCAAGCGTGACACCTATCATATAGGTCACCAATACTGTATGCCTGTGCAATCCCTTGAAGGGTATATACAGATCTGGCAAAAATTAAGAGACCACTGCATAGTTTTATAAAAATCAGCTTCTCTACATATCTGACAGCCATTCCATTCCAGTGTCAGCTGAATTCCAACCTGAGTACACCTCATTCTACTTAATGTGCTTCTGATTAGGTGATCACCTGAACCAAATCTTATTTAACAAAAGAAAGTATAAAAAACACTGCTGTGGTGTTCACTGTTATGTTTCGGTAACTGAGGAGAAATAGCAAAAAATAACAAAAGCGGTAATACACCAGTGAGGCTGGAACCTATTGGATTGCAGTAACCTGAACTAACCACACAACTAGAAGTAGCCGTGAAGCGTTCCTACGGTGATCCTAGACGCCTCATCACAGCCTGAGAGATAACTACAGTCATGGCCAAAAGTTTTGAGAATGACACAAATATTAATATTTACAAAGTCTACTGCTTCACTTTTTCTAATGGCAATTTGCATATACTCCAGAATGTTATAAAGAGTGATCAGCTTAACAGCAATTACTTGCAAAGTCAATATTTTGCTAGAAAATGAACTTTATCCCCCAAAACACATTTCAACATCATTGCAGCCCTGCCTTAAAAGGACCAGCTAACCTCTTTTCAGTGATTGCTCCATTAACACAGGTGTGGGTGTTGATGAGGACATGGCTGGAGATCAATCTGTCATGATTAAGTAAGAATGACACCGCTGGACACTTTAAAAGGAGGCTGGTGCTTGGCATCATTGTTTCTCTTCTGTTAACCATGGTTATCTCTAAAGAAACACGTGCAGTCATCATTGCAATGCACAAAAATGGCCTAACAGGGAAGAGTATCGCAGCTAGAAAGATTGCACCTCAGTCAACAATCTATCGCATTATCAAGAACTTCAAGGAGAGAGGTTTCATTGTTGCCAAAAAGGCTTCAGGGCGCCCAAGAAAGACCAGCAAGCGCCATGACCGTCTCTTAAAAGTGTTTCAGCTGTGGGATCGGGCTACCAGCAGTGCAGACCTTGCTCAGGAATGGCAGCAGGCAGGTGTGAGTGCATCTGCACGCACTGTGAGGCGGAGACTCTTGGAGCAAGGCCTGGTCTCAAGGAGGGCAGCAAAGAAGCCACTTCTCTCCAGAAAAAACATCATGGACAGACTGATATTCTACAAAAGGTACAGGCAGTGGACTGCTGAGGACTGGGATAAAGTTATTTTCCCTGATGAATCCCCTTTTCGATTGTTTGGGACATCAGGAAAACACCTCATTCGGAGAAGACAAGGTGAGCACTACCACCAGTCTTGTCTCATGCAAACTGTTAAGCATCCTGAAACCATTCATGTGTGGGGTTGCTTCTCAGCCAAGGGAATCGGCTCTCTCACAGTCTTGCCTAAAAACACAGCCATGAATAAAGAATGGTACCAGAATGTCCTCCAAGAGCAACTTCTCCCAATCCTCCAAGAGCAGTTTGGCGATCAACAATGCCTTTTCCAGCATGATGGAGCACCTTGCCATAAAGCAAAGGTGATAACTAAATGGCTCAGGGAACAAAACATGGAGATTTTGGGTCTATGGCCTGGAAACTCCCCAGATCTTAATCCCATTGAGAACTTGTGGTCAATCATCAAGAGACGGGTGGACAAACAAAAACCTAAAAATTCTGGCAAAATGAAAGCATTGATTGTGCAAGAATGGACTGCTATCAGTCAGGATTTGGTCCAGAAGTTGATTGAGAGCATGCCAGGGAGAATTGCAGAGGTCCTGAAGAAGAAGGGTCAACACTGAAAATATTGACTTGCTGCATTAACTAATTCTGTCAATATAAGCTTTTGTTACTCATATGTTTGCAATTATATTTCTGTCTGTGATAAAAACATCTGTCAAACACACACATAAAAACCAGAGGGCAGCAGATTATGTGAAAATATAGTATTTGTGTCATTCTCAAAACTTTTGGCCATGACTGTACACCTAAAGGCAGAAAGATGAAAGCTATCTGCCCTGAAGCAGATCCACATGTAATGGCGGTTAGACAAGAAGAAAGCACGGACACAGACAGAAAATAGAATTAGCAAACGCTGGGGCCCAATCTGTCTAGACAGAAAAGTACAGGAAAGAATTCTGACTGCAATCCAAAAAAAACCCTAACAAAAATACCAACACTTCTGCCAAAAAACCTGAGATCACACGATCTCATCCACCTAAATCAGATCTCTGGTGTAACAAAACCCTATTCAGCAAATAAAAAGTAACAAAGGAGCAAAGCAAAAGTGCAGACAAAAACGGAGCACAATTGAAGCGCCAGATCCCAAAAGGGGACAGGCTGAAGTCCACTGCAAGCAGCAAACCAGCAGAGAAAATCAAACAGAGGATAAAAAAAAACAGCAAACACTTATCTGAAGGAGAGCAGGAAACTAGCAGTGCTTCAAGCAAGACCAGAAGGAACAATTGATAACTGGCAAGGCTGCTGGGAACTCAGGCCACTTATATCCTACCATTCAGCGCCAGCTGAAGGCCATTCCGTAATCAGTTCACTACCCTCAGCAACCACCGGAGGGAGCCCCAGCTCAGAAGCCGCCTCCAGCACATTGACAATAGTTCACAATCCTCTTGCAATAGGACAAGCTGGATGGCAAAACGAGTGCTAGTAATATATCAAAAGTAATAGGAATGAAAAAATAACTTTTAACCATGCCAAAGGAGTTGAAAAAAAAGTCTGCTTTACTAGCAGAGGGATACGGTGAGCGTCATGTTGCCTCCATCCTTAACATTTCTAAGACGGAAGTCCATTACAACAAGGTCAAGCAGCAGACATTGGGAACAACAAAGCTACAGACCGGCAGAGGGTGAAAATGACTCTCCACTGCCCTTGATGACTGTCATCTTATTCGAATGTCACTCAGCAACCGCAGGATGACATCAAGTGACATACAAAAGGAATGGCAAATGGCAGCTGGGGTGAAGTGCACAGCAAGAACAGTTCGTAACAGACTCCTAGTGGCAGGGCTCAAGTCATGTAAAGCTAAAAAAAAGCCTTTCATCAAAGAGAAGCAAAGGAGAGTCAGGCTGAAGTTTGCCAAAGACCATAAGGATTGGACCATAGAGGACTGGAGTAAGGTTATCTTCTCTTATGAGTCTAATTTTCAGCTTTGCCCAACACCTGGTCTTCTAATTGTTAGACAGAGACCTGGAGAGGCATACAAGCACCAGGGTTTTGCACCCACTGTGAAATTTGGTGGAAGATCGGTGATGATCTGGGGATGCTTCAGCAAGGCTGGAACTGGGCAGGTTAATCTTTGCGAAGAACGTATGAATCAAGCCGCATACAAGGTTATCCTGGAAAAACAGTTGATTCCTTCTGCTCAGGCAATGTTCCCAAACTCTGAGGACTGTTTTTTCCAGCAGAACAATGCGCTATGCCACACAGCTAGGTCAATCAATGTGTGGATAAAGGACCAGCTGTCATGGCCAGCCCAATCTCCAGGCTGGAACCCCATTGAAAACCTGTGGAATGTAATCAAGAGGAAGATGGATAGTCACAAGCCATCAAACAAACAAGAACTGCTTACATTTTTATACCAGGAGTGGCAAAAGGTCAACCAAAAGCAGTGTGAAAGACTGGTGGAAAGCATGCCAAGACGCATGAAAGCTGTGCTTAAAAATCATGGTTATTCCACAAAATATTGATTTCTGAACTCTTCCTGAGTTAAAACATTATTCTTGTTGCTACATGATTATGAACTTTTTTTTTAGCATTATTTGAGGTCTGCAAGCACTGCATTTTTTGGTTATTTTGACCATTTCTCATTTTCTGAAAATAAATACAAAATTTATTGCTTGGAAATTCAAGGATATGTTGTCAGTAGTTTATAGAATAAACGAGCAATTTACATTTTACTCAAAAATATACCTAGTAAGAGAAAAAACAGACAAACTGAAAATTTTGCAGTGGTCTCTTAATTTTTGCCAGGGCTGTATATAATTAGTTGATAATGGATCTGTGGAGGGTATAAATATGAGTTGTAATTACTTAAACTGTTCAGTACTGTAGCCTCACCCATATGATAGGGGCAGACATATCACTGGTGCAGTCTGTGATGCCGCACAGGGGACCAAAAGGTAAGAAGACCACATCCACCTCCAAAGCAGGTGGAATTTTGCATTATGAGGAAATATGAGACTGCAAAGGGCCCATATATTATTCTTCCACAGGGGCCCAAGAGGTAAGGGGGCCACTTCTACGTCCATAGCAGGTGGAATTGTGTATTATGAGGAGATATTGGCCTACAAATGGCTCATACATTGCTCTTGCACAGGGGCCATCTTCTGTCTGTGTCTGCCTGTAAGTGATGAACATGAATATTCTTGCTACCAATGTCAGCGCCAACTTCCACAAGGACATAATTAAAAAGTAATACTCCACACTACACTAAGCTGGCATTCGTTACATAGGGAGATCTGTGATAACGAGTTCCCTTTAACTCTGCAGCATCTCTAAATTAGCAGAACTGTAGCTAGTAGGGAATGAAGGACATTTCTGGATACTGAAAGTTGTGGAAAAACACTGTTGTTCATAGCTAGCAAGTATTTCACGGTGTTTCCTAAAAATCAATATCCGCAAGACAGATAGAAAGTGTTAATTTGTTGCAGCTAGTCCTACTATTTTCTTCTGCAGTCATGGTACTTGTAACTGCGATCTTTAGTGTAGCAAATACGTATACTAGTGTCAATACGAGAAAAAAAATGACAAAAGACGGCCTACAAACAAATCAATAGTTGGCCAGATAATGTCTGTCTGTGTAATACATTTACTGCTGTTAAAAGTCACGCTGTCATCTGTTTATCTCCGTGTCAATAAGCTTCATTTACAATTTCCCATACCTTTATGAGCCTTCCCTCCACACTTCTCACAGGGTCACGGCAAATAGTGCTGACAAAATACTGGTACAATGTACATAATGGCAAAACCTGTAAAAACACATTCCATATTTAAGGTGCTACAATTTGTAAGGGCGACAGGCAAGCATTATTATGTAAAAATAGTCACCAACATTTTGACACAATGGAATTGAATAAAATTTAATTGCATACAAATTTGGAGAAATTTTCATGTTAATATGCATTTATGTGACCCCGTTAGGGTCAATCTGGCTTTTTAGTGATCACACCGGTATTTTGGAAAGCTGGGGTTGTCCCCTATCTTTCACACAGACCTGGGAGCATTCAAGACAACAGGGCTCTAATCTTGATCTATCACTGATTTTAAAAATACTAGGACTCTTAAAGGGAATCTGTCACCAGGTTTTTGCTATTTCATCTGAGAGCAGCATAATATACGAAAAGAGACCCTGATTCCAGCGATGTATCACTTAGCTTACTGGGTGCATCAGTTGTGATATAGTCAGCGTTTTTAGATGTAGCTTGTAGCAGAGCTCAGAAAGCTAACCCCACCCACACAACAGCTCTCTGTGTACATTGTATATTGCCAGAAAGCTGCTAATGAGTGTTGGAGGCGTGGTTGGACCAGAAGTCATGCAAGCTATAGTCTGGGCAGTGATAATCTCCTGCTGATAAAACACTCATTGCATTGAAACAACAACACACAGCCTAATAATTTACACATAGCTGAAATCAGTGTCTCAGCTGCTAACTCACACTGGCCTCAGATTACATAGTAAATCCCTGTTGACAGATTCCCTTTAATGGTATTGTCCACTGCTTTTCTACTGATGACCTATTCTTATGATAGGTCACCGACATCAGATCTTGGTGTCCAATAGCCCTCCCCAATCAGCTGTTAGCATTTCTGTTGGAGGCCTGATCTAAAGTTTACAGAGCATAACAGCACAGCGCCATAGACTGTTTAGTGGCCCTGCCAGTTACTGCAGAACTGCTCATACTGAAGAGAATAGGTAGTGACCGACAGTGAATGGAACTATAGTGTTCTCCTCTGTTCACATTCGGCAGTTGCCACAAATACTACCCTATTTAGATGAATGGCATGTTTTTTAGTTGCAGAAATGTCTTCAGAAACTGTCCCATTTAAAGCAAATTTTTATGCTAAACATATTATTTTTGTGGATTTTTTTTCCTTTTCTGACTACTGCAGTCTGACGTTTCACAGCGGCCACATGGACCAATCTCAAAATGCTGCTAACAGAAGCTTATGCAACATGGAAGTCCTCATAATCATGTAGGGTAAGTTGTCTAAAAAAATATACAAGCAGAAAATAAAAACAGATTGGGAAAAAATACGTCTTACTAGATGGTTTTAATTATTAAAATATAATATAGGTGGTACATTTCCTTTATAAAGATTAAATCTCTTTGTTAATGTCTAGCGATTTCTAAAAACTGTTACTGTTATCTTTTTATTGAAAAAAAAATCAATATACAATTATTCTACTGTCCATTATTATCAGTGTTTCATACTTCCTACTTTATGACCCGTGTTATCATTCTCTTTTAGATCATTACTTATTAATACCGTGATTTAAAAAAAATACCAAATCACCATGTAAATTGCATACAAATATGTAGAAGAGAACAAATATATATATATATATATATATATATATATATATATATATATATATATTTTTTTTTTTTTTTTAATGAAAAAAAATCTTAAAAATAATGGTATCATAAGTATTCAGGTATATTTTTATTCATTTTTTGTAAGTGGGCACTAACCATAAGATTCTGAGCAACAGAATGCAATTCGGAAATTAGAAAACCAAGACTGGAAACAACAGTTATAACATCTGCTCTGTGCCGATCAGAAAACAGGTCAATCCCTGGAATAAGTTCAGATACTTCACATTCTTCTCCAATCTCATATAATGCATAATCAAGATCTTCATCTGGATGTGGCAGGGACACACGAAATAAGGACTGAGAAGAAAAACAGAATTTATAGATTATGTCATTTGCTTTCAAATAACTTATTATTTGTCACAGAAATTCCTAAGAAACAAATGTGCTTTTTACCTTGAAAAGTAAAGCTGAGAGCAAGCAGCAATCTGTTCTCGTTCGTACATCTGGTGTCAAGATATAACTACAAAAACATACAAAACAAGAAACGTATAGTACAGAACAATGAAACATGGAAGGAGACAGATACAGACTGGTGGAAGTGGAATCCAGTGAAACTATATACCGTAGTTTTTATTTTTCAAATTGCCAAAATTACAATAATCATGTGATCTGTTCCTAAGATGCTTTTCATAGATTAATGGATGACTCCCTACAATATTACATATTTAGAATTGAGAGTCCTCACTGGTTGATACCTTTTAATGGCTAACTGAAAAGATGGTAACAAATTGCAAGCTTTCGAGACTACTCAGGTCTCTTCATCAGGCAAAGACTAATACAAAATCTGAAGAATCACATATTTATACACAACACAGAACAGAAACAATGCAATACATAAGACAAGTGACGTGAAGCAGAACTGTCATTATGGGAGATAGAGATGAACATAAATATTGGAACAGTTCATAGATAAGGAGTGTGAAAGTTTTATTGCCCTCTGATTAGGGTCAGGTAATGTTTATTGATGCCCCCACAAGGTCTACGGAGCAAATTCCTTAATTGATGTAAAAAGACATAAATCCATGTGACACGTTCATTCCTGCACTGAGAGTGCCAAAGGTCATCATGAGTTTATATTCGGAGACTCTCCTGTGTCTCTGAGATGTGAAATTACTTTTCAGTACCAGTAATTTCATGTGTGTGGTGCTGTGATCAGGCATACAAAAATGTTTGGCCACAGGTAAATCCATTCTTTTTTCTCTTATTGTGTGGCGATGGGAATTCATCCTTGTTCTCAGTTTTTGCCCGGTCTCCCCCACATACAGACCCCCAGTTGGACATTTAGTACAAATAATTAAGTACACCACATTAGATGTGATGCAGCTGAAAGTACCTGGGATCTTGTAGTCCTAATGTGAGTTGGGGATCTTTATCTTGTCGGTGGTCATTATAAATGGACAGGTTTTACATTTTTTCTTGTTACAAGGAAAGGTTCCTGCAGCTGTTGGAGAGGACAGGGAGCTTCTGACAATGATGCTTCTTAGATTTGGGGGTCCAGACTCCCCACTACTGTGTTTTAGGCAGCCCCGAAATCTAAGAAGCATCACTGTTAGCTCGAAACAAAACCATGTCAGCCAAGATACGCTGGTGTTTTGAGCTAAGAGTTCTTAACCCCTTAGTGGCAGAGCCAATTTGCAGCTTAATGACCGGGCCAATTTTTACAATTCTGACCACTGTCCCTTTATGAGACTATAACTCTGGAACGCTTTAACGAATCCAGCTGATTCTGAGAACGTTTTTTCGTGACATATTGTACTTAACGTCAGTGGTAAAAAATTTTTTTGATGACTTGCGTTCATTTATGAAATAAGCGGAAATATGGCGAAAATTTTGAAAATTTAGCAATTTTCAAACTTTAAATTTTTATGCCCTTAAATCAGAGAGATATGTCACATAAATTTCTTAATAAATAACATTTTCCACATGTCTACTTTACATCAGCACAATTTTGGGAACAAAATTTTTTTTTGTTACGAAGTTATAAGGGTTAAAAGTTCACCAGCGATTTCTCATTTTTACAACACCATTTTTTGTTTTTTAGGGACCACATCACATTTGAAGTCACTTTGAGGGGTCTATATGATAGAAAACACCCAAAAATGACACCATTCTAAAAACTGCACCCCTCAAGGTGCTCAAAACCACATTCAAGAAGTTCATTAACCCTTTACGTGCTTCACAGGAACTGAAGCAATGTGGAAGGAAAAAATTAACAATTAACTTTTTTTGCAAAATCTTTATTTCGGAACCAATTTTTTTTATTTTCACAAGTGTTAAAAGAAAAAATGAACCACAAAATTTGCTGTGCATTTTCTCCTGACTACGCCAATACCCCATATGTGGGGGTAAACCACTTTTTGGGCGCACGGCAGAGGTCGCAAGGGAAGGAGCACCGTTTGACTTTTTCAACGCAGAATTGGCTGGACGCCATGTCGCGTTTAGAGAGCCCCTGATGTGCCTAAACAGTGGAAACCCCCAATAAGTGACCTCATTTTGGAAACTAGACCCCTTAAGGAACTTAGAATCAGTAGAAACAAAGGAGCACATAGGTTTATGAAAATATCAAATCATTTTATTAACAGCACAAATCTGTATACATATGGTCAAGTATTATAGGACATACAAAGGCAGGCAGATGGCGCTGCAACAAAGCATATGCGGCAATGACAATGTTAGTGGTATGTGGCTACTTTGTAATCCAAATGAGCAAACCTGGTCAGTGTACAATACACATAAGGAACTTATCTAGATGTGTGGTGAGCACTTTGAACCTCCAAGTGCTTCACAGAAGTTTATAACGTAGAGCCGTGAAAATAAAAAATCATATTTTTTCCACAAAAACGATCTTTTCACCCCAATTTTTATTTTCCCAAGGGTAACAAGACCCCAAAAGTTTTTGTGAAATTTGTCCTGAGCATGCTGATACCCCATATGTGGGGGTAAACCACTGTTTGGGTGCATGGCAGAGCTTTGAAGGGAAGGAGCGCCGTTTGACTTTTTCAACGCAGAATTGGCTGGACGCCATGTCACGTTTGTATAGGCCCTGATGTGTCTAAACAGTGGAAACTCCCCACAAGTGACACCATTTTGGAAACCAGACCCCTTAAGGAACTGATCTAGATGTGTGGTGAGCACTTTGAACCCCCAAGTGCTTCACAGGAGTTTATAACGTAGAGCCGTGAAAAAAAAAAATTTTTTTTCCTCAAAAATTATTCTTTAGCCCGCTATTTTTTTATTTTCCCAAGGGTAACAGGAGAAATTGGACCCCAAAAGTTGTTGTGCAATTTTTCCTGAGTACGCTGAAACCCCATATGTGGGGTGGAACCACTGTTTGGGCGCATAGGAGAGCTTGGAAGGGAAGGAGCGCCATTTTGTAATGCAGACTTTGATGGAATGTTCTGAGGGCGTCATGTTGTGTTTTCAGAGCCCTTGATATGCCTAAACAGTAGAAACCCCCTGCAAGTGACACCATTTTGGAAACAAGACCCCCCAAGGAGCTTATCTAGATGTGTGGTGAGCACTTTGAACCCCCAAGTGCTTCACAGAAATTTATAAACGCAGAGCCGTGAAAATAAAAAATCATTTTTTTCCTCAAAAATGATTTTTTTAGCCAGCTATTTTTTATTTTCCCAAGGGTAACAGGAGAAATTAGAACCCCAAAATTGGTGTGCAATTTGTCCTGAGTACGCTGATACCCCATATGTTGGGGTAAACCACTTTTTGGGCACACGGCAGGGCTCGGAAGGGAGGGAGCGCCATTTGACTTTTGAACGCCACGTCCTGTTTGGAGACCCCCTGATGTGCCTAAATAGTGGAAACCCCTCAATTCTAGCTCCAACCCTAACCCCAACACACCCCTAACCCTAATCCCAATCCTAACCCTAATCCCAACCCTAATTTTAACCCTAACCCTAATTGTAACACGAACCCTAATTGTAACCCTAACTGTAACCCTAACCCTAATTCCAACCCTAACCCTAATTATAACCCTAACCCCAAGGCTAGGTTCATATTGCGTTTTACTAGCCCGTTCATCATATAGCGTTGACGGGCTGGTAACGGTATAGCATAACGCGATTGCGAATAAGAAGATGATTCATCTGCGCTAGCTGTGACGGAGCCCAGGCGCTGCAGCCCGAGTCCGAGGCTCCGTCACTGGACGGCACGTCGCGAACGCATGCCGCTTTACGCCATGCGTCGCGATGCGTCCTCAAATGGGGGTGAATGGCAGCGTTAACGGACTGCGTTACACCACGTTATAACGCAGTCCGTCTAACGGACTGCCATAACGCAGTATGAACCCAGCCTAACCCTAACCCTAATTGTAACCCTAACCCTAATTATAACCCTAACCCTAATGGAAAAATAAAAATAAATAAAATTTCTTTATTTTATTATATGTCCCTAACAAAGGGGCTGATAAAGGGGGGGATTATGTACTGTTTTTTTTTATTTTGATCACTGTGATAGTTTATCAAAATGTACTTTTAGAGAATGAATGGAATCATTCATTTTTTGAATCTGCCGCCAGGATGAAGAGGACGGAGGATCGGAGGACAGGGGAGCTGCAGGAGCGCAGAGCGGCCATGGGGGAACACCTTCAGGTACCGGGGGGATCGGGGATCCTGGGGACCCTATTTCTCTCCTCTCTGATGTGCGATCACAGAGGGGAGAGAAATTGCTTGCAGGATCGCGTCTTTTTTTTTTTTTCTTTTGCGATCGCCGTTATAGGGTTAATAACGGCGATCGCAAACGCGGGGGGACCCTAATTATGTTCACTGGGGTCTCGGCTACCCCTGGTAACCGAGACCCCGGAGAAAATCCAGCTCGGCGGGCGCACTGCGCAGGCGCCCGCCATTTTCTTTACTGGAAAAAGACGCGGATGACTGCAGGAGACATGGGAGGCCTGGGGGACACCGGGAGCCACGTGGGGCTGATCGGGGGTCCCGGGGACCCCATTTCTCTCCCCTCTGACGTGCGATCACATCAGAGGAGAGAGAAATTAAAGGGAAAATCGCTTTTTTTTGCGATCGCTGTTATAGGGTTAATAACGGCGAACGCAAAAGCAGGGTCGGTTTTTACCGACCCGAATCATGTTCTCTGGGGTCTCGGCTAGAAAATCCGACTCTGGGGGGCGCTATAGGCTTTTTCCACAGCGCTGTTAATTAACGGCGCTGTGGTTTAAGTACCCTTAATGACTGCCGTTAAAAGGCGTATTGGCGGTCGTTAAGGGGTTAATCTTACTAAGGGCGGCGTCACACTTGCGAGAAATACATGCAGCCGCACACTCGGTGCCGGGTGTTGATGCGAGAAAGTCGTGCGACTTACTCGCATCAAACTCGCAAGTGTGACGCCGGCCTAAGAGCTGCTAGCTCGAAACACAACTATATAGGGCAAGCTGCTGGACATGATTAAGAGTAGTTAGCTTGTAACACAACCATGTAAGGCAAGCCACTGGACAGGACTAAAAGCTGATAGCTTGACGTGTGTTTAGAATCATTATCCATTTGTAGAAGCCATTGTCTTTTAAACTTCAACTTTTTTTTTTTTTTACAGATGATGTTATGTTTGCATCAAGAATTTGTTTAAATTTCATTGAATCCATTCTTCCTTCTACCTCTAAAGTGTTCCCTGTGCCATTGGCTGCAACACAACCCCAAAGCATGACTGATCCAACCACATGTTTAAAGCAGAATTTCCCTGAAATTCTGTGCCCTTTTTTCTCCACACATAACTTTGATCATTGTGGCCAAAGAGTTCTATTTTAACCTCATCAGTCCACAGGACTTGTTTCCAAAATGCATCAGCCTTGTTTAGATGTTATTTTGCATACTTCTCATGCTGAATCTTATGGGTGAGGATGCAGGAGGGGTTTTCGTCTTATGACTGTTCCACGATGGCCATACTTGTGCAGCTGTGTCTAAACAATAGAACAATGTACTACAATTCCAGAGTCTGCTAAATCTTTCTGAAGGTCTTTTACAGTCAAGCGGGGGTTCTGATTTGCCTCTCTAGCAGTAATATGAGCAAATCTCACTGAAATTTTACTTGGTCTTCCAGACTTTATCTTGACCTCCACTATTCCGGTTCACCGCCATTTCCTAATTACATTTCAAACTGAGAAAAGGGCAACTTGAAAACGCTTTGCTATCTTCTCATAGCCTTCTCCTGCTTTGTGGGATTCCACCATTTTCATTTTTAGAGTGCAAGGCAGCTGCTTAGAAGAACCCTTAGGCTGCTGTTTTTTGGCACAAGGTTAGAGGAGGCTGAGTGTTGTGAATAGGCTGGAGATGAGTTCTGAGCAGAAGCTCCCTCTGGTGGTTACAAACGGTACTGGACTGTCCAGTGAAGATTGTGAGGATTGGGAATCAGGTGTTACTGACTGGTCTTATATAAGGGAGTCGCCTTCCCATCAGGGTTGCCGGTGATCAATTGTTCTGGTCTCAATCCTTGATTCCTGTTTCCTTGGTAGCCTGCTGTGTCGTGTCTGAATCTCCTGCTTACAGATAAGACATTTTCTTCTTTTTGTTTTTGTGCTTGATTTTTGCATTTTGTCCTGCACTTCGGTGGGGGCCTTCAGGGTCCCCTCTGGGGGCTTTTGCCTCTCAGTTCAGTTCAGCCACTGATGTTTGTACATTTGCTTTTCCATTTTTTTCAGTGGCTGCTGTTTTGTTTTTGGTTACACCAGAGAACTAATTTAGGTGGTAGAGGTCCTGTGATCTCAGGTGTTTTTGAAATTAGTAGAGTTGGTGCTTTTCAGGGTTTTTTGAGATTGCAGTAAGTGCCCTTCCTATCCTTTTCTATTTAGTAAGTTTGGGCCCCAACGTTTGCTCATACTATTTTCTGTCTGTGTCAGTATTTCTTCTTGTCTAACCGCCATTACATGTTTGGGGGCTTTCTATGTTCTTTGGGGATCTGCTCCGGGGCAGGTAGCTTTCCTCTTTCTATCTTTAGGTGTAGTTAGTTTCTCAGGCTGTGACGAGGCGTCTAGGACCAACGTAGGAACGCTCCACGGCTGCCTCTAGTTGTGGTGGTTAGTCAGGGTACTGCAATCTCATAGTTTCCAACTGCTCTGGTGTATTTCCTTTTTTGCCTGCTCTCCTCAGCTACCAAATCATAACAGTATCACCGGCCCAAAACTAAAAATTATATGGTACTCACAGAAGGGAAAAATATTGTGGAAAGAAAAAAGTTGTCAGAGTTGTCAGAGATTTTTTTTTTTCTGTTTGTTGCATTTTTTTTCCCTCTGTATCTCTGGGTGCTGAGGAGGATTTTTTTTTTTCTCTCTCAATGGAGTTTGCACAGTTGTCTGGCCGTGTGGATCAGCTTGCCACTGAGGTTCGGAGTATTGCTACCTATCTTGCTGGTTGCCTGTTGTGGAACCTAGGATTCCCATGCCAGATTTGTTTATAGGGGATCGAGCTAAGTTTCTGAATTTCAAAAATAACTGTAAATTGTTTTTTGCCTTAAAATCTAAGTCCTCAGGGAACGCAGCGCAGCAGGTTCAAATTGTCATCTCTCTCCTGCGCGGCGACCCTAAGGATTGGGCTTTTTCCCTGACACCTGGGGATCCTGTTTTGAGTGATGTTGATGCGTTTTTTCAGGCTTTGGGGTTATTGTACGATGAGCCTAATGTCACTGATCAAGCTGAAAAAACTTTGTTGGCATTAAGTCAGGGGCTTGAGGACGCTGAGTTATACTGTCAGAGAATCCGTAGGTGGGCAGTCCTGACCAAATGGAATGACGACGCTTTGGCAGCTCTTTTTCGGAAGGGACTGTCAGATAATGTAAAGGATGTTATGGTGGGATTCCCTGTTCCCTCTGGTCTCAATGATTCTATGTCATTAGCGATTCAAATTGACAGACGTTTGCGTGAGCGGAAAGGTATGCGTGGAATAATGTTGCCTTGTGAGCCTGCTTCTGAATCCATGCAGTGTGATAGAGTGGTTTCTGGGACACAGCGTCATGAATTTCGAAAGCGCAATGGGTTTTGTTTCTACTGTGGTGATGCCTCTCATGCTATTTCAGTCTGCCCTAAACGGGGAAGACGTTTTGCACGCTCAGTTGTCTTGGGTAGTGTTCAGACTAAGTTTTTATTAACTGTTACCTTGATATGCTCTCTGTCCTCATTTTCTGCTCAGGCTTTTGTTGATTCTGGAGCAGCTATTAACCTGATGGATTTTGATTTTGCTAAACGTTGTGGGTTTCCCTTGATACCCCTACGGAAGTCTATTCCCCTACTGGGGATCGATTCTACCCCTTTGGCTGAGAATAAACCTCAGTTCTCTACTCAGGTGATAATGAGGGTAGAACCTGATCATCAGGAGAGTTGCAAATTTTTGGTTCTGTATAATCTGCATGACATTATCGTACTGGGTTTCCCTTGGTTACAGTCTCATAATCCTGTTTTGGATTGGAAATCTGTGTCTGTTACCAGTTGGGGCTGCCAATGTGTTAATACCAACACTCCTGTTTTTTCTGCCTCCCCCCAGGCTCAGGATGTTCCTGACTTTTTGATTGATTTTTCTGATGTGTTTAGCGAAAGTAAATCTGCATCCTTGCCCCCCCATAGGAGCTATGACTGCGCTATTGAATTAGTGCCTGGTAGTAAATTCCCTAAAGGTCGCCTTTTTAACTTGTCTGTACCTGAACATGACGCTATGCGGTCTTATATCAAGGAGTCATTGGAGAAGGGTCATATCAGACCATCCTCTTCACCCTTAGGTACCGGTTTTTTCTTTGTGGCCAAAAAGGATGGTTCATTAAGGCCGTGTATTGATTATCGTCTCTTGAACAATATTACTGTGAAATATCAATATCCTTTACCCTTGATCTCTGATCTGTTTTCCAGGGTGAAAAACGCTACTTGGTTTACCAAGCTTGACCTCAGGGGGGCATATAACCTTATTCGCATTAAGCACGGGGATGAATGGAAGACGGCATTTAATACCCCTGAAGGGCATTTTGAGTACCTTGTGATGCCCTTTGGGCTCACTAATGCTCCTTCTGTCTTCCAGTCCTTCATGAATGACATTTTCAGGGATTTTGTGGATAAATTTCTGATTGTTTATTTGGATGATATCTTGATTTTTTCTCAATGACTGGGACTCTCATGTAAAACATGTTCGGACTGTGTTCCAGATTTTGAGAGAGAATGCTCTGTATGTGAAGGGATCAAAGTGTCTTTTTGGCGTTCAGAGGATCTCATTTCTGGGATTCATTTTGTCCCCATCTGTTATTGAAATGGACCCCGTCAAAGTTCAGGCCATCTGTGATTGGGTCCAACCTACTTCATTAAAGGCTCTTCAAAGATTCTTGGGTTTTGCCAATTTTTATCGTAAATTTATTGGTAATTTCTCTGTTATTGTTAAACCATTAACTGATTTGACCAAGAAGGGTTCTGATGTGGTGAATTGGCCTCCTGAGGCAGTCTCTGCATTTCAGGAACTTAAGCAGAGATTCACTTCTGCTCCTGTTCTACGGCAGCCTGATGTTTCTCTACCATTTCAGGTGGAGGTTGATGCCTCTGAAATTGGGGCAGGTGCCGTTTTGTCCCAAAGAGATCCAGAGACCTCTAAAAGTAACCCTTGTGCCTTTTTCTCTCGAAAATTTTCTCCCACTGAACGTAATTATGACGTGGGTAATCGGGAGTTATTAGCCATGAAGTGGGCTTTTGAAGAGTGGAGACATTGGCTGGAGGGAGCCAAACATCAGGTGGTGGTCCTTACGGACCATAAGAATCTAGTTTATCTGGAATCTGCCAAGCGACTTAATCCTAGACAGGCCAGGTGGGCCTTGTTTTTCACACGTTTTAATTTTGTGGTTTCATTTCTTCCTGGCACTAAAAATGTTAAGGCGGATGCCCTCTCGAGGAGTTTCCTGGCGGACTCTCCTGAGTTATCTGATCCTTCTGTTATTTTGAAAGAGGGTGTAGTTCTTTCCGCCATCTCGCCCAATTTGAGACTGGCTCTGGAGGGGTGTCAGGAGGATAAGCCCGAGCGCTGCCCTGTTGGGAAATTGTTTGTCCCGGACCAGCGGAAAAAGAGTGTAATGTCTGAGATTCATTGTTCCGCGTTGGCCGGTCATCCCGGAATTTTTGGTACCAGAGACTTGGTTAGTCGGTCCTTTTGGTGGTCTACCTTGTCTCGTGATGTCAGGGAGTTTGTGCAGTCCTGCGGGACTTGCTCTCGCTCCAAGCCTTGCTCTCGTTCTAGTGGTTTGTTGATGCCATTACCTGTGCCCAAGAGACCATGGACCCATATCTCTATGGATTTCATTTCCGACCTCCCTGTTTCTCAGAGAATGACCGTCATCTGGGTGATTTGTGATAGGTTTTCCAAGATGATACATCTTGTGCCATTACCTAAGTTGCCTTCCTCCTCTGAATTGGTGCCTTTGTTCCTTCAGAAAGTGGCTCGTTTACACGGTATTCCTGAGAACATTGTGTCTGACAGAGGAGTCCAGTTTGTTTCCAGATTTTGGAGGACCTTTTGTTCTAAAATTAGTGTTCAATTGTCTTTCTCCTCGGCGTTTCATCCTCAGACCAATGGTCAAACTGAGAGAACAAACCAGACATTGGAGACTTATCTAAGATGCTTTGTGTCTGCTGATCAGGATGACTGGGTCTCTTTTTTGCCTTTGGCTGAGTTTGCTCTTAATAATAGGGCTAGCTCTGCCACTTTGATGTCTCCATTTTTCTGTAATTCTGGGTTTCACCCTCGATTTTCTTCAGGTCAGACGGAGGCTTCTGTCTGTCCAGGTGTTGACTCTGTTGTGGAGCGTATGCAACAGATTTGGGACCAGGTAGTGGAGAGGTTGTCCCTCTCTCAGGAGAGGGCCCAGCGGTTTACTAACCGGCATAGGACTGATGGTCCTCGGTTTAAAGTGGGGGACTTGGTCTGGTTGTCCTCAATAAATATTCCTATGAGAGTGGCATCTCCTAAGTTTAAGCCTAGGTTCATTGGACCTTATAAGATCATGGAGATTCTTAATCCTGTTTCTTTTCGTTTGCTTCTTCCAGGGACATTTAAGATCCATAACGTGTTCCACAAGTCCTTGTTGAAGAGGTTTGTTGAGCGAGTGGTTCCTACTACTGTGCCTCCTGACCCTGTTTTGGTTGAGGGCAATCTGGAGTATGTGGTTGAGAAAATATTGAATTCTCGTTTTTCTAGACGGAAACTCCAGTATTTGGTTAAATGGAGAGGTTATGGTCAGGAAGACAATTCTTGGGTGTTTGCTTCGGACATCCATGCTAGGAGACTCATCCGTGCGTATCATAGAACTCATCCTGACCTACCTGGTTGCTCAAATGAGGGTTCGGTGACCCCTCCTCAAGGGGGGGTACTGTTGTGAATAGGCTGGAGATGAGTTCTGAGCAGAAGCTCCCTCTGGTGGTTACAAACGGTACTGGACTGTCCAGTGAAGATTGTGAGGATTGGGAATCAGGTGTTACTGACTGGTCTTATATAAGGGAGTCGCCTTCCCATCAGGGTTGCCGGTGATCAATTGTTCTGGTCTCAATCCTTGATTCCTGTTTCCTTGGTAGCCTGCTGTGTCGTGTCTGAATCTCCTGCTTACAGATAAGACATTTTCTTCTTTTGTTTTTGTGCTTGATTTTTGCATTTTGTCCTGCACTTCGGTGGGGGCCTTCAGGGTCCCCTCTGGGGGCTTTTGCCTCTCAGTTCAGTTCAGCCACTGATGTTTGTACATTTGCTTTTTCCAGTTTTTTCAGTGGCTGCTGTTTTGTTTTTGGTTACACCAGAGAACTAATTTAGGTGGTAGAGGTCCTGTGATCTCAGGTGTTTTTGAAATTAGTAGAGTTGGTGCTTTTCAGGGTTTTTTGAGATTGCAGTAAGTGCCCTTCCTATCCTTTTCTATTTAGTAAGTTTGGGCCCCAACGTTTGCTCATACTATTTTCTGTCTGTGTCAGTATTTCTTCTTGTCTAACCGCCATTACATGTTTGGGGGCTTTCTATGTTTTTTGGGGATCTGCTCCGGGGCAGATAGCTTTCCTCTTTCTATCTTTAGGTGTAGTTAGTTTCTCAGGCTGTGACGAGGCGTCTAGGACCAACGTAGGAACGCTCCACGGCTGCCTCTAGTTGTGGTGGTTAGTCAGGGTACTGCAATCTCATAGTTTCCAACTGCTCTGGTGTATTTCCTTTTTTGCCTGCTCTCCTCAGCTACCAAATCATAACAGCTGAGTTTTTATAAAGCTTGGAAATTTGCATCACCTGGCCTTTACTAATTATGATAGTGAACAAGCCATAACCCTAACAGGCTAATTAAGGTCTGAAGCCTTTGTCAAAGTTATCCGAGCATACAAATCTCCATATTTCATTTTCCAATTTTCCTTTTTGTAATTTATAAACTGTAAAAAATTACAATAAACATATTTTTAGGCCTAACATACAAAGGAAATGTGCCATCTTTAATTTTTGCCCTTTCAGAGATCATTTCATCTTCAATTTGCTTAAATGTTCACAATAACTGTAATTTTGACCAGGGGTGCCCAAACTTTTTACATGCCACTGTAATTGTCAAAACACTTCAATGGTGATTACAGGAGAATGTCAAAGCGGTTTTCTTCAATAAAGGTAACAACTGCATCTGTATTACAGCGCCATTACAGCCATGTCTTTACTTTTGATTCCAAATTTGTGCTGACTGGTTCTCTTTAAGACGTCCAGGCCCTCCTTAAACGTTTTAGTGAATCAACCATTACAACATGATGATTCTATACAAGTGACAACATTGTTGAGAATTTACCAAGCTGAATCCATCTTTGTAATTTCCTTCAGTCTTTTATGGAGAAATATAAAAATGTATTTTAAAAATATAACACGGCTTCTAATAACAGTTTATATGGGATGTTTATGTGGCTAAAATATGGGGGTTCATGCATTAAACATGAATACTACTTTCCCTTCCAACACTGTAACATTTTATTTCTTAAGCATGTACCATGAGAAGCTTTTATTGCTCCCCTCTGGGAACTGAGCATTACTTGATAAATAAAAATAAATCAAGAAGTTTTTTTTCTTCAATACCTACCGAGACATTTTAGCAGCGATGACGGCAGCCAGCAAACAACCCCAAATTCCAGCTCGGGAGAGAAATTTCTCACTGTAATCTTTAGATCTTGCATTGCTTATGCCGTCTGGGGAGCTATCAGGCTCTTGCCATGAATTAAGAGCATCAGACATGTTGAGCGTTTCATCAAGGGCTTGACACCAGCATTTGAAAGCGGCTCTGCAACATATAAAATGCAAAAAATATGACACTACAGGGTGCACACACAGCCTAATAAAATGCTTAGCCTCTTTAGTTCTAGAGATCAAGTAATGTGTGCACGGAGGAGCATAAATAGGATGAGTTATGTGGATGTTGTCCAGACGCTTACTTATTGTATCAAGTATCATTAATTCCAAATTTGTATTGCCAGATTTCCATACCTCACGTGTGCACCAAAGACTAATAGCAAATGTACACTAATATGGAAAAATACAGAATGTACAGTGTCTACCTACAAGACAGTGAGGCTAAAATATACCTAACAGGGCATAAGTGGGTAATGCAACCCATACTGAAATATTTAAGTCAGAACATACATTTTTAGCCAGATAGTGATTTAACATTTGCATTCTAAAGTTCTGGAAAATAATAATAGTGATGCAATTATACATCTTCCATACAATGTTTTAGCAAACCTAGGAAAATTTGCTGTTCAACGATGCAAAAAACTATGTAGGAACTTTTCAATGTCTACGCAAATTTGTAAAAAACCTGGCACAGAATGGCAATGACAATGGCATTTACAATAGATTTTTTTTTACAGCTTAGTAAGGAATAAGTTTGGATATGCCATAAATGTTTAGCAGATGCCAGTCCTACCGCTAGGACCGCCACCTATCTCTAAAACAAGAATGCTGTGCCATTTTTCTAATCTCCTATACAAGTAAAGGAAAAAAGCAATGCATGAGCGGTCACCGCTCCATTAAAGACAGCATGTGATGGTGCCTTGTACTCAAGAGTATCTGCCAAGTTTTTCAAGGCGAAGACGCTTCGAGAAAACACCAGGTCTTTTGTTGTAGTATCTTCAACGTGATTTTACTGTCGTTTTTACAGCGGCTCCGCGACTACCATCTTTAATTATTTTAGAAGGCATCTTATTTCCCCTGAAAACAAATGGATTGTCCATGGACATTCCAACAGCCTCGTTCTCTCTTCCACAACACCTGTAAGGAAATAATCTGGAGGCTCCCATACAGGTCATCCAGTCCGGTCGAAATCATTGGGTTCAGCCGACTTTCGTTGAACGTGTATGGAGGCCTCTGGTTTATAGAAACATGATGAGCTGATGTCCTTGAAACCATAGGACAATTGACTTTTAATGTGGATTTCAATCCCAATGGAAACGACGACAACTCAGAACAGAAGAAATGGCAAAATAATATGAACCAATAAGAATGTCAAATAAATGTAAGACATCTTTTAAATAACCCCCGTTAGATCCGATAAAAGGCAATGACGGCCGCTACTGTCAGCACTAGATAAATATGACAGTCACAATAGAAAACATCTTTGCTGATAAATATCACACGCAAAGCAGATTATCAGTTTATAGAAGAGAAATGAATTGTTTCATCAAACGAAAACACTTTTGGCAGAGTATCAAAATAATTTTGGTCACCAATGATTCGAATATGTATATGAGAGGAATTCAGCACAGGGCCCCACTGTCGCAGCACAAGCTAGGACTGACCTGTGGGCGCTCTATTATTTTACTGGGAAATAAATAAAACAAAACAGTTGTTTTTTATCTGACAGAACGGAGATCCCCGACTTTCGATCATCTATGCTTTGGTATATAACAGTGACCCCAGTTGCTTTTATTAATTGTCCCCTTGCTTTTAAAGGTTGTGGGAAAAAACAGTGAGGAAAGGAATGAGAAAAGATGGGATCCATAGATCTAAAACACTGGTAAAAGATTGGTCACAGTCTAGCTCTGGCTCGAGAATATCCCTCTTTTTAAAGGGAATCTAATAGAAAGTTTTTTGCTATTTAGTCTAAGAGCAGCAAAATGTAGGAGCAGAGAGCGTAATTCCAAGGATATGTCACTAGCTCAGTAGCTTGCTGTACTTTCAATACAATCAGTGTTTTATCAGCAGGAGATTATTACTGCATGACTAGGTGTCATGTGCAAGCCAGTCCAGCTAATCTGTGTGTAACCCCGCCCACCACCAACTGGCAAGCTTGCTGATAATGCACAGTGACCACAGAAAGCTGCCAATTACAGGTGTTGGCAGGGTTATACACATTTCAGCATTCTGACCACTGCTACATATAGGGCACGGAAAACAAGGATTCTATCAAAACTACACTAAGCAGTCTAGTAAGTCACACATAGCTGGGAATCAGTGTCTCTGCCCCTATATCATGCTGTTCTCACATTACATAGCAACAACCTGCTGACGGATTCCCTGTAACTAAGCCCAATAGTGAGGTCTAACACACTTTTAAAGAGTAATATAGAAAGCTAAATAACCTTATTATAAAAAAATGTTTATTCACAGTATTTTAATGTCGGAATATCCCTAATTCTAAAAATATTTAATTCACTGTTAAATCCAATTGGAGTAATATATAAAATATAACTTAAGACTATGTGCACACGATGCATTTTTGTGGCGTTTTTTCTGCTCAGAAATTGTTCAAAAACGCAATGGAATAATAAAGCAAGGTAATTCAATGACAATCCTAAAGTGTTGTGCAGATGATCAGTAAATTTCAGTGCGTATTTGCAGTGCGTTTTTTCTTAAGAATGTCAATTCTTTGTGTGTTTCTGCAGCGTTTTTCACCCATTGACTTCAGCTGAGTCAGTCAAATCCGCTGCAAAAACGCAGGTATAAAAATGCTTGCGGATTTGCTGAGTTTTTGTTTTGCATTTTACCGTCTTTCTATGGTGATTCCCACGCTGACATCTGTGTGGAAGCGTGGGGAACACCGGTGAGGGTGGCTCTTATCGGGGGTAACACTACCACTGGTAAGACTGCCGGTCAGAGAGCTGCGTGATCATGTTGTCAGAGGTCAGCGTTAGTCTGCGGCTGTGACCTGCGGTAACGCTACCGCAGACTGTCGGTCAGAGCACTGCGGGATCATGTTGTCAGATATCAGCGTGATCCCACAGCTGTGACTGTCACCCGTGGTAACGCTACCGTCAGACTGTCAGTCAGAGCGCTGCGGGATCATGCTGTCAGATGTCAGCGTGATCCAGCAGCTGACAGTGACCCACAGCGGTGACTTGCGGTAAAAAGCTGGCATGGGCCAATGAGACTACTGCTCCCATCGGGCTATGGCTGCTGTCACTGATAACAGTGACAGTAGGTGTCAATGATTGGAGGTGTAGTATCATCTGCCGGCGCCTGTGCTCACAGTTAAAAAAAAAAATTACATACACATTCACATATAAATAAAAACCCATTATACTCACCTCACACCAAATCCCTGATGCCCTTGTCTTCTAGAAATAATGTAAAATAATAAACTAACATATACTCACCTGTCCACCATAGTCCACATAATCCAAGAGTCCCATGGCGATCTCACGTGTAGAACAGTCACATCAGAAGATGTGACCGCTCTACCCGGCCACCGACGATATACTGTGGGAGCTATTACCTCCTGTCAGTGTATCACTGAGCCACCATGAGAGTTCACCAGAGTTCTGTTATTGAAATTTGTCTAGATAAATCTATCCCTGTGTGTGCTGCATTCGTTTCCAATTAGGCCAAGTGTGAGGAACTCAGCCGGCCGCCACACGGTAGCCCGGGTATCACAGCTTCTGATACCACCGCCGCTACCACATGTGACGGACGATCCCTTTCCTCCCACGTCACCAATGGGACGTAACTCCACAGGTACAGCTCTCCGGCGCCGCCCTTTGTCTCTCAGGTCAGTAAGAGAACTGCACCTAGAGCAAATGGCCGCCGGGGAAGGTGTCCTGCTACCCACTGGGTATTCTAAGATTCGTGATCAGAGCAAAAGCATCAGCCCAAGATTAATTTTATGGTTTAATTTGCCTTAAGGGCGCACTAGATAATTACAGAAATATACAGTAAAGCTATACAACGTAATTACAATGGAATGGCAGTCAGAGTAAAAATACAACAATAATGTACAAGGCTAAAAGGTATAAGCTATGGATCAATATTACCGGGTATTATGGTCATGGGAAGGCCTTGGCTCTGCCATTCCCAGGTACAGTCTTCAGTTCCTGAATAGTCCCTTGGTCTTTCCTAGACCATCTTCTTGGCTTCTGTGTGTGAAATGGAAAGAGACCAGCAGCCTGGTCATGGCTAGTCCTTAGACCTGCTAGGCCCATCCCCATTGCTTTGAAGCACGCATATTAATTGGCCTGCAATTCATATGGAGCAGGAAACAATGCCTGAGCTTGGGCTATTTACCATACGACTGACCATCTCATTCAGTCACTGGCCTAGACTAATTAGCATGTAAAGGCCTATTGATTCCTAGTGGACATCAAAACCTGTCGTACTGGATATGCTAATAGGCAATGTGTAGCTAAAAGTCTGTGGCTGTGTGAACTGACAAAATGGAGGTTGGTACAGGCCCTATACAAAATGGCGACAACCTTTTCCTTACACCTCCCTGCTTTTGAGGGCGCTAGGGGGTATCACATTCCTGTGTTCCCCCGTGCGCCCTACCGCACCCTCTCTTTGGCTAGGGTGGCAGATCCACGAGGATTTCTGACTCTCTGTCCTCTGAAAGGTTGCACACTGGTTGGGCATAAGCCTCCCGCTCATGGTGGGCCTTCATCATGTTCACATGGAAGGCCTTCCTCCTTCCACGGGCGTGGTCCAGGGTGACCAGGTAGGTGACGGCGTTGAGCTGCTCGTGCACGAGGTATGGACCCTCCCAGGCCGCCTGAAGCTTGTTTTGTGGTACGGGGACCAGTACCCACACCTTTTGACCCACCTGGTAGGTCCGCTCACAAGCATTCTGGTCGTACCATCGCTTCTGGTCAGCCTGAGCTTGGGCCATATTGTCATGCACCAGCCGTGTCAAGGCCATCATTCGGTCCCGGAAGCGCACGACATACTCAATGACCGACACTCCAGGGGTGGCTAAATCCCCTTCCCATGCTTCCTTCACCAGAGCAAGGGGCCCCCGTACACGTCGCCCGTACAGGAGCTCAAAGGGGGAGAACCCCGTTGAGGCCTGTGGAACCTCCCGGTAGGCAAACAGCAGGTGTGGGAGATACCGCTCCCAGTCTCTCCCGTGGGAGTCGACCAACATCTTCAGCATCTGCTTTAAGGTGCCATTGAACCGCTCACACAAGCCATTGGTCTGTGGGTGATACGGGCTGGCCACCAGATGTTGCACCTGTACCTGCTTACAGAGAGACTCCATCAGCTGCGACATGAACTGGGTCCCTCGGTCGGTGAGCATTTCCTTGGGAAACCCCACTCTGGAGAAAATCTCCAGTAAGGCAGTGGCCACTTTGTCGGCCCGAATGCACGACAAAGCTACCGCCTCCGGGTACCGGGTGGCATAGTCCACTACCGTTAGTATGAAGCATTTCCCGGAGCGGCTGGGAGTGGACAGAGGTCCAATGAGATCCACAGCCACCCTCGAGAAAGGCTCTTCGATGATGGGCAGAGTTACCAGTGGGGCTTTGGGGCGCGGCCCCGCCTTCCCCACCCTCTGACAGGTGTCACACGAACGGCAGTAGGCTATCACCTCGGTCCTCATTCCAGGCCAGTAGAAATGCTGAGCTAGCCTGGCCCTGGTTTTAGTGATCCCTAAGTGTCCGGCCATTGGAATCTCGTGTGCGATCCGCAACAATTCCGCCCTGAACGGATGGGGCACCACTGTCGGTCCCTGGGCCACGCCTCCGGTGAACCCTGCTGGACCGTTACCCGGTACAGCCGTCCCTGGTCCCAGACCACTCGCTCGCGGTCGGACTCCAGGGGAGGCTGTGCCACCTGTTCCTTGAGAGTCTTCAGGCTAGGGTCAGCTTCCAACGCTGCCTGAAATCCCTGACTAGATATGGCAAGAATTGATGAAACTGCCCTGTCCTCTGTCAGTTCCCCGGGATCTGTCTCCTGGCTACTGTCTGACTCGGCAGCCACTTGGTCAGAGAGGGGGAAACCGTCGGACCTCCGCGAGGCTCCTTGGGCTTCAGCGCTCCCACTCCTGGTAACAGCGGCCACGACCGCTGAGACCACGGGTAGCGCCTGCTTTCCCTCCTCCTCTGACCAAGTCGCCGGGTCAGGCAGACTTCCCTGACTTCCTGACATCCCGGATGTGGGGAACTCCTGACCTGGGGTCCTACCTGGTGGCTCCTCTCCCGGGACACCCCCTCCCCCCATGGCCTGTTCCTCTTCCTGCAGGGGCCCTAGACTCAGCAGGCTGGATTCACTTAGGGGCCCTACACTGCCCATAGCAGCCCCTCCCTCCACCTCTGAGCTCTCCCCTACAGCCTCCTCACCTGTCCTCACTGTGAGCCCTGTGTGTGTAGTGTCAGTGCATGGCTTACCATCAGGTTTCACTCCCTCCTCCACTGTTGGAGGCACATTCAATACATTAACATTAGCATTCACAGTAGAGTCATGACATTCTTGGGGAGCCGGACTTGGGGGTTCAGCGGCCACATACTGGGACACTAGCCGCCCCAAATCGGTCCCAAGCAACACATTTGCAGGAATATTCGGCGTTACTCCCACCTCCCGCATCCCCCTCCCGGCACCCCAATCCAAATACACCTTGGCAACGGGCAGCGCCGGTTCAACGCCTCCAATTCCGGAGACGGAAAGGGTTTTCCCAGGTACCAAGTCTTGAGGGGACACCACCTCAGGGCGTACCAGGGTTCGTTCAGCGCCTGTGTCCCGCAGTCCCATGACCGCTGAGCGGCCGATGGTGACGGGTTGGTAATTGTCTAGGGACCTCCCACCACCCCCTCCCACACACAAAACAGTGGACGGTTTCTGGGACAGGGATGGGGCCTTCTGGCGCTGGGGACATGCAGCCTTAAAGTGTCCTGGCTGATTGCAATTATGGCAACGTCTGGGTTCTGTTCCTGGCCTGGAGAGGGCAGCAGGGGGGTACACCCCTTGCACTCTGGGGGCTGGATATGGGGCTGGGGCAGGATTGGGCTTACCCCCTCTCCAGGTGCTGCTGGCAGGCTTCTTTGGCTCCGGCGCCCTGTTGTTGGTATACTCGTCTGCCAGGGCAGCTGTAGCAGAAGCCCCCTTTGGTTTCCGGTCACGGAGGAACTGCTGGAGGTCTTCTGGGCAGTTCCACAAAAATTGCTCCACGACAAACAGTTCCTGGACCTCCTGGCGGGTAGTGAGCTCTAGACCCGAGGTCCAGTGCTCCGCAGCTCTCAGCAGGGCCCGCATGTGGTCGGTCCAGGTGTCCTTTGAACCCCGCTGCAGGCTCCTGAACTTCCTGCGGTACGACTCCGGGGTGAGGTTGTAGTGCTGGATCAGGGCCCGCTTGATGCTGTTGTAGTCCTGCTCCTCCCCGGCAGGTAAGTCCCCAAAACTTCCAGGGACTTACCCCTCAAACGGGGGGTCAGGTACCTTGCCCACTGATCCAGGGCCAGATGATGTTGGAGGCATGTCCTCTCAAAAGCCAGCAAAAAGGAATCCAGGTCTCCATCCTTTTCAAGTAAGGGAAAGTCCTCCGCCCGGACCTTGGAAGCCCTTGTCTCCAGTGGGCCTGGTGCATCCAGCGGGGGCCCGTGCTGAGCCATCTCCAGTTGGTGCTGGCGCTCCGCAGCTTCATGGCGTTCTGTAGCCTGCAACACACGTTCTGCATGCTCACGCTCTGCTGCTCTCTCTGCCGCCACCAGGAGTCTTTCATAGGCGGCGTCATTACCAGCCTCGAGCTGCGCCATAGCCGCTTGGAAGAGGGTCTCCAATCTGGACAGGCTGGGACGGGCAGGGGGTGGGCAGTCCACTGTGAGACTGAGCACGGGGGTCGGGCTCCTTGGGGAGCCCTGGCTGAGCTCCCCCTCATCGGTATCTAACCCCTCATAGGCCACAGCATTGGCCTCCCCCTTTGCCCTACTCCTGGTGCCTTCCGCCATCTTGGGAACCTTTGGTTACTGAAACACAGCTGCAACCCTGACCTTGCACACAACTTGTTATATTTACACTCTGACCGTCTAGTGCTGGGCTGACCTTAAGACCCCAGCAGTGAAAGTACTGCTGGTAGTCTCTAGTGTCTGGGAGTAGGGGTCCCACGCACACTATTACTCTGATCCCACCGCTGCCACCAATTTGTGAGGAACTCAGCCGGCCGCCACACGGTAGCCCGGGTATCACAGCTTCTGATACCACCGCCGCTACCACATGTGACGGACGATCCCTTTCCTCCCACGTCACCAATGGGACGTAACTCCACAGGTACAGCTCTCCGGCGCCGCCCTTTGTCTCTCAGGTCAGTAAGAGAACTGCACCTAGAGCAAATGGCCGCCGGGGAAGGTGTCCTGCTACCCACTGGGTATTCTAAGATTCGTGATCAGAGCAAAAGCATCAGCCCAAGATTAATTTTATGGTTTAATTTGCCTTAAGGGCGCACTAGATAATTACAGAAATATACAGTAAAGCTATACAACGTAATTACAATGGAATGGCAGTCAGAGTAAAAATACAACAATAATGTACAAGGCTAAAAGGTATAAGCTATGGATCAATATTACCGGGTATTATGGACATGGGAAGGCCTTGGCTCTGCCATTCCCAGGTACAGTCTTCAGTTCCTGAATAGTCCCTTGGTCTTTCCTAGACCATCTTCTTGGCTTCTGTGTGTGAAATGGAAAGAGACCAGCAGCCTGGTCATGGCTAGTCCTTAGACCTGCTAGGCCCATCCCCATTGCTTTGAAGCACGCATATTAATTGGCCTGCAATTCATATGGAGCAGGAAACAATGCCTGAGCTTGGGCTATTTACCATACGACTGACCATCTCATTCAGTCACTGGCCTAGACTAATTAGCATGTAAAGGCCTATTGATTCCTAGTGGACATCAAAACCTGTCGTACTGGATATGCTAATAGGCAATGTGTAGCTAAAAGTCTGTGGCTGTGTGAACTGACAAAATGGAGGTTGGTACAGGCCCTATACAAAATGGCGACAACCTTTTCCTTACACCAAGTATTTGAGCGCTCAAGACTGACACTGCCTTGGTGACAGAATAACATTCCATCAATACTGAGGCTTTAGTTTAGTACATAGGTTTTTATAGTCGCCTATAGAAAGGGGAGGTTAGTTAAGGATCATATGGTCAAGCTTCTCTGTTATCGACTATCTAAATATATGGATTATTGCGGTTAAGCAACATAGCAACAGGCAAATTAAGCAATTAACGTATAGCTGTCACCTTTCCTACAGTTAGGACAAAGTTGAGACATCTGGTGTTCAGTTCCTCTTCATCTCTGGAAAGTCCCAAGGCGTTGTCTGGTCCGTGGCGGCCATTTTAAGCAACTGATTATAGTGTATAAATTAGCTGTTAGTATAAAGAACTTTTCCACGCAGCAGTGGTGCCGTAAGGGAGATCACCGGAGCTGATGAACTTCTGTGACCTCTCTCACGGCAGCCCAGTGATACACTGCGGGAGCGATTAACTCCTGTCAGTGTATCGCCATGGGACATTATGGATGATCTTCTCTGCAGACAGGTGAGGAATACTGTGGTTTATTATTTTATTTTTGTTACAGGAGACATTGGCTTCGGTAGATTAGGCATTCGGTGAGTATGGTTTAATTAAGATTATTAAAGGAGTCTGTTATTATTTCAAATAAAGGACTTTATTCTGGGTTTGTGTGTTTTCATACAATTGCACTATGGGATTACTAATGTATAGGTGTCTTATAGACGCCTCTCTATTACTACCCTGTGGGCTTGATGTCACCTGACAATACAAAGGTGACATCAACCCCACAAATATGAACTCCACTTGCCACAGCTACAGGGCAAGTGGGAAGAGCGAGGCTATGCGCCAGATTTGATGCATATTAAAGAGCTAATGTTTTTAGTCTGGGAGGGTCCTATATCCATGACCTTCCTAGGTTATTAATATCAGCCCACAGCTGTCTGCCTAGCCTTTGCTGGTTATTAATTATAGGGGGACCCTACATCATTTTTTTTGGGGGTCCAATATTTTAATAGCCAGTAAATGCTAAGTATACAGCTGTGAGCTGATATTAATAGCCTGGGAAGCTCCATGGGTATTACCTTCTTCCCAGGCTATAAACATCTGCCCCCAGCTGTCGGCTTTTCCTCTGATGGCTATTAAAATTACATGGGAGCCCACTTAATTTTTTTTCCACTTTTTTTCTTTAAAATTAACAGTTGCTGTCTGGTTACAGCCTATGTACGTTCGTACTGCTAACGCTCCTACATAGCCTTGTGACACCTTTTCATTACTAAAGGGTATGCCACACTAAGCGAGATCGCTAGCGAGATCGCTACTGCGTCACCATTTATGACGCAGTAGCGATCTCGTTAGCGACTTAGCTGTGTGTGACATGTAGCACCGATGTGGCCCCTGCTGAGATGTCGCTGATCGCTTATGAACGTTCTGAGCCGTTTTTTGGTCGTTGGTGTCCCGCTGGTGAGCCTGAATCGCTGAGTGTGACACCCTTTATGAACGACTTCACCAGCGTTGCAGGTGGGACTAGGTTTTCCCAACGACCGCAGAGGTCGTTATACAGATCGCTGATGAGTTGTGTTTGGAATCACAGATCGCTGATGAGTTGTGTTTGGAATCTAACTAGTGATCACACAGCGATCGCACTAGCGATCTCGCCAGGTCGTGTCGTTGTCGTGATCGCTAAGTGTGGCAGTGCCTTAAGCCTAGAGATACATGACAATTACATATATTGCCCTAATCCCATTACCCTGATGCTATTGCATCAGCATGAAAAAGGTGGTGTTAAACCAAGAAATTACATCACAAAACTTTTTTTTTAAATATCTTTATTTAGCTAAAAAAAGCCTTCATGGCTGTACAAAAACGCATGCAAAAACCATACAAAAATGCATGAAAACCGCACTAAATCGCGGCAAAAACACGCGTTTTTACACCAGCGTTTTTCCTGCCAAGAGATGCCGAAACCTTGCATAAATTTCTGCAAGCAAATACTCAACGTGTGCATACAGCCTTAATATTTATTTATATTAAAACCAAACTACAAAAACGTTTTCCCTGCATGACATTGACCAATCATAAGTTGGAGGTGTCGAGCAAGAAAAAAAATAACATGCCCATAGAAGGCCAGCAGGACACTCCTGTGAGATAGACAGCACTGTTCTCAGCCTCGATCTCTGCAGCTACTGTGTAGTGTAGTGCAGAGCTGAGTGTGATTACATCTTTCAGTTTTCATCTTACAGCAGTCAGTTTGGTTTGAGGAGAGGGGAAGTAAGGATTCACGCTTTCACGTAGGCATTAGGTAGCATTCACACAGGCAATGTGGCTTGATCTAAATATCTGTAGTTTTATTGCTTTCATAAAACTCCAAGGGATTCAAACTAAAAACAGCCTCTTCTGGGCACAAAGGTATTGCAGCACAGAAACAGTTGATTTAGCAAGACACATATGTCAGTTTTGGGCTCACCCGAACAGATTACAGTCCTTTCTCTTGGAGCAAACTTCATTCATAGAGAAGGGGATCCCACCAGTCTCAGTATCACCTTCAACCCAAGCTCCAGCAGCTTCTAGCTTCAAACGCACATTTCACACTGAACAGGCTGCAACTTCCACATGGTTCTCTGCTAGGGTTGATCGAATAGCTTTGGATAAGTCCTTATCCAAATAGCTATAACGCTTACCTAATAGCTCCATTGGGAACCCAGATACCTGGAGCGCTCCCGACAATCATATGTTTGGCGCCGAAGCTGCATGTGTCGCGGCTGTTTCACAGTCACAACACATGCATGGATAGCCCAACAAACAGGCTCTGCATGCATGTACTGTAACTGTCACACAGCCGTGACACATGCAGCTACGGCGCCAAACATATGATTATCGGGAGCGCTCCAGGCTATTCGAATAAGCACTTATTCAAAGCTATTCGATCAACCCTATTCTCTGCAGCCCCAACACACAGACTGCTCAGCTTTCCTAGCTGACCCATGCTGTCTACATTCAGAGAGAGAGCCTGGCACGTCTCTCTCCCAGCTATAGCTCACATATTGGTTAGTCACTCACCTGAGGCACACAATTCTGCTCAACATTCAGCAGACTGACACACTTGGTAAACACAGGCCCTGTTTCTTAGTCAAAGCTAGTCCGATGCATCTCATCAAGACCTGAAGTGCTAGAATTTAACCCTGTTCTACTTGGATCTGCTACAGAGAGTACAGCAGAGCTGAGTGCCATTACAAACACCTTGGTGCTCTTATTTCACAGTGCTGTTATCTCAGCTGTATCCCCAACCCACACTGACCTGTATGAGATGAAAGCTGAATGTTTATGTAATCACATGCATCTCTGCGCTATACTACACAGTAAATATAGAAATGAGGGCTGAGATCAGTGCTGTGCATCATTAAATCGGGGGGGCGTGTGCTGTTTTCCCTGAATGATGTTGACCAATCATAAGCAGAAGGCATGAAGCAGGGAAAAAAGTACACGCCTTCAGAGAAGAATCTCTGGCAATGCCCCATTGGGCGTAATATGAATTATAACCTAATCTTTAGCAGTTAAAATCTCTGGAATGGTGGAGAGAAAAACTAAAAACTAAAAACCATTTTTATTCAGCTCTGCAGTCATTACTCCATGATGAGGCCAGTCTAGCATGCTCAAATTGATGAAAGAACCTCTTTACTATATGACTCTTCTCATTTTGAACAAATAAATTAGCTAACAAACAGAAATATAAAAACTATTGAAAATTTTAAATAAAACCATATTAGAATGTGGCATAACATTTCATTACATAACAATTAAGCTTTAAATGTCACGTTGGGAATCAGCCGTACTCAACCGGAAAAATTAGATGGTGAAAGGTGTTTGAGAAACCTCACATTAGTTGACCAATTTCTTGTTTAATTTGCATTGCCATGATGGATGGCTTTTACCTTTTAAAGCATTTACCTATAATTTAGCCATGACGTAAAGATGTAATAGGTCTGAGTTTGTTGCTTAACTGTTTCTTTTCTGCAATGTGATGCATTACTGTCTCCGCAAGGAAAGCTGGCGATAACAGTTATGAAGTAACAAATTCATCTTTACTCCTTCGACAAACTCAGTATATTTTTAAATATAAGCAAAATACTGGGGCAGATTTACTAATCTTGTCAAATACTGTATATAGACAGCATGAAACTAGACAAGACAGTGTGAAAATGCGCCATACTGGATGAAGCATTTGGCTCATCATCAGATATTTAAGTCTAATTTTACACTACCTACTGGTAAGCTTAGTTTACTGCCAAGATTTTGCACACAGTGGCATACATTTGGCCACAAATCTTCCACCAAGCCATACCCATTTGCCAACCAGTTACGCTGGTTCATTGAGTGAAGTGCAAACATTGTTTAAAACGCATGATAAACAATAAGTCATATAGGTGGGGGGTTGGCACAAATTGTTTCAGAATTCTGGCACATTTATTTTAATACATGTGCCCCATTGTTCCATTCAAAGGGGTAAATGGTTTTTGCTACTCATACAGGAAACCTCTGACAGCTAGAAAAAAGCAAAATATTAACTTGAATGGACTCTGTGCCTTTGAATGTTTGTTAGCAGAAAAGCTAATAAACTCCTACTACTGTGCTGTTGTTTTTTCAATTGAGGGTTTCTAAGGGCTTGTGCTGTAATAGTAATCAACATGAGCCAACCAGATTTTAGGGAAAACACCTAAACACCTTTACAAAAGTAAATCAAGTTTTTACATGAAACATACATTTTTTTTTAATTTTTAGTGGGTTTTAAATGGCATGCACTACCTGTTTTGCAGGTGTCACTTTTCAGAAGTCTCATTACCATCACAAACTTTACATGTGGGCTCAATATGCCGTGTATGGAGACAAGCAAGTCTCGTAATTCAAAAAAGGAATAAAGGAGTAAAGGTGGCACACACCAGCTAGCGCTTATCTTCTAAATTTCTCAAAAAAAGATTATTAAAAAGCCATGGGGTTTAAGTCAAGTGAAACACTACAGGTAACAGCCGTTTTGTTTTACGCTTCAAAGCCTGACTAAGTGCCGTGGATAGTGCGAAACAGCTGTTGCCTGTTGTATCTCACTTGCATTTAACCTGATGGCTTTTAAATAGTCTTTTTTTTGAAGAAATATAGAAGATAAGCTCTAGCTGGTGTGTGCCGTCTTTACTCCCTTATTTGGGAAATGTACACTTATACAGACAGTCTAGCTCTAACCTAAATATACACATGCACACAGAAAACAGCAATTACTAATACAAAACACACATTTCATTGAAGATATCACGGCTATAAGCACTTTATTCATTAGCTCTATTTTAGAGTTATTACAACATGCAGTGCTTATGAAACTGGTTACAAAAGGAAAACAGCAGTGTTTTGTATCCTTAAACTCCAGTTTTCTAAACATTTACTGAGTGTGATAATAGAAATGAAATTCCAATGCAGTGTAACATTGCAATGGATTATAACTTTATTCTGTCGCTTCCATTACTAAATTGCTTTATTGCATGTAGTACACTGGAAGAAATCTTGTTTTTACACTTTACTGTTAAAAGTTGAATGGTGATAAATGAGAAATGAACCAATTCAGAAGTATTAGAAGCAGTTACATAACTAAAATAATGCGACCCTTTGCTGCTTACATGCTGTGAATATGGTAGAAATGGGTCAGTGGTTAAGCATCAAAGTTAACAGAGCTGACAGAGATAGAGGAACACAGAGCTCCGCTATCCCAGACAGTCAAGTAAACTTTAAAGTGCACCTGTCATCAGTTGGGGCCGATATGAAGTAAGGCCAACACTTTTCAGGGCTGATATACAGCATTCTATAATGCTGCATGTCATCTCCCAAACCAACCTCTAAGAGAAGAAAAATAACTTAGGTGGTCCGGTCCGAGGGGTGTCGCTGGTCTTGGTCCAGCGCCTCCCATCTTCTTGTGGCTATCCTCTTTTCTGGCTCTTGTGGATGATGCATCCCTGCATCATCCACAGTGTCTCCTCGGCATCATGTTTCTGCGCAAGCGAAATTCTCTGCCCTGTTGAGGGCAGAGCAAAGTACTGCAGTGTGCCGGGGCTCTTTGACCTTTCACAGAGCCTGCGCAGTGCTTTGCTCTGCCCTCAATAGGTCAAAGAAGTACGCCTGCACAGGCGCGCAATGCCAGGGAGATTGTGTGGATGACGTAGGGATGCGTCATCCAAACAAAGCAAGAAGGAGGGTGGCGATCGTAAGTAGATGGGAGGCACTGGACCAAGACCAGCGATACACCTTGGACCTGACCGCCCCGCAGGTGAGTATAATAAAAATGATTTTTCTTCACTTATAGGTCGAGTTGGGGGACCAATAAACAGCATCAACCCTGAAAGGTGGTGGCTTTACTTCATAACGGCCCAAACTGATGACAGGTTCAATATAAATGGCACAATTTTTATATTGATATTACTCAGCGCCATTCATTCCACAGCACATTACAGATATCATCATTACTGTCCCCACTGGGGCTCATAATCTAAATTCCCTATCAGTATGTCTTTGGGTGTGGGAGGAAACCCACGTAAACAAGAGGACAAAATCTTTGCAGATGTTCTTCTTGGTGGGATTTGTACCGAGTACCCCAGTGCTACAAACAACAGTGCTAACCACTGAGCCACCGTGCTGCCCATGACCAAAGCTTCATTCAAAGTCTTCCTCTCTGGGCCCGTGCAATGAAGAAAAATGAGCAGGCCTGTTCTCAAGATAAGATGAGATCCATTGGTGGGATAGACAGCAAACAAACACTTTTCACTTATAAATGATAAGTCTAGGAAAACTTTATATTATATATAAATATTTATATATATATATATATATATATAGTGAGATATAGATATATATCTATTTCTCTCTATATATAGATATATATCTATATAGACAGAGAGAGAGAGAGGGAGAGAGAGAGAGAGAGAGTGAAGGAAATAAGTATTTGATCCCTTGCTGATTTTGTAAGTTTGTCCACTGACAAAGACATGAACAGTCTATAATTTTAAGAGTAGGTTAATTTTAACATTGAGACATAGAATATGAAAAATAAAATCCCTCTGGCAAACAACATCTAAAAAGCCAGCCCAGTTCTGGAAAAGTATTCTTTGGACAAATGAAACTAAGATCAACCTGTACCAGAATGATGGAAAGAGAAAAGTATGGAAAAGGCTTGGAAATGCTCATGATCCAGAGCACATTACATCCTCTGTAAAACATGGTGGAGGCAGTGTGATGGCTTGGGCCTGCATGGCTTCCAATGGTACTGGGTCACTAGTGTTTACTGATGATGTGACTGAAGACAGAAGCAGCCAGATGAATTCTGCAGTGTACAGGGCTATATTTTCTGCTCAGATTCAACAGAATGTAGTAAGGTTGATTGGACGGTGCTTCACAGTACAGATGAACAATGACCCAAAACAAACTGTGCAAGCAACCCAGGAGTTTTTTAAGGCAAAGAAGTGTAATATTCTGCAAAGGCCGAGTCAATCACCAGATCTCAATCTCATCGAGCATGCATGTCACATGCTTAAGACAAAACTTAAGATAGAAAGACCCACAAACAAGCAACAACTGAAATCAGCTGCAGTAAAACCATTACAAAGTAGGAAACCCAGAGTTTGGTGACATCCGTGGCTTCCAAACTTCAAGCAGTCATTGCCTGCAAAGGATTCTCTACAAAGCATTAAAAATGGATATTTTATTTATAGTTAAATTAGTTTGTCCAATTTTGAGCCCCTGACAGGAGGCGGCTTTGTAGAAAAGGTGTTGCAATTCCTAAACGTTTCACAGGATATTTTTGGTCAACCCCTTTAATTAAACCTGAAAGTCTACACTTCAATTACATCTCAGTTGTTTCATTTTACATAAAAAAAATAGGGCCAATATTTTTGGAAATAAAGGTATGTGCATGTAGTGCTTTCTAATACAAGTCCAGCAATACCTTTACATGTTCAGATCAGTCCTCCATTACTGAGAAATCAGTGTTTGAATTGATATGCTAATGTGGCTGAAGAGCTACTGTAGATCTGCTTTGGTTGAAGTCACACAACAGAGGCTGTTAGTCAAGCAAGAGGAGGCGGTGCTTGGCAAGGAATAGAGCAGGAGTGACAAAGGCTTCAGATTTTCAGTTTCAGTTGAATATCAATTCAAATACTGCATTCTCAGTAATGGAAGAAAGGAGTGACCATGAAAAGGTATTGCTGCACTTTTCTTGGAAAGAGCTACATGCACATATAAATGGTTTGGTGTGTGAGATCCCTTTACTAACTGGCGTTGGAAGGAAACACTGGAGTTAGAGGAATGCCACTTAATGAATTAGGCACATCAAACAAGTCAATCTAACACGTGCCTCATCTTTTACTTTTTCAAAAGTTTCCTGTAAAGATGAATTCCTCTTGAACCTATGCAGCTCTCCAAGGGGGGACGTTTTTAATTACATTTTTTTGGTGACAGGATTGTGCCAGTAGGGTGGAGTTTGTGCTGTACTTTTACGGTAAGGGGACACTATGATTTTATTTGTGGAATCCAAACTGAACGTCACATCCAGAAAATTAATGGAGCTGATTCCAATTGAATGGGTAAATCTCAGATTCATTCCATTGTCATTACAATGCTGAATAAATTCTGACGCAGATTCCACCGTCCCGTCCCACACCAGGAGGATGTCATCCATATAAAGGCCCATCCTTTGGAGAGAATGTTTTGCTGCATTTCAGACACAATATAACTGGAAAGGTTTATGACTGTGATTTCCCCTGCTTTTTCCTGGATTTACAACATTCAGCCTCAAAAAACAGAGGAGGAGGAGGATAAGGCACGTGTCAGACTGACAGGAAGGGTTACTCTAAGTGGATGCTGGATAGGGCTGAGGACATAATCAGTAACACAGACAGAGCAGAGATGCTAAAGGAAACAGGAGAAAAAAATGTCATAAATATAGATCTAATTATGTGGGTAATAAAAATGATGGCATAGTTTTTACAACTATGTATAGCCCATACTTCAAAAATATTACCAACATCATTAAAAAACGATTACCTATACTATATCAGGACAAAAACTGGAGAAAATCCTGATAAATCCTGTGAAATTTATTGCTAAAAAAGCCTCCACTCTGGGAGATATTCTGTCCCCCAGCCTCTATCTCAGTGATAATAATAATAAAGACAACTGGCTCAGTACTAAAGGGTCATACAAATGCGGTCACAATGTTTGCACCTGTTGCAAGTTTATGAAAAATACTAAAACTTTTGCCTTTTGTGCAAATAAAAAAGAATATATGATTAATTCATATATAAACTGCAACACAAGTAATGTGGTGTACACCGGGCGATGCGCCTTGTGTGACCTTCAGTATGTCGGCTGCACAGGAGGACCATTAAAAATCAGGATAAGACGTCACCTCTCAGATGCCACCAGCAAAATCATTAATAAAAGTTCAGCAATTTCAAAACATTTTATTAATAGTCATGGGGGGGATGTGTCCGCTTTTGAGGTGTCGGGTATAGAAAAGGTCAAAATTCCAGCCAGAGGTGGTGATATTAAAAGAAAACTGATAAGCCGGGAAACATGGTGGATCTATCAACTAAACACCAGGGTCCCGCATGGCATCAATATTAGACAGGATCGGATTATCACTATATAGAGTAATACCTAGCTGATATAATATATGATCCCAGCCTGTGAGGGGTTAATGGTCTCTCTGCACAGCTGTCCCTATCAGGAGCCAGGTCTGGTGGGTGGGATTGAAGTGTGAACTAGCTCAAAATGTTCAGTCTGACATTAGATCCTTGCCAATGATTAAGACGCAGGTTTTTGCGTTGAAACGCGTATGTTTTTAATGTCTGGACTATGACTTAACTGTTTTTATGTCATTGGAAGTTTTGGAATAAAAGAACATGGATTTTATGGACTTACAGGCTGGACTTATTTTTTCTAAAATATTTTTTATAGGGACCTGTTCCGTTTTGAGGTGACTTTGGGGGTTCTATATATTGGAAACCCCCAAAACTGATAACATTTTAAAAACTGCACCTCTCAACGTATTCACAATTGCTTTTAAGTATTTCATTAACCCTTCAGGTGCTTTTCAGGAATTAATGCAAAGTGGCATAACAGGAATGAAAAAGTTTATTCTTATCTACATTTTGATAACTTTTCAACAGGCCGCTGTAGCCGGCAGACACTAAAGCCGTTATTTGGCGATGAACAGCCATGGCAAACATCAGGACTACACAATCATGATCTCAGAGTGCCAGTGGGGTTAAAGAGGGAGCTTCCGCATTCTGTCAACCATTTAGATGCTGTAGTCACTATTGACAGCAGCATTTAAGGGGTTAAACGGCCGTGGTCGGTGACAACACTGATTGTGGCTGATGCAGCAAGTTGTCAGGCATAGTGTACAGCTGACAGCTACAGGATTGTCAACCATAGTGGGATGCTAGTCGCTTATATCGCAGGTCAGTAAAATGACGTATTGGCGGTCATTAAGGGGTAAGACACTTAAGTGGCCTAAATTTTGAAGAGTTTTCCAGATGGGCTTCACCTCACCCAAGCCCCATTAACTTTGGTAAAACTGACTGGGACCAAGGTGAAAATGTCAAGTTGAAATATTTTTGCTCAACTTTGAGATAAACAAAGAAATTGTGACATTTCAGGATGTTTTATAGCAGAAAACTGTTGAAAACACCTTGAAGAGTTGGCCCACATGTCTTTACATTGATAGAACAGCCATATTAGCTTGTGTTCTTTTATGATGAAACGTTATTGTCTGAAGCAGAAATAAAATATATACTCACAATCTACACACTAATACGGGTTCTGACCGGCATTATCGAACCACTCTATACTGACAAAATAATACCCTTAAGGCATGTTTCTCAACTCCATCCTCAGGACCCCACCAAAAGGGCAGTTTTCAGGGTTTCCTTAGTATTGCACAGGGGGATAATTTTATCACCTGCTCAAGCAAATTTAAATTTCCCTCACCTTGCAATACTAAAAAATCCTGAAAACATGACCTGTTTGGTGGTCCCCGAGGACTGGAGTTGAGAAACACTGCCTTTAAGGGCCTGTGCACAGTTGCGGATTCCTAGCGTTTTGCCACGGTTTTTTCCCCGGCGGGAAAAGCCGCGAAACCGCGGCAAAACCGCTTACACAATACAACTCATTAAGCCTATGGGATTCGCAATGCTGTGCACATGCTGCGGGTTTTTCCGCGGGGGAATCACACGCGGAGAATCCGCAGCATGCTCATTTCTTTTTTTTGCGGAACCGCGGGCGATTCCGCCGCCATAGGAATGCATTGAACCAATTACTTTCCGCATGTGGCTGTGCCCACCAGCACAAAGTAAGCGGTTTCAGTGCGGGATGGTACCCCAGGGTCTGGAGGAGAGTGGACCTCTCCACCAGCCCTGGGGTACCATATCCATGTCGAAAAACAATAATTAAAATAAAAAATAATGATATCTCACCCCTTCCGGGGGCCTCCGAGCATTTCCCGCCCTCTCAGCGACGCTCCCCCCAAATCC
>JARQOD010000004.1:189368690-189481611 GCA_033576555.1 Oophaga sylvatica | reverse complement strand
ATCATACACCTGAATTACTACACAAACTCAATCCTCAGCTACTGGATGTCTGCTGGCACTGTGTGACCTCAGTAGCCACACTGCCTCATATCTACTGGTCTGGTCCCGGAATAGCTGGGTTTTGGGAGTCGGTTAAAACCATGATTCAGAAGGTGCTATTCGTGAAAGTACCTTAGGACCGCTTAATTTACATTCTTAATATGGCCTCTGGGGGAAAAGGGAAGAAATTTGGCCAAACTGCTTCTACAGTTGTTGACTACTGCCAGGTGTCTGATTGATCTCTATTAGAGGAGGACGATTTCCCCTTCCTATCGGGACCTACTTAATTGAATTGCTGATAAACGGAGGATGGAGTACCTTATGGCTACTCTTAATGCTTTGGTAGACTTATTTGATACAGTTTGAGAATCTTAGGACTATTTTTGGGCTCAATATAGCTTTTAACTCATGTAATATTCCCTTTAGTATATCTTACTCTTGTATGTGTCTTACACCTTTTGTATGTCAAGTTCTGGTTTTGAATTATCTGATAACTAGAGACCAATACTAATATGTGATTGTATGTTCAATAACTTTGTGCATGGGCTACTGGGTGCCTTATTATTTAGCTTTCTCATTACTTTTTACTGTTTATCCTGTTACTTTGTTATGCTAAAATTACCAGTACAATCTTTTTGTTGTTTGTAAATCATCTATATATTTCAATAAAAATTACAGTTTAAAAAATAATAAAAAATTACAAAGTCAATATTTTTGACTTGTTTGTTTGATTTGGTTCCATTTTGTCTACTTTTAGGGCTTGTGTGAAAATCTGAGGTAGTTTTAGATAAAATTTATGCAGAAATATGGAAAATTCTGAAAAGTTCACAAACTTTCAAGCTCCACTGTCAAGTTCACTATCATATCCTTTCATTTTTTCAGACTACAAAATTGTAGCTAGTCATTACTGAAGCTACTAAAAGACATTCCTCCAGCCATACCTTTTTCATCGGACTCCTGCCTCGTTCTAAGGACTGCACATAGAACTGTCTGAGGCCTTGTACTCAAACAGCTTTTTATGTTGTAATACTGAAATAAATCAGTAAAAGCCATGGGGGGGATTTATTGCGTGCTTTATGGCAAGAAAAACTTTGCATCGGCCCCATAACATACAAAAAGGTGGGACTTGGTTTATAAACGAATACTGTCTATCTACTTTACTATCATTTACGTCAGAAAGTGGTAAAATTACACTAGCTGATTTTTTTGTTAAGTACATGGAAAAGTATAGTCTTGATAAATTTCTCGTTGAAATAACTATTAACTCATTATCCCTCCCATTTTATCTTATGCAGTGTCCTTGTCAAAGAAGTCGTCTTTTGGAGGGTATATTTTGCACTGCTATTGACTTTGCTGTACAGTGTGCAACAAGCTTCTCAGCCACTACGGAGGTTTCAGGCAGCCAGAAAGGGTGCTTTTGCATACCTCTGAAACTGGGTGCTATACTAAATATAATTTAGTTCTAAGTATTAGAAAAGTAATTATTCCATCAGTCTCACGTGTATTTAACCACGAACACTGTGCCACACTCAGATTGATGTACAGTAATATGCACAAAGGAGTAAGTCTGTCATTACGGAAAACCATCTTGAATTACTGTAATACAGGAATAGTTTAAAAACACAGATTCCTCTAATCTAATTTTTAGATTTACATTCATATTTACTTGCTACAGTATGTCTGCAAATGGTCTGTGAACTGTATGCTAACGTATACCCCAGACTGTCCTTTGGGACATTCAATTCACAATACTTCGGTCCATCGGCGAGGTCAGAAATCTATTACTGCTGGACGGGAGCCCTGTGAATCTCCTCAATTCCCGGCATTCCCAACTCTTCCTTGCATTAGTTGGGTTGGCGTGACATTGTGTGGGCATCACACCACAATGACAACGTTGCACCACACTAACTAATCAAAGACGATTCGCAGGCTCCTAACGACAGACTGTTAACCTGTCCGATGGACCGGAGTTCTGCACATCGATTCTCCAATCTCTACCCCGGACACCTCAAAAAAATGGAAAACCGGACCGGATGGCTCATCAGCATACAGCAAATAGCTTTCAGTCACTGACCTTTCCATCACTTGTCTCAATGGGTGTATAGGAATTTGCGTCTGAAAAATCAGTTCCCTTTTTGTCAAATATTCTTTCAGCCAGCATCCTCTGAGCATGAACCAACAATGGCGTGACTTGCTCAGTAAACCTCTCACTGTAATAAAAGAACAGTATATTAATATACAATTATGGGTAATTACACTTTAATACTTACATAAAATTATATACCCTGGATTTCATTATTTTATTACGAGACATATCGAATCCATAGTTCATATAGAAAAAGCACAGATCTACTTACTGAGAAAGAATATTGAACTGCACGGCTATATGCACTAATGCTTCCCATCTTTCTACAAAGTACAAAACTTCCATGGCTTTCATGACTATGTCACATATCCAACGCATGTCAATTACAGTCACGTCATCAAAGGGGTAGTCAAACTTTAGGCTAGATCCACCCTCTTCATCAGCAATGTCACCCATGCAGCTTGGTACACTAAACTTTCCATTGTCATCAATGACCTGAGAATGGAAATAAAAATTACATTACACTTATCAGTAAGTTACTACAAATTCAAAAACATATACAAAATGTAATTTCAGATCTACGCAAATAATTCAGTTTTTCTGTACTACCAGCATATAGTCATGGTGTTTGTCGTCTAAAAAAAAAAACAAAACAGTGCAGCATGCTATGTTATTCTCTAGTGGGAAAAATCACATGACTGTTTGAAACATCAAGAATTGATCAAAAGACGGTCGGTAAGTCATTTGTGTTTCTATGCTCAGCAATTGTTTCACAATATTGAGGACAAATTATCAAATTGTAATCTTGACATCAAGCAAATCTATCAAAGACAAATGTCTGACTCCTCTTAACCCTTGCCCTGCATTGCACGTACCTCAAACATCCTTGCAGAGTGACAACTCAAATAAGCCCTTGCTACTGTTGGCCATATCTGAGCCAGGATCGCAGCTACAGCAGTGATTCTTAGCTTCAAAATGAAACCAGTATCACTGCTGTAGTCATGACCCAGGGTGAGATATCAGGGTGTAAAGTGAGATCTGTATGTGTAGATGTCACTCCCAACAATGACTTAAATCCGAGATATCTCAGGGTGAGTCGCGACTACAGCATTGATTTCTGCCAGTGTGAAGAAGGAAAAAGTGCTGTGGGGGAGCTGACCGGCAGCATGGACAGGAGAGAGCTGATGTGTGATCTCCTCCTGATAAATGGGTGTGCATCACACCTTTTTTCTTTTAAGTCCTTTATTATTGGAAACAAAAAAAAACATATTTGGCATAAACTATAAAACTAGCTTATAATTATTTAGTTTAAAAAATATTTTATTATTTTCTAGCTTATAATTATTTGCTATGTTCATAGGGTTTTATATGAAAGTGTTCATAACTCATAATACAAAAAAATGAGCATGTGATTCATTCTGCCCAGCAAACACCATAAACCAAAAAATTCCAGAATTGCAGATCGTTTCACAAAAAGCATAATGAAAAGGTCTCAAGAACCCCATAATGATACTACATTTTGTCAAACAAAAAATAAACCCTCCTGCATCGCAGTCAACTATTAAAGTGACAGCTATTAGAAAAAGAAACACAAAGAAACATAAAAAAATGGATTTCATTGTAAAAAATAATAAAATATCAATAAACGACACACATTTGTTATTACCATGTTGTAACAACTTAACCTATAAAATGAGAATGCTATTTCTCCAGTCCAGGGAACACCTTCAAAAACATATAAAAAAAATGATGTTAATATAAAGTAGACATACTGGAAATGCTGATAATTAACTATTTTGGAGGTTATCTGCTTCTAAGGGCAGACACTTTAAAAGTTTTAAAATGCTTGCAGATGGTGTCTTTGGTGGGATATAAACTCAGGGCCCCAGTGCTGCTAACCACTGAGCCACTGTGATGCCCAATTTATTATTTAGTGAACATGGCTCCTGGCTCCCAGAGTTGGAAAATCGTGAGAAACCCTTGGAGCAAAGGAGTTAATCCAAATTTTCGAACTTTTAAAAAAAAGTGCATAAAAGTATTATCAATGCCTTATAAGTAGTGATGAGCGAGTATACTCGTTGCTCGGGTTTTCCCGAGCACGCTCTGGTGATCTTTGAGTATTTGGAAGTGCTCGAAGATTTAGTTTCTGTTGAAGTAGCTGCATGATTTGCGGCTATTTGACAGCTGAATACATGTGGGGATTCCTTATCAAGCAGGCAATCCTCACATGCATTCAAGCTGTTCAGCAGCTATAAATCATGCAGCTGCGGCAACAGAAACTGAATCTCCGAGCACTTCCAAATACTCGGACTCCACCTGAGCAACGAGTATACTCACTCATCACTACTTATAACAAGTCACTTGGGTTGATACTTGTTGTCATTTTATAGCCAAATGAATAGGTGAGGTATTGGTGGCATAATCCTGAGAGTCATCTCAGAAATGCTTAACCATTGAATAAAGCTTTTCTCGTGTCTGATGTATGTTTATGGCTCACATCAAGCAAAGACGGGAAAGTAGAGCACGGTAATTTGAGCCTAATGGAGGAGGTTTTCATTTTCCTGGGGTGAGGAAGGTGTGCACTGTACTTTCCAATGAAGGCCATCACTGAGCCGACTTCTATTCATATGTATTCACATCAGAACATTCTCTCCGATTGGCAGAAACTGGATACAGAGATAAAGACGAGTGCAGAGAGCTTTACACTGTGCTGAAAATAAAAGCTCAGAAGGGAACTTCTAAACTGTGCCCAGGAAAGAGACATGTGTGCTGGCATTGTACCAGAGTGCATTTAAGACACTAATGAATCATGTGAAGCATGGAACTACTGTTTGCCAACAGCTTTATTTGCTCTGATGTACGGACATTTTTAATTGACTCAACTAGATGTAACATTTTATTTTTGCCTTTGTGCGACACAACTTCACTTATCACTTGTGTGCAAAATATTTACTAGTCAAGCAGATCATTCTGCACATTTTAAAATAAAAGCACAATGATCTCGGAGCCATTTGTTGAGTAAATCACCCGGATACACTTCAACACACTTCAATAGAAGCAAACAATTTGCACAAGGGCAGGTGCACACGAATGTTTTCTCTTCATCTGAGATAAACGGTCCAATTTTTTTGCTCAGACTTTGATCAGAGTTTGATCACAGAGGGATCAGTTTTTCTCAGAGGTAGTGACAAAAAAAAGTTTCTTCGCCTCTTCCATTAGGTCAGTCTGTAAAAATTGGACTTTGCTTGGATTTAATCCTAGTGCGCTCCAATATTTTCCATGGACTTATAGACTTGCATTGCTGATTTTGATCCAAAACTAGAATAAAAATGGACATGTGCACAGTCCCATTAAATAACACGGGTACAAGCGCTATCCGTGAAAAGCATTTACAATAAAAAAGAACCTTAAAGGGGTAATCCCATTTCCACAATCCTATCCCAATATGTAGTAGGTGTAATAATATAGCAAATACCTGCAATTACAAATGTAGTATAGTTCTTCTGATTCACTATGTCGCTTACCCTATGGGCAGAGCATTGCAGTAGTTTAGATATCTATGGTTATGACCACTCACAAAGTGACAGTTAGTTATTTGTTAATGGTCGTAACCGTGAATACCTAATATACTGCAATGCCTTACATATGGGGTAAGCAACATATCGAATGAGACCATTCATATGCCATTGAGAAAAGTTGGATCAAATGCAATGCTAGTCAATGGGTCTGTGAAAAAATCAGACCGCGCACATATACGGTAACATATGCGTGCAGTCCAATTTTATCAGACTGTTAGAAAGGTGCAGAATTTTTTTTTTCATTTTTCCACGTACAAGAAAATCTGATGACACACGAACCACACTCTGATCAAACTCGGTCTGATTTTCTCGTACATGGAAAAATCAGATGTCTGCATGAGCTCTAACTCTGCAGCTATAAATGTAGGTTTCAGCTTATGAGAGGATTCACATTATGCACGTTCCCAGCAAAGAGAATCACCTTATTGCGGCCGCCAGGTGCACATGAATTGGACAATTTATGCGCTAATTATTCTCAATTTTTCCTATTTTCTAGAGGAGTAATGCAATTCAGATTTTTAATGTTTTCATATAATAGCGCTACAGAGTGCAACTTTATTTGTTAGTTATTTATGGAGATGGCTACTCTTAGTAAGCACCTGTACCCACGTATTTTCTGTTTCGAAGTGACGGTCAGTCTTTTGTTATTTGTGTACATAACTCTCTGACTGAGCACTCCACCCATCAGCCCCTGGCAGTTTTAATCACATGAGGATCCTATCTACCCATAGAGATGTATAGACTTCGGCCTAGGAGAGGATTCACATTAGGATAGGTTCCCAGCAAAGAGAATCGCTTTGTTGTGGCTGCTGGGTATACATGAATTGGCAAATTTATGCCATTTTCTAGAGCAGTAATGCAATTCAAATTTCATATATTTCATGTTTTCATGCTATAGAACTACAGAGTGCTACTTTGTCAGTTACCTGAAGGAAGAGGCCACTAACTGGCTTCAGGGTCAGGTGACTGATGGGACGTAATCTCTTCCGGCCTGGTTGAGATTGTTAAAGCTATAGACGAAGGGGATTCTAGTGGTAATCGTTTTTTGTTTCTTTTATAATGATTTGTGCAATCTGTATGGTTTTTAATAGCACTGTGCAACAACTTTAGTGGAAACGGCATACTGTCACATATCGGTTGCTGTACTACTCAACAAACAAGATGTCTGATGAAGGCCCGATATAAGGATACAAAGACACTGACATTTTAATAAATTCCTTTCAGGATATTGTCCCCATGACTGTTCTTTTAGTGAGTGTCTGTGTAATATGATAATTCCTTTAAAGGGAATCTGTCAGCAGGTTTTTGCTATGTAATCTCAAGACAGCAGGAGATAAAAGCTGAAGCACAGAATTCAGGGATTTGTCACTTGCCAAAGTATGTGCAGTTGTTTACTAAATGTGCCGGACTAGTCCAGCAACTAAGAACCTCACTGTCTATGGACTTTGTACATAGAGAGCCTGGTGTGGGCTTTCTCAGCTCTGCTTCATTCTAAATCTAAAAGTTCTGATTGTGTCAGAAAGGCTGCACCCGGTAATCTAAGTGATACATCGTTGGATTGAACTTCTCTTTGTCTACATCATGCTGCTCTCAGATGAGGTAACAAAAACCTGCTAACATATTCCCTTTAATGGAATTTTTCTATTTTCAACTTTCTTCTGCCTATAGAATTACACTGGCTAAAACTAATAAAATCAGCAATACTCATCCTCCCCAGGTCAATGAATGCTTCTCTGCCACTGCTTCAGGCTTTGTTGATATGCTAATGCCGTAAAGCAAGATCACTGTACTGACGGAGTTTAAAGGCCCCATTACACATAGCGAGATCGCTAGCGAGATCGCTGAAACGTCACCGATTTTGTGACGTAGCAGCGACCTAGCCAGCGATCTCGCTTAGTGTGACACTCAGCGACGATCAGTCCCCCTGCTGGGTGTCGCTGATCGTCGCTGATTGTCCTGGACCATTTTTTGATGGCTGGTCTCCCGCTGGCCAGCGCGCATCGCTGCGTGTGGCAGGCAGTAGACCAGCGATCAGCTGGTAACCAAGGTACACATCGGGTTTCCAGGCGCCAGGCGGCGCCTGGAAACCCGATATGTATGTTGGATACCAGCGCGCTGCTGCAGGGAAGCTGGTAACCAAAGTACACAGCGGGTTACTAAGCGCCGAGAGGCGGCTGAAAACCCGATGTGTAACTTGGTTACCAGCTCCCTGCACAAGCGCGCTGGTATCTAAGGTACACTTGCGGGTAACTAAGCGACGTGCGTCGCTTGTTACCCGCAGTGCCGCTGTCCTGATCGCTGCCTGTTGGGCAGCTCAGCAGCGATCATGTAGCGACACACCAGCGATCCTGACACATGCATATCGTTGTCGGGATCGCTGGTGTGTCGCTATGTGTAACGGGACCATAAGTAACACAGATTTTATTATTTTTAAGTGGTGCAAGCCTAAGAGTACATGGAAGTTGAAAATTGAAACCCGCTTTAAACAGTCTCCACATTTAAAGGGATTTTCGGTCTAAGAATAAAAGTCTGAAGTCATCCCATGTGACTGCAGACTGCTGAATTATGACAGTGTGAACACAGCACGCTGCATAACTGCATGACACACCAACTCGTAAGAAGAAGAGCTGCTCTGTTGATGTGGAGCAGCTGAATCGCCGGCAGGAGGAGTAAGTGACCGTTCTGAGCCAGCGCCGGGTACAACAGGCAGGTAGTTGCCTCTATTAGCAACTAACTCCTTGTTATTTTTTAGTCCCATAGTAAAAAATTAAGTCCTGGATAATCACTTTAAGTGCTGCAGAAACATATATGCTCAACTGGCGCTTGATTCATAGTTCCCCTTAATGTAGTTGTGTACTGGTAAGGACTGGGAGAACTGTACTCTATGATTGGGGCCCCTAGTAATCAGACATTTATTTCCCATCATGTGGATAGGTATTTGTCTGCCATTACTGGTATGTCTACTGGCTGCAATACCATCTCCCATCATTCCTGACCCCACTCACCCTGTATCTGATCTGTCTGTCATTACATTTTTTTTCTCCCCTGCATGTTTTCTCACCTTATTCCTTGATGCTAACACACAGTTGGCTTTATCTGTCCCTTTGGATCTGACTATTTCATTTTGCATTTTCCCTTTTGACTTCTAATTAATCCCCTCCTTTGTCTGTGATGAGTCTCCCTGCTGCCCCTCCCTCCTGATCACACCTGGACTATTTCATGTGCACTTAGATTGTTATAAATTCGGAGTCTCAGGTCTGTCTGACCCTGGTCTGTCTCCATAAGGATGACTCTTTAAAGGTACTGCCACACTTAGTGATCTCGTTAGCGATCTCAATAACGACGCAAGCTAATGAGATCGTTTGTGAGATCTCTTTTAGGTCGCTAGTAGCTGCCAAACAGGAGATCTCATAAACGACTCATCAGCAGTCAGCGATCTCTTTAACGACTTTGGCGGTCGTTAGGATGTCATTAGCATGTACTGAGCGCTTCTGATTCAGGAATTTCCAGCATCGCTCCTGCTCTCTGCGTCCTGCTAGCCTGCTTTGCAACTGCTGCGATCCTCTCTGTCACGCAAAAGAGAACTTTATAGATATTGCGATCCATTCCGTGACGACTAAACCCATATGCGTCACAAACGAGGTCGTTCGCAAAAGGTGCCAAACACAGCGATATAGGCTCAGCAGCGGGACGCCAACGATCAAAAAACGGTCCAGAACTCTAGTGAACGATCAACGAGATCACAGCAGGGGCCACATAGTTGCTACATGCCACACACAGCTAAGTCGCTAACGAGATCGCAAAATAGTGACGTTTTAGTGATCTCGTTTGCGATCTCGTTTGCGATCTCGTTTAGTGTGGCATACCCTTAAGGATACAGCAGAAATATGCCAGAAATGAGCCAGACGTGAACAGAAGTTACAACTAACCACTGTAATAAAATGAACTAAATTTCTTTCACCTTCCTCCACACTTACTCTCATACGCTCTAACAGTTTTTGCTCCATTACTCCTCACTCTCCTTCGCTATCCGCAAACCCCAGCACCCTCTAACCAAGTAATAATCTCTCCTTCCCTCTTGCCTCCTTACCTGACCTCCTCTGCTGGCATGCTCCTTAACCTCAGATCTCTCCTACTAAAACACAAAACAAGCCGCCCACTCTCCTTCTCCCACCTGCTCTCTCTCTGCTTCTCCTCACTGCTGGCAACATATCTCCCAATCCTGGACCCCCACAGCGCATACCTCCCATTATTATCCCTTTCTATCGCTCCTAACCCAACATAATCACCCGAAAATCTTAGCCTTGACGCCCACCACCCTGCTCCCTCTCTCTGGATCACTCTGGAATGCCCGCTCCGTCTGCAATAAACTCCTTGTGAATCACAATCTCTTTACCTGGAGCAAAATACCATAGACATGAATGATTTTTCAATAAATATGAATTTATTATACATAAAGTGGTGATATGAGAACCATTTAATACAACATTATCCACTCATAGTGGGAAAAGACATATAAAGCTCAGCAATTACGGTAGACAAGTGTCTACTGCAAGATGTAAAAAAGGCCCACTCAAGCACAACAAAGCTGGGAAACAATAGGACATAATGACATTCAAATAGGTAATCAGTGTACCTCCTTTCCTGCAGAATTAATACTTAAATAAATCTGCCTCCATAACAAAATCCATTAAAGTGCTAGTGCATAACACGTGCTCAATGTCCGGACATATGAGCACGGTATTAATAGGACAGCAGCGTTACAATAGAAATGGCAGCATAAGCTTACCCATATTGCTGTGACAAAATGGGAACACGCCCCTACGCGCGTTTCGCAGTCGCTTCCTCGGGGGGCAAGGATGTATAGAAGAGACCCCACCACAGATGCCCTTAAATGTCATTACTAATTGTGGAGGATGAAAACCACCTGGGGATGCTATGTCCGAGAATTCCCGCGATGCTATGCTGGCGGTGCGCTCCATGGGTGCACCCAGATGACGTCAATGGAGCGGGACTTTAATGGATTTTGTTATGGAGGCAGATTTATTTAAGTAATAATTCTGCAGGACAGGAGGTACACTGATTACCTATTTGAATGTCATTATGTCCTATTGCTTCCCAGCTTTGTTGTGCTTGAGTGGGCCTTTTTTACATCTTGCAGTAGACACTTGTCTACCGTAATTGCTGAGCTTTATATGTATTTTCCCACTATGAGTGGATAATGTTGTATTAAATGGTTCTCATATCACCACTTTATGTATAATAAATTCATATTTATTGAAAAATCATTCATGTCTATGGTATTTTGATCCAATTTTTCTAGTGTTAGTATTGCATTTCAGGAGCTCCATAGGGACACTGTCCGTGACTGTTTTTGTGGTAATGGTCACACCTTATATTTAGGTCGTAATTATTTTTTCTGATCTGAGATTGTTTTTCACAATCTCTTTACCTGTTGTAATCTCTCCTTCCTGGGCCTCACCAAAACATGGCTAACACCTTCGACACAGCCTCCCTGCTGCGCTATGTTACGGCGGCCTCCACTTCACCCACACTCCTCACCCTGGCAATAGACATGGTGGAGGAGTGGGCCTTCTCCTTTCTTCCAACTGTACCTTTAACCCAATCCCACCTCTACCCTCTCATATCCTCCCCTCTTTTGAAGTCCACTCTGTCTGCATCTACTCTCCCTCCAACCTCCAAGTGGTCGTCATATACCGACCACCTGGCTTCTTCACTTTCTCTCTGCTGACATTGCCATCATCATCATAGATGACTTCAACATCCCCATTGACACTCACAAGTTGTCATCCTCCAAACTCCTGTCGCTCACTTCATCTTTTGGAATTACCCAGAGGTCCTCCTCAGCCACCCACATAGACGAACATACATTAGACCTGGTCTTCAACCGTCTCTGCTCCCTATTTAACTTCACAACCTCCCCTCTCCCTCTATCTAACCACCACCTACTCACTTTCTCATCCCTGTTCTCCTCACCTGTCACCCATGTCCAGCAACATGAACACCCACGCAGAAACCTTGCACTCTCTGACTCTATTCTACCACTGTCCTGTTATGATTTGGTAGCTGAGGAGAGCAGGCAAAAACGGCAATACACCAGTGTAACGGGTCTGGGAGGCGGAACCTCTGAGCTTTATTATACAAGGAGGCTTTCCTTGTAAAGGAGCGGGTGGCGCCCGGGGAGACGGACAGGAAATCACTGCAAGTGACGGGGGCAGTCTCTGGACAGACAGGCGGGAGGTCACGGCAAGTGACCGGGGCAGTCTCTGGATAGACAGGCGGGTAGTCACGGCAAGTGACCGGGGCAGTCTCTGGATAGACAGGCGGGTAGTCACGGCAAGTGACCGGGGCAGTCTCTGGATAGACAGGCAGGTAGACACGGCAAGTGACCGGGGCAGTCTCTGGATAAACAGGCAGGTAGTCACGGCAAGTGACCGGGGCAGTCTCTGGATAGACAGGCGGGTAGTCACGGCAAGTGACCGGGGCAGTCTCTGGATAGACAGGCGAGTAGTTACGGCAAGTGACCGGGGCAGTCTCTGAATGGACAGGTATATACGACCTGAGATGGTGGAGCCTCCCGGTAGGCTAGCGGGCAGATGACAGATGAGCGCCCCCAAGTGAGCAGGCGAGAGTCTCTGGAATAGCCGATGGACACCGCATGTGATGGCCGAACCTCCAGGTAGGCTTGCAGGCAGATGGCAGATGAGCGCCCCCAAGTGAGCAGGCGAGAGTCTCTGGAATTGCCGATGGTCACCGCATGTGACGGCCGAACCTCCAGGTAGGTTTGCAGGCAGATGGCAGATGAGCGCCCCCAAGTGAGCAGGCGAGATTCTCTGGAATAGCCGATGGTCACCGCATGTGACGGCCGAACCTCCAGGCAGGCTTGCGGACAGGTAGCAGACAGCAAACTGGCAGGAAACAGGCAAGTAACTGGTAACGGACCCTGAGGGCTAAAGCAGAGTAGTGAACAGTGCAATAACAACATTGCTCGGGCACCTCCATTAAGGAGGAAGTACTTTATATAGGGTGGAGTCCTCCGGCATTGGCCGGGGACCTTTTTGAAAGATGCGCGCGGCCCCTTTAAGAGCGGGGGAGCGCGCGGGCGCGCGCCCTAAGTCCAGTAGCAGGGAAGGAGCGCGCGGCCCCAGCAGGGCGGAAGGAGGACGCTGAGCGCGGGTAAGGGGGGCGACGTCCCTGCCTGGCAGAGGACGCTGTCGCAGGGGAACAGCGTCCCTGCCTGGCAGAGGGCAGGGACGCCGGCGCTACAGTACCCCCCCTTTAGGCCCCCCTTTTTTAGGCCAGAAAGAAATTTAGCTAGGATGAGAGGGGCATGGATGTTCTCCCGAGGCTCCCACGTTCTCTCCTCAGGACCAAACCCCTTCCAATCCACCAGAAAATAGGTCTTTCTTCCTACCCTTTTGGTGGCCAGAATGTTCTCTACCTCAAATTCGTCTTCAGCAGACACTGGAGCAGGAGGTGTACCTGTAGACTTGACAAAAGAGTTAAGTACCACCGGTTTGAGGAGAGATACATGGAAGGAGTTAGGAATCCGCAAATTGGCCGGGAGTTTCAATTTATAGGACACCGGGTTGATCTGACTGATGATCTCAAAAGGACCGATGAACCGAGGGCCTAACTTGTAGGAAGGAATCTTGAGCCGGACATACTTGGACGAAAGCCAGACCTTATCCCCAGGACGGATTTGAGGAGGATCCAGACGTTTTTTGTCAGCATGTTTCTTCATGCGCTCGGATGACAGAATGAGTGCGGACCGGGTACTCTCCCATATGGAGGAAAATTCGTTAACCAGAGATTCCGCAGCTGGATTGTCCACAGAGATGGAGACAGGAACAGGGATCCGAGGGTGTTGACCGAAGACTACAAAAAACGGAGATTTGGAGGAAGATTCGCTCTCGTGATTGTTGTAAGAGAATTCGGCCCAAGGCAGGAGTCTCGGAACTTTGTTGCGGGCACAGGAGACACAGGCAGAAACAAAGTCTATTACGTCCTTGTGCAGGGTAGGCCACCAGTAATGCCGAGTAATGAGCTGGAGGGTCTTTTTCTGACCAGCGTGGCCAGCTAGTTTAGACGAATGACCCCAGTGTAGGATTCTCTCCCAATCGGTTACCGATACGAACGTCTTACCAGGAGGGAGACGATTTAGACTCACGGGAGCCACCTGCATCACTCTGGCGGGATCGATGATATGTTTAGGTTCCTCCTCGAGATCCGACACCAGGAAGGACCGGGACAAGGCGTCCGCCTTAATGTTCTTGTCGGCCGGGCGAAAATGTAAGAGAAAATCAAAGCGGGCAAAAAACAAGGACCACCGGGCTTGGCGAGGGTTAAGTCTCTGGGCATGCTGGAGGTAAGCCAGATTTTTGTGGTCAGTGTAAATGATTACCGGATGAAGAGCCCCTCGAGTAGGTAACGCCACTCCTCCAATGCCAGCTTGATGGCCAATAACTCTCGGTCTCCTATGGAGTAATTGCGCTCAGAAGAGGAGAAGAGTTTGGAGAAGAAGCCGCAAGATACCATCCTCCCGGATGAAGATTTTTGAGTAAGTACCGCTCCGGCTCCAGAAGAGGAAGCGTCCACCTCCAGGAAGAACTGCTTGTTGCCGTCCGGGCGATGCAGCACTGGAGCGGAAGAGAAGGCCTGTTTTAAAGAAAGAAAGGCCTCCTCTGCTTCGGGCGTCCACTGTTTGGGATTAGCATCCTTGCGGGTGAGCGCGGAGATTGGAGCAGTCCGGGAAGAGAAGTGCGGTATGAAAAGGCGGTAATAATTGGCGAATCCCAGGAACCGCTGAATGGCCTTCAACCCCTCCGGTCGGGGCCATTTCTCGATGGCAGACAGTTTCTCCGGATCCATTCGTAGACCTGTCTGAGAAATGATGTAGCCCAAAAACGGAAGCGAGGTCTGCTCAAAGAGGCACTTCTCATATTTGGCGAAGAGGTGATTCTGCCTGAGCCTGAGCAGAACCTGACGAACATCCCTCCGGTGAGACTGGAGATCCGGAGAGAAGACCAAGATGTCGTCTAGGTACACCACAACGCAGGAGTAGAGAAGGTCCCGGAAGATGTCATTGACCAACTCCTGAAAGACTGCTGGAGCATTACAGAGACCAAAGGGCATCACCAAATACTCGTAGTGGCCGTCCCGGGTGTTGAATGCCGTCTTCCATTCATCTCCCCGACGGATACGGACTAGGTTATATGCCCCACGAAGATCCAGTTTGGTGAAGATTCTAGCCCCCCTCAGACGATCAAACAATTCTGGAATGAGCGGAAGAGGGTACTTATTCTTCACCGTGATCAAATTTAGGCCTCTGTAGTCAATACAGGGACGGAGAGAGCCGTCTTTCTTTTTTACGAAGAAGAAACCTGCTCCCGCTGGGGAGGTGGATTTCCGGATGAATCCCTTGGCCAAATTCTCCTCGATATATTCGGACATCGACCTGGTCTCAGCAGCGGACAATGGGTAAATACGCCCACGGGGAGGCGTAGTACCGGGTAGCAGGTCGATCGGGCAATCATACGGTCTGTGAGGGGGTAATGTCTCTGCTTCCTTTTTATTAAAGACATCAGCGAATGACCAATATGGAATCGGGAGCCCTGGTAGATTAGTTGGTGTAGGAGAAGGACGGACGGGATGAACAGGAACCAAACACGTTTTATGACAGTCCTGTCCCCAGCGAAGGATCTCTCCAGTCTGCCAGTCGAGCACGGGTGCATGCTTTTGGAGCCAAGGCAGACCTAGTAAGAAAGCGTGAGTGAGTCCAGGCAGAACATGAAACGAGATGCTCTCAGAATGCAACATTCCCACCTGCAGGGTTATGGCTTCAGTGATAAGTTGGATGGGACGTGGTAGGAGACCCCATCCACAGCAGCAACAGATACTGGTTCAACCAGAGGTTTGGTAGGAATGCGATATTTTTCTACTAGAGCCTGTGAAACAAGATTCCCGGCTGCTCCAGAATCAAGTTGGGCTAGTTCGAAATAACGGTTCTCACCGAGGAGAATTGAGACTGACAGCAGCAGAGATGAAGAGGATTTATTTTTGTCTAGGTGGACCTCTCCGAGCGAACCTAGACACAGGCGTTTCCCGACCTCTCTGGGCAGGTACGGATCCGGTGGTCCTTACTGCCACAGTAGAAGCAACTCCCCTCGGCACGGCGTAAGTCCTGACGGGCTTTGACCATCTTGGTCTGGTCGACTTGCATAGGCTCAGAAGAGTGTACCTGAGGAGAAACGGAAGGAGTTACAGGTCTCTGAAAAGAAGGAGCTAGACGAGGAAACCTTCTCTCACGGGTGACCTCTTTGGCGCGTTCCTGGAACCGTAGATCAATTTGATTAGCCAGAGTTATTAGGTCATCGAGAGAGGTTGGAATGTCCCGACCGGCAAGTTCATCTTTAATACGGCCGGACAGACCCTCCCAGAAGACAGATATCAGAGCGTCATTATCCCAAGCCAGCTCCGAGGCAAGGGTACGGAACCGTATGGCATATTGACCCACGGTGAGACTTCCCTGACGGAGACGCAGCAGAGATGATGCAGAGGAGGTCTTCCATCCGGGTTCGTCGAATACCTTCCGGAAGGCTGAGAGAAAAGCAGATAGGTCAGACACCAGGGGATCTTCTCTCTCCCAAAGAGGATTTAGCCAGGCCAGGGCCTCTCCGGTGAGATGGGACATGATGAAGGCAATTTTGGCCCGGTCGGAGTTAAACTGGTGTGCCAGGAGTTCAAAATGCAGGGTGCACTGGTTAATGAAACCCCGAGCCAGAGTAGGGTCGCCTCCAAACGAGGAGGAGCTGAAAGTCGAGGTCCAGGAACGGAAACCACGGAATTGGTAAGCAGCGGAACTGCCGGATTGCGAGTCATGGCGCCCGAAGTGGTTGCTGGTGAAGTAGTCAGGGTGTCCAGGCGGGAATTAACATTCCGCAGGTGACCCAGGATGGACTCCTGTTGAGACCTCTGGCGAGACAGTTCATGACACAGGTCAGAGAGCGAGGGAGTTTGGGTGCCACCGGGTTCCATGGCCCGAGCAAACTGTAACGGGTCTGGGAGGCGGAACCTCTGAGCTTTATTATACAAGGAGGCTTTCCTTGTAAAGGAGCGGGTGGCGCCCGGGGAGACGGACAGGAAATCACTGCAAGTGACGGGGGCAGTCTCTGGACAGACAGGCGGGAGGTCACGGCAAGTGACCGGGGCAGTCTCTGGATAGACAGGCGGGTAGTCACGGCAAGTGACCGGGGCAGTCTCTGGATAGACAGGCGGGTAGTCACGGCAAGTGACCGGGGCAGTCTCTGGATAGACAGGCAGGTAGACACGGCAAGTGACCGGGGCAGTCTCTGGATAAACAGGCAGGTAGTCACGGCAAGTGACCGGGGCAGTCTCTGGATAGACAGGCGGGTAGTCACGGCAAGTGACCGGGGCAGTCTCTGGATAGACAGGCGAGTAGTCACGGCAAGTGACCGGGGCAGTCTCTGAATGGACAGGTATATACGACCTGAGATGGTGGAGCCTCCCGGTAGGCTAGCGGGCAGATGACAGATGAGCGCCCCCAAGTGAGCAGGCGAGAGTCTCTGGAATAGCCGATGGACACCGCATGTGATGGCCGAACCTCCAGGTAGGCTTGCAGGCAGATGGCAGATGAGCGCCCCCAAGTGAGCAGGCGAGAGTCTCTGGAATTGCCGATGGTCACCGCATGTGACGGCCAAACCTCCAGGTAGGTTTGCAGGCAGATGGCAGATGAGCGCCCCCAAGTGAGCAGGCGAGATTCTCTGGAATAGCCGATGGTCACCGCATGTGACGGCCGAACCTCCAGGCAGGCTTGCGGACAGGTAGCAGACAGCAAACTGGCAGGAAACAGGCAGGTAACTGGTAACGGACCCTGAGGGCTAAAGCAGAGTAGTGAACAGTGCAATAACAACATTGCTCGGGCACCTCCATTAAGGAGGAAGTACTTTATATAGGGTGGAGTCCTCCGGCATTGGCCGGGGACCTTTTTGAAAGATGCGCGCGGCCCCTTTAAGAGCGGGGGAGCGCGCGGGCGCGCGCCCTAAGTCCAGTAGCAAGGAAGGAGCGCGCAGCCCCAGCAGGGCGGAAGGAGGACGCTGAGCGCGGGTAAGGGGGGCGACGTCCCTGCCTGGCAGAGGACGCTGTCGCAGGGGAACAGCGTCCCTGCCTGGCAGAGGGCAGGGACGCCGGCGCTACAACCAGAGAGGTTGGAATCTACTGGATTGCAGTACCCTGACTAACCACCACAACTGAAGGCAGCCGTGGAGCGTTCCTAAGTTGGTCCTAGACGCCTTGTCACAGCCTGAGAGGTTAACTACACCTAAAGATAGAAAGAGGAAAGCTATCTGCCCCGGAGCAGATCCCCAAAGAACATAGGAAGCCCCCAAACATGTAATGGCGGTTAGACAAGAGGAAATACAGACACAGACAGAAAATAGTATGAGCAAACGTTGGGGCCCAATCTTCCTAGAAAGAAAAGGATAGGAAGGACACTTACTGCAATCCAAAAAAACCCTAAAAAATACCAACTCTACTAATTGCAAAAACACCTGAGATCACACGACCTCTACTACCTAAATTAGTTCTCTGGTGTAACAAAACTAAGCCGCAGCCACTGAAAAAACTGGAAAAGGCAAATGAACAAATAACAGTGGCTCAGATAAACTGAGAAGAGCACAAGCCCCCGGAGGGGACCTGGCTGTCCTCCACAGAAGTGCAGAGAACAATGCAAAAAGCAAGCACAAAAATAAAAGCAGAAAATATCTTATCTGATAGCAGAAGATGCAGGCAAGAGTCAGCAAGCTTCAAAGTGAACCAGGAACCACAGTTGAGACAAGAACAATTGATCACCGGCAAACATGATGGGAGGGAACCTCCCTTATATAAGACCAGTCTATAACTCCTGATTGCCAATCTTCACAATCTTCATTGAATGGTTCAGTACTGTTTGTAACCACCAGAGGGAGCTTCTGCTCAGAATTCATTTCTAACACATTCACAACAGTCCTCCATATCTTCACTCCACAACACAGACAGTGCCACTAGCTTCTACAATGCCACTCTTGCATCAGCCATCGACTCTGTCACCCCTGTCATAAATAGCAGAGTGCGACTAATCAATAGACAACCCTCGCACAATAACATCACTAAAAAGCTTCGGCAAATATCCAGAATTGCAGAGCGGTGTTGGAAGAAAACGCACTCACAAGACGACTTCACTTCATTCAAACATGCAACACTCGCATTCAAATCAGCTCTCACCTCTGCTAAACAGGCCTACTTTACATCCCTTGTATCTTCCTTATCCCACAACCCCAAAGAGTTGTTCAACACTTTTAACTCCCTCCTCCGCCCAACACTGCCCCCTTCGACTTCCCTAATCCCTGCCGAGGACTTTGCCACGCACTTCAAAAATAAGACAGACCAAACAAGGCAAGTCTTTGCTGTCCGACCACAATCCCTTTGTATGCCGGACCAATGCTCTAACCCTATAACTTCCCTCTCCAAAATCACTGAAGGAGAGCTTGCTCATCTTCTCTCCAAATCACACCTCACCACTTGTGCACTTGACCCTATTCCATCCCACCTGCTCCCCAACCTCACCACTACACTAATCCCATCCCTAACCCAATATCTCAATATCTTCTCTCACGTAATCTCCGGCCCTCCCAAGACCTCCTTCTCTCCTCCACGCTTATTCGATCCTTACCCAATCGCCTCCAAGATTTCTCCCGAATATCCCCCATCCTCTGGAATTCTGTGCCCCAACACGTCCGGGTATCCACCACAATTGGATCCTTCAGACTGAACCTGAAAATCCATCTCTTCAAAAAATCTTACAACCTGTAATGACCACCTGGCCACCTCAACACCATCGGAGCTACTGCAACCCCTGACCTACTGTCTCCTTTCCCATAATCCAATAGAATGTAAGCCTGCAAGGGCAGAGTCATCTTCCCTCTGTACCAGTCTGTCATTGTTAGTTTGTTTACTGTAAGTGATGTTTGTATTTTGATGTAACCCCATCTCATGTACAGCACCATGGAATTAATGGTGCTATATAAATAATAATAATAATAATAATAATAATAATAATAATAATAAAAAATGTCTACTCTGCGATAATACCTCTAAGACATCTTGAGATCAACTACCAACTAGATCTGGGGTGGGTATAGAGGTGCAGCAGCAAGATTACTAATGTACAGTAGTGTGACATGGTCTTTACTCTTATATTAATACTTCACACAAAAATGTTGTATTGTTCACACCTTTGCCAAGTAAACATTGTACAGGGTCTTCTTCCAAATTTTAAACCTATTTCAGCAAAATTGTTCTTAATAAAATGAAGGACTTTCCTACCATAGAAAGTGGTGAACATGATAATACCAGGATATTCCATTGACAGAAAAAAAGTTATAGGGTCTGATTCATCCAGAATGGTCTTGATGAAGGAACATAGTGGAGTCAGACACTCCTGATTCATGAAGAGGTGTACACCTCCATGCACTACACCAGAAATCTTACTCCAGTCATAATTTAGTTGACCCTGTCCTGCCATAACTCCATCCATTTCGGAGGAGCAAGAGTTAAACTGACATGAAAATGACAAAAGCCACAAACTGTTGGCGCAACTCCAAGTTGTACCCAAATTTGGCCACTTTAAAATCCTTTTATGTAATTTTTTTTATGTAAACGCTTTGTTGAATTGGGGCCATAGTATGTGAAAACACAAAAGCAATTTTTTCCATAAAATGTACTTGGTATTGCTATGATAGAATAGAATAAAATGAACATTATTTATGCTTATGGTACAGGGTAAATTAAATTCACACAAAAATGGCACAACTACTGTTTTCATTCTCTCACCCAAACAATAATTTATTCAAAAGTTAATTGTGACACAAAAAAACAAGCTGTCATACAGCCACATTAACATAGATATAATAAAGTTATGGATTTCTAATGGTGAATACACATTTTTTTGATATGTGTCATGGTGGTAACTCGCATGTCTCCTCAGCGCTGCTCTACTCACAGTGGTCATTGTGTGGCTTCTTCTCGTGTCAGGGTGTCTCGCTAAGTTTGCCTTTTACAGAGCTCCTCGGCACTGCTGCATCTGAAAATGGGTTTCATCTGGCTTTAGGGAGGCGTGTCCAGTCTCTGCAGGAATTAAACCCTGCTGTGTCCTTCAAAGATTAGGTTCCATGGCCTTTCCCGTGCCAGCAGGCTCTATATTAGGTAGCTCCTCCCACCACTCTCTATCTGAACGTTGGTTCCCAGCCTGCTAGCACCTTGTTTTTACAGAATTTCTTATTCTGCCTTCCGTTATTGACCTGGCCTGTTTACCAGTTCTGTTTGACTTCTCCATCCCTGTATCCGGCTTTGTACTGTGAACTCGTGCTGCCTGCCACGACCTCGAACCATCTGACTACGCCTCTGCCTCACCTTCCTGTACCTCGCACCCGTGACTCTAACTGTCCGGTCAGCTTCTGCCATCCCAGGGATTGCCGTGGAGCGGTACCTGGTGCCTACCTGCAGCCCAGCCTATCTTCACCACCAGAGGCCCTATTGAAGGCCGGGTAAAACACTTAATCACGCCCCCTTTAGGGTAAGCAAGGCCTATCATGCAGTGGGACCACACACAGCACACCCACTGTATAATAAATTACCAGCAATCTAGATGAGAGATCATCTACACATGGGGGATATTTTCAGCACGTACATTGACAAGCGATGGTGATTTTTAAACCTACATTATGCTAGTTCTTTTTTCGAAATTTATTGTGGACTTCACTTTTACCAAGTAACAAAACCTGCAAGTAAAGCCTGACAATTTTGCAGCAGATTTGTGCAAATTTTAACAAAACATATATGTTTGATTTTTAGAAAATAAATCTGTCACATATGCACAGACTCTGAGGCTACATCTACAGGGCCAATAATCATCAGCGCTTTGGATGCAGCACATGTCCGCTGCCTCCAAAGTGCTGCCGAATATTGAACACAAGTGATACCGCATGTGTTCATTGGAATCACCGCGCCCAATACATAGGACGGGTGAAATTTATCTTGCGTCACTGCAAGATAAATTTACATGCTGCAGTCTGGAAAGATGAACCGCATGTCCGTCTCCGCAGGTATGCCACAGGCGTCGGTGCACACATAGTGGACATGGGATTTGTTGAAATCCAATCCATTATGCTGTAACATCTGGCCGCTGCGGGTTGGATGCTGCACAAGTATGTAGCGTCCAACCCGCAGCGTTTACTGACCGTGGGAACATACCCTAAATGTAGCAATGCAAAATCTAAAATTAATTTAAAAAATAGCCATCCAGCAATTTTTCAGTATCAGCAGCTAGCTTTTTAGTGCCTTGTAGTTCTTGTAGTTCTTCGGCTCTTTATAACCGCAATCCCACCACTGATTATTAGCTTTCTGCCCATGGTCAGTGAACACAAACACCTGCCAATCAGTGGTGTGGACGGAGATAAAGAGAGACCAGCAGTCATAGAACTGGTAGATCTGCAGCACATAAAACACTGATTTTATCAAAACTAAAGCAAGCAGCCCAATAAGTGACACATCGCTGGAATCAGGATCTGTGCCCCTACATCATGCTGCTCTAGGATTATATAGCAAAAACCTGGTGATAGATTCTCTATAAATATCTGTCCGAAAAGTAGGGCATTTCTGAGGAATTAAATAATATTATGATCTCTTGAATGAAAGGGTTTCTATAAAGCATTTGTAAATACGTTTCAGAAAAACACTCTGGTAAAATGTAGTCCCAGACTGCTGATATTCAAGTATAAGTCTAGACATTCATACATATTAATGGTCTTTCTGAACTTAGCAGATGTTTTATAGGGAACATAGCCAGCATAATTCTGTACGCACTACAAAGCCAGCAAAAGGTTCATCTTCATTAGCTCTAAACATAAATTCCTAAAAAAAAAACAGTGTTACATTTCTTGATATTAACGAAGACCCAATTTTCAATTAATTTTATTCTTTGATGGCTATGACTTCTGAACTATTTAGATTTTTGCGTCTGCAGTAATTGACATTTCTTGAAAATGTCTTGCAAGATGTTCTTTTGCTGATGTGTCATGAGCTTGAATTGCATGAAAAATGTTATCAGCATAATTTTAGAAATAAACTAAAATAATCAAGATAAACAGAAAGTTTCTGCTAACTGGTAATATGTAATACTTTTATCAGGATGAAAAGTTCTTAAAGAAGCACTCCTCCCATCAAAAGTTTTTATCCTCTTAATATATTGCAATCATCATATTAGTAAAATCACAATATTTGCCCACTGAATTAGAAAAATTCTAGATTTTATACCACATCATCTATAATATCACATTAGTGGCGATCAAAATTCAACAGACCCCACAAAATGGTATAAAAAATTACAAAATACTTTATTGATAATAATACATAAAAATGCATAGAAACATGGTATAAGGTACAAAAACACACAACAAAGAGGGACATTAATCCATAGGGGAAAATATCACAACAGCAGCTCAAGACTATATTTAATAGTATATAATTTGCCCTTGAGTTAAACCCTAAATGGCCTATAATGGGTTCACCTACCACTAGGAGGCTTCACTATATCAATATAAACAAGTAGATATCATTACCAATGCAATATCTGCCATCCCACGGTTATAATAATTCAAGACAGTGCTGTTATCAACAATATACACTGCTACAACCCAATATGCCTGAAATACCTTGATGGGCAACAAGAACAAGGGAAAAAAAGGAGACTGATGTGAGGGTAGTCAAAATGAACCTACCGCTTAAGCTGCTGGGGATCCACCTGGACGTCCCTCTGCCCCGACGCGCGTTTCGCACTGCTTCTTCCTGGAGGCGTCCAGGAAGAAGCAGTGCGAAACGCGCGTCGGGGCAGAGGGACGTCCAGGTGGATCCCAGCAGCTTAAGCGGTAGGTTCATTTTGACTACCCTCACATCAGTCTCCTTTTTTTCCCTTGTTCTTGTTGCCCATCAAGGTATTTCAGGCATATTGGGTTGTAGCAGTGTATATTGTTGATAACAGCACTGTCTTGAATTATTATAACCGTGGGATGGCAGATATTGCATTGGTAATGATATCTACTTGTTTATATTGATATAGTGAAGCCTCCTAGTGGTAGGTGAACCCATTATAGGCCATTTAGGGTTTAACTCAAGGGCAAATTATATACTATTAAATATAGTCTTGAGCTGCTGTTGTGATATTTTCCCCTATGGATTAATGTCCCTCTTTGTTGTGTGCTTTTGTACCTTATACCATGTTTCTATGCATTTTTATGTATTATTATCAATAAAGTATTTTGTAATTTTTTATACCATTTTGTGGGGTCTGTTGAATTTTGATCGCCACTAATGTGAAATCATCATATTAGGCAGGCTTCACACTTGAGTTGTGTAGCGCTGCGGATGGCAGCTTACTTCCTCCTTTCTTCCTCCGTTAAGCCCCGATCACTGCCGCACCTCTTCCTTCAGCTCAGCCTACGTCTGCATGCGTCATGTGTACCTATCTTTAACATTGGGTACGCAGGCCATGCGGATGTATGCTGCCGCATCCGCATGCGTCATTTTGACGCTGTGCCGAACGCAACATGTTGCATTTTGTTGCGGTCAGCGGGCGTGTCAAAACGACATATGCGAATGCGTCTGCATACATCCGCATGGCCTGCGTACCCAATGTTAAAGATAGGTACACAGGACGCATGCAGACGTAGGCGGAGCTGAAGGAAGAGGTGCCGCAGTGGGCGGGGCTTAACGGAGGAAGAAAGGAGGAAGAAGGCTACCATCGGCAGCGCTACACAACTCAAGTTTGAAGCCGCCTTATATAGCAATGTGTACTTACAATTGCTCATTTTGCCTTTCTACTCAGTTTATTCTTCTTTTTTCCATTAGGCATCACGTGATTAAAAACTGACTAGCTGAATCCTGAGCCCTATGTAGAAACAGGAGCTCAATTTTCCCTGTATGATTCATCCTTATTGGGTAAGATTAGAGGCAAGGTCTATAGAGAAGCCCGCCACTCGTCAGACGCTTCTGATTCCGTAAGAGGTGTGCCCCTCTAACTCCAACTTGCCCCCTCATCAAAGATCAGTGTGAATATCGCCGGTCTACATTTTTTGAATGAAAATAAAAGTCTAAATGTAATATGGGCAAAAGGTCTTATAATTGCAAACACAATATGGCCAACACAATTACAGCAACCTGAAAGGACACCTACCAGAGTTTATAAAAGATTCTCAAATATATGGTACACTGAACATAAGAAAAGTGTTTTAAAATATAACTTCCATTCTGAGATATGATTCCTTGAAGTTACAGCCCCAAAGCCCGAGGCAGAGCTTCTGAAAGATTCTGGTAACAACATTACTCCCTCTGAATTTCTGTCAAGTGTTGTCAAGTTCACATTTCAGCACAGAAGATATTTTAAAAAAAAGTTTTCACACTTCTGATATATGATAGAAGGCTTCGTACAAATTTCTTTTTTTGGTAGGCCTCCTATAACTGCAAGGTTATTAAGTCAAAGGGAAGCCATGGTCTTCCAGCAATATAATGTATAGAAAAAAACAGTATAAGGGTATGTTCACACTGGGAGTTTTTGCTGTTTTTTTTTTCTGCAGCAAAGCCTGATTTCTCGGCAGGAAGAAATTGCAGCAAAAACGCATGTTTTGGTGCGTTTTTGCTTGAAATTTTTTCACGCGTTTTGGGGGCTAACTTGTGTCTCTTTGTGCATGCTAATAAAGTTGAGTGCCCCCAGAGAGAAAAAACTACTTCCTGTAGAACCATACCTCTAGCTCCTTTGAAAAGCCAGCAATTCATGTGCTGTGTACTGTACAGTAAAATCACAGAGTGACAGGTTAGAATAGATATATACACACATAATATATATATGTCAGTGACACACACATATACAGTGGGTTCGGAAAGTATTCAGACCCCTTTAAATTTTTCAGTTTCACTGCAGCCATTTTTTTCTCATTAATGTACTCTACACCCCATCTTGACTGAAAAAACAGAAATGTAGACATTTTTGCAAATTTATTAAAAAAGAAAAACTGAAATATCACATGGTCATAAGTATTCAGACCCTTTGCTCAGTATTGAGTAGAAGCACCCTTTTGAGCTAGTACAGCCATGAGTCTTTCTGGGAACGATGCAACAAGTTTTTCACACCTGGATTTGGGGATCCTCTGCCATTATTCCTTAGAGATCCTCTCCAGTTCTGTCAGATTCGATGGGGAATGTTGGTGGACAGCCATTTTCAGGTTCTCCAGAGATGCTAAATTGGGTTTAGGTCAGGTCTCTGGCTGGGCCAGTCAAGAATGGTCACAGAGTTGTTCTGAAGGCATGCCTTTGTTATTTTAGCTCTGTGCTTAGGGTAATTGTCTTGTTGGAAGGTGAACATTTGGCCAAGTCTGAGCTTCGGAGCACTCTGGAAGAGGTTTTCATCCAGGATATCTCTGCACTCGGCTGCATTCATGTTTCCTTCAATTGCAACCAATCATCCTGACCCTGCACCTGAAATACACCCCCATAGCATTATGCTGCCACCACCATTCCTGTGCCTGGTTTTCTCCACAAATACCGTTTAGAATTATCACCAAAAAGTTCTATCTTCATCTCATCAGACCAGAGAATCTTATTTCTCATAGTCTGGGAGTCCTTCATGTGTTGTTTAGCAAACTCTATTACGCCTTTCATATGTATGGCACTGAGGAGAGGCTTCCGTCGGGCCACTCAGCCATAAAGGCCCAACTGGTGGGGGGCTGCCGTTATAGTTGACTTTGTGGAACTTTCTCCCATTTCACTAATGCATCTGTGGAGCTCAGCCACAGTGATTTTGGGGTTCTTTTTTACTTCTCTCACCAAGGCTCTTCTCCCACGATTGATCAGTTTGGCTGGACGGCCGGGTCTAGGAAGACATCTGGTGGTCACAAACTTCTTCCATTTAAGGATTATGGAGGCCACTGTGCTCTTAGGAACCTTGAGTACTGCAGAAATTCTTTTGTAACCTTGGCCAGATATGTGCCTTGCCACAATTCTGTCTCTGAGCTCCTTGGCCAGTTCCTTTGACCTCATGATTCTCATTTGGTCTGACATGCACTGTGAGGTGTGAGCTCTTATATACAGTACAGACCAAAAGTTTGGACACACCTTCTCATTTAAAGATTGTGTAAGGCTGCGTAAGGGCTATTTGACCAAGAAGGAGAGTGATGGGGTGGTACGCCAGATGACCTGGCCTCCACAGTCACCAGACCTGAACCCAATTGAGATGGTTTGGGGTGAGCTGGACCGCAGAGTGAAGGCAAAAGGGCCAACAAGTGCTAAGCATCTCTGGGAACTACTTCAAGATTGTTGTTAGACCATTTCCAGTGACTACCTCTTGGAGCTCATCAAGAGAATGCCAAGAGTGTGCAAAGCAGTCATCAAAGCAAAACGTGGCTACTTTGAAGAACCTAGAATATAAGACATATTTTCAGTTGTTACACACTTTTTTGTTAAGTATATAATCCACATGTGTTAATTCATAGTTTTGATGCCTTCAGTGTGAATGTACAATTTTCACAGTCATGAAAATACAGAAAAATCTTTAAATGAGAAGGTGTGTCCAAACTTTTGGTCTGTACTGTAGACAGGTGTGTGCCTTTACAAATTAAGTCCTATCAGTTTAATTAAACACAGCTGGACTCCAATAAAGGAGCAGAATCATCTCAAGGAGGATCACAAGGAAATGGACAGTATATGACTTAAATATGAGTGCCTGAGCAAAGGGTCTGAATACTTATGACCATGTATACGTCAGTTTTTCTTTTTTAATAAATTTACAAAAATTTCTACATATGTAAACTTTTGATCAGGGTCATTTGGATGTTTTGGGTTGCCATTATGATTTAAACAGAGAAACCACAGTAGTTTGACAATAAATGGCTTCACCTAACCACTAACCATGAGTGGAGAAAGTTTTTGGTGTTATCATTCATATTCTCTGAAAAAAGGCCAAGAAAGCAAACATTCTGCAGGGGTATGTAAACTTTTGAGAACAACTGTACAATTACTCAGTGTGTGTGCAACTTACTGTACATGTATTTAATTATTAAAAGATAATTTTTCTGAAAAAAATGGCGTGGGCTGCTGCGTAATTTTCTTAACCAGTAGAGGGAAAGCCAACGGCTGTAAGCAGATGTTTATTGCCTGGGAAATAAGTAATACCCATGGAGCTTCCCAAGCTATTAATATCCGCTCACAGCTGTATACTTAGCCTTTACTATTAAAATGGGGGACCCCCCAAAAAATGACATAGGGTCCCCCTATAATTAACTCCTTTCTGACATCTGACGTAATATTCCGTCCATGTGACCTGGGTCGACCAGGTATGGAATATTATGTCATCGCTATTGGCTGCGCACACGGGGCCATCGCCGCCGGGTGTCAGCTGATTCTGACAGCTGACATCCGACACTAGGTGCCAGGAACGGTCACAGACTGCTCCCGGCACTTTAACCTCCGAAATGCTGCAAAGACGATCACATCATTCCGTAAGTCAGCACAGGGCTGACAGCCCCTCTGCCTTTAGATTGGATACCCCGCGGAGTGACACGGGGTCCGGATGTTATCATGACAACATCCGGGTCACCAGACCTAGCAAACTTGCTGATCATGCACAGTCTCTGTCAGTGCAGCGCTGACAGCTTCTATGGGATGCAGATGCTGCTTCATCTGCATGCTATAGAAGCGATCAGCCTGCAAAAAAATGACTGTCCCATAGTAGGACTAAGAAAAAAAGTTAGAAAAAAAAAGCAAAAAAAAAATTTTTTAAATAATTAAAAAAATATATATATTCTATCACTAAATAAATATTTGAATGAAAAAAAATCAAAACAATAAAAGTACGTATATTTGGTATCGCCTCATCCGCAATTACCCGACATATAAAACTGTCCCACTAGTTAATCTCTTTAGTGAACACCATTAAAAAAAAATAAAAAACAAGGCAAAAAACAATGCTTTATCATCATACCGCCAAACAAAAAGAGGAATAACATGCAATCAAAACGATGGATATAAAGAAACATGGTACCGCTGAAAAAGCAATCTTGTCCCACAAAAAACAAGCTGTCATACAGCTCCATCACCGGAAAAATAAAAAAGTTATAGCTCTCAGAATAAAGCGATTCAAAAATAATTATTTTTTGTATAAAATAGTTTTTATTGTATAAAAGCGACAAAATATAAAAAAATAAATGAGATATTGCTGTAATCGTACTGACCCTTGCTTTATCAATTTTACCACACACGGAACGGTATAAAAGACCCCCAAAAGAAATTCATGAATTGCCGCTTTTAGTTCATTCTGTCTCTCAAAAATCAGAATAGAAAGCGATCAAAAAATGTCATGTGGACGAAAATGATACCAATAAAAACGTCAACTCGTCCCACAAAAAACAAGACCTTACATGACTCTGTCGGCCTAAATATGGAAAAATTAAAGCTCTCAAAATGTGATGATGCAGAAACTATTTTGTACAATAAAAAGCGTCTTTTAGTGTGTGACAGCAGCCAAACATAAAAACCCGCTATAAGGTCTCTTTCACATGTCCTGAGATTTCCGATACTGGAGATGTCAGTGTCCGTGTGTGTAATACTTGCAGCACACATGTGGCATGCGTGTGCCGCATCAGTACCAAACGGACAGGCGCCAGGGAAGAAGCGTTGCAGTAAGTGCTGTTCCCCATCGCCAGGTGCTGAACACGGCTCTCATCATTCTCCCCTGCTCTGCTGGCGATCAGCGTGAACAGAGTAGAATGATACGATACGATACACTTTATTGATCCCGGGGGGAAATTACAGTATTACAGCAGCAATACAAACAGCAGTACATAAAATATTAGGACACAAATCTTGCACAGGTATACCAACATTACATAATAAATAAAAGTGGGTAGTTCAGGTGTATATAAGTCAATGTTAATTGACATTAGTACACCAGCCATCAGTAATTATTTTCTACCACCCTTAGTAAATCATTATACATCCCCATAGCAGTAGGTACAAACGATTTCCTGAATTTCTCCTTCTTGCACCTTAATAGGATTAGACGGCTGCTGAATGTGCTCTTCTGCTTCAAGAACAGCTCGTATTGTGGGTGTGTATTATTGTTCATTATTGCCCTACACTTCTTCTGAATCCTATCCTCCAATACCTCCTCAAAAGAGTTAAGATGGAGGCCAACAGCTGCACTTGCCTTCTTGATAAGTTTGTTGAGCTTATTAGCGTCAGCTACTCGCACACTACTGCCCCAGCAAATGATAGCAAAAAAGATGGCGCTTGCTACAACGCACTGGTAGAACATCTCCAGCATTTTACTGCACACATTGAATGACCTGAGCTTCCGCAGAAAGTACAGTCTGCTCATTCCCTTCTTGTAAACCTTTTCTGTATGACACCTCCAATCAAGTTTACTGTCAAGGTGAACCCCCAAATATTTGTAGCTCTCAACAATCTCAACCTCCTGGCCAGCAATAGTGATCGGTAAGTAATCTTGCTTTTTCCTTCTATAACTCACCACCATCTCCTTGGTTTTCTTCACATTTAGTTCTAGACAGTTAGTCTGACACCAATCCACAAAGTCAGAAACCACCCTTTTATATTCCTCCTCTCCTGACCCCCCACAATGCCCCTACAATCACGGAGTCATCTGAGAATTTTTGGAGGTGACAAAAATCAGATTTATACTGAAAGTCAGCTGTATACAATGTGAAGAGGAAGGGTGACAGCACTGTACCCTGAGGGTACAGCCCAGCCGCTTTGCCAATAACAAGTCTGCTAAACTGTCTTCTCACGTCGCTTTGGGAGACAGTGAAAGCAGGCAGCTGAGAGTTACATTTAAGTGATAAAAGAGACAGCAGGCGGCGGCTGATGGGACTATTACTCACATCAGCCTACCCCTGCTGCTGCTAATAACAGTAACAGCACGAGCGGTGCAATAGCCTGCGCTATAAATAAATAAATGAAAAAACTGGCATGGGTTCCCCTGTATTTTCTATAACCAGCCAGGCAAAAGGGGCAGCAATCCTCAGCTATAAGCTTCAGCAAGGCTGGTTATCAAGAATAGAGGTGTTCTGCACGCTGTTTTTTTTTAAATTATTTAAATAAATAATTGTAAAAAATGGAGTGAAATCCCCCCATTTTTGACAACCAGCCTTGCTAAAGCTCACAGCTGGGGTTGGTATTCTCAGGCTGGTAAGGGGCCATGGATATTGACCCCTCCCAGCCTAAAAATAGCAGCCCGCAGCCACCCAGAAAAGGCACATCTATTACAATTTTGGCGCTTTGCCCGGGTCTCTTCCTACTTCCCTGTAGCGGTGGAAAGTGGGGTTCATATTTGTGGGGATAATGTCACCTTTGTATTGTCAGGTGACAACAAGCCCATGGCTTAGCAATGGAGAAGTCTATAAGACACCTATCCATTACTAATCCTATAGTTGTATTGTAAATAAACACACAGCCAGAATAAAGTCCTTTAATTGAAAAAATGACACAGACTCCTTTAATAATCTTAATTAAACCATACTTAAAACCTCGCCTAATTCCACCGAAGCCCTCGTTCTCCTGTAATAAAAGTAAAATAAAAAAACAACAGCATACCATCTTACCACACCTGTCTGTCGTTCTGTCCCACGCCATAATCCATGTTTGGGGGATAATTAGTTTTCAACCTGGATGGTGCCAAGATGCGACCGTCCAGGCTGAGAACCACTGGTGAATCAGCTACTAGGAATGCAGCATCAGTGACCGGGGGTGACATCATAGAGGATACATCCGGTCACTGAGGCTCCGTTCCCAGCTGGGCTGAACTGCGGTGAGTTCGGTGAGATCCCCTCTAGCATCGTGAGCCAAGATATCACCGATCTCACTGGGCCTAGTGACCAGAGGTAACCTCTATGACGTCACCCCCTGTCACTGACGCTGCGTTCCCAGCAGTTCATTCACCAGTGGTTCTCAGCCTGGACGGTCACATCTTGCCACCATCCAGGCTGAATACTAATTATCCCCCAGACATGGATTACGACAGATAGGTATGGTAGGAAAGACGGGACGAAGCTTGTGCTAGCAATCAGCTCCTGACACTCCTACTCCTCAGCCTCTACCTCTTCATTGTTACCCAATCTGCACTGAGCAGATGAGATGAGGCTGGGTTGGTTAGTATCTTCCTGTCTCATATCTTCCGCTAGTTGCACCTTCAAAGCTTCAGTTTTAATTGTGATTAGCGACTGTTAAAAGTAAGCACAGAAGTGGGATTGTTGTGCTGATTATGGTGTCATCACTGCTCACCATCTCTATGGAGTCCTCAAAGTCTTGGAGAACTGCACAAATGTCAGACATCCAAGACCAATATTCAGTTGTTATGTGCAGAGGCTGCCCAGAATACCGATGGGCTGTTGGAGCTGGTATTCGACAACTGGCCTCAGTTTCTCACAAAGCCTTGCCAGCATGTGCAGTTCCAGCCAGAGGTGGCAGAGCCAATTGGTGAGCTGGCACTTGCATGCACTGCTTGCTGCAGCACCGTCAGAGCGGCGGCAGCTGTAGCCGGCTTGTGGAAATGGGCGCTGATGCTGCATACCTTTACCAGAAGCTTTGGCAAATCTGTGTAGATTTTCAGAAACTGCTGAACCACCAAATTGAGCATGTGAGCCAAGCATGATACGTTTTTTGAGCTTGCCAATCTTCACAGCCGTCACCAGGTTGGAACTGGTTGGAAGTTCAGTGGTGAGAGACACAAATCTGTCTGGTCTGTTATTCATTTCCATAACTCTGCAGAGGTGTGCAGTTTCTCTCCTAGACAAAATAGCTTAAGCAGAGGAAGTGCTGCACATCTTCCAGTTGATGTGGAAAAACTGCTGCAGGAGGTGAAAAAAACCCTGATCAAAGTAGGACCAGCAATCCTCATGTGCAGTGCCAGGGTGGACACGGCCCCAGCCTCCACATTGCTAACCCAGTGTGCCGTCAGGGAACTGTAGCGTCCCTGGAAACAACCGCTTGTCCAAGTGTCAGTTGTTAAGTGTACAATACCAGTAACTGCGGCAGGGACGCCACACTGGGAGAAAAAGTGGAGGATGTGAAGCGAGTACCGAGGGACAGTTGCGGCTATGAGTTGGCGGAAATCCTCCATGTCTACAAGCCTAAACGTCAACATTTACACTGCAAGCAGCCTGGAAATATGGCTGTTTGGGCTTGTTGATGGGTGGCTGGGAACTTTCTTTTTCATTTCAAGGCCTGGGAAAGGGACAGCTGAACGCAGTGCTGGGACAAGTTTTTGTCAGTGACTGATAATGGAGCCTCAGAATGTGCAAGGACAGGTGCAAGGCGGGAGGCATCTGTGCCAGTGCCATGGACAGGGCACTGGGAAGCACCTAGCACAGGGGAATAAGCAGTGGTGTTACACACTGGCACAAATCGTGGACCAGACATTCGGCTCACAGAATCAGATGTTTAGATGACATTTGCCTGGTCATACTGGTGATGGTTAGGCTCCTAGTAATCAGGCTCCTGCGGATCTTGGCATGGCACAGGTTGTACATGACCATTTTTTTGTTTCAGAACTACCTTAAAAAAGTTCCACATTAGGGAAAATCTAAGTCTTAGACAGAGAAATTCACGAGCATTGGTGCTTTGAGGAACAGTTGCCCACCTTCTCTCTCTGGTCACCCCACTGCTTCTCCCTGCCTGTTTCGGTGCTACTGATCACTACCCCTCAACGCTGCTGGCCTCGCTTTGCATGCCAGGTTTCTAGGTTGGGTTGATGACTTCCTCATCCACCACCTTGTCTTTCGCACCCTGGTCCTCCTGACTTGGTGACTTAACAACAACCTGACTTATCGGCAGCTGTGTCTCATCATCATCTATCTCCTTAGACAAAATTTGCCATTCCATACCATCATCTTCTTGTGGCCTCTCTAAGTTTTGTGCATCACTAAACAGTATCTCCTCCTGTCCCTCTTGGAACATGCAGGGTGAGAGGCCACAATCAATAAATTTTGTTGTAAAGTGCTCCTCTGAGTGTTCCACTGTCGGATCACTGGTCACCTGGGACTCAAAATGGTAGGAGGAAGGAGGATCAGGGTGATGTTTAAGTGATTCAAACTGTTGGCTCATGAGACTGGACCGTGTGGAAGATTGGTTGCTGCTAGCAATCATGCTGGAACCATTATCTGCTATTCCCCCACAACCTGTTCACACTGGTGTGGCTTCTGAAGTGGTGTACTCCATGAAAATTGTGACAAGAAGCTATGTGTCATGGATGAGCGTGTTTCTTGTGCTCCAGCAAGGCAGAGTCATACCTGCCTCACGTCCTTGGCATCTGCGTGCACCATCATCAGCACTTCTAAGTCCCTTACCGCACAGCTTACACAGTTTCTAATTGGTAGGTCTCTGGAAACCATGTTTTTTTTAATAAAAAAAAATTGGTCACTTGCTGCAGGCAAAGCATTTTTTGAAGTTTAATACCACCGTAATGTAACACAAAGCACTTAACACTCTATGGATAACAAATTCAATACAGAAACATTTTTGAATGCTTTTGTTGAGTGTTATATACCACCGAAATGTAAAACAAAGCACAAAATACTCTATGGATAACAAATTGAATCTAGAAAGTTTTTGAATGCTTTTTTGAAGTGTTACATACCACTGCAATGTAACACAAAGCATGTATTCCTCTATGAATAGTACATTTTTTCACCTCCCCCCCCCACAAAAAAAAAAGAATGTGTTCACGTGCAGCAGCTATATATTTAGCAACAGACTGCAAAGTCCTAAGCTCTGCCTAGAGAATGTATTCTTCCACTCTCCCTGCTCCTGCAACTGTCCTAGGCTAAATGCAGAATGTATCTGACATAAACAGCAAAGCACAATATTAGACCTTAGATGGACTGTTAGTATGATGGTTCAGCACTAGTATCAACACTAGACGACTCTGAATAGTTAAACTGTGCACACACAGGCCTAGATAACTACGCTCTCCCTCTAATCAGAACTGTCACTGAGCTGTGCAATGGCATCAGTCAGCCGAGCACGGTGGCGCCAGTGCTTTTATAATCTCTGATGAGGTACTGTGGCCAGCCAATCACAGTAATGCCACTACCAAGATGGCTACGGAATTACAGTGACTAGCAGGCAATCCCCTGATGCTTACTGGCTAACATGCGGGGTGGAGATTCGAGCTTCAAATCTGAGCATCAGCCAATGCTCATTCAGTTCAGAGCACATCCGAGCACCCAGATACTCGAGTGACATCACAGAGCACATTCGCTCATCCCTAAACATTATCCATTTGTAGAAGCCAACCTCTTTTCAACTTCAGCCTTTTTTATGCTTTTACTTTGTTGAAACTACATTGAATATTCTTCCCTCTACACCTTAAATGTTCCCCGTGCCATTGCCTGCAATACAACCACAAAGCATGATTGATCCACCCCATGCTTAATGGTTGGCAAGATGTTCTTTTCCTGAAATTCTGTGCCCTTTTTTCTCCTCATGTACCTTTGATAATTGTGGACAAAGAGTTCTATTTTAACTTCATCGGACCACAGGACTTGTTTCTAAACTGCATCAGGCTTGTTTAGATGTTCTTTTACATACTACTGAAGCTGAGTTTTATGGTGAGGATGCAGGAGAGGTTTTCTAACTGATGACTCTTCCATGAAGGCCATATTTGTGCAGATCTCTCTGACGAGTAGAACAATGTACCACATCTCCAGAGTCTGCTAAATCTTTCTGAAGGTCCTTTGTAGTCAAGCAGGGGTTCTGATTTGCCTCTCTAACAATCCTACGAGCAGCTCTCACTGAAATTTTGCTTGGTCTTCCAGAACTTATTTTGACCTCCACTGTTCTTGTTAACTTCCATTTCTTAATTACATTTAGAACTGAAGAAAGGGAAAGTTGAAAACGCTTTGCTATCTTCATATAGCCTTCTCCTGCTTTTTGGGCCTCCCCCATTTTAATTTTCAGAGTGCTAGGCAGCTGCTTAAAAGAACCCATGGCTGCAGTTTTTTGGCACAAGGTTAGAGGAGGCTGGATTTTTATAAAGCTGGGAAATTTGTATCACATGGCCTTTCCTAACGATGATAGTGAACAAGCCATAATCCTAACAGGCTAATTAAGGTCGGAAACCTTGGTCAAATCTCCAAGGGTGCCCAAACCTTTGCATTGGCCCATTTTCTTTTTTGTCATTTTTAAACCGTAAAAGATTAAAATATTTTTTTTTGCCTAAAATATAAAGGAAATGTGTCATCTTTAACTTTAGGCCTTTCATAGATCATTTAATCTTCAACTTGCTTAACTGTCCACAATAACAGTAATTTTAACCAAGGATGCCGAAACTTTTACATTCCACTGTACACTGCCCATACAGTACATACCAGCCTGTCGCCTTTTCAATTCCTCTAGAATCCTGCAATTAAAATACCTTTGGTGACAGCATGCTCACATGACCGTGATGTCATCAAAGGTGCTTAAGCAGTCTTTACCTTTGGAATAGAAATGCTGAGGTTCCCTAAGAGAGAGGGGTCCCTGAGAAATTGCCCAGTTTTCTCCCCCTTCCACCTAATGCCAGCCCTGCATATCAGCCTGTCGCGCCTTTAGTTCCTCTAGACTCCTACAGTTGAAAAGATCATCACCATGATGTTACAAAAAGTGCTTAAGCGGTCTTAACCTTGAAATAAAAATGCGAGGCCCCTAAGAGAGTGGAGGCCCTGGGCAATTGCCCAGTTTTCACCTCCTATCCCCCCTACCAATACCAACCCTGACCATAACTAGGGTTTATTTTTGGAGAAGGGCTTATATTTCAAACATACTCCAAAAATCCTGTAAAATCATGCTTTGATTTATTTTCAGGGAAGGTCTTATTTTTGTGAAAATATGTGGTGAACAAAGGTAAAAGACTGTCCACTGTGGATATACTAAAAATATCTGGGTTTGGACTGAGCCTAGTCTAGCTAAGTCAGGATAAAAGACTTAAGCAAAGAGAACAATTTAGTCAATATTACACCAGATAAAAAATAAACCAAAGGAATGATGGCAAATTTTATAACAGGCAATGTCTCAGATATAGAATACTGACAGAAATATTACCTGAAGTGATCCAGTGTTTTGTAATATGACTATCATATCAAGTAACGTGTCTGCTGCAAAATAGAAAGGCATCCACATCTCACTGTTCAGGAGATCTCTTGTTATGGGAAAGAATCCTTTACTTGCATCACATTCTTTAGTCATTAACTGTATTTCAAGTACCAAGTTCCATAGTACCCGACCCACGTTCTGTAGTAATGTCCAGTGTCCTCCTCGATGGGCCAGTACCTGCAGCGGTGAAATACATAGAATGGATCTGGAGCAAGTACTGCTATGCGTCACATGTTACTGCAGACAACAAACCAAGGATAACGGAATATTAGTGATTAATGAAGGGGAATAATGATGCACAAGTGAAATAGAGACATATTTGGTCTTGATTCATGAAGTAGAGGCTTTCATTGAAATACTGAAACAAATTTCATATACTTATGATTAGTAAGACAATAAATGAAAGAGCCTTCCTGTAATGTTAAGGTTGTGGGGTTGTAGGTTTGAGACCTGGGGAGACTCACAGAAAAAAATAATTAAATTTTTCCATGCGGTCACTGATTTGTAAGATAGGAGATAAATAAATAAACTATAGTAACCCCCTTTGATCCTGTTAACGGGGATCCAAAGGTCCCCTATATGAATAACACAAAAGAACAAGTCATTTAGTCAATACTACAGAAGTGAATATGGCAGTAGTAGAGCATATACACCATTGTTCCATTCATACAGCGGATGTGGGGAACCTTGTTCTTAAGATCAATTATCTAAATGAGTATTTAGTGGGAAACCCCCTTTAGATACAGGAGTTTTATTTTTAGGTCGCTCTTTTCCAAATTCTTCCTCCTAAAACTGCTTTAAAATCTGGTGTAAGCTTAGTGCACAAGGAGTCTATTTGCAACGTTTTCGGCGCCGAAACTCAAAAGTTTCTTGAGGAGCTTTGAAATTTGGAGGATGATTTGGAGAGTCTCCCCTCAGTGGCTATGTGCTCTCCGACTTTTCTTGCAGAGTTTATTGAGCAGAACCTGAGCAAAACCTGTGGACAGATTCTGCTCCAAACAACCTAAACAACTCAGTGTGGACATACCAAAATTTATAAATCAATTCTATGACAATATATCATGCAAATTAGCTTTTATAGATGATTGGCCTTTAAAGTGACCTTCTACCCCATCACTGCAAAGTGACTAAACATTTTGCCACATTAGTCACTGCAGCAGCTTTCTTGGATGCAGCAGGACCATAATGTCGGTTTCAAAGAAAGAGTCATCTGGAGGCAAACTGAAGGCCCCAGGTTGAGTGACTATACACAACACATCAATTAAACTCCAAAAGATAGAGATGCACACAAGGAATTTATAAAAAAATATACTAAACTTTATTTAGACAAATAACAAAATCAAGAACAAAAAGTATATAAGAGAGACTGACAGTGGTAACCCAATGGGGTGGAACCACAGAGTTAACCAGGCATAGGTATAAACAGTTATATCCACATATTACATACGCATATAATAACAAATGCTAAATAGCAAAGTGCCCACTAACATATGTAACCAGACTACAATGAGTCACCTATAAATAGGACAAATATACATAGGGCAAAGGAAGGAAAGCTGTAAGCCAATTCAATACCTAAAAAGTGCAGATGCAGTGAAAATCAATAGTAAATACCTGGAACTCAGTGGTGCCACCCTCCCCAACGCGGGTTTCGGCGCTGTGCCTTCTTAGTGGGCACTTTGCTATTTAGCATTTGTTACTATATGCGTATGTAATATGTGGATATAACTGTTTATACCTATGCCTGGTTAACTCTGTGGTTCCACCCCATTGGGTTACCACTGTCAGTCTCTCTTATGTACTTTTTGTTCTTGATTTTGTTATTTGTCTAAATAAAGAGTAGTATATTTTTTTTATGAATTCCTTGTGTGCATCTCTATCTTTTGGAGTTTACTCATTGTTGCACTGAATTTCTGTACATTGTGCACTGTGGTATTGATGGTTTCATCTTTACATTTACGTGCTAGCCTTTTATAGGTTATACAACACATCAATTGCAGCTTTTCAGTACCAGGCTAGCGGGTCGCTTTAAGCTGTATGGTGAATAACAGAGGTAGGAAAATCCATCATTGCTGACCAACAGATAAGGTATCTACTGCCAAGCAGTGGCACAAGCTTTTTTTGGAAACTGTTCAGCAAATCAAGTGATTACAAAAATTCTAAAAAGCGTACTAATATATACATTGGGAATCTATGCATTGAGTACAACTCATTTTAAATATATAATGCAAATGTGAGTAAAATAAGAATTATTAATAGTGGAAAATGAGAGTGTCAGTGCTGCAAAAATACAAAATGTAATATGTAAACTACATTTCATGAGATACAAAAGGCTGTAATACAGAAACATAAAACGGGTCTTTCCTGGGAAAGCGTCTTACCACTGCTCTTTTAAGATGCATAAAAATCTTCCCAAGGTGATCTAAAAGAATGGCTGAGGACATGTTTAGCTTTACTTGTTCTTTTAAGAGAGGTGATGATGATGTCTCTGTGTCATTGGTCATTTGTGTACGAGGAGTCTCTAGATCACTCCGTTTTGTACTTGGTTCAGAAATATCCAGTGAATCTAGACCGAAATATATAAGAAGCGTGATCAATCATTAAAACATGTTTATAACAAACATATAACAAGGAATGGCTACAGGAGGTATGTTAGAACACATTTTTACAACTTTTTGTTGGATACCAATTTAATTACAGGGATTTAAGTAAGGTACGTTTGTATTTATTTTTATGGTCCGTAATAAAGAGGTGATTTCCCAAAGCACAATTAACATTTTTATTCTACAACATGATTGGTGGGATTTTTCATCACTTGGTTGAAACAGTGAGACTAGTGGATCGCTTTTCCTTCCCAGGGAATGTAATGATATGACATATTATGTCTTAGAATACTTTATCGGTATTTATATACAGCACATATTTGTAATCTTTTTATCTGTCAGGTACACACTAAAACTAATGATTATCTACAATCTTGCACATTAAAGGGGTTATCCAGAACTATTCATTTTTTCATTTTTTTTTTTTACTATGGGCCTAAGAACTAACAGGCAGGTAGTTGCTACCAAATGCCTGTTGGGCCAGGGCGCCGATCTTTGCCAGTACAGAGTGATCATAAACCACTTCTGCTGGCAAGTTTGCAGCTTCCACTGATGTCAAGAGGACAGTGCAGCTATTTCCCTTCCGCTCTGCTCACAGGGCGTCGCTGCTGTTGTCATGCTGATTGACAGCCAGATCCATTCTGCCTAATTTCAATGAGCTGGCTGTCAATCAGCATGACATTGGCAGTTATGCCCATCGACAGAGAAGTTTGAAAGAGGAAGGGTTGCTCTGTTGACATTGAGCAGCTGAATCATCGTCATGAACTCTGTGCCGATGCCGAGTAAAAAGGCAGGTAGTTAGCAATTATCTGCCTATTACTTTTTAGGCCCATAGTAAAAAAAAATAAAAATAGTCCTAGATAAGTCCAGCAATACCTTTCCATTGCCAGTCTATTTCTTGGTTACTGAGAAATCAGCATTTTAATCGATATGCAAATGAAGCTGAAGTGCTTTGGGCGTTTGGAAGCACTTCCAGGGCCTCTGCTCTATTCTTGTTTGACTGACAGCTCCTTTGCTATGTGACTTAAAGCAAAGGAGTTGGCAAGCAAGCAAGAGTAGTCAAGATAGGGATTAGAGATGGGGAGAGCAGAGACATTGGAAGTGCTTCCTTGGGTCGAAAGCACTTCAGAAAATGGATTCAAATGCTGCTATCTCAGTAATGAAAGAACAGATTGCTTTTCGCATCATATTCTGTTAGAAGCCAGAGGAAGCTTGTAGCACAAAAGGAAGCATGATCAGATATATATCTGTATTAGAAACTATTACCATTTACATAGGACAAAACAGTAGCCAAATGTTGATTCTTACTAACGGTTATTATTATTGCCAGTGATGACTCAGTAACCCCATTTATAAAGTGTGTGCCATTTGTGGATGGTTGCAATGTACAATTTCAGAGCTGGCACACGGTGAAAGGCATGTCGTTTTCAAAGTGCTAGCTGTACAGTCCCTTAGAGCTGAAGCCATTACACAGGCAATTTGCAAGTCAATGGAGGCGTTTTGAGAATGCAATTAGATTTGTAATTAAATGCAAAAACAGAGTAAAATATTGGACATTGTGGTATAAATGTATAAAACGTTTACCCGTTACTTTGGCATCTGGTGGAAGATCTAGTTTAAGTGAGGGATGAAGGTGACCTAGGCGAGGCATTTGCTCATCTGCAGCATTTGTTTCCGTTGCCATGACAACAGTGCCAGCATGATGCAAAGTGAATAATTCGGGATCCAGAATTCTATAGCTGCACAAACACAGAAAAACACATGTATGGAACCAAAACAAATGTTAATTCCGAGCAATTAATTCAGTCACAACAACTTGAAGAACAGACACTTTTCCACTTAACTAGAAACTTGGAACCAGACAGCAGGTACAATTTGGTGCAGGAATGAGAAAAATGTTCTACTTAAATATTCAGCATTAAAATGTGCATTTAGCCTTCATTTCAAGAAAAGGTTTTATCATGTGATAACTACAAGCTCAAAGTCTTCAGCTCAGAATAGCTTGTTTTATTTTTAGTTATTGTTCCACTGGCCCACTTGCAGTTTGAAGCGTGACCCAAGTTTCAGGTTTTTCTCATGGGGGTGTCGCTTTGCATATAGTCTGGATGGGAGGTCTGTAAGTACCCAGGGTGCTACTATCTTCATCATCTCATAAATCAGCACAGATTCTATTCTACACTTTTTTCCCCCTTTTTTGTCTTCCTTCTTTTCTATAGACTGTTTTCTCTCCTCTCCCTGAGAATGTACAAGCTTTCTGCCCTCTCCACACTGTGAAGACCAGTGTTAATCCCCTCAGTGCAGATAGCTCAAAGGCTAGGGTCATATGACCATTTTTTCTCCATTAAAGAAAATCTGTCTGATTATATTATTCACACTTTGAAAAGAGTCTCATAAGAGTAGGATTTGATTTAATCAAAGGTGGTGAAAAAAAAAGTTTCTCCGTCTTTATTCTGTCAGTTTGTGAAAATTGGACCGCACTTGCACACGGAACCCATATACTTGAATGGTTGAGTGCCATCTGATTCTCGGAAGCAAATTCTGCTCTCTCTCCATTTGAAAAAGTACTGAGCTAGATAACAGGGTTGCAGAAACTCTCCAGCAGAAAAATAGTAGAATTTTTTTTATCGAAGACTATTTATAAAGATGCTTAATTTTAAATTTAGGAAAACAAAGTCTGTGTGAAGGTGTACGTAGCCGTAAAGAATACCAGTCGTTTTCATTTTTATCTCAAATCAATAGTACACATGAAATTTAGAAACTTCGTAATATATCTTATCAGAGAAATTTGCTTCTTTCTCCACCAGGACTGATAATTGTCAAAATTCTCAATTCAGGTGTAAAATCTGTATTCAGTGAAGACAGACTTTCATATTACTGAGATAGGAGATGGCAGTTGCTACTGGTAAGATTCTATGTGGAATAGAGGGGAGAGGAGGAGGAAGGAGTTAGAAATATAACTATAACAGCTACATAAAATCTTATCAGTAGCATATTCCATCTTCTATCTCAGTAATGGGAAAGACGGTCTTCACCGAACAAGGCTCCATAAGCTTTGGACGACAGATTCGGGGAACATCGTGGGAAGCTTTGGACTACACTGGACCTTCATGGGGATTTTTTATAATAAACTGGTGAATGAGGTTCAGTGTTTTTATTTCTCTCTTTTTACTTTTTTTCAGGTTTCCAGTTGTGGACTACATTGGATTCCCTGGACTACGGCGGACCGGCCAGGGAATTTTTTTTAATAAATTTGTGAACTAGATAATGAGTTGGGGAGTGTTTTTTTTTTAAATAAAATGTTTTTGTGAGTGTACTTTTTTCTATTTAGTACTGGGTTAGTAAAGGGGGTGTCTGATAATACACCTCTCTATTATGAACACCAGGTATTGATGTCAGCTGTGGTTTTGGATAACTCACAAGTGACATCAACCCCAACTGCCATTACTCCGGATGCCAAAGCACCATGGAAATCGGGAAGAGCTGAGACAAAGTGCCAAAACTGGAGCATCGAATGTGAAGCATCACTTCTGGGGCGGCTGCGGGCTGGTATTTTTAGGTTGGGAAGGGCACCATAAATAAGGACCTTCCCAGCTTGATAATATCAGATCTCAGCTGTCTGCTTTAACTTTTCTTTTTCTGAAAAAATGGGGGAGACCCCCAAGTCAATTAATTTATTTTTTTATTAGGTTAATAACTTTTGAATTGTTTCAACTATAATTTGAGAGACATAAAAATATTGTGCTGACCATTTAAAAATTACAACCTTTTTTGAACATCATCTGTCCATTTTCAGACTCAAAAGTAATTTGACTAACAAACACAATTATAAATAAGATTAATATTTAAGGTTTATTTTTAATACTTTAAAGGGATAGTCCGAAATCCAAGTAATTTTCCTTCTAAATCCCAATTGATTTAGTGCCATAATCCAAACGATTTTCTAATATACTTGACCTATCCTTACCTAACTACTTTTCTATTTTATTTTCACTTCCTTTGACTATCCCAATATATGCTGGGATACTCAAACGAATCGTCACAAGGGGGCCGAGGCTGGAATATTCAAATGAAGCAGCATCAAAAAGGTAGTAGAAAAAAAGAAAAGCAGTTAGATAGTGTAGTTAGGGAACGGTAGGGAATTTTTAATGCAAATATATTAGAAAAAGCTTACATTATGGCACTATATAGATAGGGATTTAGGAGGAAAATTACCTTGGACTTCAGACCATGTTTTTAAGTATTTTTCAGCTCGAAGACTGGCTCAAGCCTGGAAGACATGGACACCACCAAACACCCAGTTTCTTTCCTGAAGATGTTATGCCAGGCCTTTATTGCAGCCATCTATAAATGCTGCTTGCATGCCCAAAAACTTTCTGTACTGAGCTGCTTGTGAACGGTCATGCTGTACAGTTCTTAAATAGGCATTTTACATAAAAGACTGGCTAAAAAGAGTAATCTCCCAACCTTATGCCATGTTCATATGAGATACTAAAGTAATTGACACTACTGTGATTTATCAGATTCTTAACAGTATTAGCTTGATAATATGCAAGGATGATTTTAGCAATGATTTACTGTTATTTATTTAACGCTAACTCAGCCAAACGCTCATTAAGTGTCATCATTTGAATCATACTGTATAATAAAAAATATTCATTTTTGAATTGTGCAGCTTTACCGTCAGCTTTGTGAATAATCAACACAATCCCACTTTACAGAATTCTCATCTACATTATCGCAAACACCTTGGGGAGAAAGCTTTTGTCAAGTGAAACTTTTGCTAGGTCTTTTTGATTTCTCATAAAAAGTAGATCAATAACTTGAGCTCTCGTAACAAATGTAATAGCAACTAGAAAAATTTCAATCTGACCAAAGTAATTGGTTTAACGGCGGTTTGAGAAGATTCATACCGAGTTCCCCAGAGAGATGAGGAAAACAAGAAGACCATTTTCTAATAAATGTCCTAATAATAGTGGTTGAACAGATGTGCAAATCTGCTTTTTTGTGCTTTTTATTGGTTGTGTCAGAAAAAAAGTGCACTTAAAAATAAATGTATTTTGCATGGAAGTTACAGCTGACATAGCTATGCACAAAGTAGTAGAAAAAGGTGAGCTTCTGATCAGAAAACTAAATATCACTTGTGCTCAAGCGTATCTATGGAGAAAAAAAATCCCTGAAAATTCCCCTTCTGCTGTATTCAAGAAAACCTGCCTACAGGTTTTGCTAAAACAAACCAAACACTCATATGTTAAGTTGCTGCAATAGAGAATCAATCCATACCTTCATTTTTGTAAATCTTTTTTTGCGTTCCAAAGTAATCCTCTAATCCAGGGATGTCAAACTCAAATACACAGAAGTCCAAAATGAAAAACTTGGGCAAAGTCGTGAGCCAACCTTGATATTTAATAAAAAATGTCTACAATTGAGGATGTTTTTCCTTATCATCAAATATAATGAAGAGTTTCATATGGAAACAAACTTAAAAGGCTTGTCACACAAAAAAAGTATATTTTAACTAATAGATCTTAGAATAAAATTAGCATATAAACTCAAATGGGCACTCTGAAATAATACAATATGTAAAAAGCATATGGCCCAATGGCTTAATTAAAATATGTAATAACAAAGGATTAAAAACCTTGAAGAATACAGATAATAAAGTATGATGCCAACAAAAGTGCCCCCAAATACAGTATGATAGTCCCACAGTGATTTCCTCCACAGTATAACCCTACTGCACCCCCCAGCAAAGTATGGTGACCCATAATAGTCTCGCATAGTCCTTTATACAGAATAATGGCACCCACATAGTCCTCTATACAGAATAATGGTGTCAGATGGTGACAAGGAACTGAGGGCAGCTACCTCATCCCTCGAACTAGGAGCGCTCTAATTTATCCATGTCCCGCAGATTACTCCAGATGGTGGAGATGCCAACGTCTCATACCTAGCAATGCTTAAAACTTAACCCTTATTTGATCCCTTCCCCATCCAGAGAAGTGGGGGGCCAAAGAGTTTAGGAAAACAACTAGACAGACTAGGGTAAACAGACAGGGATAAAAAAAACTACAATCATGCAAGTACACTCACAAAACAACAGAATGGGAAACATAGGAGGAATAAGAAGGACAAACTAAATGTGAGAGGATGAAGATAAAATGCAAACCAACACCACACAGCAATCTCCAGAAAAACTCTCCAACCGCCTACTCCAAACACTAAACCTTTTCCTTAACCACCAAATCAGGAAGTAGAACGATCACTGGCAACTCCCAAGTGCCAGTGGTGAGCATATATACCAGAGGGAAGTGGCCAACAGTTCAACTGAACTGAATAACCCTTGCCATGACAGAGCAAGAAAAATCTGTACTGTTTAATAGGATGTTGAAGCAGTTCTACTAAGTGCAAGAGTTTGTGTAACCAGACGCCGAAATTTTCTGGCCCCTCACTGTCACAACATTCCTGGGACAAATGGGACCCACACAGTCCTTCATTCAGTATAATTAGCTCCACATAGTCCTCCATACATTATAATGGGTCCCATATAGTCCGCCATACAATATAATAACCCTACATAGTCCTCCATACAGTATAATGGCCCCGCATAGTCCTCCATACAGTATAATGGCCCCACATAGGCCTCGGTATCGCGAGCCAATTATAATCACCCTGAGGGCCAGATATGTCCCACAGGCTAGAGTTTGACATGTGTAATCTAATCAATGTTTACGCTATTGAGCGGCAAGGGCTAGGGTTTGAACCTGCACTTACAGCTCCCCATCCTCTGTCAGCTGTCCTTTGCTCCCTGATAGGTCACTTTTATCTGAGCTACCTGCCCTCACTGGAAATCTTGTGAAGATGCTGTCATCTGTGCAGGTGCAGTCAGAACTTTCTAGTCATCTTCTCAGATGGGGTTGAACGTCCATAGATTCATAGTCGTGCTCTTGCTGCATCATCAAAACATTACTGAGAATGCAGCGCCGCTGTGAGTGATGATAGCTTTGCAAATTTCTGGCAGGAAGGCAGATCATTCAGATAACAGTGACCTGTCAATTAGGTAGTAAAGGATGGCGGCGACCAAAGCACGGCGACTCAGTGGTTAGCACTGCAGCCTTGCAGCGCTGGGTCCTGGGTTCAAATCCCACCAAGGACAACATCTGCAAGGAGTTTGTATGTTCTCCCTGTGTTTGCGTGGGCTTCCTGCCACACTGCAAAGACATACTGATAGGGAATCTAGATTGTGAGCCCTAATGGGGACAGTTAAAATATTGTCTGTAAAGCGCTGTGGAATTAATGGCGCTATATAAGTGCGTAAAATAAATAAAGAGAATATAGAGCTGTAAATGTAGCCCCTGCACTTGCAGTTCATTGACATAAAAGTTGAATAGGAAATTATTTTGGAACACAAAGAAATATTACAAAAAAATTTATGGATTAATTCTCAAATACATCAACCTAACACATGTGTTTGGTTTATGGCGGAAAAACCAATAGACAGGTTCTCTTTAAAGTCAGTGGTAGGGCAAAGTCAGACTGCCATATAAATCAGACAGAGATCGGAAGGCAGTGCCCGGACTGGCTCGACCCGAGCGTGACAGCTTCATGTATTTCTATGCAGCTGTCATGCTCAAGTCAGGAGAGCCGCTGGTCAGTCCGTGCACTGCGTTCCGATCTCGATCCGATTTATGAGGCCATCTGACTGCGCCCTTACACACTTGGGATCCCCTCACATCTGTGTCAGAAGCTCAAAAGACAATGCAGTGGCAGTTATATAAATCCATATGCACTAAGCTTCTCATAGTGGTGATTGTAGGAATGCCAAATTTAATAATGCAATTTATCTCCTATAGTTATATTATTATTCTAATACATAATTTCAGACTTAGTGACTTAAAATAAACTAGTGCTCAAAGGAGGATGATCATTTTAATTAAATAAGTATTACCATAAAGTTCACTGTATCTATCTACAATGAATTATGGATAATCCAGCATCCTCAGGACTTTTGACATGCTGGATTATGTAGAAATGTAAACAATCAAAATCATTAAATATACACAGATACACAGTCATATGCATAAGCTGACGCACAGTATATCCAGTTGTATTTGCTGTAGTGCAGATTTGTTCTTCTTCATGCCCTCCTATTGAGTTTTCTTGTGTGATACTATAATTAATATGCATAATGTACAAAAATGCAACAGAAAATAATACAAAAATGGAAGGAAAAATGCTGTGAGATTAGATCTCTACAGTATGTGAGACAGCACACATTGTAAGAAAGCAGGAGTAACGGCCTGGATGGCAGATATGTGTCATCAAAGTGGTTTGCCTCGGTAATGTAAAGTCTGTACCAGTAACACTAGGTTACTGAAAGGGTTTTAATTTGACTGGATTTTGGGAAAGGGTTTTAGTAGCAACAAAAAAGAGTCTGGTTGGGAAAGGTCGTTCCGTAATCCTGCCCGGCTTACACGCCTAATAACAGCAGCTGGGTTAGATCAGCAGAGTGAGGTTGTGCTGTAGCTGAACAGAGGTGCGTTTGTTTGGTGAACACATTTAACGCGGCTTCAGCTGATACAGGCTGAAATAATGAGATTGGTAAGACTGCTACATTTACTTTGCTTTATGATGTCTGAAGAAAGGGTTGTTCATGTGATTGAATTGTACTGGAGAAAAGCGGTTTCCATTTGGGAGCAGTAAAGTTCATGAATAACAATAAACTATATTCTGGTTTGAGAACACAAAATTGCGCTACAAAGTAAATACGGAGGACCGTAACATTAGAAAGAACCTATACAAAGAATTAGTCCTCCAATCAAATTTTATATAAAAAGTAAATAATTTTATTGAAACACATGATTACAAAAAAAATTTAGAAAAAGGAGATGCAAGCAAACAACAAAAATGGAAAACAAGCCAACACTGAGCAAATAAGTAAATTATGTCCAAAATTAAGTATGAAAATACAGCAGCTTGCAATGATAAACCATGAATTAATGTATAAAAGCAGATATGCTTAACTAGGGAGGGATAAAGAGCAAGATGCAAACAGCTAGATGTAAGAAAGGACATACCGTAAGTAAATATTAGCTGCACCTGTTATGCGCCGCCATCTGAGCAAAAGGTGCAGCTAATACAGTATTTGACCGGTATGATGTCTCCCTGGGGTTTGGTATAAATAGGTGGTCCTTTTAGTCTGTTCCTGATGCACCCCTTTTGAGGAAGAGATTCTCGAAACGCACGTCAAGGAGTACATTGAAGCTGCCTGGACCATAGGTAACTATTCGCACCCTCTAGCTTGTATATACGTATATCTGTGTTATTATGCACTTGCTATTACTTCCATTACCTTGAGCTATGGTGATCAAAGAAATCTTTTTTGTTTTTTTTGGATTCTCCTATTAATTTAATTTTTTTCACTTAGTTTTTTATACCTTTTGTGAAAACTCTTTAAGGAGTTTCCTAACACAAAACCCAGCAAAGTCCAATCTACTTACTTATGTCCTTGCTTACATCTAGCTATTTTCTGGAGATGTAAGACTTGTTTGCATGCTTTTTTGTGCTGATGCTAATGCCAGAAGAAGTTTGGAACACATTAGAGTGTTAGTGACTAGAGATGAGCGACTTTGCCTCCGGGAGGGTCGAGTCGGGTTTCGGACCACTCGACTTTCACAAAAGTCGAGTCGAACGAAATCGTCCGACTATCAGAAAAAGTCGAAGGTCCGACTGAAACACAAAAAGAAATGCAAGTCAATGGGGAAGCAAAGTCGGCAGGGAGTGGAGGACAGTAAACACACCTACAGTGCCCATTTCAATGCCACTGACATAAATTCTTATTACTTAAGCTTGTCAACCTTAATTTACTTTATAATAATAGTAACGCATTAAAAACTGGGGGTTATTTGGCTAAAGTTGTGGGGGGTAAGGCTGGCTTCAGGCTTTCGTGTGCCCCGGGCGAAAGAGTGTCAGTGGGCCCCTTTAACACATACCACAATTCATGATGCTCCGATACGGCAGAGAAATATAGGTATAGTACAATGCCAAATACTTCACTTCCTACATTACATGACTGATATCTATTTTAAATTCTACAATAGCTCAAAAACCGGACAGTATATTCCTCCATACAGTATTATGGCCATCACATAGTGAGCCATACAGAATAATGAGACCCATATATTGCTCCATACAGAATAATTGGTCCCATATAATGTTCCATACAGTATATGATGAGCTCCACATAATGCTACAGTATATGATGGTCCCCATATAATGTGCCATACAGTATAGGACGGTCCCCATAGAGTATAATGAGCCCCACATATTGCTCAATACAGTATAATGAGTTGCATATAAAGCTCCATACAGTATATGATGGGTCCCATATATTGCTCAATACAGAATGGGCTCCATATAATGCTCCATACAGAATAGGCCCCATATGAGCTCCATATGATGCTCCATATATAAAGGGCCCTATATGATGCCCCATAAATAATGAACCCCATATGATGCTCCAGTATATGATGGGTCCCATGGATGATGCCCCAGTGTAATGATGGGCCTATATAATGCTCCATATACAATGGGCCCCATATGATGTTCCAGTGTATAAAGGGCCACGTATATAAGCTCCAGTGTAAGATGTGCCCCATTTATAATGCTCCAGTGTATGATGGGCCCCATGGATGATGATCCACTGTATGATGGGCCTATATAATGCTCCATATAAAATGGGCCCCATATGATGCTCCAGTGTATAATGGGCCCATATATGATGCTCCAGTGTATGATGGGCCCCATTTATAATGCTCCAGTGTATAATGGGTCCCATGGATGATGCTCCAGTGTATGATGGGCCTATATAATGCTCCATATATAATGGGCCTCATATGATGCTCCAGTGTATGATGGGCCTATATAATGCTCCATATATAATGGGCCCCATATGATGTTCCAGTGTATAATGGGCCCCATATATGATGCTCCAGTGTATGATGGGCCCCATTTAAAATGCTCCAGTGTATGATGGGCCCCATGGATGATGCTCCAGTGTATGATGGGTCTATAAAATGCTCCATATATAATGGGCCCAATTTATAATGCTCCAGTGTATAATGGGCCCTATCTATGATGCTCAAGATTATGATGGGCCCCATATATAATTCTCCAGTGCATAATGCTCCCCATATATTGCTCCAAACATTAAAAAAAATGAAATACCTCTCGTCGCTGGGCACTGCTCTACTCTGGACTCCTCAGCATCGCCATCTTCCAGTTCTCTGCACTTGGACTGTTCAGGCAGAGGGCGTACAGACGTGACGTCATTGCGCGCTCTAAGCTGAATGTCACTGTCAGGAAATGCGGAAGACGTCACAGCGGTGGAGCAGGGAGAGGTAAGTATTGCAAGTGCTGGGGCCCTGAGCAAGCAGAGGGGCCCACTCGTGGGCGACGGCACTGGCACAGGGCCCCTCAAAGTACGCCGGTGTCTGTGACGGCGAGTGGGCCCCCCAATGTCAGAGACACCGGCATACTATGAGGGGCCCTGTGCCAGTTCTGTCGCCCACGAGTGGGCCCCCCACCTGCTCAGGGCACCGGCACTTGCCCGGGTGCGCCAGGTGCTGACGCCGGCCCTGGGGGGGGTATAGCCCAGTTAGGGAGGTGGAAAAACTGGCATATGTTGAGGTGTAGGCTGGACGTTCAGCAGCTGCAAATGGAGGAATTGGAGAAGTCGGAGGAAGAGGAGGACAAAGCGATCCATTTTGCTGGCAACCTATGTGTCATCAGGGGAAGGTGGGACAAAATCCTTTGAAACCCAGGCATGGCTCATTTTAATGAAGGTGAGATCACCAACATTTTGGGTCGACAGCCGGGTCCTTCTTTCTATCAGGATTGATCCAGCAGTACTGAAGACTCTTTCTGATAGCATACTACCAGCAGGGCAATCGAGCTCCTGTAAGGCATATTGTGCCAATTCAGGTCAGGTGTCCAGTTTACAGGCCCAGTAGTCAAAGGGGAATGAACTGTGAGGGAGAACATCGAAAGGGGAGGAGAGGTAATTTTGAACCATAGTTGACAACTGCTGTCTCCTGTCTGTTGCAATCGATTCAGTATTACCAGTCGTGTGAGGGGTACTCGAGAAATCAGTCCACAACATGGTCATGAAACCTCTGTCTACAACGCCACTTCAGCTGTGTGCACCACGAACACCTCTTCCATTTGGCCCAGTACGGCTCGTGGTAGAACCTGCACCGCTGCTGTGTGCTGGGAATGCCTCTAACAAACGGTTTACCAGAGTTTCTTGTTTCGTCGCCAATATTAGCTCTAGGTTCTCCTGTGGCATGATGTTCTGTAATTTGCCTTTATAGTGTGGATCGAGGATGCTGGCCAACCAGTAGTCGTCATCCTTAATAATTTTTTCAATGCAGGGGTCCCTTTTTAGGATCCACAAGACATAATCACACATGTGGGCCAATGTTCCAGGTGTCAATGATGCACTGCCAGTGATGGGTGGAGGAGCCCTTTCTGCCAAATCCACATCCCTCCAGTCACGCACAAACCCTGTACCTGACCTTGGCAAGTCAACATTTTCTCTTGCCCCCTGAGAAGCATCCTCCTCCCCAAAATAATCATCCCCCTCATCCTCCTCTTCCTCCACCTCGTCCAGGACAGTTCCCTGAGCAGACAATGGCTGACTGTCTTCAAGGCTTCCCTCCTCCTCCTCCTCTTCCTCCTCTGCTGCAGACGCCTGAACCTTAATGTGCGTCAAAGTTTGCATGAGCAGTCGCATAAGTGGGATGCTCATGCTTATGATGGCGTCGTCTGCGCTTACCAGCCGTGTGCATTCCGCAAAACACTAAAGGACTTTACAGAGGTCTTTCAGCTTTGAGCACTGCACACCTGGTTGAGTTCCACCTTGTTGCAATGTCTATGATTAGGCAGTGCTTGGGGAGGTGGAGCGATCGCTGCAGCCTCTGCATAAGACTGGAGTCTACGGGCGAGCGACGGATGTGCGAGTATAGTCTTCGCACCTTATGGAGCAGGGCTGTTAACTCCGGATAATTATTTAGGAAGCACTGCACCACCAGGTTCAAGGTGTGAGCCAGGCAAGGTATGTGTCTGAGTTTTGCCAGGGCTATGGCCGCCACAAAATTACGGCCGTTATCACTGACTACCTTGCCTGGCTCAAGATGTAGACTGCCCAGCCATGACTCAGTTTCTCGCTGCAAGTAATCGGCCAGTACCTCAGCGGTGTGTCTGTTGTCGCCCAAAGACATCATCTTTAAAACAGCTTGCTGACGCTTACCACTAGCTGTTCGATAGTGGGACACCTCGTGTGCAACACTGGCAGCTGCAGATGGAGTGCTCGTACGACTGCGCTCTGTTGACGAGCTTTAGCTTCTGGAGGAAAAGGAGGAGGAGGAGGGTCGAACGCATACAGCCAACTGTTGCCTATACCGTGGGCTTGGCAGCACTGTCCCACCGCCGCTGTCCCCTGTGGACCCTGCATCCACCACATTAACCCAGTGCGCAGTGATGGACATGTAACGGCCCTGGCCATGCCTACTGGCCCATGCATCTGTTGTGAGGTGCACCTTTCCACTCACTGATTGTTTGAGTGCATGGACAATGCGGTCTTTCACATGGAGGTGGAGGGCAGGGATGGCTTTTCTAGAAAAGAAGTGCCGACTCTGTGGGACAGCGTAGGCCATGAGCTCTCGGATCGCTGCGCTTTCAACCAATCGGAAGGACCTCATCTCTAATGAGATCAGTTTGGCAATGTGGGCGTTCAAAGCCAGTGTACGCGGATGAGAGGATGAGTACTTTCTTGTCCTACTCAGAGTGATTGCTAGTGTGAGCTGGACTTGAGAGCTGCATATGGGGAACTAGCGGTGGACATGGCACACTGAGAGGGGGTTGGTGATGGTGGTGGTGGTGGTGATGGCCTAGATTCAGTCTTGGGTTGCAAAAACATTGTGATTCCCTGACTGCTTTGGCCTTGCGACGACACCTCAACATTTCTTGCTGGTGGTGTGCTAACCGGTGGGCTTACAGTGAGAGAAGCGATGTAGCGTTGCTGGCTACCTTCAGTCGAAGCAGGTGCACATGTGCCACCTGAGGTATTGTAGTCCGTCCACGCTTGCAAGTGCATGGTGTTTAAATGTCTAAGCATGCAACTGGTATTCAAATTTCGGAGATTTTTCCCTCTGCTAAAGGTCCTTCCGCACTTCTTACAGATAACCTTTGCCTCATCAATAGGATTTTTGTCAAAAAAGTGCCACACTGCACTCTTCTTATTATGGGATAAATTTTCAGGGCTTGCACGCTGTGCTAATTTGACCGTCTGGCCAAGCTGTACTGCAACTCTTTTTGTTTTTTTTAACATGTTTTTGGACTGCTACGGGCCTGCCAGATAACCGCAGCTGCGATGTCGATGCCTGCTGCGGATCCTCCTCCTCTTCTGAGCTATTGCCAGCGGCACCCTTTTCCCTCCATGGATGCCAATCCGGGTGAACAACTGGTCATTCCTTCACCTCCTCTTCAATTTCATCTGCACCTTCCTCTGTGTCACAATGTAAGGTGGTAAAGTATGTGGGAAGGGGCACCTGAGTTTCATCAGGGTCAGATTCTGGCTCAGTAGACTGTGAGGGCAATGTAGTGCTCTGGGTGAATGTACCAGCAGAATCATATAGCAGTGGCTGTGCATCAGTGCACTCCATGTCATATTCATCTTGGACTGGGGAATTCAGGATTTGACTTGATAACTCAGGCATGGTATGTGAAAAGAGCTCCATGGAGTAATCTGAAGTGTGGCTTGCCGCATCCTTCACTTTTGGTGGGGGTGAAGGACACAAGGAAAGGTGTTGTTCCTGACTAGGTGCCTGCACTGACGACTCAGTGCTTGCATTTTTTTAAACTTCAGAAGAGGAGGCGATAGAGCTGGAGGCTGTTTCGGCAATGTACCGTATTTTCCGGCGTATAAGACGACTTTTTAACCACTGAAAATCTTCTTAAAAGTCGGGGGTCGTATTATACGCTGGGTACGGACCAATCATCATATGGTGGGGGGAGTGGTCCCGATAACAAAGGGAGGGGGCTTCTCACAGGGAAGGTTTTGGAGTATCCCCCTATTACCTCATTGTGTCAGCCATGCTCTCTGCGGGTCTCTGTTCTGGGGGGCGGTGGCGGCTCCTCTTTCAGCAGCGTGGGGGCTCAGTGCTGGGGGACGGCGGCTGCTCTTTGTACAGAGTCAGGGCTCTGTAGGCATTTCCTCAAATCCCGGAGGCCCCGGCAGCTCCATTGCTGCGATGTGGTGGCCTCCGAGAAAATGGCCGCTGCATGCTCAGATTCAGCTCTCGTCTCAAGATGTCGGGAGACGAGATCTGAAACTGAGCAGGCGCCGCCCCAGCAGCCATTTTCCCGGAGGCCACCGCATCACAGCAATGGAGCTGCCGGGGCCTCTGGGCTTTGAAGAAATGCAGGCAGAGCCCCGACTCTGCACAAAGAGCCGCCGCCGCCCCTAGCAGAGCCCCCATGCTGCACAAAGAGGAGCCACCACCGCCCCAGCACATAGACGCGCAGACAGCATCTCTGATACAATGAGGCAATAGGGGGATACTCCCAACACCTTATGCAGATTGGTCCGCACCCGCCCTATAAGATGACACCCGGCCTATAAGAAGACCCCCCACTTTTAAGAAGATTTTATATTTTAACTGGAAAAGTTAGGGGGTCATCTTATACGCCCAGTCGTCTTATACACCGGAAAATACGGTAAGCCAAAAGCTGCTCTGATGCTCCGTCTTTAAAAGCGGTTTACCTACTCCCATAAAAGGGAGCCTTCCAGGCCTTCTGGAGCCAGACGATGGTGCAGGCTCAACACCTTCTGCCTTAGGTGCTATCGTGCTTTTCGCACTACCAGCAGATGCACCACCACCACCATCAGTGCCAGCTGGCCCCCCCCGCCCACGTCCACAGCCTCTTCCACCATACTTCCTCATGTTTGGGAAAATGTACCAAAAATACCAGCAGATATATGGTACTGTATCAGAAGCGTACAGCTGTATATGGTGAAGGGGACAATTTAAATCTCCGTATATATTTACGGAGTCACACACAGACACTCTCTCAGTATGGATTTGACCGGAATACAAAAGGCAGCAAAAAGGGTATTGTATCAGAAGATACCAGGTGTATATAGTATAGGGTAAAATTTAAATCTCCGTATATATTTCCGGAGTCACACAGACGCTCTCTCAGTATGGATTTGACCATAATACAAAAGCCAGAAAAAAGGTACTGTATCAGAAGATACCAGGTGTATATAGTATAGGGTAAAAATTAAATCTCCGTATATATTTCCGGAGTCACACACAGACGCTCTCTCAGTATGGATTTGATCGTAATGCAAAAGGCAGCAAAAAGGGTATTGTCTCAGAAGATACCAGGTGTATATAGTATACACTGTGTACAGAATTATTAGGCAAATGAGTATTTTGATCACATCATCCTTTTTATACATGTTGTCCTACTCCAAGCTGTATAGGATGAAAGTCAACTGCCAATTATGTAAATCAGGTGATTTGCATCTCTTTAATGAGGAGGGGTGTGGTCTAATGACATCAACACCCTATATAAGGTGTGCTTAATTATTAGGCAACTTCCTTTCCTTTGGCAAAATGGGTCAGAAGAGAGATTTGATGGACTCTGAAAAGTCAAAAATTGTGATATATCTTGCAGAGAGATGCACATTCTTGAAATTGAAAAACATTTGAAGCGTGGTCACCGAACAATCAAGCGATTCATGGCAAATAGCCAACAGGGTCGCAAGAAGTGTGTTGATAAAAAAGGCGCAAAATAACTGCCCATGAATTGAGGAAAATCAAGCGTGAAGCTGCCAAGATGCCATTTGCCACCAGTTTTGACATATTTCAGAGCTGCAACGTTACAGGAGTATCAAAAATCACAAGGCGTGCCATACTCAGGGACATGGCCAAGGTAAGGAAGGCTGAAAAACGACCACCTTTGAACAAGAAACATAAGATAAAACGTCAAGACTGGGCCAAGAAATATGTTAAGACTGATTTTTCTAAGGTTTTATGGACTGATGAAATGAGAGTGACTGTTGATGGGCCAGATGGATGGGCCCGAGGCTGGATCAGTAAAGGGCAGAGAGCTCCACTCCGACTCAGACGCCAGCAAGGTGGAGGTGGGTACTGGTATGGGCTGGTATCATCAAAGATGAACTTGTGGGACCTTTTCGGGTTGAGGATAGAGTGAAGCTCAACTCCCAGACCTACTGCCAGTTTCTGGAAGACACCTTCTTCAAGCAGTGGTACAGGAAGAAGTCAGTATCGTTCAAGAAAAACATGATTTTCATGCAGGACAATGCTCCATCACATGCATCCAAATACTCCACAGTGTGGTTGGCCAGTAAAGGTCTAAAAGAAGAAAAAATAATGACATGACCCCCTTGTTCACCTGATCTGAACCCCATAGAGAACCTGTGGTCCCTCATAAAATGTGAGATCTACAGGGAGGGAAAACAGTCCACCTCTCGGAACAGTGTCTGGGAGGCTGTGGTGGCTGCTGCATGCAGAAAAAGCGTACTGTATCAGAAGCGTACAGCTGTATACAGTGTAGGGGTAATTGTAAATCTCAGTATATATTTCCGGAGTCACACACAGACGCTCACAGGCTCAGTATGGATTAGACCAGAATATAAAAAGCAGAAAAAGGGTACTGTATCAGAAGCGTACAGATGTATACAGTGTAGGGGTAATTGTAAATCTCCGTATATATTTCCGGAGTCACACACAGACGCTCACAGGCTCGGTATGGATTAGACCAGAATATAAAAAGCAGAAAAAGGGTACTGTATCAGAAGCGTACAGATGTATACAGTGTAGGGGTAATTGTAAATCTCCGTATATATTTCCGGAGTCACACACAGATAGTCAGCATGTATTTGTCCTTGATACCAGCCGGTACACAGTAGTGTGTGAGGAGCGTACAGCTCCATACGGTGTGGGAAAAAATGAACGCTCGGTAACTGTGCAGAAAAAAAGAATAAAAGTATTTGTGATGTGTAAAAAGCAGTCTGCACAGCAGTGTACACACAGCAATACAGCTAGCAGGCAGCCTAATAACCAGCGCTGCTGCACACAAGAAAATCCTCCCCTGTCACTGCACACTAACTGTACAGCACAATTGCTATCAGCACTAGCACATAAGAACTTCTCTTTCCTGCCCTAACTCTCTCCCTACTGATAAACAGCGTCAGCAACCTCTGCCTACTGTTAAGATCGGCAGAAGTAAGATGGCAGTCGGCGGTCAGGGCTTTTATAGACACTATGACGTCCCCCAAAACAAGCCAATCACTGCAATGCCCTTTTCTAAGATGGTGGTGGACGCTGCCCATGTCATCTCGTTGCCCACAGTGTGCGTTCTTGCTCATTGGCTGAAAAAAAGGCGCCTGAAATCATCCGGGAAAACCGACTTTGGCGCTCGGGTCGACGACCGCATGGCCGACTTCATGCTACGGTCGGGTTTCGATCGGCAAAACCCGACTTTGGCGAAAGTCGGAGACTTTTGAATCTGACCGACCTGTTTCGCTCAACTCTATTAGTGACTTTTTGTGCACTATGCTCCTCAGTACCTGGCAACTCTACTGGTCTGCCACTTCGTGACTAAGTTCAGGCGGTTCCTAAATGCATCAATTCAAGGTCTCACCAACTGACTTGCTACAATGGTGGCATGATATTTCATTACCACGTGCAAATTCACTGAGCTCTTTACGAGCCATTTTGTACACCTGTGGCAATGGGACTGAATGAAAAAATTTAATTTAATAATGAAGAGCTGTGTCCCAATAATTTTAGCCATATAGTGTAAGGGTATGTGCACATGTTGAGTATTTGCTGCAGATTTTCTCCACTATAAACCACACTGTTTATATAAAGAAATGCTGCAAATATTTAGGCATTTGATGCATTTTCAGATGAATTTTTTTATACTTTTTTTCCCCATTCATTGCAAATCTGCATGGCAAAAAGGCACCAAATCTGAAACGTGAGCAGAAGCCCTTAAGCTCCTGAAAGCCTGCTGTCCACTGCCAGTTGTAATTTGACTTGCTCCAGGAGAACTTCTCAGCCTCCTGCTTTTACTCCCTGTACAGGGGTTAAAGGGTGAAGGTCATGGCAACCTTGGGATCTGGAAAACTGAGTAACTAGCACCAAGCCTGTAGCGCTTAGAGCTTTCAAGTGACCACGAACAGTGCTCCCATTACACTGTCTCACTCAGAAAAAGAACACATTTCCTACCAAATAACGATACACTCACTGTGCTGTTAAATTTATCTTGAGAATTCAGAAAACAGACCAGCTGACTGTATGAATCTCAGTTTCCAGGCTCGCTGTAACATATGGGTAGCATCAATATTTTACAAATTCTCCAAATCATAATTTTGATAAAGTTAATGAGTTATATTCACAACATTGTGCTCATTTCTTGGGCATATGTAATAACAACGCTGGCTTTTGTCGCTCTGAAAACACTTATGTTATTCAAATGATTGCAATTTATCAAGGATATTGGTTGTTGTCAAGTCATGAGATGAATTATGAGTGTGATATCTTGCCATCCACATAATGTATTAAGGTCCTCATTGAGAATGTATCTATCTAATGTATCCATAGGATGACACATGTGGGGGTAATAATAATGTGCTAATATTTGATGTACAAACAGTATCAATAATGCTTGTTCCACGTGTGGCATCTCCAGCATTAATGTTATATCCTCATTTCCATTCTAAGCTAAAAGCCCTGTTTGTCATTGTGCCAGGGTCTTCTTAATTTCATACACATGATTAAAAGATTTACATATAAATGAACATTAACAGTTTGATCTCTACCCCTAGAGTATTCATTAAAATTAAATCTTATTAAATAACAAGAATTGTAAACTTAAGTTCAGACTTGTGTTCCAGTTTTTTTGCGGTGAGCACTAACATCAGGAAAAAAAAATAGCTTTATAGAATTTCTTTACACGGACTGGGTAATTTTCACTGGCCAATGTCGTGTAAGATATAACAAATACTGAATAACCGGAGGCTTAAATTAAATAGCAAGAAATGCGCAAAGAATGAAAATGTGCAAACTTGTCCACTCAAGAGCCATTACTGCCACTCGGAACATGGCACAGTGAGGGGCGTACAAGTAGGAAGGTAGAATTTATTTGCAATGGAAGACGGTTATTTTTAAGGAAATTCTCTGCTGTTAGAATGCTAAAGTGGCACTGATAACATGTTTCATGCATATTAAAATATAGAGCATTAACTTTAAAGTGTTCTACTGTGGTAAAGAGAAACAAGCTGCCATACCAACTTTCCCCTGAACTTAATTCATGTTGTGAGAGCCTTAGGCCATGTTCACACAACAGTACTTGGCTCAGTATTTCACATCAGTATTTGCAAGCCAAAACCAGGAAAGGAACAATCAGAGGAAAAGTATAATAGAAACATGTTAACCCACTTCTGGATTTTTCACCCACTCCCAGTTTTGGTTTATAAATACTGATGTGAAATACTGACCAAAAACTGAATGTGTGAACGTGGCCTTAAAGTGAAATCTCTATTAGGCCTGAGTAAGTCCCATTGGTTTTGATTTAGCTATACAAGCATTGCCACTATCCTTTAATTTGTGAGATTCATCTGGTTGGGACATTATCAGAATAAACCTTTACATCTGTACAGTAGATCAGTGTTGTCAAACTTATGGCCTGTGTCATCCTACTTCCCCACTATAAAACACATCTAGCTAAAAGTATAAACAGCAAAGCTGCATTACAGGGGTTTTCCTGGCCAGGTATAAAATTAGGAAGGGAGTCTAATATAGTGAATCCTAACACTGTGTAATATACTCACTGTTAGGCCGGGGTCACACTAGTGATGAATACGGACGAGTGCAATATGGTTAAACATCGCATAGCACTCAGACCAATGTTAATCAATGGGGCAGCTCAGCCAAGTCTTGGCTCACTCGCACCCATATAAGTCTATGGGTGCGAGTGACACAGAGCACACCACTCGGATATCATCCGAGTGCTGTGCGATATACCCTGACCCTGGCAATGGAGGAGATGGAGAAATTAGTTTCTCTGCCTCCTCCACAGCTGTGCTCCGATCCGCTCTGTGTGAGAAGCTCAGAGCACAGTCGCATGACACTCGGCTCCCGCTCGCAGCAGAGAAGGAGCCGAGGGTCATTAGTATATCGCATCGGATGCTCTTGCATCGGATGCCATAGGCAAGTGAGACCCCGGCCTTAGGATTCTGCTACGTTTGACAGTTCATACACAAGAAAACAGGGAGTAACTTCCATTCATAAAAAAAATGGTACACCTGGGTGCGTCTTATATTCCGGTGCGTCTTATAGTGTGAAAAATATGGTGATTTTTATTAGACATATATCTTAAAAATTGACATATAACAAATATGACATACAGTATATGCAGACAGAAGCATAAGCAAGATACAGGTGTCAATATAGTACATGTCACATTATATACATATTTGGGTTGGAGAACAACATTAGAAGTCAACTCAAGACAGCTAGCACAAGTATCCATCAAATGCGGCATATACCAAGGTGATGCACTGTCCCCATTGCTGTTCTGCATAGGCTTGAACCCCCTCAGTCAGATAATTACAGAGTCTGGCTATGGATACAAGTTCAAGAGTGGAAGCACCATCAGCCACCTCCTCTACATGAATGACATCAAGCTGTATGCGAAAAATGAACGAGACATCGATTCACTGATCCACCTGACACGGATCTACAGCGAAGACATCGGGATGTCCTTAAGACTGGAGAAGTGCGGCCGGTTGGTAATAAAGAGAGGCAAGGTTGTTAAGACTGATGGAGTGGAATTACCAGCAGGGCACATAGCAGATGTACAGACATGCTACAAGTATCTCGGCATCCCACAGGGATACGGTAACCATGATGAGGAGGCAAGGAAAGCAGCAACATCCAAATACTATCAAAGGGTAAAACAGGTCCTGAAGAGCCAGCTCAATGGGAAGAATAAGATTCGTGCCATCAATACATATGCTCTGCCAGTTATCAGATACCCTGCTGGCATTGTGTGCAGACCTAAAGAAGAGATGGAAGCTGCAGATGTGAAGACACGAAAGCTCCTCACAATGCATGGAGGTCTCCACCCTAAGTCTGGCACCCAAAGATTGTATACCAACAGAAAGGAGGGTGGTCGAGGCTTGATAAGCATCCAAGCCACCGTCACGGATGAAACAAGGAGTATCCAGGAATACATCAGAAGAATGGTGCCAAAAGATGACATGCTGAGAGAAAGCCTAAGACAACAACAACAACAGGTCTGGAAGGAAGAACAGGACCATGAAGTATCATGGCAAGACAAGCTGCTGCATGGGATGTACCATCGACAGATAATGGAGGCGGCTGACATGGAGAAATCCTACCAATGGCTGGAAAAAGCTGGACTCCAAGACAGCACCGAGGCACTAATAATAGCGGCACAAGAGCAAGCACTAAGTACCAGATCCATAGAAGCAGGAATATACCACATAAGACAAGACCCAAGGTGTAGACTATGCAAAGAAACCTCAGAAACCATCCAACACATAGTGGCAGGATTCAAAAACATATCCACCATACCATGGATGGTAGAAAAAAAGGCATGTACATTATGATGTTGATAAAATTTCAATTTTATTGATAATTACAAAAATCAAAGAACAAAAAAACACCAACAAGGGACATACAAAAAAGTCATGGGGATATGATTGTCCACAAAGATGTCCAAAGAAAAATAATAACAATACAGCAATAACATGTATACAAGAAATTATCACTACAGATTATTTTCAAAATCATGCAAAATAAATATTTCAAGTATTGGCAGATAAAGTGCTATGTGCAGTATATGAAATACTCCTTGAACAATGTTCACATTAAATGGTATTATAATTCCCACTAGTATACTCCTATAGAGAACAGTGTATTTCAAATTTACCGGATACCCATCTCAAAAATACTGCTACATTAACATGTAGGGGGTGGCCTAGGGGGTGGCCGTGGGGAATCGATTTCCACCTTCATGTAAGTAGTAGGATTTATATCCTTTTGATGTTATTATTTAGCATTCAGCATGTTGTCTAGTTAATTGTCATTACAGGGGAACCTTTGATATAGGTAGTGAGTGATTTGCAATATATAATTTCCCCTGGGGAGTATGCCAGCATATGAAATGCAACATTTTCATGTGAGCAAATTGCATTTTGCACTCATTATTTATTAGAGCATTACCCTGGATGGGAATATAAGGAAGAGGAAATAAAACTTCCTGTGATCAATTGAATATATTTTCTATATTGCACATAGCACCTTATCTGGTGATACTTGAAATCTCAGTAGGTTTTCATTATTAAAATACCGTATTTTTCGGACCATAAGACGCACTTTTTTCCCCCAAAATTTTGGGGGAAAATGGGGGTGCTTCTTATGGTCGCAACATACCGAAAAGTCAGGTGGCTGCGGTGCTCCCAATGCAGCTTCGCTGCGTTGCGGTGGTGGTGTCGGGGCAGCAGCGAGGCTCTGTGCTGCGTCGGGGGCTCCGCCGGCATTTCGCAGCTGCGACGAGGTTCCAGTCTGAAGGAAGGGCGCCAGGGGCCTCCGGTGGCGGTCCCGAGGGGCTCTAGGCTGCGTGGGGGGATCCGCCAGCATTTCGTCCTAGTCGGAAAACCCCCCGCAGCTGCGACGCGGTGTCGGGCTGAAGAATGGCCGCCAGGGAGCTCCGGCAAGATGGCCGCCGCATACTCTCATTCAAATCTCAGCAATGAGATCTCTTCCCGAGATCTCATCTTCCGAGATCTCAGGACAAGATCTCGTTGCCGTGATTTGAATGAGAGTATGAGGCGGCCATCTTGCCGGAGGCCCCTGGCGGCCATTCTTCAGCCCGGCACCGCGTCGCAGCTGCGGGGGGCTTTCCGGCTAGGACAAAATGCCGGTGTAGCCCCCCAGGCAGCCCAGAGCCCCCCTGCTGCCCGGACACCACCACCGCACCACAGGCTGCATTGGGACCGCCACCGGAGGCCCCTGGCGGCCTTCCTTCAGCCCGGCACCGCGTCACAGCTGCGGGGGTCTTTCCGGCTAGGATGAAATGCCGGCGGAGCCCCCACGCAGCCCAGAGCCCCGCTGCTGCCCCAACACCACCACCGCACCGCAGGGAAGCTGCATTGGGACCGCCACCGGATTTGTGAGTATATGGCCACCCCACAGTGCCCAACCACCCCACAGAACACAGCCACCCCACAGAGCACAGCCACCCCACAGAGCACAGCCACCCCACAGAGCACCACTACCGCACCAGCCTGGACCACCGAACGACCCCAGTGACCACTCCTCTACCTTTGCTGATCTGGTAAGCTGAATTCGGACTGTAAGACGGACCCCCATTTGACACATTATTTTTTTTCCCAATTTTCCTTCTGAAAATTTGGGGTGCGTCTTATGGTCCGGTGCGTCTTATAGTCCGAAAAATACGGTACATGCAATTAGTAGGATGTTGATCCACTTGTTGATGCCAAAATTCTGCATGTAACATTCTGTTTACTCTCATGTTAATGTAGCAGTATTTTTGAGATGGGTATCCGGTCAGCACGGTGGCTCAGTGGATAGCACTACAGCCTTGCAGCGCTGGAGTCCTGGGTTCGAATCCCACCTAGGACAACATCTGCAAGGAGTTTGTATGTTCTCCCCGTGTTTGCGTGGGTTTCCTCCGGGTTCCCCGGTTTTCTCCCACACTCCAAAAACATACAGATAGGGAATCTAGATTGTGAGCCCCATCGGGGACAGCGACTATAATGTGTGCAAACTGTAAAGCGCTGCGGAATATGTTAGCGCTATATAAAAATAAAGATTATAAAGATTATATAAAAATAAAGATTATTTATCCAGTAAATTTGAAATACACTGTTCTCTATAGGAGTATACTAGTGGGAATTATAATACCATTTAATGTGAACATTGTTCAAGGAGTATTTCATATACTGCACATAGCACTTTATCTGGCAATACTTGAAATATTTATTTTGCATGATTTTGAAAATAATCTGTAGTGATAATTTCTTGCATACATGTTATTGCTGTATTGTTATTATTTTTCTTTGGACATCTTTGTGGACAATCATATCCCCAAGACTTTTTTGTATGTCCCTTGTTGGTGTTTTTTTGTTCTTTGATTTTTGTAATTATCAATAAAATTGAAATTTTATCAACATCATAATGTACATGCCTTTTTTTCTACCATCCATGGTATGGTGGATATGTTTTGAATTTTCTGTTGAGGTGATTCAGTTGCAGTCATTTAGGACATTTTGATATGTACATAGTGGCAGGATGCAAAATGCAATCAGGAACAGCGTATATTGAACGCCACAACCAAATAGCAGGAATTTTATACAGAAACTTCTGCACAACATATGGGCTAAGTCCTCGTAAGACCAGGTGAGAGCCCCAGAAAAAGTGGTGGAGAATGAAAGGGCTAAAATCCTGTGGGACTTCAAGATCCAGACGGATAAGCAGGTGTTGGGTAACCAACCAGACATTGTCATAGTAGACAAGGATCAGACGACAGCAATGATAGATGTGGCAGTGCCAAGTGACAGCAACATCAGAAAGAAGGAATATAAGAAGCTGGAGAAATACCAGGGCCTCAAAGGAGAACTGGGGAAGATGTGGAAGGTGAAGGCAACATTGATTCCAGTGGTGATAGGAGCACTTGGATCAGTGACCCCTAAGTTGGAAGAATGGCTACAACAGATCCCAGGAGCAACATCTGAGCTCTCTGTCCAGAAAAGCACAATGCTGGGAACAACTAACATCCTGCACAGAACCCTAAAACTCCCAGGCCTCTGGTAGAGGACCCAAGAATGAGAAAGGACAACAAAAGACCACCCCCAGTGGGGGTGAGAAGGAAGTTTTTTTTGGGGGTTGGAAAGAGATAAACATATGATGGAATCCAATGAAATATAATTCCTAATGTAGTATAGGAGTCTGTATATTATACCACACATATTTAGATTCCCATCATCACATAACATTATGTCAGTACAGATACACACCATGTAAACCAATCAGTAAGGTAATTCAGTGTGACTGCATTGCATTGGGGCTGCTAAGGTACTTGGTCCACGTGGGTGGCAGATGGCTAAGAGATATTGGGAAACAGTATCTGTAGTTCTGTTTTAAAGGGATCATCATTGTCATGTTTTTTCAATACATTATCATATACAGACTCCTATACTACATTAGCAGTTCTATTTCAATGGATTCCATTATATGTTTATCTCTTTACAATATATATATATATATATATATATATATATATATATATATATAGCATGTACTATATTGACACCTGCATCTTGCCTATGCTTTTGTCTGCATATATGTCCTATTTGTTATATGTCAATTTTTAAGATATACCGGTATGTCTAAGAAACATTACTGTATTTCTATGGATGGACTAAGTTACTCCATGTTTTCTTGCTTAGGAACTGTAGTACAGGAGTTTCCATAAGAATATATACAAGTACTTAAGATCTTTTTGCATATGGCATAGGGACCATAGAGAAATCGGTGTTTGAATTGATATGCAATTAGCCCAAAGAGCTATTTGTACATCTGAAGTCTTTGTCACTCCAGCTCCATTCTCTGTTCAGCACCGACCCTACTGCTTAACTGACAGCCTATATACTAAGTGACTTCAGGCAAAGGAGTCAAGTAGGATGTGGCTCACTGGGTGGGAAATAGACTTGGAGTGATAGAGGCTTCAGATCTACAAATTCATTCTTCAGCCTCATTAATATATCAATTGAAACGTAGATTTCTGAGTAATGGAAGAATGGACAGTCTCCCTATCGTTTAGTGGAAACCGGGATCCCAAATACAAAATGTCAGGGTAGTAGCAAGTAACAACCCACCCCCGACAGTATAGCACCAACTCCAGTGTACATGGAAGCAAAAAGGAGGACCAGGAGCAATAGGTGCAATTAAGTAAAAAGACAAAGTTTATTAGACAATATATAAAGGTAAAAAAGTCACATAGCACATAATATAGTAACAGTAACACCAAGACGATGCAGAGAAACACAAGGTTACCCAGTCAGGAGGTAAAAATCCAAATATATATATATATATATATATCAAGTGATCAATATAGCAACAATGTGAGTCACAAGGCAAGCTAAGAAATAAAGTCTCCTGAGAGAAGCCATGCAAAAGCCAACACCATGGCTAAAGGCAAAATAGTAAAGCTTACCAATGACTTAGCTGGGCGACTGAGGACCGAATATGAAGATCCCGAAGCGAGTTTCGCAGTGACAAAGCACCGCTTTCTCAAGGGGATACCTCATGTGTCCCAACAGGACCTTAAAATAGCTCCAATTACCCGATCACATGGTCAAAAACGACTAATCACAGTAGCGCACTCGACGCATGCGCACTGTGGCCAACAGGTCCTATACTGCGGGACAGAGCATTACACATCAGTGTGCATGCGCGGGGAGAAAGAAAGTCCCCAGACGTTCACCCGAGGCTAAGGCTAGGCTCACATTTATATATATATATGCACAGCGTATCATCTGCATACATAAACGCATGTTTACGCAGTGTTTTTTTATCCGCGTCATCATACAAGAGGCGAAAAAAACACTGCGTGTGTATGCGTTTTTTGCATGCGTTTGCGTTGTTTATGCGCATGCGTTCGATATGACAGACACCAAAAGGGCGTGTACCATGAAGAACACATGCGTATCAAACGCATCCGTATGCATGTCCTTGCATACCAATGCGTTCCCATAGACAATAATGCGTTGTTTTGACGCTTTCATCCATATGCGCTGTGGTACACCAAAGGGGGTCTTGCTGGATGGGAGATATATTTCTCCTAGCAGACTGAAGTTTGGTCAGGATTTTTCCTGATCACAAGGACCTGTGATGAGGTCATAGTCACGTGATCAGGTCAGCTGACGTGTACCTCACCTGAGGGTGTGGACTAGGCCTATTTAACAAGGAGCTGTTGTAGTATGTGGGTGTGGAAGGAAGGAGTTTGGCTGGAGTCAGCCTGGAAGAAGTGATTTCTGGTACAGTGTGTCAGTGTGCACAAGGAAGCAAGTACCAGACCACCCGGAATGGCACCTGGCGGTCCCTGCTGGCCTGCAACCGCTTAGTTAAGCCCGTCCCAACAAGGGTGAGTCTGGGACCAGTGGTTCTCCAAACTGGAGTATGTTATGTTCTATTTTTGATTTTTGTTATCTGGACTTTTGAACCCGTTATTAAAACCACTGAACTTTGAATTGAAAGCCTGTGTGTTTGCCTCATTACTGCGGCCCGGCCCCTGCCTACCAGAGCGGATCCCTACAATTGGTGGCTTGAATGCGGGCAACGCAGTGAGGTCAGGCTGTGTTTTTTTTTTCCTCTGCATGACAGTCGATGTCCTGTGAGAAAAAAGTAACGCAAAACCCGGTGGAGAACTGTCCGGAGATGGAGAGCACGGTAAAGATGCTGGTGGAGGCCATGCGACAGCAACAGCAGGCTATACAGCAGCAACAGCAGGCTATGCAGCAGCAGGAGGCTATACAGCAGCAGGCTATGGAGCAGCAGCAGATACTGAGTCGACAGCAACAGGAAACAAACAGTCTTCTGATGCAGCACATCACAGCGCCGCAGACAGCAGGAGCTGCCCCAGGACGTCAGGATGTCCGGAAAGCGGTACGCACAGCGATTCCTAAAATGGAAAAATCAGATGACGTCGAGGTGTACCTGGAGATGTTTGAAGGCGTGGCTGAGAGGGAGAGACTACCCCGGGACCAGTGGGCAGAAATCGTGGCTCCGTTTTTGGCTCCAGGGCCCGCGAAAGCCTATAGGGACCTACCCCCCGAGCAACAGAGAGACTATGAGATCGTCAAGGGTGAGATACTTGCACGTCTTGGGGTAAATGTTTTGGTCCGGGTCCAGCGGGTACACCAGTGGAAGTTTTCCCCTTCCGAGCCAGCTCGGTCCCAGTACTATGATTTGATACACCTGGTAGAAAAATGGTTGCAGCCGGAGGTGTTGTCACCCAGCGCTATGCTGGATCGTATAGTAACTGATAAATTCTGGAGAACTTTGCCCCACACCCTGCAAACATGGGTTGGACAGGCAGCCCCTACTGATGGTCTCCAGATGGTAGACCTCATTGAAAGATATGGGGCTACCAAGGAGATACAGGGAGAGACTACCCGGAAGGTAATGAGTAAATTCCCCAAACCTTCACCTGCCGCTCGGCGAGCAGAGACCCGGAAGGCCGCCCAGGACGGGTCGGGGGACGAAAGGGGCCCCATAATCTGTTGGCGGTGCCAAGAACCAGGACATGTGAGAGCTGATTTCCCCCACCTGACTGAGCCCATGGACACAAACTTTGGGTACTATCAGTCTCACTATGCCAAACAAATGTGTGCAGTGAGCAAACCAGCGGGACCCAGTATGAACCATTTGTGTAAAGTGGAGGTGGAGGGTAACCCTGCGGTGGCTCTACTGGACTCAGGTAGTCTCGTGACCCTAATACGAGCCAGCCATGTCCAAATCAGCGAGTATACTGGTCGGAAAATGGGTGTGTTGTGTATACATGGGGACCTAAAACATTATCCTACCGCCCTGGTGATGATAAACACACCAGCGGGGAGGAGGTGCCACGAGGTGGGGGTGGTGGTTAATTTGCATTATGAGGTAATAATGGGGAGAGATTTTCCGTTATTTTCTGTGCTTTGGCCTGTAATTACCTCTCCCACAGAACAGTCGTCAGCACCAGTGGCAACCAGGTTACATTCTACAGAGATCGGGCATGAACCTGGTGGCCCAGAGGAAGATGTGCTGGCGGTAGGAGTATCTGTGCCTTCGGTGGAGGAGGAAAACCCCTCTCCTATAGAAGTGTTAGCTGGGGAGGTGGAAAACTTGCCACCAGGACCAGAATTGTCAGACTTAAATGTGGCAGGTGACAATTTTGGTACGGCGCAACTCCGGGACCCTACGTTGGCTCGAGCCCGGGAAAATGTACTGGTTGTCAATGGGGAACCCCAACACCCCGGGGCAGCTACAGTATTTCCCCGATTTGAGCTGAACCAAGATTTGCTGTATCGGGTTGAGAAAATCATGAAGGAACTCTGCCACTTTTTAAGTGTTAAACAGTTGCGCACATCGGTCTATCATCCCCAAACAGACGGTTTGGTAGAAAGGTTCAATAAGACCCTGAAGAATATGTTGAAAAAAGCAGTCTCTAAAGATGGTAAGGACTGGGATCTCTGTTATGTTTCGGTAGCTGAGGAGTGCAGGTAAAAAAGGGAATACACCAGAGCAGTTGGAATCTATGGGATTGCAGTACCCTGACTAACCACCACAACTAGAGGCAGCCGTGGAGCGTTCCTACGTTGGTCCTAGACGCCTCGTCACAGCCTGAGAAACTAACTACACCTAAAGATAGAAATAGGAAAGCTATCTGCCCCGGAGCAGAACCCCAAAGATAATAGAAAGCCCCCAAACATGTAATGGCGGTTAGACAAGAGGAAATACTGACACAGAAAGAAAATAGAATGAGCAAACGCTGGGGCCCAAACTATCTAAATAGAAAAGGACAGGAAGGGTACTTACTGCAATCCCAGAAAACCCTGAAAAACACCAACTCTACTAATTTCAAAATCACCTGAGATCACACGACCTCTACCACCTAAATTAGCTCTCTGGTGTAACAAAATCAAAACAGCAGTCACTGAAAAAACTGGAAAAAGCAAAAGAACAAAACTCAGTGGCTGAACTAAACTGAGAAGGCAGAAGCCCCCGGAGGGGACCCAGAAGGCTCCCAAAGAAGTGCAGGACAAAATGCAAAAATATAGCAACAACACAAAAGAAGAAAAATTCTTATCTGGTAGCAGGAGATGCAGACACGACACAGCAGGCTACAAGGGAAACTGGAATGAAGGATTCAGACCAGAACAATTGATCACCGGCAACCCTGATGGGAAAATGACTCCCTTATATAAGACCAGTCAGTAACACCTGATTCCCAGTCCTCACAATCTTCACTAGTACCGCTTGTAACCACCAGAGGGAGCCTCTGCTCAGAACTCATCTCAAACCCATTCACAACAGTACCCCCCCCTTGAGGAGGGGTCACCGAACCCTCATTTGAGCAACCAGGTCGGTCAGGATGAGTTCTATGATACGCACGGATAAGTCTCCTAGCATGGATGTCCGAAGCAAACACCCAAGAATTGTCTTCCTGACCATAACCTCTCCATTTAACCAAATACTGGAGTCTTCGTCTAGAAAAACGAGAATCCAATATTTTCTCAACCACATACTCCAGATTGCCCTCAACCAAAACAGGGTCAGGAGGCACAGTAGCAGGAACTACTGGCTCAACAAACCTCTTCAACAAGGACTTGTGGAACACGTTATGGATCTTAAATGTCCCTGGAAGAAGCAAACGAAAAGAAACAGGATTAATAATCTCCATGATCTTATAAGGTCCAATGAACCTAGGCTTAAATTTAGGAGATGCTACTCTCATAGGAATATTCCTTGAGGACAACCAGACCAAGTCCCCCACTTTAAACCGAGGACCATCAGTCCTATGCCGGTTAGCAAACCGCTGGGCCTTCTCCTGAGAGAGGGACAACCTCTCCACTACCTGGTCCCAAATCTGTTGCATACGCTCAACAACAGAGTCAACACCTGGACAAACAGAAGCTTCCGTCTGTCCTGAAGAAAATCGAGGGTGAAAACCAGAATTACAGAAAAACGGAGACATCAAAGTGGCAGAGCTAGCCCTATTATTAAGAGCAAACTCAGCCAAAGGCAAAAAAGAGACCCAGTCATCCTGATCAGCAGACACAAAGCATCTTAGATAAGTCTCCAATGTCTGGTTTGTTCTCTCAGTTTGACCATTGGTCTGAGGATGAAATGCCGAGGAGAAAGACAATTGAACACCCAGTTTAGAACAAAAAGTCCTCCAAAATCTGGAAACAAACTGGACTCCTCTGTCAGACACAATGTTCTCAGGAATGCCGTGTAAACGAACCACGTGCTGAATAAACAACGGCACCAATTCAGAGGAGGAAGGCAACTTAGGTAATGGCACAAGATGTATCATTTTGGAAAACCTATCACAAATTACCCAGATGGTGGTCATTCTCTGAGAAACAGGAAGATCGGAAATGAAATCCATAGAGATATGGGTCCATGGTCTCTTGGGCACAGGCAATGGCATCAACAAACCACTAGAGCGAGAGCAAGGCTTGGAGCGAGAGCAAGTCCCGCAGGACTGCACAAATTCCCTGACATCGCGAGACAAGGTAGGCCACCAAAAGGACCGACTAACCAAGTCTCTGGTACCAAAAATTCCGGGATGCCCAGCCAATGCGGAACAATGAATCTCAGACATCACACTCTTTTTCCATTGGTCCGGGACAAGCAATTTTCCAACAGGGCAGCGCTCGGGCCTATCCTCCTGACACCCCTCCAGAGCAAGTCTCAAATTGGGCGAGATGGCGGAAAGAACTACACCCTCTTTCAAAATAACAGAAGGATCAGATAACTCAGGAGAGACCGCAAGGAAACTCCTCGAGAGGGCATCCGCCTTAACATTCTTAGTGCCAGGAAGAAAGGAAACCACAAAATTAAAACGTGTGAAAAACAAGGCCCACCTGGCCTGTCTAGGATTGAGTCGCTTGGCAGATTCCAGATAGACCAGATTCTTATGGTCAGTAAGGACCACCACCTGATGTTTGGCTCCCTCCAGCCAATGTCTCCACTCTTCAAAAGCCCACTTCATGGCCAATAACTCCCGATTACCCACGTCATAATTACGTTCAGTAGGAGAAAATTTTCGAGAGAAAAAGGTACAAGGGTTACTTTTAGAGGTCTCTGAATCTTTTTGGGACAAAACGGCACCTGCCCCAATTTCAGAGGCATCAACCTCCACCTGAAATGGCAGAGAAACATCAGGCTGCCGTAGAACAGGAGCAGAAGTGAATCTCTGCTTAAGTTCCTGAAATGCAGAGACTGCCTCAGGAGGCCAATTCACCACATCAGAACCCTTTCTGGTCAAATCAGTTAATGGTTTAACAATAACCGAGAAATTACCAATAAATTTACGATAAAAATTGGCAAAACCCAAAAATCTCTGAAGAGCCTTTAATGAAGTAGGTTGGACCCAATCACAGATGTCCTGAACCTTGACCGGGTCCATTTCAATAACAGATGGGGACAAAATGAATCCCAGAAATGAGATCTTCTGTACGCCAAAAAGACACTTTGATCCCTTCACATACAGAGCATTATCCCTCAAAATCTGGAACACAGTCCGAACATGTTTCACATGAGAGTCCCAGTCATTAGAAAAAATCAAGATATCATCCAAATAAACAATCAGAAATTTGTCCACAAAATCCCTGAAAATGTCATTCATGAAGGACTGGAAGACGGAAGGGGCATTAGTGAGCCCAAAGGGCATCACTAGGTACTCAAAATGCCCTTCAGGGGTATTGAATGCCGTCTTCCATTCATCCCCGTGCTTAATGCGAATAAGGTTATACGCCCCCCTGAGGTCAAGCTTGGTAAACCAAGTAGCGTTTTTCACCCTGGAAAACAGGTCAGAAATCAAGGGTAACGGGTATTGATATTTCACAGTAATATTGTTCAAGAGACGATAATCAATACACGGCCTTAATGAACCATCTTTTTTGGCCACAAAGAAAAAAACGGCACCTAAGGGTGAAGAGGATGGTCTGATATGACCCTTCTCCAATGATTCCTTGATATAAGACCGCATAGCGTCATGTTCAGGTACAGACAAGTTAAAAAGGCGACCTTTAGGGAATTTACTACCCGGCACTAATTCAATAGTGCAGTCATAGCTCCTATGGGGAGGTAAGGATGCAGATTTACTTTCGCTAAACACATCAGAAAAATCAAACAAAAAGTCAGGAACATCCTGAGCTTGGGGGGAGGCAGAAAAAACAGGAGTGTTGGTATTAACACATTGGCAGCCCCAACTGGTTACAGACACAGATTTCCAATCCAAAACAGGATTATGAGACTGTAACCAAGGGAAACCCAGCACGATAATGTCATGCAGATTATATAGAACCAAAAGTTTGCAGCACTCCTGGTGATCAGGTTCAACCCTCATTATCACCTGAGTAGAAAACTGGGGTTTATTCTCAGCCAAAGGGGTAGAATCGATCCCCAGTAGGGGAATAGACTTCTGTAGGGGTATCAAGGGAAACCCACAACGTTTAGCAAAATCATAATCCATCAGGTTAATAGCTGCTCCAGAATCAACGAAAGCCTGAGCAGAAAATGAGGACAGAGAGCATATCAGAGTGACAGTTAATAAAAACTTAGTCTGAACACTACCCAAGACAACTGAGCGTGCAAAACGTCTTCCCCGCTTAGGGCAGACTGAAATAGCATGAGAGGCATCACCACAGTAGAAACATAACCTATTGCGCTTTCGAAACTCATGACGCTGTGCCCCAGACACCACTCCATCCATGGGCATGGGCTCAGAAGCTGGCTCACAAGGCAACACCACTCCACGCATACTTCTCCGCTCACGCAAACGTCTGTCAATTTGAATCGCTAATGACATAGAATCATTGAGACCAGAGGGACAGGGAATCCCACCATAACATCCTTTACATTATCCGACAGACCCTTCCGGAAAAGGGCCGCCAAAGCGTCGTCATTCCATTTGGTCAGGACTGCCCACCTACGGAATCTCTGACAGTATAACTCAGCGTCATCAAGCCCCTGATTTAATGCCAACAAGGCTTTTTCAGCTTGATCAGTGACATTAGGCTCATCGTACAATAACCCCAAAGCCTGAAAAAACGCATCAACATCACTCAAAACAGGATCCCCAGGTATCAGGGAAAAAGCCCAATCCTGAGGATCGCCGCCCGGGTGAGAGATGATAATTTGAACCTGCTGCGCTGCGTTTCCTGAGGACTTAGATTTAAGGCAAAAAACAATTTACAATTATTTTTGAAATTCTGAAACTTAGCTCGATCCCCTAAAAACAAATCTGGCATGGGGATCCTAGGTTCCACAACAGGCAACCCAGCAAGATAGATAGCAATACTCCGAACCTCAGTGGCAAGATGATCCACACGGCCAGACAACTGTGCAAACTCCATTGGGAGAAAAGATCCTCCCCAGCACCCAGAGATACAGAGGGAAAAAAAAAAAAAGCAACAAACAGAAAAATATCTCTGACAACTCTGACAACCTTTTTTCTATCACAATATTTTTTCCCTTCTGTGAGTACCATACAATTTTCTATTGGCCGGTGATACTGTTATGTTTCGGTAGCTGAGGAGTGCAGGTAAAAAAGGGAATACACCAGAGCAGTTGGAATCTATGGGATTGCAGTACCCTGACTAACCACCACAACTAGAGGCAGCCGTGGAGCGTTCCTACGTTGGTCCTAGACACCTCGTCACAGCCTGAGAAACTAACTACACCTAAAGATAGAAATAGGAAAGCTATCTGCCCCGGAACAGAACCCCAAAGATAATAGAAAGCCCCCAAACATGTAATGGCGGTTAGACAAGAGGAAATACTGACACAGAAAGAAAATAGAATGAGCAAACGCTGGGGCCCAAACTATCTAAATAGAAAAGGACAGGAAGGGTACTTACTGCAATCCCAGAAAACCCTGAAAAACACCAACTCTACTAATTTCAAAATCACCTGAGATCACACGACCTCTACCACCTAAATTAGCTCTCTGGTGTAACAAAATCAAAACAGCAGCCACTGAAAAAACTGGAAAAAGCAAAAGAACAAAACTCAGTGGCTGAACTAAACTGAGAAGGCAGAAGCCCCCGGAGGGGACCCAGAAGGCCCCCAAAGAAGTGCAGGACAAAATGCAAAAATATAGCAACAACACAAAAGAAGAAAAAATTCTTATCTGTAGCAGAGATGCAGACACGACACAGCAGGCTACAAGGGAAACTGGAAATGAAGGATTCAGACCAGAACAATTGATCACCGGCAACCCTGATGGGAAAATGACTCCCTTATATAAGACCAGTCAGTAACACCTGATTCCCAGTCCTCACAATCTTCACTAGTACCGCTTGTAACCACCAGAGGGAGCCTCTGCTCAGAACTCATCTCAAACCCATTCACAACAGATCTCTTGTTGCCATACCTGATGTTTGCAGTGCGGGAGGTGCCCCAGGCATCTACGGGGTTTTCGCCCTTCGAACTATTATATGGTAAGACATTCCCCGTGGCTTACTCGATATAGCTAAAGAGGCCTGGGAGAACCAACCAACTCCCCACAAAAGTGTGATAGAACATGAGGCCAAAATGCAAGAGAGAATGGAGACAGTCCTACCATTAGTCCGAGAACATATGGAAGCAGCACAAAGGTCACAGAGGCAGGTCTATAACCGGGAGGCACGGGTAAGGTCCTTTACCCTGGGGATCGGGTGTTTGGTACTTGTGCCTACAGTGGATAGTAAGTTCCTTGCAAGGTGGCAGGGACCCTACAAGATTATGGAGAAGGTGGGTCCCGTAAACTATAAAGTACACCAACCAGGGCGGAGAAAGCCAGAACAGGTATACCATGTGAATCTGCTCAAACCATGGAAAGACAGAGACCCTCTTGGTGAGGATTGTCCACGGCCTGCATTTCCAGTAGAGAAGTCCTCTCCGCCGTCAAAATAGCAGACACTTTGTCTCCTAGACAAGTTCAGAAGTCCGAGAGTTTGTTAGCCGAAATACCGATGTTTTTTCGGAGCTCCCTGGCCGTACCGCCCTAATCCAACATGACATTGTCACGGAGCCACAGGCCAAAGTCCGATTAAAGCCATATCGGGTGCCTGAGGCCCGGCGACAAGCCATCTCGGAAGAGGTAAAAAAGATGCTGCAGTTAGGGGTCATTGAAGAAACCCGAGTGAGTGGGCCAGCCTAATACCAAAACCAGATGGGACACTAAGGTTCTGTAATGACTTCAGAAAACTGATGAAATTTCTAAATTTGACGCCTACCCCATGCCCCGGTCGATGAGTTAATAGAGCGGTTTGGGCAGGCACGGTATTTTTCAATCATTGCCCTCACAAAAGGTTATTGGCAGGTGCCCCTAACAAAAGCAGCGAGAGAAAAAAAAGGCTTTTGTAACACCCGAGGGACTGTTCCAGTATATAGTCCTACCCTTCGGGTTGCATGGCGCTCCAGCGACATTCCAGAGGTTAATGGACGTTGTTCTTCGTCCTCATCGCCGATATGCCGCGGACTATCTGGACGATATTGTGGTGTACAGTACAGACTGGGAAAGTCACGTAGCCAAGGTACAGGCGTGATAGATTCTCTGAGACAAGCAGGGCTAACTGCCAACCCCAAAGAAGTGTTCCATAGGTTGGAGGAAGCTCGGTAACCTGGGGTTTGTGATTGGGAGAGGAGTTATCAAACCCCAAATAAAAAAAAAGTGGAGGCAATCCAAAACTGGCCCCGTCCCCTCACCACAAAACAAGTGAAAGGGTTTTTGGGGTTAGTGGGATATTACCGGCGGTTTATTCCCAATTTTGCAACCCTGTCGGCGCCGTTAACTGACTGCCTGAAAGGGAGGAAGTCATAATGGTGCCTGGAATGATCAAATTGAAGAAGCTTTGTAAAACTAAAAAGGGGCACTGTGTGGGTCCCATTCTGATCACACCAGACTTCAAAAGAGAATTCATTGTCCAGACTGATGCTTCAGAGGTAGTCTGGGTGCCGTGCTGTCTCAGGAGGTTAATGGGAGGAGCATCCCATTAGTTTTTTCCCGAGTCGAAAGCTTACTCCAGCTGAAACCAGATACAGCATTGTAAGAGAGAGTGCCCTGGCCATCAAATGGGGACTGGAGTCATTGCGCTACTAATCTGTTGGGGGAACATTTCGGTTGGTAACTGATCATTCCCCTCTGACTTGGATGGTCAAGCCAAAAGAGAAATGCAAGAGTCACCAGGTGGTTTCTGTCCCTGCAAAATTTAAAAAATTTTTAGTAGAACATCGGGCAGGCAAATTACAGGGGAACGCAGATGCCCTGTCCAGAGTTCACTGTATGCATGTGTCCACCCTCCTAAGTTGAACAAAAGGGGGAGGTATTGGTACACCAAAGGGGTCTTGCTGGATGGAGATAATTTCTCCTAGCAGACTGAAGTTTTGGTCAGGATTTTCCTGATCACAAGGACCTGTGATGAGGTCATAGTCACGTGATCAGGTCAGCTGATGTGTACCTCACCTGAGGGTGTGGACTAGGCCTATTTACAAGGAGCTGTTGTAGTATGTGGTTGTGGAAGGAAGGAGTTTGGCTGGAGTCAGCCTGGAAGAAGTGATTTCTGGTACAGTGTGTCAGTGGCACAAGGAAGCAAGTACCAACCACCCGGAATGGCACCTGGCGGTCCCTGCTGGCCTGCAACCGCTAAAGGTACTGCCACACTAAACAATCCCGCTAGCGATCACGATAACGACGCATACTAATGCGATCGCAGCGGGATTGTTTCTATATCGCTAAATGCTGCCACATTTAGCGATATAGTTAACGACGCTATCGCCGTTAGCGATCTTCTTAACGACTTTAGCGGTACAAAAGTACCGCTAAATCGCTAAGAAAAGGTGCCACACAGCGATTAAATACTTACCCCAGCGGGGGCGCCGACGAGAAAATAGGGTCCGGAGCGATTCCAGCGACGAGCGAGATCACAGCAGGAAGCTCGTCGCTGGAAGCTGCCGCACTGAACAATATCGCTAACGGGATCGCTAAATAGTGACGTTTTTTAGCGATCCCGTTAGCGATATTGTTTAGTGTGGCATACCCTTTAGTTAAGCCCGTCCCAACAAGGTTGAGTCTGGGACCAGTGGTTCTCCAAACTGGAGCATGTTATGTTCTATTTTTGATTTTTGTTATCTGGACTTTTGAACCCTTTTTAAAACCACTGAACTTTGAATTGAAAAGCCTGTGTGTTTGTCTCATTACTGCGGCCCGGCCCCGCCTACCAGAGCGGATCCCTACAGCGCATGACTGCGCATATTTGAGGATTTTTGACGCTTCAAAAATGCAACATGTAGCGTTCGCCGGACACCGCCGCACAACGCGAAATGACGCATGCGTACGCGTTTGCACGTGAACGCATGCCTCTGCGTACACCATGTTAAAAGATATGTAAGCATGATGCATGCGAATGAAACGCTGCGTACACAGATGAAAATGTGAAACCAGCCTAAAAGACGCCCGCCCACAGGCAGAATCACAGCGGGTCACAGCAACGATGCGCATGGCCACGAAAGGAACAAGTTAATTGCATAATGGGACAAACTGGCACATGAATGTGTAAAATGAGAATAATATCACAAATACAATGGTGGAACAATATCCCCCTATTGGTAACAAATGATAAAAGAACAACACCGGCCATATACAGTGCCTATGAAAGTACATCTGTCACACAAGAATGCTGCAGAGATAACAATCCATTCACGGATATAAAGCTTTGGTCCGTAGTTGTTAAGATGATGGCGTACTGTTATCCTGATGTTAGTATGCGCTACTGTGATTATGTGCTCTGTGACTTTTTTACCTTTATATATTGTCTAATAAACTTTGTCTTTTTACTTACGGTAATTGCACCTATTGCTCCTGGTCCTCCTTTTGTGCTTCCCTAGCGTTTAGGTACTATGTGGGAAACCAGGTTCATTTTAAAAGCCAAATTAAGAACAAAAGAACGATGGGATAGAGACAAAGAATTCACATATTAAAGACAAACAGGGAATCTGAGATGCATAAAGTCAGAAAAGAGTCAAAAGACAGGCAAGGCCGAGCTGCAGAGATGGGCCTTATGGATGTTTTGCGTGTTATGTAAAGCAATTGTAGTGGGGTGGGTGGCTAGATGCAAATAGGTGGATATCAGAACTATTTCAGAAGTGACAGATCATATCTAGATTTGTATATTAGAAGTAGTCATTTTTCAGTATCATAGTACACTGAGATTGTGATGTCTGCACTGGACATACCCAAAGCAACCAGCATTCAATGTGCTATGCAGAACAAGCACATTACAAAAACAATCTCTCTTGAAAATCAGTCTTCAAGTTCCCCTCATAAGTTCTTATGATATTGATGACCTTTTATTGGGATGGGCAATCAATATCAGATCAATGGGGAGCTGATTCTGGCACCTCCACCGATCAGGTGTTTCCAGGTTGGGTCGCAGTAGTGTGAACAAAGCAGGAACACAGTTCCGTTCACCATGTAAGTGTAGATGTTGCCAAGAACTGCAACTCTCATTCATTCATTCACTCATCTCATTCATTCATTCTCATTCATTCAGGTGAGTAGCAAAGACGGAGCTGCAGACGTGGTTGTTGCTGAGAACTACAGTTCTGTTCCTATTCCACTGAATTTCCTATTCACCTGAAAAGTAGCTGCAATTCTTTACATTTGACTTGTGCCGAAACTAAAAACAGCTGATCGGTAGAGTGCCTAGTGTGGAATTCATATGGGTAGGTAACCAATAACGTAAAGCCGCACAACCCTACAACTTTAGAAAACCTAGGTAACAACTAGTATTGATGACAGAAGTTCCATAAAAGTTGTATCATGCGGTAACTTGCATGCCTCCTCAGTGCCCGCCCTACTCACCATGCTCACTGAGCGGCCCTCCTTGCATCAGGTCATTTCGCTGAGGTTGTTTCTTGCTGCACTCCTTTGCACTGTTACCAAAACATGGTGGTTTCATCTGGCCATAGGGGGACAAGGCCAGTTTTTGAAGGAATTTAACCCTGCTGCTTCCTGCAAGAAATTTGGCTCCCCGGCCTATCCCATGCAAACAGGCTCTATTTAATGCAGCTCCTATCTCCACCCCTTGATCGAACGTAGTTTCTGCTCTGTTAGCCTATGTGCAATCAACCTCCTATATCCAGCTTCCCATTAAAGACCTGGCCTGTTGACCCATCCTAACCTCTTTGCTCCTGACGTCGTTACGTTTTCTGATCCTGGTCTGCCTTCTCCAACCTCGGACCGTCGACTTCACTTCTGTCCTTTTCCCTCCCCATACTTAGTATAGTGTCTTTGACCCTTCAGTCAGCTGCCGTAGTCCCGGAGACTACCCTGGAGTGGCACCTGCGGACAACCTGTGGCTAAGCCTAACCTCACAATCAGAGGCTCTATGAACACCAGGTCGTAGCTTAGTCACGCCAGTCTAGGGTAAGCCCGGCCTGTGGAGTAGTGAGTCCACATCCACCGGCATTACAGGTTGTCACTGAACCTTCCAAAACATAAACAACTATGAAAATGTAAGCATAAAACTCTTTTATACTATTACCAATACAGATAAATAAGAAAACACTGACCATTAGTTTAATATGCAGCCATATGTTAGGGTAATATATTATGGCTACTGGCTCTTCTTAGTCTTACTAGCCAAACTGTTAAGAGATGTTGTTTTGTTTGGTTTATTAGAAAGTTGAAAGAAGATCCAAGTCTCATGGTTCCATGTATTCTTTAGATGTGTGTTCCATTCGCCTCTTCTCCACTGCTCAGGGCAGCTATTGACATAACCTTGGTGCATAGATACCCGAATCATAAAATGTGTGTCTATTTCATTGTTTTACTACCATCTTTTTGTGGTGTTTTTGCTATTCGGAGCACAAAACTGGTAGCTACAGATGCTGCCCTTGCAGCATATTGAGCTGACGGATCCACTTTCATTAATAAAAAATTAAAAGCGTAGGCATGCCACCGAGAAATAAGGCAGAACTGCTAGGCTCCAGTACCATCATACAGGAGAATGGGTCAATGGCGCATACACATTTGTGAAATAAGCACAGCTAACGGCCCTCCGGCGCATAGGCTGCGCAAAAACATACAGCAACCCTACAGAATACGGATATCGTGATCAGTGTTTGTGCCCATTAAAAGACACAACAACAAGGAAATAGTAAAGGTCACACAATGGCAATTTGTTTTGCAGCAATAAAGGAACTAACAAGGCAACATAACATTTAAGTTGGTAAACTTGAGAACGGGGGCCACCATGTCTCTTCATTACTAGAAGACTTACACCGGTCGTTTGTTCTCTAGCTCAAGATGTGGAAGAATGCTAATGAGAGACATTATTTGTGAAGCTGCTCATGTGTTCTCTTGGCTTTACCTGCTAATGCTTTGCTCACTCGCCAGTTCTTCACTGCTCAGCTGACTAAGCTTTTCTTAAACAAGCGAAGTGAGTTAGTGCCAAAAGTAGATTCCTTTGAGCTCTCCATGCAATCTCTTCTCTGCTGGCTTGAAAAACTCTCTTAGTTTTATAATCTACCAACAAGGGGTGTCAGCAGCAGAGCAAAGTTTTAAAAGCTTTTTTCTCAATCTCCTCTTGGGTAAGCCTGAAATAAAAAAAATAAATACATAAAAATACTGTATTAAATTTATAACACAGAACCACAAGATATTAGTAAATCAAACCCGAAATACTGCACAAGAGTTTACTTTCTATTAAAACGTTCAGATTTACCACCCAAAAATAAAACGATAAGAAATCATATGCAAATAATCACCTAATAATTTGAAAATATTAAGCACCAAAGCAACTTACCTGCAGCAAAATCTAAATTTACACAAGTAGAAAATCCTCTAGCTTTTAATAGGAAATTTAATAAAGGGAATCTGTCAGCAGGGTTTTTGATATGTAATCTGAGAGTTGCATGATTTAGTGGTAAGACCCTGATTCCAATAAAATGTCACTTGGTGGACTGTTTGGTACAGTTTTGATAGAATCCCTGTTTTGCCTGTTGTAGAATAACAGAAATCAGAATGCGAGCTTTGTATAACCCCGCCCACAATTCTAATTTCGCAGATTTCTGTGTACACTGTACAATGTCAGCAAGCTGCCAATTATTGGTTGGGGTGGGGTTACACAGATAAGCTGGACTGGCCTCACATGAGAACTAGTCCGGCAGTCATAATCTCCTGCTGATGAAACACTGACTGAATTGAAAGTACAGCACAAAGCCTAATAAGTCTCACATCCCAGCAATCAGTCTATCTGCCCCTAGATTATCTGTTTTAGATAAATATCAAAGTAAATCAGAGTAAAAAATCAAAAACTTACTGACAAATTCCCCATAGTCATACTGTATATATGGAGGTTATGTGAGGCTCACACTGTATATATGGAGACTTGTTGGACTCACACTGTCTATATGGAGGCTATGTGGTGCTCACACTACATGGAGGTTATGTGGGGGCTCAAACTGTATATAGGGGCTATGTATGGGTTCATATTGTATATAGGAAGCTATGTGTAGGCTCAAACTGTATATAGAGGGCTGTATGTGGGTTCTAACGGTCACAGAAGCTGTATGTGTGCATTTACGGTATATAATGGGGGGTCACACTGTACATACGGAGACTATGTGGGGCTCACACTGTATATTGGAGGCTTCTGAGTCATTTGTGTCAGATTCTGTGCATGTTATCAGGCCAAAATCACCAAGGTATATAAACTTTTGATCAGGGTCATTTTGGGTGTTTTGGTTGTCATGATGATTTAAAAAGAGAAAACCCAGTAGCTTGATAAAAATGGCTTTAACCCAACCACTAACCATGAGTGGAGAAAAAGTTTTGGTGTTATTATTCATATTATCAAAAAGGCCAAGAAAGCAAAAATTCTGCAGGGGTTTTGTAATTTTTGAGCACAACTGTATACATATAGTTACGTCCAAAACATATGGACAGTGACACAGTTTTTTTACATTACACCTGTTTACACAAACCCAAATTTAAGAAAGGTATATAAGCAAATATGGGCTTTAAAGTGCAGACTCACAATTTAATGGTATTCACATCCCAATTGGAGTAAAAAAATTAGGAAATACAGCTCTTAACATGTACCTGCCATTTTATAAAGACCAAAAGTAATTGGTCAGTTATCTCAAGAGTTTTTTAATGGGGTGCATGGGCTATTCCCTCGTTAATCCATCATCAGTCAGGTAAAAGGCCTGGAACTGATTCCAGGTGTGGCAATTGCATTGGAAGCTGTTGCTGTGAACCAACAACAAATGCACAAAGGAGCTCTCAATGAAAGAGACCATTATTAGGCTGAAAAAAAAAAGAAATCCATCTAAGATATAGCAGAAATGTAGGAGTTGCCAATTCAAATCAACAATTTGGTACATTCTGCAAAAAAGAGCACACTGGTGAGTTGAGATGAGCAAACCTTTCAAGGTTCATTTGGGTTTGGTTCGGCAAACGTCCCGAGTTCGATGATCATGTTAGCCGAACAGTTCATCGAATGTACCTGAACCCCATTAAATTCAATGAGAGGCAAAACCAAAAGTATACACAACACCTTAAGGGGTGACAAAAGCTTCCCAAACAGCTCATATTAGGGCAGACACCATGAAAAGTGGCATTAATTGACCCACAGTAGAAATTTGATAATGGCACAGCAGCAGTTAGCCACGTTCCATGCAGGGGGTATCAGGGTCTGGGCCAGCATTTAGAGCTTTGAATTTAAGTTTCAATTAAGACGTGGTGGGTAAGGGGGCGGTGTAAGCCTTCTTTTGCTGGGAGCCCTGATACCTCAGCAACAGCTCAATTTTATTTACCATCCACACTCAAGTGGCACAAACATCAAGTTTCGTAGACTACTATTGTTAGAAAAATGTAAGGATAGTAACACATAGTTGACTGATCAGTATCACGGGAAGGATTGCAAGAGAACTCACCAGTCCCAATCTCCTGGAAGACTGGAGCAGAAGACAGCCTCAGGCTCCTAGGAAACACGGGGTGAGCAGGCAGGAAAGAAAATTCTTTCAGACCTGAATAACCTGAGGGTTTGGGGGGCATGGCTTTAGCTCCGGAGAGCTAGAAGCTGAAGGAAAACTCCTAGAAAGGAACTACGGGACAAAGTTACCCAGGGACAAAGAGAGATGTAATCAGACAAGCCGGGGTCAAAGCACGAGATAGCAGGACAGTACCAAAGGATTGGACAGAATGGATAGTTGGGGCCAGGCAGAGGTCAAACCAACCAGACAGAGAAGGTACAGAAACAGAATCCAACAAGCATATCCAGAGATCAGACCGAGTTAAAAACCAAAGTATCAGGCAAACCAGAACACAGTACAAAACACACTCTCAGGGTCAACACACTCTGCAAGGGCGAAAGTATCACTGACAAGGGAAGTTTCCAAATGGAGGCCATAAATAGTCCACTCAGGGTCAGAGTGAGGCTACAGGAATTAACCCTATAATAACCAAGCCAGCCAAACCATGACAATCAGCTACCCACAGTAGATTATTTTACAATGGCACAGAAGCACTCAGCCATGAGCCATGCATGAGGTATCAGCTCTGGTCCAGCATTTAGAGTTTTAATTGAAGTTTCAATTAAAATGAGGTGGGTAAGGGAGTGGTGTAAGCCTTCTATGATGGGAGCCCTGAAAACTCACGTAACAGCTTTTTTTTCCCAGCCACACTCAGGTAGAAACAAATATCAGCTTGGTAGAGCACTAATGTTAAAAAAAAGTAAGGACAGTAACACAAGTAGAGACTGAAAGTAAGTGCAGGCCTGCTGGTCTGGGAGCCCTACTGCCACAGGCAATACACATGAAGGAGACCCAACTTGGAGTCCCACCCATTTCAAAAAATTATTATTGTCACACACCACAAAGTGATATAAATTTCCACAGAGTTGAAAAAGTATAATGGGCCTTTGACACTCCTTCCACAACAGACAACCCAACAGATGGAGACCCAAATTGGAGACTCTACATTTAAAAAAAATTGTTTGTAACAGCAGGCACAAAAGCCAAGACAAAGACTGCAATAATCACACCACCACAGCGCTGAAGACACGTTTTTGTGAGAATGCTGGCTGCCGGGCGTGACAGAACCTCCAAGGTATATCATAGAAAAAGATAGCAGACAGCACACGGAGGAATGAAGGAGCACGCTCCAGTTCATGGATCTCACTGAACATCAAAGTTCACAAAAAAGAAAGAAGAGCAGCATCCATCCAGGTGAAAAGTTCAAAAAAATTCTTTATATCTGCCAAGGACAATAACAAAGTTTCTGCCATATAGTGGCCTTTTTCTTTTTTTGAGAACCTCCAAGGTATGACAGGCGAGCTCAGGCCACTCTTCCATTTTTGAAGACCAAAACGCAAAAGGGTCCAAAGTCCCCCTGATGGCACTGATACTGAGCTCGAGATACTCCTACACCATCCTCTCCAGTCATTCACACGTGTCAGACTTGTTGTCACAATGTGACACGACCCAAAGGGTGGTCGGTCAGCGGACGGCGCACCCACACACACAACGGGATGGTATTGGGGAGAGGAAGGCCCTACTGATAGGGAAATGGGGGCTAGTACACCACCTGAGCTCAAACCTGAGCTTGTCCCTGCACTCCCCTAACGCCCTAAGTGGTCCTTCCCCACCCCCGTCAGGAACCTAGTCCCTCGTTGTCACCTATATACTGCCCTGGCTATTGAACTGGCCGGCAAGGGGCACTATCCTCACCACTACAGATAATAGCACACAGGGGACACGGACAAACACAAAAGGGACAAAGAGAAAACACAGCACTTAGCTTCCAGACACCGCTGCCAAGCTCGACAACAGAAGATAGCACAGCAACAGGACTCCAAACACCATACGTGCTGACACCAGAGAGCTGCTCCTGCAAAGGCTGGTGTCCATAGAGAAACTATCACCAACAGTCAGCTGATGCATCAGGTGAGCATTTTAAGGATGGTGGGAGTGGTCACCACCCACATCAGCTGACCCAGCAGCACTGCAATTACACCAGATTGCAAGGGGGAAAAAACTGACATTAACCCCCACTGGCTTGAAAGGAAAAAAGCTACATTTAATTAGAGTGGAACCAGAAATACCAAAAATCCAAAAATGGATTGTGACACTTGTACTCTATCTACTGTACTCTGTTCTGCTGGTGCACAGGCTCATCTAAAAAAATGCATGAAATTGCCCTGTAGCGGTGGCGAATGGGTTAATGAGGTTTGTCCCACGAGTCTTTGGATTCCAAGAATTTTCAGGAGGAAAGACCAGTTAGGGTATTCAGGGAGAGCTGTAAGTTATTTTTTACCCTGCGCCCCCGGTCGCCATGGGGAAGAGCTCCAGCGGGTGGGAATAATCATGTCCCTACTGCGAGGGGGTCCTCAGACCTGGGCATTTTTTTGGTCCCCACAAGCCCCAGAACGGTTTCTTCGTTGATGCCTTTTTTAACAGTTTAGGTCTATATATGACGAACCTGACAGAATCCACGTCGCGGAGGCTAAGATCATGAATCTGGCACAAGGGGGTTGCACAGCTGAAAACTACTGTACTGAGTTCCGGCAGTGGTCCGCCGACGTTCTATGGAACGATGCTGCTCTCAGGTGCCATTCCAAAGAGGACTTTCCGAGACACTCAAGGATGCTCTGGTCCTCCATAACGCCCCTTATTCTCTGATGGAGGCCATAACTCAGGCCATACGAATGGACCGCAGAATCCGTGAGAGTTATGCTGAACAGCAGGCTGCATGTTATACTTCCCCGGAGCGGTCCATTTACCCAGGTTAGAGTTGCCAGTCTTCGTTTTTGCGGAGAGAAGATGGAGACAAGATCTCAGACTCTGTCTATACTGTGGTCTCTCTGGACAATTTTCTTAAGAATTGCCCAACTCATCCTCAAGCCACCAAACCATCGGGGAACGTCTGAGTCTGGGTGACGACCGATGAGGTCACCCAGACTCTCAGGTACCTTTTTCTTCCTCTGAAAAAGTACTGGCAAATAAGATGATTTCCTTCGAAAACCAGGTTTTATCAACATTGGCATTTATTGACTGTGGTCTGATGCTAACTTTATTGATTGGGGACTGGTTCTGATGTTAGGGACAGTAAGTTTAGAAAGACCCATTCAAATCATCGCCCTTGACAAGACACCGTTAGCTCACAATTTGGTCAAGAGAGCAACGGTGGATTTCACTCTCCAAGTGGGGGCACTACACTCTGAATCCATCTCCTGTTTTGTGTTGGATAATTTAACTGCTGGATTGATACTGGGTTTCCATGGTTCAGACTCACAATCTAGTTATTGACTGGTGTCTGAAGGAGATTGTGAAATGGGTCCCCAACTGTTCCAAGAAATGTCTAAAAAATTTACAAAATGCCCGCTAGTCTGGGGGGTCTTCCGGTGTTCCTGAAGGACTTTGGAGATGTGTTCCCAGAAAAAGAGGCAGAAATACTACCTCCTCATTGGCCCATGGTTGTGCTATTGACCTTATTCCTACTGACAAATTGCCAAAAACTCGCCTTTACAATTTGTCGGGGACTGAACGGGCCCACCATGAAAGAATATGTTAACGAAAGTTTACAGAAGGGTCATATCCGTCCTTCCTTCTCCCCTGTAGCTGCTGAATTTTTCTTTGTTCAAAAGAAAGATGGGGGTCTCCGTCCTTGCCTCGATTTCCGAGAACGAAAAAGTTCACGGTTAAGAATACCTACCCACTTCCACTCATCCCGACCTATATAATCACTTTTGGGGGGCCCGGGTATTTTCTAAACTTGATCTTAGAGGGCTTACAATTTGATACGCATCCGGAAGTGTGAAGAGTGGAAAACAGCATTTTTTAAAAAGTCTGAGGGCTGTTTGAAAACCTTGTCATGCCTTCCGATTATCTAATGCACCTCTGTGTTTCCAAATTTTAATGAAATAGCATAGAGAAAAAAAGGGGGGATATTAAGACTTAACATTTAATCATAAAACGTTAAAATGGGACACATATAACAAACAAACACCATCCTCTATTTTATTTTTATAATTGAGGATATATGATAAGAGAGGATATACTTAAATATAAGGACTAGATATGATTGTAAAAGCAGCAAAAACATTCTGCACCGCTAGAACCAATATTCATATACAATCACACCGCTAGGATTGCATTACTGCTGTCTATTACTTTATGAATAGCTGCTTTAGACGTCATTATATAGAAACAGTATGGAACGATCTCACCCGTTCAGAAGACGTCTTTTTCTAGAAAAAACCATTCATAATCATAGTCCCAGGTAAATGAAGCCTTTTCCCAACGCGTTTCCTCCCATAGGATTCATCAGGATATGGCATATGTAGATGAACATTGCTTCAATGCGTCTCTCTCCTGCTGTGTTTCAAAATTTTATGAATGATATTTTCTCTGATTGCATTGGAAGATTTGTGTAATATACAGTACAGACCAAAAGTTTGGACACACCCTTCTCATTTAAAGATTTTTCTGTATTTTCATGACTATGAAAATTGTAAATTCACACTGAAGGCATCAAAACTGTGAATTAACACACGTGGAATTATATACTTAACAAAAAAATGTGTAACAACTGAAATTATGTCTTATATTCTAGGTTCTTCAAAGTAGCCACCTTTGCTTTGATGAGTGCTTTGCACACTCTTGGCATTTTCTTAATAAGCTTCAAGAGGTAGCACCGGAAATGGTCTTCCAACAATCTTGAAGGAGTTCCCAGAGATGCTTAGCACTTGTTGGCCCTTTTGCCTTCAACTCTGCGGTCCAGCTCACCCCAAACCATCTCGATTGGGTTCAGGTTTGGTGACTGTGGAGGCCAGGTCATCTGGCGTATCACCCCATCACTCTGCTTAGTCAAATACCCTTACACAGCCTGGAGGTGTGTTTGGGGTCATTGTCCTTTAAAAATAAATGATGGTCCAACTAAAAGCAAACCGGATAGAAAAGCATGCCGCTGCAAGATGCGTGGTAAACCATGCTGTTTAAGTATGCCTTCAATTTTGAATAAATCCCCCCAAAAATGTCACCAGCAAAGCACCCCACACCATCTCCTCCATGATTCACAGTGGAAACCATGTAGAGTCCATCCATTCACATTTTCTGCGTCGCCCAAAGACACGGTGGTTGTAGAGATGTGTTTGCTGCTAGAACTCTGTGTGGCATTGACCTGGGCCCCTAATCTGAGCTGCTGTAAACCTGCAATTTCTGAGGCTGGTGACTCGGATAAACTTATCCTCAGAAGCAGGGGTGACTCGTGATCTTCCTTTCCTGGGGCGGTCCTCATGTGAGCCAGTTTCTTTATAGCGCTTGATGGTTTTTGCAACTGCACTTGGACACTTTCAAAGTTTTCCCCAATTTTTTGGACTGACTGACCTTTATTTCTTAAAATAATGATGGCCACATCATTTTTCTTTACTTAGCTGCTTTTTTCTTGCCATAATACACATTCTAACAGTCTATTCAGTAAGGACTATCAGCTGTGTATCCACCAACTTCTGCACGACACCACTGATGGTCCCAACCCCATTTATAAGGCCAGAAGTCCCACTTATTAAACCTGACACGGCACACCTGTGAAATGAAAACCATTTCCGGTGACTACCTCTTGAAGCCCATCAAGAGAATGCCAAGAGTGTGCAAACAGTCATCAAAGCAAAAGGTGGCTACTTTGAAGAACCTAGAATATAAGACATAATTTCAGTGTTACACACTTTTTTGTTAAGTATATAATTCCACATGTGTTTAATTCATAGTTTGATGCCTTCATGTGGAATTTACAATTTTCATAGTCATGAAAATACAGAAAAAATCTTTAAATAGAAGGTGTATCCAAACTTTTGGTCTGTACTGTACCTCGATGACATTCTAATTTTCTCGCCAGACTTGGACACTCATCAGGAACATGTCCGTGTGGTGTTACAGAGACTGAAGGAGAACTCTCTGTTTGCTAAATTAGAGAAATTGTTTTTTCCTGTTCAGGAAATCTCTTTCTTGGGGTTTATTTTGTCAGCAGAAGGGTTTAAAATGGACCCTGGAAAGTGCAGGCCATAATTCATTGGGTTCAACCTCGTGATCTTAAGGCTTTGCAGCGTTTTCTGAGATTCGCCAAAATTATAGAAAATTATCAAGGGTTTTCACGGATTGCTAAACCACTTACTGACCTTACATGTAAGGGGCGAATCTCAAATTTGGCTACAGAGTGCTATCAGGGCTTTTGAAAGATTGAAAGTGCTTTATGTCCGCACCCATCCTGATTCTAACTGATCTCCAAGAACCGTTCATTGTAGAGGTGGATGCTTCGGAGACAGAGTGGGGCAGTCTTATCGCAGGCCCAAAACTCTGACTAACCGTGTCCATGTGCTTTTCCTTTCTAAAAAATTTCACCAGCGAGAGAAAATTATGATGTTGGGAATCGGGAGTAACTTGCTGTCAAATTGGCCTTTGAGGAATAGAGGCATTTTTTGGAGGGGGCAGCTCATCCAGTTAACGTGATCACGGATCACAAGAAATTTAGCTTACATTGAACGGCTAAAAGGTTAACTCCCTAGACAGGCAGATGGTCTATTATTTTTCTCTCGATTTAATTTTTCTATTACATTTCAAGGCCAGGGTCTAAGAATGTGAAAGCTGATGCTTTATCTCGTAGTCCTAGATTCCATTTCTCTTCCAGAACCCCCATCCTCCATATTCCTTAGGTATTGAGGTTCTATGGAAACCTCGGAGCTGGAAGATGAGATTCGTAAAGCCATCGTTGGCTTCTTCCACTTCCCTAAGGTCAAAATTATTTGTGCCTGTGTACCTAAATTGTGCGGGTGTTACAGGAATTTCATGATACTGTAAGGTTTCAACTCACTCGGCTGCTTCAGAGGTAATCAGGAGACACTTTCTTACCAAAAAATCATCAGGTTTATTAACATCATAAACCTCACATCACATGCAATACAAATCTTCAGTACTTCAGCTCCTTCCTGGAGCCTCCACTCCTCATAGACACAGAGACCTCTCGTAATGTCCCGCCTGGACGCATGGAAGTCTGTCCACCCGGCAGACTCCCACATTCTCTTCAGACACAGAGACCTCTCTGTAATGTCCCGCCTGGACCATGGTAGTCTGTTCACACTCACAGACTCCCACAACACTCTCTCAGGTGCCAAACAAACTCCATTACATAGGCGTAACCCCGCCCATAGGTGAGGTCAGGATCACATGGTTAGTCACCTGATCATGACCTCATCACAGGTCCTTTACCACAACACAAACCATGCTTCCATGCAAATCTCGAGGAGCATACACAGTGCCCCCTAGCTGCATCAGGGGTCACTACAACACATACCTCCCCCCTCTGTTCAAACTTGTGGGGTTGAACACTTGTTACCCGACCAGAGATCCTTCTCGGTCGTCTCGCCAGTCAAACCGTCTGGCTAAGTCGGCCCCTGTCAGACCACCCGCCTCCCCACGGTCAGTACGGCGTCGCAATTCCCCTGCACCCATACTTCCTGTCTGGTCTGAGTCCTTTTCAGCTCGTCCACCACAGTTCTCCTGCTTAGGTCACTCATCACTGAGCTAACGAGGGCATCACTATTTCTACCTCTTCCATCAGGCGCCTTCGCCTCTCAACACTACGGATTGAAGTGGCGGCCATCTTCTTTCCATTTCCTGCAGCTCTCTGTTGACCTGCTCCCTCTCCAGTCGTAGCTGCTCTACTTCTCTCAAGTATGACACACATACCCAGGAGCATCCGGATATTCCCAAGGCTCTCCCTGGACCCGACAACGAGGAATGGAACCAATCCCATCTTCACCCCTGACCTGGACTTCATCATCAGCCGGAATCCTGACTCTCGTCACACCGGACTTATTCACCATCTCCTGCATCACTTTCCCAAGTCTTCCGATGACTTTCTTCCCAGACCTCTGGCACTTGAATGATGCCTTCCACCCAATCCAAGCTGATTTTGAGCCTTTCTTGTTTGCTCCAAACGTCGAGCGGCTTCTTTATTCCTCCACATGATCATCTGTTTCGTTCGGAGGCATTGTAGATGCATGTCTCTCAGACAGCCACTCGCTTCAGTGTGGACTTCCTTAGTCGACAGTATGACTAACTGTTTCATCTCTGGCACCCATTCACACTACATGCTTCTACCAGCCTTTCTAAAGGCCTCATGCACCTCCTCACTGGCACACACGTCTCAGGTCTTCGGGTATCTCTATTACACACTTGAAACCCGACCCTCACATTCTTGGACAGACTGTTGGACCTCCTCGTCCTGAGCATTAGTACAGTTTTCCAAGACATCGCTCTCCCTTGTGTGCCCATCTGCATGGCACTTCCCTTGCTGGATTTCTTCTTCCATAGATTTCTGGAGCTGGGCACCAGTCTCCTCCTCCATCTTGAGCTCTCGGAGAACTTCATCTCGCTCTTCTGCCAAGCAGCGACACTCCTGCTGATGTTTCTCTTGGGCCTCTCTGAGCACCTCCGTCTCTCTCCATAGAGCCTTGTTCATACTCTTACACGCTGACAGATGATCTGTGAGCCTAGAGACTTCCCTCTCCAGCTCCTCCACTCTGTGCTCAATCATTCGTCCACGGGACCCTTTCTCGCTCGACTGTCTCTTCACTGTTTCTTTAAAAGCTCTCTCTCATGGTCCTGCTCTCTTTTAGCCAGCACATGTCGCACCAATCACCTCTTTAATTACATTTTTGGCTGGGCAACTCTTGTCTACACACACTCTGCCTCTCCAGAGTTCCTCGCCCGTTCCTGCATCCGCAGTTTCCACTGTCTCACGACTCTCGGTAACTTCAGAGAGCTCCACTACTGCACTCACTTTCCCTTGCGGTCGAGTCACAGTCTGCATAGGAGTCACTCCCACTCCCCCTGTCATCTTGGAACAGCACGTCCCCACTTAGACAGGTCTCTGCCCCCTTTCCTGAGCTCTACCGTTTCTCACGGTCACCCTCTTGTCACGTCCAAGTCCCCGAGTTGGTCTGACCCACACTTTCTCCCGGTCACCTGAACTCTGGACTATCGCTATTAGGTGTTACCTTCTTTTCACACATCACACACAAGGAACCACTACAGCCACCTGCTGTGATGGGCTCCCTCCTCTGAACAACAACACACTTTATCAATTTCCCATGCCTTTTCAAATAACGTGAAGTCCCGCTTCCTCTCATAGGGGTACACTAAGTTCGGTGGTATAACCAGCAATAACACCCTTTTGGAATCTCCACCCACTTTGGGCCACCATCCCCTTTTGGGTTGCCACCCCCTTTTGGGACTCCGCCCCCCTTTTCGGGCCACAATCCCAATTTTGGGTTACCGCCCCCTTTTGGGACTCCGCCCCCTTTTGGGCCACCATCCCAATTTGGGTTACCGCCCCCTTTTGGGCCACCATCCTAATTTGTGTTAACCGCCCCCTTTTGGGACTCCGCCCCTTTTGGGCAACTTTACTGATTTGGCTACCACCCCCTTTTGAGACTCCACCCCCTTTCGGGCCACAATCCCAATTTTGGGTTACCGCCCCCTTTTTGGGTACTCCACCCCCTTTTGGGTAACCATCCCTGTTTTGGGTTGCCGCCCCCCTTTTGGGACTCCTCCCCTTTTAGGACACCACCCAACACTGGGGTACACATGACGGCTCTTACAGGCCCCAGTCCACACAGTACCCTTAGAAGTGACTTTCACTTAGGGCTGTACTGGCTCTTTAAGAGTTTGTGTGCCTCGGTCACACTGTCCTTTTTACCACACCACTCCTGCTGGTACTGCCACCGCTTCTGTTGCAGCCACCAACAACCACACCTCCAGATGCTACTCCTAAGCTGCTGTGCTGTTACTGCAGCTCCGGCTGCTGCAGAACCCCTTGCTGCAACAGTCACTATAGCTCCTGCTACCACAAGTCTCTGCACGCTGCGCTGTCTTGCCGCTTGTCAACTTCGTGACCCCACGAGTCACAGCCACCGCTTGTCACCTTCATGACTCCTCCAAGCCACAGCAAACACCTCACAACGGTTTCCCCGAAAAAAAACAGTTTCTCACTGACCCGTCAGCACAAACACAGACTCCGTCTGCTACACCCACTCTCACCAAGAATTTTCCGACACCTCCTCTCTCATAAGGCATCCCACAAAGGAAAAAACAGTTTCCACACCCGTCAGTACAACACAGACCATGCGTTACCTTTGGCCACCAGGTTTCCGGACACCCCGCTTAGAGCACCAACAAAGAAAAAAAACATCTTTCACTATTCTTCTCACTGACCGCATAAAAACGGTTTGTCAAGATGTCACCTGTTGGCGTCACCACACGGTTCCTGGAGACCTCCTCCTCAGGGTATCCTATAAACATGCTTTTTCTTCATTTTCAATGACCCCGGTCAACATAACACAGTTTCCTTCTGTCACCACTGTTAAAAGTTTCTTCAGATACCCATATCAAGGCACCCCATAAACAAAATGCACAGTTTTATTCGGACCACTGGTCCCACACTCACGGGTTTTTACAGACCGTCCGTTCCTCCTCTGATTCCCCTTCCCAGTCCTGGAACATGTGCTCCTGGCCGCTGCCAGCATTCCATCCACCAATTTAAGGTTTCAACTCACTCGGCTGCTTCAGAGGTAATCAGGAACACGTTTCTTTTTCCAAAAAAATCATCAGGTTTATTACATCTAACCCAAGTCACATCAAACAAATTTCAGTACTTCACTCCTTCCTGAAGCCTCCCCTCATAGACACGAGACCCTCTTAATGTCCCCCGGACCATCAAATCTTCCCCGGGGGAGACTCCCCCATTCTCTTCAACACAGAGACCTCTCTGTAATGTCCCGCCTGGACCAGGGTAGTCTTTTACACTAAAACCCCCACAACACTCCTCGGGCCAAAAAAACTCCTTTACATAGGCAACCCCGCCCTAGGTAGGGGGGGACACATGGTTAGGTCACCATCATGACCCATCACGTCCTTTCCCCACAACACAAACCATGCTTCCAGCATACTCGGGAGCAACACAGTGCCCCCTAGCGCACAGGGGTCACAAACCACAATATCCTTTTAAAGGGGGCCAAAACCTGGGGTACTGCCAAAGGGGAAACCATCGCAGACTTTTTGGTGGCCACCATGGGAACAAGGGGATTTTTATCTTTGGAAGTCGCGCACCCCAAAGCAGTCAGGGGCGGCGGGGAATTGTCCATTGCCTATTACAGAAAGACCATAGACTCATCGTCCATAATTTAATTTACTAATTTGCCTCGCTAATGGAAAACTGCTTTTTGGGGGGGTAGTTGACGATTCACAACAAGAGCATTTTGCTCCTTTGTCAGGTTTACTTAATCAGAACACTCTCCGGTTTTAACTCTCATTTTTAAATTACATGGGATCCCCTGAACAGGGTGTCTGATGGGGGGTAATTTGTCCAAATTTGGGGAGAGCTTTTACAATAAACTAGGATTGACTTTCTTTTCATCTGCTTATCACCCAGAAACCAATGGCAGACTGAGCAGACAAATCAATCTTGGAACAAATTTTAAGGAATTTTGTGCAGCGCGCTGTCATGGGTGTATCGCCACGAAAATCGCGCTTTTCATTTTCTGTTTTTCTGCAGCTGAGTTGTTTTTTCTTTTTGTTTGGCAGTGGGGGTTTTTTTTCTACCATTTTTGGGCTAAGACTAGGTCCACCTCGCCCGTGCATTGATTAGAAAATTAATTTTCCTTTTATATCCTCCAGTCCTTGGGAGAGCCGGTGAAAGTTTTCATACAGACCAGCAATAGGTGGGTTTCTGAGAAGACTAATAAAGCCCTTGTGGTTTCCCCCCTCCCCTTTATAGTTTATCTCCTACCCCTTTTGTGTTCCCTCTTTTTAAGTGTTTATGCAAACATTTTTTTTTTTTTATCCCTGCTGTCCTTTGTCTTACGTTTTTTAAAACGTGACCTGCCCATACCTGTGGTGGTAATCAGGCCTTCAAGGACTAGATTAAGGGGGCAGGACTTAAAAAAAGCTGGGGGGCCGGGCCTCTGAAAACCCAAACAACCCCCAGGTAGAGGGACAGTCAGACCCCAGTTTAGGGTCAGTAAGACCCCGGTCCACCTCTAGCCTGAACAGGGGAAAAAAATCCAGTATGATCCTCATACTTTGGATTTTATGCGGGGAATACTAGTTATCAAATACAAAATTTTTATGTTGAATAAAACCCATTTATAGGAAAATAAATTTGTCCCACAAAAAATTACTGACATTATCTAAAAATTTAACAGCGTGAACACAGGAGGCGCTTCTTTAAAAACCCCCCGCTAGTTGTTTAAAAAAATCAGTAAATAATCTCCAAAACCTCACCAATCTTTTGTAATTAATTTTTTTTTTTACCCCTTTTGGGAAAAATTTTTTAGGATTAGTTCTGAATGCCCGGGGGGGGGGGGTAAACCCTGCAGAACTTGGAGATTCTGGAGGGGGGGTTTAAAAAAAATTTTGGGGACTGTCCAGATTCACCAAAAACAAAAGGCGATAAAGGGGGTCTGCGCCCCGCTTTTATGATTGGGGAAAAGGTTTGGTTTCGCAAAAAAACTAAACTTAAAGTGCCATCTCCGAATTGGGCCAAAATTTTTTGGTCCATATGAAACTAGAGGTGGTCAATCCTGGGGCTTTGGTTAAAGCTGTCCCCCCTGCTTGTCTCCCCATCCCCCCTCCCCTTTTCATAGACGTGGCCGGAATAGAACCAAAGAGTGGATTTTTTCTCGGGGGGCCAAAAACCCCCCCCAAATTTACCCCTGGAGGGATTTTGACAAAAGGAGAGATCCTATCCCCCCTGCAAAAGATGTAAGGCCAAGGGGTAGGGGGGCCTTCCTTTAAAATTTCTTGGAAGCCTGGCGTCTGGGCCCCCCCAGAAGGGAAAAAAGTCACGTTCCACCCCAAACACGACAGATGTTTTTTCATCTTGTAAGTTTGGGTTTTTTTGTGCCTCCTTCCTTGGCCCCTTAAAAAAGACTGTTGCCTGTTTGTTCTGCAATCCCCTTTTTAAACCCCCCCTTCACTCTGATCCGTTATCCCACGGTCTCTACCTCGGAAATACCTGACAACCTTTTTTCCCTTCCCTTTTGTTTATACGTACCTTCCTGGCTTCTACCTTGTACTCCTTGATCACTCTGACCACGGCTTGGCCGTAAAGTGACACGCACGGTGCCCCTCTGAAATTGGCGGTGTAATTTTTGGGGTGAGGAAGGGGGGGAGAGGTGTTATGTTACGGTAGCTGAGCTGCAGGAAAAAAGGGAAAAAACCCAAGCAGTTGGAATTATGAATTGCGCCCTGACTAACCACCGCAACAAGGCACCGTGAGCTTCCTACGAGGTCCAAACCCTCGTCCAGCCTGAGAAACTAACTACACCTAAAGATAAAATAGGAAAGTATCTCCCCGGGGAGCAAACCCCAAAGATAATAAAAGCCCCCAAACATGTAAGGGGTTTTAGCAAGAGGAAATACTGACACAGAAAGAAAATGTATGAGCAAACCTGGGCCCAAACTAACTAAATAGAAAAGGATAGGAAGGGTACTTACTGCAATCCCAAAAACCCTAAAGGGGCACCAACCTACAATTTCAAAACCCTGAGTCACACACCTCTACCCCCAAAAATTAGTTTCTGTGTAAAAAAACAGCCCCACTGAAAAAACTAAAAAAAAGCAAAGTACAAAACAAGTGCGGACTAAACTGAGAGGGCAAAACCCCCAGGGGCCCAAAAGGGCCCCCACAGAATGCAGGACAAAATGCAAAAATATAGCAAAAACACAAAAAAAGAAAGTCTTATCGATGGGGGAATGCGACACACACAGGGGGCTAAAGGGGAAAGGGGAAAGAAGGATTCAGACCAAAAAAATTGATCACCGGCAACCCGGGGGGAAAATGATTCCCTTAAAAAAACCAACATAACCCTTTTCCCAATCCTCCTAGACCGCTTGTAACCACCAAGGGAGCCTCTCTCAGAACTCATCTCAAACCCATTCACAACAGACCCCCCCCTTGGGGGAGGGTCACCAACCCCCTCATTTGAAAACCAGTCGGTCGGATGTTCATGATACGCACGAAAGTCTCCTAGCATGGATGTCCGAAGCAAACACCAAAATTATTTTCCTGACCAAAACCTCCCATTTAACCAAATCGGATTTTTCGCTAGAAAAACAAAAAAACCAATATTTTCTAACCACATACTCCATTTTCCCCCCTCAACCAAACAGGGTCGGACACGCAGGGGGAACCACGGCTCAAACCCCCCCCTTTTTTCACAAGGACTTGGGAAAAACCCCTTATGGATCTTAAATGCCCCGGGGGAAAACAAACGAAAAGAAACAGGATTAAAATCCCAGACTTATAAGGTCCAATAACCAGGTTAAAATTTAGGAGATCACCCATAGGAATATTTTTGGGACAACCAGACCAAGCCCCCCCATTTTAAAACCCGGGGGACCACAGTCCATGCCGGTTACAAACCGCGGGCCCCTTCTCCGAGAGGGGGACAAACCCTCCCCCCCCGGGGCCCAAATCTCTGAAAAAACGCCCAACAACAAGTCAACCGGAAGACAGAACCCCCCCGCTGTCCTAAGAAAATCGAGGTAAACCCCCAAATTACAAAAAAAAGAGAAAAAGTGGCAGAGCTAGCCCTATTATTAAGAGAAAACTCAGCCAAGGCAAAAAAGAGACCCTCATCCTGACACAGACAAAACATCTTAATAATTTTCCCCCTGTCGGTTTTTTCTTCAGTTTGCCATTTGGGCTGGGATGAAATCCGAGGAGAAAGACAATTGAAACCCATTTTAGAAAAAAATCCTCCAAAATCTGGAAACAAACGGACCCCCTTTCGACCAAGCTCAGGAACCGTGAAACAACCACGTCTAAGGAACAACGGCACCAATTCAAGGAGGAAGGCAAAAAGGTAATGGCACAAATGACTTTTTTTGGAAACCTATCAAAATTACCCAATTTTGGGGCATTCTCTGAGAAACAGGAAGAGGAAAAAAAAATCCATAGAGAATGGGCCAAGGGCCCCTTGGGCACAGGCAAGGGGGATCAACAAACCACTAAGCGGAAAAGGGGTTGGGGCGAGAGCAAGTCCCGCAGACTGCCAAATTCCCTGCACGCGAGACAAGGTGGGGCCCCAAAAGGACCGACTAACCAAGCTCTGGTCCAAAAAAATTTCCCGGGGTGCCCACCAATGGGGAACAATGAATCCAGACATCACACTCTTTTTCCAGGGGCCCCACAAACAATTTCCAAAAAGGGCAGCCTCGGCCACCCCCCTACACCCCTCCAGAGCAAGTCTCAAATAGGCGAGATGGCGGAAAGAACTACACCCCCCTTCAAAAAACAGAGGGATCAGATAGCTCAGGAGTCCCAAGGGGAAATCCTCGGGGGGACCGCCTTTAAAATTTTAGTGCCGGAAAAAGGAAACCAAAAATTAAAACGTGTGAAAAAAAGGGGCCCCCCGGCCCGCTAGGATGATCCTTGGCAATTCCAATAGACCAGTTTTTAGGTCCGAAGGACCACCCCTGATTTTGGGTCCCTCCACCAATGTCTCCACCTTCAAAACCCCCCTTCAGGCCCCAAAACCCCCGATTACCCACTCAAATTACTTCATGAAAAAATTTTTTTAGAGAAAAAGGCAAAGGGGGACTTTTAGAGTCTCGGGGTTTTTTGGGGGGCAAAACGGCCCCTGCCCCAATTTAAAGGGGATCAACCCCAAACCGAAAGGGAAGAAACACGGGGTCCCAGAACGGGGGCAGAATGAATCTCGCTTAATTCCAAACGCAGAGACTCCTCAAGGCCAATTCACCACTCAAACCCTTTTTGGTCAATCAGTTAAGGGGTTAAAAAAAAAAAAATTACCAAAAATTTACGAAAAAATTTTGGGAAAACCCAAAAATCTCTAAAAGCCTTTAATGAAGAGGTTGGCCCAAAACCAAAAGGGCCCAACCTTCCCCGGGCCATTCAAAACGAGGGAAAAATGAATCCGAAAGAGATCTTCTGTACGCCAAAAAGACACTTTACCCCTTTACATACAGAGCATTCCTCTCAAAATCGGAATACATTTTTGAACATTTTCACATAAGTCCCACTTAAAAAAAAAAAGATTCCCAAAAAAAAAAATCAAAATTTATCCACAAAATCCCTAAAATGTCATTCATGAAGGACTGGAAGACGGAGGAGCATTAGTGAGCCCAAAGGGATCACAAGGACTCAAAAAGCCCTTCAGGGTGTTAAATGCCGTCTTCCATTCATCCCCGGCTTAAATGCAAAAGGTATACGCCCCCCGGGGGGGCAACTTGGTAAACCAATAGCTTTTTTTACCCGGAAAAAAAACATCAGAATAAAGGGGGAAAGGGTTTATATTCACAGAAAATTTTTTAAGAGACGATAATCAAACACCCTTAATAAACCATTTTTTTTTTCCACAAAGAAAAAACCGGGCACCTAAGGGTGAAGGGGAAAGGGTTCGATTGACCCTTTTCCAATGATTCCTTGATATAAGACCGCAAAGCGTCATGTTCGGGGACAACAATTTTAAAAAGGGGGAAAACCCTTGGGAATTTACTACCGGGACTAATTCAAACGCAGTCATAGCCCTATGGGGGGAAAGGGGTGCATTTTTCTTTCGCAAAAAACAGAAAATCAAACAAAAAGTCAGGAAATCCTCACCGGGGAGGCAGAAAAAACAGATGTTGGTATTAAAAACTTGGCACCCCCAACTTTTTCAGCCAAATTTTCCCCAACCAAAAAAGGATTATGAGACGAACCAAGGGAAACCCAGCCGATAATGTCATGCAGATTATAAAAAAAAAAATTTTTTCAGCACCCCTGGGACGGGTTTTAACCCTCTTACCCCCCGAGTAAAAACTGGGGTTTAATTCCAGCCAAAGGGGAGAACGATCCCCATAGGGGAAAGACTTTTGTGGGGGTAAAGGGAAAAACCAAAAATTTAGCAAAACAAACCCAACAGGTTAATACTCCCAAACAACAAACCCCGAGCAAAAAAAGAGGACAGAGAGCATACAAGTGCATTTAAATAAAAACTTAGTCTGAACACCACCCAAAAACTGAGCGGCAAAACTCCCCCCCCTTTTGGGCAGACTGAAATAGCAAAAAGGCATCACCACAGTAGAAACATAACCCATTGCGCTTTCAAAAATCATGACCGTCCCCAGACACCACCCATACACGCATGGGGGCCAGCAGCTGCCCAAGGAACACCACTCCCAACTTCTCCGCTCACGCAAACGCTGCAATTTAATCGTAAGACATAGAATCATTGAGACCAGGGGACAGGGGGAACCCACCAAAACACCTTTACATTATCCGACAGACCCTTCCGAAAAGGGCCGCCAAACGTCGTCATTTTTCCTTTGGGGAGGACGCCCCCCCTACGGGGAACTCTGCAGAAACCAGCGTCATCAAAACCCCTATTTAAGCAAAAAAAGGGTTTTTCAGCTTTTTTCAGGCTTAGGCCATCGAAATAACCCCAAAGCCGAAAAAATGCATCAAAAACACCAAAACAGGATCCCCAGGTGTGAGGGGGAAAAAACCCAATCCTGAGGTCGCCGCCAGGAAGAGATACAATTTGAACCTGCTGCCTGCTTTTTTCCAGTACCAATTTTAAGGCAAAAAACAATTACAATTTTTTTTTGAAAAATTTGAAACTTAGCTCGATCCCCTGAAAACAAAAATGGCATGGGGGCCTAGGTTCCACAACAGGCAACCTGCAAGATATCAGCTACTCTGAACCTCAGTGGGGAAACTGTCCACACGGCCCCAAAAACTGTCAAAACTCCATTTTGGGGAAAGATCCTCCCCACACCCAGAGATACAGAGGGGAAAAAAAAAAAAAAAAAAAAAAAAAAAAAACAACAAACAGAAAAATACTCTGACAACTTTTCTCCTTCAAAAAATTTTTCCCTTCTTAGTACCATAAATTTTTATGGCCGGGGGTACGTTGTTCGGGGGCTGAGCATGCAGGGGAAAAAAGGGGAAAACACCAGAGCATTGGAATCTATGAGATTGATACCCTGACAAAAACCCCCCGCAATAAGCAGCCGTGGAGCGCCACAAAAGGGCCTAGACGCCTCGTCACACCTGAAAACAACACACCAAAAAATAGAAATAGGAAAGCATCCCCCAGCAGAACCCCAAAGATAATAGAAACCCCAAACATGTAAGGCGGGGTTTAAAAAGAGGAAATACTGACCAAAAAAAAATAGAAACAAACGTTGGGGCCCAAAATAATAAAAAAAAAAAGATAGGGGAAGGGGGGCTTACTGCAATCCCAGAAAACCCTGAAAGGCCCAACTCTACTAATTTTTTAAAAAAACCTAGACACACCCCCCTCTACCACCTAAATTATTTCCGGGTAAAAAACAAGCCACTAAAAAAAAGCAAAAACAAAAGTACAAACACAGTGGCGGACAAAAAAGAGAGGGCAAAAGCCCCCGAGGGGACCCAGAAGGCCCCCACAAAGTCAACCCCAAAAGCAAAAAAAAGCAAAAAAACCAAAAAAAAGAAATTGTCTTTTTGATAGCAGGAAGCAGCACCCCAGCAGCTCAGGGAAACTGGAAAAAGGATTCAGACCAGAACAATTTTTTCACCGGCAACCCTGATGGGGGAAAAGATTCCCAAAAAAGACCAACAGTAACACCTGATTCCCCCAACCCACTAACCGCTTGTAACCACCGGGAGCCTCGCCAAACTCCTCAAAAACCCTTCACAAAGAGAGGCCCTTTGCTTGCCCCACTGGAGCACATGCTCTTTGGAGCCATCTACAAGGCAACCGCGGGGCGCCAAAAACAAGGCAGTAGCCCATCCTACAATTTTTCAGTTTTCTTTGGAAAGGCAAGCAATTTTTTTCAGTTGAATTTCATTAACACCAACCCACAAACACAACCTATTCCCCCTTCCACCTAAAATCGCTTTTTCCACACTCATTTTGTTTGACCTTTTCCCCCTTTTTAACCCTTTTTTCAAAACCCTTTGGCCCGACCCGTCACGCAAACAATTAGTATTTATTTTTGTACATAGACCTCTTAACCTAACGATTTTGATTAGAAAAGGGGCCTACTTATCCCTGACTCAACACACTTGAGTCCAAACATTGGATTACAAATCGTGCCCCCTACTGCAACACATTTTTGCACAAAGATTTTTTTACAAATGGGCCTCCTGATTCCTTACTGCTACACAGTTTTAGAAAAACAATTTGGTTTAAAACAAAGGGGGGCCCCCTACTGTAAAAGTTTTAGAACAATCTTTTTGAGCTGGAAGATCGATTTCACACAAGACAGAATCCTATCTAACTAAAAACAAGTTCATTTGCAGGAGAAGCAGGAGCAACCCTCTGTGTGTTCTTGAAAAAAAGGGGCCACAAAAAAATGTCTGCTTTTAAAATGGGAGGGACATTTTCTTTGGGAGTCAACACAAAGCCCAAGTCTGACATTGGGATGGTTTTCTGCGCCCAATTTGGTCCCAAAAAAATACGCACTTTAATTATTAAATTTAAAAAAAAAAAGACCTTCCCCCCCCTCTACCTAGACACAAAACCCCCTTCAAAAACAAGTCCCCCCCCCTCATCAGTACCATATCCTAACGAAATCAAACAAAAGCATTTTTTTAAAAACGATCATTAACCATCTTGACCTTTTTTTCCGACTTTGGGAAAACGCTCTGTAAACGAACAAAAACCAAAGGGGCTAACTTGTGCCGAATTTGAGATTGGCAACGTTTTTTGAGCAAGTTTCACAACACACACCCAAAATACATACATATAACATACAACGCTTCTCAAAAACGGGGGGAGATGGGAGAAAATGGGGGGGGAGGGGAGAACAAAGGGGCGATAGAGAACATATGGGGCAGAAGGGGACACATGGGCAGGTGGGAGAACACATGGGGCCGGAATGAATACAAGGGGCCAGGGGAAGAACTAAGGGGGGGCCAATGTGGGGCATTATTGCTTTTTAATAAATTAAAAAATCCAAAAATTAATTTATTTCAGTTCATAAAAAATTAAAAAAAAAGCATGTAAAATCTAAAAGTTTTTAAACTTAAATTTTGTGGTTAATGACTTTTATCCAATTGCAAGTTTAGATATTTTCCTTTTTTTTAATTTTAATATTTTTAGCTAAAAACAAAAAAAATGTCAGCCTTTACTACAGGGTCCTCCCCTTTTTAGCGTACCTTACGTTGCACTTTTTATCTATTTATTTGCTACGTATGCAGATCTCATTACTTGTACGTTTGTGAAGTACGTTATTGTTATAGCCCTAAACACTTCGATTAAAACAATTTATTTTAAAAGTAAAATTGGTTTAAATTGCAAGTTCTTAGACGATGCACTCGACGCATTTCAAAAAACAACAACACAAAAAAATTACATCTAATTTTTCCCAAAACACTCATTTAAGCATTATTTTAAAAAATATAATTTCCCCATGATTGCATAATTGAAAAGTTTTCAAAATTTAATGTAGGTATTTTCACACTACACAAGTGTGGCACTAACCAGATTAAAGTGTACATAAGGGGGGCTTAATATGAACTTTTCAACAGTTAGAGGGGCTTCTATTAACACGGGGAAAGGTACAATAAGCCTTATCACACAACCATATTAAGCTGTAGACAACCTGTGAAAGGATCTAGAGCCCTTCTGAACTTAAGACGCCACACTAAAAATCCCGCAACGATCTCTTAACCGTCGCAATAATGAATCGCTAGCGTGAAAGTTATAATTCGCAGTAGCTGCCTAATTAGCGATGTCGTTTAAGGACGCTCCCGGTTAGCGATCTCCTTAACACTTTGGCTACAAAAACACCGCACACGCCAAAAAAGGGCCACACTCACGATATATGCTCACCACGGGACGCCAAAAAAAAAAATAGGTCCAAACGAGTGAACGATGAAGAGATCACAGCAGGGGCACGCAGGGGCCCGCTTGCTACATGCCACACACACCGGGCACTAACAGACTTAAAAGGACATTTTTTAGCGATCTGTTAGCGACGCTTTTTTGTGTGGCAACCCTTACTTATAGGTTTACTTTCCAAATTCTCCATTGAGCTAATTCAAGTTTTTACTCTGAAGTACAGGTGATTCGCTTACTACTTTACCAGGGAAAAATTCTGTAACTTCTAAAAGAACGGAAAACCCACAAATTTGGACTGCACATAATTTTGGTTTGAGAAGGAGAGTGCAATGAACCTTGCGACAGCAACAAAAACACCCGCTCCGAGGGGGCTCGCAACTGTCCCACAGGTGAAGACTTCAGCTCGCCTTTCTGCCCGGTATTTTTAGTGTGGTGCTTACATTTCACTCCTGCTTCTCCTTCTTCTTTGGAACAAGTGCAGTTTCGTTTTGAGGAGCAGTTCATTGTGAAAACAATTTGGAAAATGAATCATTAAAAAAGGGCCCCAAGGGGGGGTTTTCTAAAGAAGTTTTTTAAGTTGAAGTCTACTACCAAACATCTTTCTACATTGGGAAAAAGCTGGAACGTTCAAGAACTTACTTGATGTCAGATGGAGGACGTCCGAAAACCCCTGAGGATACTTCAAGAGGAAACAACGCTCGGCATCCCCCACGAAAATTTTTTCACATTTTTCCCTGAACACGCATTCTATCCAAAACCCAACAGCGGAAGGGAAAAGGTCAAGTTGCCCGTAAAGAGAACTGTCTTCCGGAATTGAAAGGCCCAAAATCAAAACAAAAAATTTGTTTTCCCCGGTTTCCCTTGGGGCCATTTGCAGGTTGATATACAGTAACAAGCCAAAACGTCATTAGGGGCCTTCAAGAGAACATAAGCAAGAAATCGGTTAGACCCCAGACTTCCTGTGGAATGTGACATTTTTTTTCACTCCGAAGAAAATTTTTCATGGCGGGGTTTGGAGAACGTGCTCATGTACTTCCGACTGCCCCCGGGGGATCCTGACATAGTGGGATGGGATTTTTTGAAATCCCCCCACTATGCAGTAACAGCGGAAGCTGGGGGGTTGGGACACTGCACAAGTACACAGCGTCCAATCCGCAGCATTTACTGATTGTGTGCCCATACCCTTAAATGTGGCTACCCCTTTAAATTTTTAAATGGCATGAATGATATTAATTTTAAATTTCAAACTGTACCAAACGAAAAAGAATGTTAAAACATTGCGAAAAAAACCTGTGAGCCCCACTTTCGATTCTTCTTTTGTTCATTTATGCTTCCCACTTTTTAGAAAATTCTTTTTTTTTTACTGTTTCTGTGTTAAGGGGGACCATGCCTTAAAAATGAAAAAAAAGAATGAAAAATGAAAAAGAAACGAAGTAGAAAAAAAAACAAACGGGGGTTCCAAACACATCATGTCCAGTTACAAAAGGGGACATACTGCAAGACAAAGGACAGTCACTTTGGAAAAACATGTCACACAACGCAATCAGCAAGGTTGGAATTGTGACAGATGAAAATGAGGAAGGAAAATTTCATGGAAAACATAGCACTTTTTGTATTTTCAAAGACACCTAATGTGTTTTCTAATTCAAAAACATTAAAAGGACATTTTCGCAGGCGTTTTTTTTCTAACACGAACGCCACGTGTGAACTACCAACACCTTCTTTAGGTTAAAAACAAAAAATGCAAACTGCATTGACAACAGCAACCTTCTTTTAAACAAGGGCTGTGGTGTATCCCTGAAGAACTTTTTGGTGCGGAACTCTCCTTCTCCCCAGTTTGCCTGTTTCCCAAAACTCTTCTTTTTCCCCCAAATGATAAACATTTTTTTATTTCATTTAATTATTTTTATTCCTATTTTTTTAAATATCCCTGGAGTCAAAAATATTATCCCACAAGTTTTTATAAAACTGTGGATTAAACAAGAGTCTACAAAATGGTATCTGGCATCATGCAAGGGTTTTACTGCTTGTGACTGGGGTGGCCAAATTTGGGGGGCCGGGGGCCTTTTACTGCAAAAAACCGAGTCATAGCTACCCCCCCCCTACAGTACAAAAAAAATATTCATTGATTATAATCACCATTTGCCCACACCCAAGCTTGACCGAGTTTACATTACACCCCGTATTCTTCCAGAGACCCCCATCAACATAGGCAGAGGTTATGTCCTTTGTGTGAGATGGTCTTTTGATCAGCTTAACAGTTAAAAGCTGTTATATTTCCCAAAAATTAATATTCATTTACATTAAAGTATGCAAATGGGAAAAAAATGCAACCAAATGTTCAAAACACCCAATTTTATTTAGTATCGAGAATGCCTACGGCAGAACGCAGAAATAACGCACTTACAAAAGCGACAATGATTTTTTAATGGTTCTAAAGGCACCCAAAGCATTGGGTTTGCAAGTGTTGAAAATAATTCCCCCGATAGCCAGGGGGGAAAAAGTGCGGAGACACTGCGGGGGAGAAGTACTTTAGGCCACACAGGTTGCTTATTTTAGTACGAACAATATTACTTGGCTTTTTTTTTTGAATAAAAATGTTTTTTAGACACTTTGTAGGGAGGCCGACAAATGGTTTTCCCTACCAAAGCAATGTAACCCCCAACTTTTATGTACGGATTAAAAACTAGGGGTCCGCCCCGCTCCATACATTTTTAGTAGGAGATTAGCCCCCACCACACTATAAACCAAAAAGTAGGACGGTTTTTAATCCTTATGAAACCCACATGGTTTGCCCATGGGTCTCCAGATCAACTTGATTAACAGTAACCAACACAAAAGCGGACTCATCATGACAGGACAATCTCTATTCCCCCCCCATTTTCAAACTCCAGACTCTTGCCGTGGCTTTTAAACCCCCCCGACCGAAACAATAAAAAATGCAGGCAACCGGCCCGGACCCATCTTCCCCGAACCTTCATAGTTTTTATTCATTTGATGGCACATTTCTGGTGACTGTAACTATTTTTTTTCTTGAAACTAGTTGTTCGACATCACTTTATAAATTTTAAGGATCTTTTTGGGAGAATTTTTTGGGGGAGAAGTCAGTGTCTTCTCTAGATCTTCCCCCCCACTCTCTCTTTATAGAAACTTGGGGAAATAACTTTCTCCTTACTCGTGATAAAATCTGAATTACTGAACCAATTTTACTTCTTAATTGGGTAAAAGATCAGTCCCGAAAAGAAGGGGCAATTTCTCTGAAAATAAATTACAAATTTTTTTTATTTTAACCTGTCTATTGATTCAGAAACACATGAAATAAAAGGGGGTTTCTCTTTAACAGTTTTCAACCGGGTCCTTTTCTACCGCAGTACATCCTAAAAAAACACTGCAAAGTGAGCCAATTGGCAGCAGGGGGGGGAAGGCGGGCGTCAGACACGCCCACTCCCCAAGAGAGACAAAGACAGCTTATAGCATCTCTCCCTTTTCCCCCACACTAAACCATGCGACCAAGTGTGTGACATAAAAAACCCTAAGGCGTTTCTACCTCCACCTGCAGAATGTGATCGGGGGTTAAAAGGATGAGCGGAGCCTGCACGGGAAACCCCCATTTCCGTAACTGATATACAAGCCCAGCTACAGAGAAAATCAAAAAAAAAAAATTTAAATATTAAATGCCCCCAAAGATCTTATACCTTGGAAATTAGAAGAAATTAAAAAAAAAGTAGGAAAAAAAAACAAAAAAAGGCCTGAGCTACCCCCACGTAAGATAAAGGTCCGATATTTAAAAAAATTATTAAAGATAGGGGAAAAAAATGTAACAATTTCATCATCTTTTGACATAAAAATGTGAAAAAAAAAGACATGCTTTTCTTTATGTAAAATGAAAAAAAAAAAATGGTAAAAAAATACTATAAAAATCCATGAAAATTAAATCCCATGTTTTTGCGAAAAAAAATCAAAAAAATTTAATTTCCCAAAAAAAAACAAGACAACGTTTTTTAAAGTAAAAAAAAAAACAAAAATTGGGAAAATGGCCCATCCAAAATGAAAAAAAAGGTTTTTTCAAAAGGGTTTTTTTCCCCTAATCTGAAGCAACAGATGTAGGACAGATACCTGTTCCAGGATATTAATTTGTATTTTGTTAAGATCATTGTTTTTTTAGCAGGAGATTATCATTAGGGCTGGGAAATAGGGAACCACCCCCACCACGAATGGAGCTTTCTGTTATACTGAGGGGGCCACGATATGTGGGGGGGGGATACAAACTCAAAAATTGGGGAACTGCCTGACCTCAAGCAACAAAACATTGATTTTTTTCAAAAAACATAGCGGAAACAGGGCTCTGCCCCAAAATTAATTTTCCCAATAAGGTACAAAAATCTGGTGAAGATTCTTTTAAGATGAAAATTAAACAAAGGGGAAACACCGAGGTACATTTTTCCAATACTTTTTTCTGCAGCCGTGCGGGGCCCCTACCAAAAGCTACGTAAACAGAGAGTCTATAAAAGTAGAGAAATACGAACCCCAAAGAAACTGGGTGCTACGGGCGTATTCCGGGCTAAAAAATCTAAAAAAATGACTTCTCCCAGAATCCATTTTAATTTTCAGAGCCGGCGCAAAAGGGGGGAAGGGGATTCTGGGGTGATCTGGCCCCCCTTGGAGCCCCCACCTTACAAAAGCCATTTTAAAACACCAAAGTTGGGGTCCTCATTGTTTTAGGGTTTGGGTTTTGGGGTTTAAATTTTGGGGGAGAGTTTAGGTACCCAAACCAAACTTCTTCAAACCAAAAACCACGACTCCGCCCCCCCTAGTCTTGAGAAAAAAGCACGGGATGGGAACTCCCCAGTACTACACTGCCATAGGGCATCCATCAAAAGACATGGAAGAAATTAAAAAAATATTTTTTTTTTTCTTTCCTGAATCTAGGGTTTTTTTTCCCCTGAACACATGCAGAAAAATTAAAAATTTGTTTGTTCTGCACATTTTCTGTGAATTTTTAAAAAAATGAACTTTTTTCGGGGAAGACTTGTGTCAAAAAATGCATGCCCTAGAACAGGCTTCGGGTTTTTTATTATTTCACTGAAAAAAAATAGAATTTTTTTACAAATTAATACCCTTTTTCTGTGCAGGGAGAAAAAGAAAAAAAAAGGCAGGGGTTGCACATTTCACCCCCTTTTTTTCTACGTAAAGACATTTATTGATTCAAACTATTTCTCAACTTCAATTTTTAAAAAAAATTTACAAAGTGAAGGCAAGACCCCCAAAACCCCCCAAAAATTTTTTTTTGATAAAAAAATGCATATATTTTAAAAGTATTATCCCTGAATAATGATTAAAAATTTCCAGTCACGTAAGTATTCCCCTTTTACATACAAAAAAAAGGTATAAATTCATTTTTTTCCCCCCAAGAAAAGCAATGCCCTGAACAATATCAAGCGTTTTAATTTTTTTCAATTCAAATCCTCCATCTGTGTGTTAAGAACACAAGGGGCTCTTTGAACAACCTTTGCCAAAAAAAAACTTACTTTATTATGAAATTTTTTATTACTTGTAAGGTTCATCATACAACGTCATAAATAAAAAAATGTTTCCCCAAGGAAAAAAGCAAAACGTTAAAAACCCCAATAAAAAAAGTTTTCAACACAAATAAAATAAAAATAATTCTGACTGACAAGGGGGCAACGACCCCCAAAATTCATATTTTGGGGGTTTCCCAAAATTCACACATTAATTTTCGGTGTTGGAAACACAAGACATGTTCCCAACATATACATGGTGAACTGAATATGGAAAAAAAAATGTATCCATCCTTTATAACACCCAAAATTGCCAATGCAGTGTCCTTGGAAAACACTGGCCGGGGCGCATCACATAACTCGCATTAGATTGCAAAAAGCTACTGAGGGTGGAGGGGGGGGGAACCTTTCAAGAACACAATTAGGATTTTCAAACTACGGTCATTGAAATGAAATTTGCCACCACCTTTTAATTTTTCCTCATAAAATAAGACAAACCCTGATTTTCCGCAAGGTCAAAAAAGGGTGCTTGCTTATTTTTTTTTTAAAATCACTGTTAAATCAGAAGGAATTAAAAAAAATTCTAGTAAACCCCTGCCAGTAGTCAAGTATACTCTGATCTCGCTATTTCACCCTCCCCCATAGATTGGAGTTTCTGCCAACACAAGCACACAGAAAGCTGCCAAGGATGGCAGGAGGATGGCTTAGAACACAAAGGGAAAAACAGAAATTTGCCAGGCACAGCTTTTGCATAAAACCCTCAAAGCCTCAAAAAAAAAAGCAACATTTTTTTTTTTTTGAAAAGCAAAAAAGGGGCGCACACAATTTTAAAAGGGAACCTGAACCCCTCTTTTTGCCGCTATAAGATCCCCCACTCCTTTGGGTCATCCAGCATTCTCCGCCTGAAAGATAAAAAAAGGGGGGTTGTTTATACTCCCCCGGGACGGTCCGGTCCGATGGGTTGAGGCCTGGCCGGCGCCTCCCCTCTACGATGACGTCCTCCCCTTGTTCTTTCGCGCTCCGCGGGGGCGTACTATCTGCCCTGTTAGGCAAGGAAATACGCAGTCTGGGGCACCAAAAAGGCAGAGAGACCCACCCTGCGCACTGCAGTACTTTACTCGCCCCAACTGATTTTTTTTCAATCAACTTTTTTTTCCACAATGATCCAAAAGGTTTTATTTTTTTACGAAAGGAAAAGGGGGTTATTAAAACTTGTATATTTTACATTTTTTAGTTCTGTATCTATTTTTTTTACTTTAATTTTTTTACAAAAAAGTGGTTTGAGTTTATACAAAAATTGCACAAAAAATGAAATTAATGTTCCCATATACTTGAATACATTAGGGGCGAATGGCTCCATCAGCCACCTGACAATATGCAATCCACATTTCCTGCAATTACACCAAGGGGAATAATGGAACCCTGTACGCATGACACAGAGTAACTCATTTACAGGGGTATATCCAATTCCAAATGTAAAATTTTTTTTTAAGCTAATCTTTCGGATTGTAATGAAAAAAAAACCCCCACAATATTTTTTTGCGTTTCTTTTTTTCATCCTCAGCATTTTTTTAAACAGCGCCTACAGTTGCCGGGGATCTAATTTTTTCCACATTCTGCCCTATATAGTAAAATACCCATTCTCCATAAAAAAAGAAAGTCACATATCCCCCCCTAGTATGATCCATCACATCCCCATACAGTAAATTCTCCACAGACCATATAGTTTGATCCCCACATTCCCATACAGTATTCTCCACAAAAAAAAAACCCCAAAAATTGATGCCATCACATCCCCTATACAGTATTCCCACATGACCCATATAGTATGATGCCAACCATTCCCAACAGAAATTCACCACATGACCCTATATATGAGCCTCACTCCCCCCAAAAAGTAAGTCTCCACATGACCCATATAGTAATGCCAACACATCCCATACAGTAAAGCACCACAGACCCTACATAATGCCCCAAAAATTTTCCCATCAGTATAATGTCCCACATGACCCATACAGTATGACCAACAC
>JARQOD010000004.1:189201030-189368590 GCA_033576555.1 Oophaga sylvatica | reverse complement strand
GTTATGTTTCGGTAGCTGAGGAGTGCAGGTAAAAAAGGGAATACACCAGAGCAGTTGGAATCTATGGGATTGCAGTACCCTGACTAACCACCACAACTAGAGGCAGCCGTGGAGCGTTCCTACGTTGGTCCTAGACACCTCGTCACAGCCTGAGAAACTAACTACACCTAAAGATAGAAATAGGAAAGCTATCTGCCCCGGAACAGAACCCCAAAGATAATAGAAAGCCCCCAAACATGTAATGGCGGTTAGACAAGAGGAAATACTGACACAGAAAGAAAATAGAATGAGCAAACGCTGGGGCCCAAACTATCTAAATAGAAAAGGACAGGAAGGGTACTTACTGCAATCCCAGAAAACCCTGAAAAACACCAACTCTACTAATTTCAAAATCACCTGAGATCACACGACCTCTACCACCTAAATTAGCTCTCTGGTGTAACAAAATCAAAACAGCAGCCACTGAAAAAACTGGAAAAAGCAAAAGAACAAAACTCAGTGGCTGAACTAAACTGAGAAGGCAGAAGCCCCCGGAGGGGACCCAGAAGGCCCCCAAAGAAGTGCAGGACAAAATGCAAAAATATAGCAACAACACAAAAGAAGAAAAATTCTTATCTGGTAGCAGGAGATGCAGACACGACACAGCAGGCTACAAGGGAAACTGGAATGAAGGATTCAGACCAGAACAATTGATCACCGGCAACCCTGATGGGAAAATGACTCCCTTATATAAGACCAGTCAGTAACACCTGATTCCCAGTCCTCACAATCTTCACTAGTACCGCTTGTAACCACCAGAGGGAGCCTCTGCTCAGAACTCATCTCAAACCCATTCACAACAGATCTCTTGTTGCCATACCTGATGTTTGCAGTGCGGGAGGTGCCCCAGGCATCTACGGGTTTTCGCCCTTCGAACTATTATATGGTAGACATCCCCGTGGCTTACTCGATATAGCTAAAGAGGCCTGGGAGAACCAACCAACTCCCCACAAAAGTGTGATAGAACATGAGGCCAAAATGCAAGAGAGAATGGAGACAGTCCTACCATTAGTCCGAGAACATATGGAAGCAGCACAAAGGTCACAGAGGCAGGTCTATAACCGGGAGGCACGGGTAAGGTCCTTTAACCCTGGGGATCGGGTGTTGGTACTTGTGCCTACAGTGGATAGTAAGTTCCTTGCAAGGTGGCAGGGACCCTACAAGATTATGGAGAAGGTGGGTCCCGTAAACTATAAAGTACACCAACCAGGGCGGAGAAAGCCAGAACAGGTATACCATGTGAATCTGCTCAAACCATGGAAAGACAGAGACCCTCTTGGTGAGGATTGTCCACGGCCTGCATTTCCAGTAGAGAAGTCCTCTCCGCCGTCAAAATAGCAGACACTTTGTCTCCTAGACAAGTTCAGGAAGTCCGAGAGTTTGTTAGCCGAAATACCGATGTTTTTTCGGAGCTCCCTGGCCGTACCGCCCTAATCCAACATGACATTGTCACGGAGCCACAGGCCAAAGTCCGATTAAAGCCATATTGGGTGCCTGAGGCCCGGCGACAAGCCATCTCGGAAGAGGTAAAAAAGATGCTGCAGTTAGGGGTCATTGAAGAATCCCAGAGTGAGTGGGCCAGCCTAATACCAAAACCAGATGGGACACTAAGGTTCTGTAATGACTTCAGAAAACTGAATGAAATTTCTAAATTTGACGCCTACCCCATGCCCCGGGTCGATGAGTTAATAGAGCGGTTTGGGCAGGCACGGTATTTTTCAATCATTGCCCTCACAAAAGGTTATTGGCAGGTGCCCCTAACAAAAGCAGCGAGAGAAAAAAAGGCTTTTGTAACACCCGAGGGACTGTTCCAGTATATAGTCCTACCCTTCGGGTTGCATGGCGCTCCAGCGACATTCCAGAGGTTAATGGACGTTGTTCTTCGTCCTCATCGCCGATATGCCGCGGACTATCTGGACGATATTGTGGTGTACAGTACAGACTGGGAAAGTCACTTAGCCAAGGTACAGGCGGTGATAGATTCTCTGAGACAAGCAGGGCTAACTGCCAACCCAAAGAAGTGTTCCATAGGGTTGGAGGAAGCTCGGTACCTGGGGTTTGTGATTGGGAGAGGAGTTATCAAACCCCAAATAAACAAAGTGGAGGCAATCCAAAACTGGCCCCGTCCCCTCACCACAAAACAAGTGAAAGGGTTTTTGGGGTTAGTGGGATATTACCGGCGGTTTATTCCCAATTTTGCAACCCTGTCGGCGCCGTTAACTGACTGCCTGAAAGGGAGGAAGTCAGTAATGGTGCGCTGGAATGATCAGATTGAAGAAGCTTTTGTAAAACTAAAAGGGGCACTGTGTGGGTCACCAGTTCTGATCACACCAGACTTCAAAAGAGAATTCATTGTCCAGACTGATGCGTCAGAGGTAGGTCTGGGTGCCGTGCTGTCTCAGGAGGTTAACGGGGAGGAGCATCCCATTAGTTTCCTGAGTCGAAAGCTTACTCCAGCTGAAACCAGATACAGCATTGTAGAGAGAGAGTGCCTGGCCATCAAATGGGCACTGGAGTCATTGCGCTACTATCTGTTGGGGAGAACATTTCGGTTGGTAACTGATCATTCCCCTCTGACTTGGATGAGTCAAGCCAAAGAGAGAAATGCAAGAGTCACCAGGTGGTTTCTGTCCCTGCAAAATTTAAAATTTTCAGTAGAACATCGGGCAGGCAAATTACAGGGGAACGCAGATGCCCTGTCCAGAGTTCACTGTATGTCATGTGTCCACCCTCCTAAGGTTGAACAAAGGGGGGAGGTATGTGGTACACCAAAGGGGGTCTTGCTGGATGGGAGATATATTTCTCCTAGCAGACTGAAGTTTGGTCAGGATTTTTCCTGATCACAAGGACCTGTGATGAGGTCATAGTCACGTGATCAGGTCAGCTGATGTGTACCTCACCTGAGGGTGTGGACTAGGCCTATTTAACAAGGAGCTGTTGTAGTATGTGGGTGTGGAAGGAAGGAGTTTGGCTGGAGTCAGCCTGGAAGAAGTGATTTCTGGTACAGTGTGTCAGTGTGCACAAGGAAGCAAGTACCAGACCACCCGGAATGGCACCTGGCGGTCCCTGCTGGCCTGCAACCGCTTAGTTAAGCCCGTCCCAACAAGGTTGAGTCTGGACCAGTGGTTCTCCAAACACTGGAGCATGTTATGTTCTATTTTTGATTTTTGTTATCTGGACTTTTGAACCTGTTATTAAAACCACTGAACTTTGAATTGAAAGCCTGTGTGTTTGTCTCATTACTGCGGCCCGGCCCCTGCCTACCAGAGCGGATCCCTACAGCGCATGACTGCGCATATTTGACGGATTTTTGACGCTTCAAAAAATGCAACATGTAGCGTTCGCCGGACACCGCCGCACAACGCGAAATGACGCATGCGTACGCGTTTGCACGTGAACGCATGCCTCTGCGTACACCATGTTAAAGATATGTAAGCATGATGCATGCGAATGAAACGCTGCGTACACAGATGAAAATGTGAAACCAGCCTAAAAGACGCCCGCCCACAGGCAGATCACAGCGGGTCACAGCACGATGCGCATGGCCACGAAAGGAACAAGTTAATTGCATAATGGGACAAACTGGCACATGATGTGTAAAATGAGAATAATATCACAAATACAATGGTGGAACAATATCCCCCTATTGGTAACAAATGATAAAAGAACAACACCGGCCATATACAGTGCCTATGAAAGTACATCTGTCACACAAGATGCTGCAGATAACAATCCATTCACGGATATAAAGCTTTGGTCCGTAGTTGTTAAGATGATGGCGTACTGTTATCCTGATGTTAGTAGTGCGCTACTGTGATTATGTGCTCTGTGACTTTTTTACCTTTATATATTGTCTAATAAACTTTGTCTTTTTACTTACGGTAATTGCACCTATTGCTCCTGGTCCTCCTTTTTGCTTCCCTAGCGTTTAGGTACTATGTGGAAACCAGGTTCATTTTAAAGCCAAATTAAGAACAAAAGAACGATGGGATAGAGACAAAGGAATTCACATATTAAAGACAAACAGGGAATCTGAGATGCATAAAGTCAGAAAAGAGTCAAAAGACAGGCAAGGCCGAGCTGCAGAGATGGGCCTTATGGATGTTTTGCGTGTTATGTAAAGCAATTGTAGTGGGTGGGTGGCTAGATGCAAATAGGTGGGATATCAGAACTATTTCAGAAGTGACAGATCATATCTAGATTTGTATATTAGAAGTAGTCATTTTTCAGTATCATAGTACACTGAGATTGTGATGTCTGCACTGGACATACCCAAAGCAACCAGCATTCAATGTGCTATGCAGAACAAGCACATTACAAAAACAATCTCTCTTGAAAATCAGTCTTCAAGTTCCCCTCATAAGTTCTTATGATATTGATGACCTTTTATTGGGATGGGCAATCAATATCAGATCAATGGGGAGCTGATTCTGGCACCTCCACCGATCAGGTGTTTCCAGGTTGGGTCGCAGTAGTGTGAACAAAGCAGGAACACAGTTCCGTTCACCATGTAAGTGTAGATGTTGCCAAGAACTGCAACTCTCATTCATTCATTCACTCATCTCATTCATTCATTCTCATTCATTCAGGTGAGTAGCAAAGATCGGAGCTGCAGACGTGGTTGTTGCTGAGAACTACAGTTCTGTTCCTATTCCACTGAATTTTCCTATTCACCTGAAAAGTAGCTGCAATTCTTTACATTTGACTTGTGCCGAAACTAAAACAGCTGATCGGTAGAGTGCCTAGTGTGGAATTCATATGGGTAGGTAACCAATAACGTAAAGCCGCACAACCCTACAACTTTAGAAAACCTAGGTAACAACTAGTATAGTGATGACAGAAGTTCCATAAAAGTTGTATCATGGCGGTAACTTGCATGCCTCCTCAGTGCCGCCCTACTCACCATGCTCACTGAGCGGCTCTCCTTGCATCAGGTCATTTCGCTGAGGTTTGTTTCTTGCTGCACTCCTTTGCACTGTTACCAAAACATGGTGGTTTTATCTGGCCATAGGGGGACAAGGCCAGTTTTTGAAGGAATTTAACCCTGCTGCTTCCTGCAGAGAATTTGGCTCCCCGGCCTATCCCATGCAAACAGGCTCTATTTAATGCAGCTCCTATCTCCACCCCTTGATCGAACGTAGTTTCTGCTCTGTTAGCCTATGTGCAATCAACCTCCTATATCCAGCTTCCCATTAAAGACCTGGCCTGTTGACCCATCCTAACCTCTTTGCTCCTGACGTCGGTTACGTTTTCTGATCCTGGTCTGCCTTCTCCAACCTCGGACCGTCTGACTTCACTTCTGTCTTTCCCCTCCCCATACTTAGTATATGTGTCTTTGACCCTTCAGTCAGCTGCCGTAGTCCCGGAGACTACCCTGGAGTGGCACCTGCGGACAACCTGTGGCTAAGCCTAACCTCACAATCAGAGGCTCTAGTGAACACCAGGTCGTAGCTTAGTCACGCCAGTCTAGGGTAAGCCCGGCCTGTGGAGTAGTGAGTCCACATCCACCGGCATTACAGGTTGTCACTGAACCTTCCCAAAACATAAACAACTATGAAAATGTAAGCATAAAACTCATTATGACTATTACCAATACAGATAAATAAGAAAACACTGACCATTAGTTTAATATGCAGCCATATGTTAGGGTAATATATTATGGCTACTGGCTCTTCTTAGTCTTACTAGCCAAACTGTTAAGAGAATGTTGTTTTGTTTGGCTATTAGAAAGTTGAAAGAAGATCCAAGTCTCATGGGTTCCATGTATTCATTAGATGTGTGTTCCATTCGCCTCTTCTCCACTGCTCAGGGCAGCTATTGACATAACCTTGGTGCATAGATACCCGAATCATAAAATGTGTGTCTATTTCATTGTTTTACTACCATCTTTTTGTGGTGTTTTTGCTATTCGGAGCACAGACTGGTAGCTACGAGATGCTGCCCTTGCAGCATATTGAGCTGACGGATCCACTTTCATTAATAAAAATTAAAAGCGTAGGCATGCCACCGAGAAATAAGGCAGAACTGCTAGGCTCCAGTACATCATACAGGAGAATGGGTCAATGGCTGCATACACATTTGTGAAATAAGCACAGCTAACGGCCCTCCGGCGCATAGGCTGCGCAAAAACATACAGCAACCCTACAGAATAACGGATATCGTGATCAGTGTTTGTGCCCATTAAAAGACAGCAACAACAAGGAAATAGTAAAGGTCACACAATGGCAATTTGTTCTTGCAGCATTAAAGGAACTAACAAGGCAACATAACATTTAAGTTGGTAAACTTGAGAACAGGGGCCACCATGTCTCTTCATTACTAGAAGATCTTACACCGGTCGTTTGTCTCTAGCTCAAGATGTGGAAGAATGCTAATGAGAGACATTATTTGTGAAGCTGCTCATGTGTTCTCTTGGCTTTACCTGCTAATGCTTTGCTCACTCGCCAGTTCTTCACTGCTCAGCTGACTAAGCTTTTTCTTAAACAAGCTGAAGTGAGTTAGTGCCAAAAGTAGATTCATTTGAGCTCTCCATGGCATCTCTTCTCTGCTGGCTTGAAAAACTCTCTTACGTTTTATATATCTACCAACAATGGGTGTCAGCAGCACGAGCAAAGTTTTAAAAGCTTTTTTCTCAATCTCCTCTTGGGTAAGCCTGAAATAAAAAAATAAATACATAAAAATACTGTATTAAATTTATAACACAGAACCACAAGATATTAGTAAATCAAACCCGTATACTGCACAAGAGTTTACTTTCTATTAAAACGTTCAGATTTACCACCCAAAAATAAAACGATAAGAAATCATATGCAAATAATCACCTAATAATTTGAAAATATTAAGCACCTAAAGCAACTTACCTGCAGCAAAATCTGAAATTTACACAAAGTAGAAAATCCTCTAGTCTTTAATAGGAAATTTAATAAAGGGAATCTGTCAGCAGGTTTTTGATATGTAATCTGAGAGTTGCATGATTTAGTGGTAGAGACCCTGATTCCAATAAAATGTCACTTGGTGGACTGTTTGGTACAGTTTTGATAGAATCCCTGTTTTGCCTGTTGTAGATATAACAGAAATCAGAATGCTGAGCTTTGTATAACCCCGCCCACAATTCTAATTTGCAGATTTCTGTGTACACTGTACAATGTCAGCAAGCTGCCAATTATTGGTTGGGGTGGGGTTACACAGATAAGCTGGACTGGCCTGCACATGAGAACTAGTCCGGCAGTCATAATCTCCTGCTGATGAAACACTGACTGAATTGAAAGTACAGCACAAAGCCTAATAAGTCTCACATCCCAGCAATCAGTCTATCTGCCCCTAGATTATGCTGTTCAGAGTAAATATCAAAGTAAATCAGAGTAAATATCAAAAACTTACTGACAAATTCTCATAGTCATACTGTATATATGGAGGTTATGTGAGGCTCACACTGTATATATGGAGACTATGTTGGACTCACACTGTCTATATGGAGGCTATGTGGTGCTCACACTACATGGAGGTTATGTGGGGGCTCAAACTGTATATAGGGGCTATGTATGGGTTCATATTGTATATAGGAAGCTATGTGTAGGCTCAAACTGTATATAGAGGGCTGTATGTGGGTTCTAACGGTACACAGAAGCTGTATGTGTGCATTTACGGTATATATTGGGGGGGGTCACACTGTACATACGGAGACTATGTGGGGCTCACACTGTATATTGGAGGCTTCTGAGTCATTTGTGTCAGATTCTGTGCATGTTATCAGGCCAAAATCACCAAGGTATATAAACTTTTGATCAGGGTCATTTGGATGTTTTGGGTTGTCATGATGATTTAAAAAGAGAAAACCCAGTAGCTTGATAATAAATGGCTTTACCCAACCACTAACCATGAGTGGAGAAAAAGTTTTGGTGTTATTATTCATATTATCTGAAAAAGGCCAAGAAAGCAAAAATTCTGCAGGGGTATGTAAATTTTTGAGCACAACTGTATACATATAGTTACGTCCAGAAACATATGGACAGTGACACAGTTTTTGACATTACAGCTGTTTACACAAACATATTTAAGATAGGTATATAAGCAATATGGGCTTAAAGTGCAGACTCACAATTTTAATGGTATTCACATCCCAATTGGAGTAAAGAATTAGGAAATACAGCTCTTTAACATGTAGCTGCCTATTTTTATAAAGACCAAAAGTAATTGGTCAGTTATCTCAAGAGTTTTTTAATGGGCTGCATGGGCTATTCCCTCGTTAATCCATCATCAGTCAGGTAAAAGGCCTGGAACTGATTCCAGGTGTGGCAATTGCATTTGGAAGCTGTTGCTGTGAACCAACAACAAATGCACAAAGGAGCTCTCAATGAAAGAGACCATTATTAGGCTGAAAAAAGAAGAAATCCATCTAAGATATAGCAGAAATGTTAGGAGTTGCCAATTCCAAATCAACAATTTGGTACATTCTGCAAAAAAGAGCACACTGGTGAGTTGAGATGAGCAAACCTTTCAAGGTTCATTTGGGTTTGGTTCGGCAAACGTCCCGATGTTCGATGATCATGTTAGCCGAACAGTTCATCGAATGTACCTGAACCCCATTAAATTCAATGAGAGGCAAAACCAAAAGTATACACAACACCTTAAGGGGTGACAAAAAGCTTCCCAAACAGCTCATATTAGGGGCAGACACCATGAAAAGTGGCATTAATTGACCCACAGTAGAAATTTGATAATGGCACAGCAGCAGTTAGCCACGTTCCATGCATGGGGTATCAGGGTCTGGGCCAGCATTTAGAGCTTTGAATTTAAGTTTCAATTAAGACGTGGTGGGTAAGGGGGCGGTGTAAGCCTTCTTTGCTGGGAGCCCTGATACCTCATGCAACAGCTCAATTTTATTTACCATCCACACTCAAGTGGCACAAACATCAGTTTCGTAGACTACTATTGTTAGAAAAATGTAAGGATAGTAACACATAGTTGACTGATCAGTATCACGGGAAGGATTGCAAGAGAACTCACCAGTGCAATCTCCTGGAAGACTGGAGCAGAAGACAGCCTCAGGCTCCTAGGAACACGGGGTGAGCAGGGCAGGAAAGAGATTCTTTCAGGACCTGAATAACCTGACGGTTGGGGGCATTGCTTTAGCTCCGGAGAGCTAGAAGCTGAAGGAAAACTCCTAGAAAGGTAACTACGGGACAAAGTTACCCAGGGACAAAGAGAGATGTAAATCAGAACAAGCCGGGGTCAAAGCACGAGATAGCAGGACAGTACCAAAGGATTGGACAGAATGGATAGTTGGGGCCAGGCAGAGGTCAAAACCAACCAGACAGAGAAGGTACAGAAACAGAATCCAACAAGCAGTATCCAGAGATCAGACCGAGTTAAAAACCAAAGTATCAGGCAAACCAGAACACAGTACAAAACACACTCAGGGGTCAACACACTCTGCCAAGGGCGAAAGTATCACTGACAAGGGAAGTTTCCAAATGGAGGCCATAAATAGTCCACTCAGGGTCAGAGTGAGGCTACAGGAATTAACCCTATAATAACCAAGCCAGCCAAACCATGACAATCAGCTGACCCACAGTAGATTATTTTACAATGGCACAGAAGCACTCAGCCATGAGCCATGCATGAGGTATCAGGCTCTGGTCCAGCATTTAGAGTTTTAATTGAAGTTTCAATTAAAATGAGGTGGGTAAGGGAGTGGTGTAAGCCTTCTATGATGGGAGCCCTGAAAACTCACGTAACAGCTTTTTTTTCCCAGCCACACTCAGGTAGAACAAATATCAGCTTGGTAGAGCACTAATGTTAAAAAAAGTAAGGACAGTAACACAAGTAGATGACTGAAAGTAAGTGCAGGCCTGCTGGTCTGGGAGCCCTACTGCCACAGGCAATACACATGAAGGAGACCCAACTTGGAGTCCCACCCATTTCAAAAAATTATTATTGTCACACCCACTAAAGTGATATAAATTTCCACAGAGTTGAAAAAGTATAATGGGCCTTTGACACTCCTTCCACAACAGGCAACCCAACAGATGGAGACCCAAATTGGAGACTCTACATTTAAAAAAAATTGTTTGTAACAGCAGGCACAAAAGCCAAGACAAAGACTGCAATAATCACACCACCAGCAGCGCTGAAGACACGTTTTGTGAGAATGCTGGCTGCCGGGCGTGACAGAACTCCAAGGTATATCATAGAAAAAGATAGCAGACAGCACACGGAGGAATGAAGGATGCACGCTCCAGTTCATGGATCTCACTGAACATCAAAGTTCACAAAAAAGAAAGAAGAGCAGCATCCATCCAGGTGAAAAGTTCAAAAATTCTTTATTCTGCCAAGGACAATAACAAAGTTTCTGCCATATAGTGGCCTTTTTCTTTTTTGAGAACCTCCAAGGTATGACAGGCGAGCTCAGGCCACTCTTCCATTTTTGAAGACCAAAACGCAAAAGGGTCCAAAGTCCCCTGATGGCACTGATACTGAGCTCGAGATACTCCTACACCATCCTCTCCAGTCATTCACAACGTGTCAGACTTGTTGTCACAATGTGACACGACCCAATGGGTGGTCGGTCAGCGGACGGCGCAACACACACACAACGGGATGGTATTGGGGAGAGGAAGGCCCTACTGATAGGGAAATGGGGGCTAGTCACCACCTGAGCTCAAACCTGAGCTTGTCCCTGCACTCCCCTAACGCCCTAAGTGGGTCCTTCCCCCACCTCCGTCAGGAACCTAGTCCCTCGTTGTCACCTATTACTGCCCTGGCTATTGAACTGGCCGGCAAGGGGCACTATCCTCACCACTACAGATAATAGCACACAGGGGACACGGACAAACACAAAAGGGACAAAGAGAAAACACAGCACTTAGCTTCCAGACACCGCTGCCAAGCTCGACACAGAAGATAGCACAGCAACAGGACTCCAAACACCATACGTGGCTGACACCAGAGAGCTGCTCCTGCAAAGGCTGGTGTCCATAGAGAAACTATCACCAACAGTCAGCTGATGCATCAGGTGAGCATTTTAAGGATGGTGGGAGTGGTCACCACCCACATCAGCTGACCCAGCAGCACTGCAATTACACCAGATTGCAAGGGGGAAAAACTGACATTAACCCCCACTGGCTTGAAAGGAAAAAAGCTACATTTAATTAGAGTGGAACCAGAAATACCAAAATCCAAAAATGGATTGTGACACTTGTACTCTTCTACTGTACTCTGTTCTGCTGGTGCACAGGCTCATCTAAAAAATGCATGAAATTGCCCTGTAGCGGTGGCGAATGGGTTAATGAGGTTTGTCCCACGAGTCTTTGGATTCCAAGACTTGTGCGAGTCAACCAGTGCCCAGTCAGCGAGATATAACACCCTTGCCCATGTTTGCTTGTCCAGGTGTCAGTGGTGAAATGCACACTGGCAGACATAGATTTTTTTCAGGGAACGGGTGATGTTGTCTGCTTCATGCTGATGTAGCACAGGCACAGCTTTCTTAGAAAAGTAATGCTGACTGGGCAATTGGTACTGGGGGACTGCGACAGCCATGAACTTTCGAAAACTGTCTGTATCTACCAGGCAGAAAGGCAGCATTTCTGTGGCCAACAGATTGGGGATGGTCGAGTTCAAGCTCTTGGCTTTAGCATGTGGAGGAGGAGACATTCTGTTATTTAATCACAATTGCGGGACCGAGGGCTGGCTGCTGTGATGAGAGAGGGTAGAGTAGGGTGAACAGGATAAACTGCTGGACTGTGAGTGAGGTGCAAGCAGAGATGTTATCGTGGATTGACAAAGATGTGGTGTGGTTGGTGAAACAAAAACAGCAGGCATCTCCATTTCCTTAACAGCTGACAGGATCTGACTCACCCTGACTGTAGGGTGTAAACAAGTAGAGACCTGTGTGACAACACTTGCCAGAGTGGCGGAGGAAGAAGCAGATGTGGTTGATGGGTGGTTGACGAGGCCCGCTAGTCCGTATTTTAGCACAGTGTGATTCTCAAACCAAGGCATGTTGATCACGCATGTGCCGGTTCATGCATGTAGTAGTCAAATTATTGTAATTTTTGCCTCTACCAAGTCATTTTTTTAAAAGTAGGCAGATAACGCGAGTTGGGTCAACTTTTGAGGTCTCAAAAAAAGCCCAGGCTAGGCAACCCTTGCTGTCCATGCAAACTACACTTGGACAGGTCAGGCCACAGCCACAGTTATGGCTGAGGATGTAGTGCTTGTCATGGTTGCATCACTCCATGTCTGTGCAGGAAGAGCATCATTTTCCTCCTCCTCCACCTCCTGCTGAGCTACTCAGCTACCCACCTCTGGGTTCACACCAAGTGGGATCTACAACCTCATCGTCATCATCTCTGTTCTCACTCTCCTCGCACTGAGAGTCACCCTCCTCCTCTTCATGTCCTGACAGTACAGTATAGTCTGCATGCGCCTCTGGTATCAGAGTCTCATCAGTATCACCTCCACCCCCTCAGGGGTTAACGTCTGGTGACGAGGGTCTGGATTCTGCTGGGACCCTACTTTGTCCAGCCTCGGATCCAACAGGAATAAAATTTGGGCATCAGTGGAGATGCTTTCCCCATATGGATTTTGTGAATCTTTGGAGCAGACCTCTGATGCCCATTGAATAGAATGTTAGAATGTGCTCTGCAGACTGGCCAATCTGAAGTTCCCCACTGTCAATTGGGCGGTTGGAAATTTGTGACGCGGGGAAAACAAGGATGATTGGGGTGCTGTCATGGTTCCACCCCTCAGGGTGTCTGGGACATAGTTACTGACAGCTTGGCTGTCCAATCCGGTATAGGGGTGTGCTGAAGCTGTCAGTACTGTGACTGACAGCATGGCCATCCAGTCTGATTCAGGTGCGTGCTGAGTAGTCGGAGTGTTTATTGACAGCTCAGGTAGCCAATCTGTGTCTGCGGGGCATCGGCTGTCTCATGTGTTCATTATTCCAAATAATGGCCATGCTTCTTAACTGAGCTGAGTTTTCCAGAACACTGCCAGATGTACATTCATCTTGAGAGGTTTGTGCTTTGTGCTCTCCTATGCCTTGAGTTCTATATGCTTGATCTGTTGCCTGACTTTGGACTTTGTGCTGACAATCTGCCTGTTTAACCCTTCAGCTCTGATCCGTTGTCCTCACGGTACTCTGACCACGGAATGTTACCTGACTACGCTTTTGTCTCTTCCTTCTGTTTATGACGTACCCTCATGGCTTCTGACCTTGGACTCCTTGACCACTCTGACTCACGGCTTGGCCGTGAGAAGTGACTAGCATCACATTACGTCTGGCCACAACGTTTTTCTATTTCGCCAGTATGGATCCTGTTCACATGTTTTGTGACCAGTTGGCGAATTTGATGCAGATGACTCGGGATCTGGCGAAGGATTGCCAGAGTCTGGAGTCATCACAATATCAGTTGCAGGGTCAGATAAATAGATTGATGAAGACCTCCCATAGCCTCCCACTGCTGGCAGTAGCTGTGACATCAGTACCCTCTGATGTACAGTTGGTCTCTCCCGAACCTGTCATATCTCTCCCTGATAAATTTTCAGGAGAGAAAGACCAGTTTAGGGTATTCAGGGAGAGCTGTAAGTTATTTTTTACCCTGGGCCCCGGTCGCCATGGGGAAGAGCTCCAGCGGGTGGGAATAATCATGTCCCTACTGCGAGGGGGTCCTCAGACCTGGGCATTTTTTTGGTCCCCACAAGCCACAGAACGGTTCTTCGTTGATGCCTTTTTTAACAGTTTAGGTCTGATATATGACGAACCTGACAGAATCCACGTCGCGGAGGCTAAGATCATGAATCTGGCACAAGGGGGTTGCACAGCTGAAAACTACTGTACTGAGTTCCGGCAGTGGTCCGCCGACGTTCTATGGAACGATGCTGCTCTCAGGTGCCAGTTCCAAAGAGGACTTTCCGAGACACTCAAGGATGCTCTGGTCCTCCATAACGCCCCTTATTCTCTGATGGAGGCCATAACTCAGGCCATACGAATGGACCGCAGAATCCGTGAGAGTTATGCTGAACAGCAGGCTGCATGTTATACTTCCCCGGAGCGGGTCCATTTACCCGAGGTTAGAGTTGCCAGTCTTCGTGTTGCGGAGAGAAGATGGAGACAAGATCTCAGACTCTGTCTATACTGTGGTCTCTCTGGACATTTTCTTAAGAATTGCCCAACTCATCCTCAAGCCACCAAACCATCGGGAGAACGTCTGAGTCTGGGTGACGACCGATGAGGTCACCCAGACTCTCAGGTACCTTTTTCTTCCTCTGATAAAGTACTGGCAAATAAGATGATTTCCTTCGAAAACCAGGTGTTATCAACATTGGCATTTATTGACTGTGGGTCTGATGCTAACTTTATTGATTGGGGACTGGTTCTGATGTTAGGGACAGTAAGTTTAGAAAGACCCATTCAAATCATCGCCCTTGACAAGACACCGTTAGCTCACAATTTGGTCAAGAGAGCAACGGTGGATTTCACTCTCCAAGTGGGGGCACTACACTCTGAATCCATCTCCTGTTTTGTGTTGGATAATTTAACTGCTGGATTGATACTGGGGTTTCCATGGTTGCAGACTCACAATCTAGTTATTGACTGGTGTCTGAAGGAGATTGTGAAATGGGTCCCCAACTGTTCCAAGAAATGTCTAAAAAATTTACAAATATGCTCCGCTAGTCTGGAGGGTCTTCCGGTGTTCCTGAAGGACTTTGGAGATGTGTTCCCAGAAAAAGAGGCAGAAATACTACCCCCTCATTGGCCCTATGGTTGTGCTATTGACCTTATTCCTACTGACAAATTGCCAAAAACTCGCCTTTACAATTTGTCGGGGACTGAACGGGCCACCATGAAAGAATATGTTAACGAAAGTTTACAGAAGGGTCATATCCGTCCTTCCTTCTCCCCTGTAGCTGCTGAATTTTTCTTTGTTCAAAAGAAAGATGGGGGTCTCCGTCCTTGCCTCGATTTCCGAGAACGAAAAAAGTTCACGGTTAAGAATACCTACCCACTTCCACTCATCCCCGACCTATATAATCAGCTTTTGGGGGCCAGGGTATTTTCTAAACTTGATCTTAGAGGGGCTTACAATTTGATACGCATCCGGAAGTGTGAAGAGTGGAAAACAGCATTTTTAACGTCTGAGGGGCTGTTTGAAAACCTTGTCATGCCTTCCGGATTATCTAATGCACCTGCTGTGTTTCCAAATTTTAATGAAATAGCATAGAGAAAAAAAGGGGGGATATTAAGACTTAACATTTAATCATAAAACGTTAAAATGGGACACATATAACAAACAAACACCATCCTCTATTTTATGTTATAATTGAGGATATATGATATAGAGAGGATATACTTAAATATAAGGGACTAGATATGATTGTATAGCAGCAAAAACAGTTCTGCACCGCTAGAACCAATATTTCATATACAATCTAGCACCGCTAGGATTGCATTACTGCTGTCTATTACTTTATGAATAGCTGCTTTAGACGTCATTATATAGAAACAGTATGGAACGATCTCACCCGTTCAGAAGACGTCTTTTCTAGAAAAAACCATTCATGAATCATAGTCCCAGGTAAATGAAGCCTTTTCCCAACGCGTTTCCTCCCATAGGATTCATCAGGGGATATGGCATATGTAGATGAACATTGCTTCAATGCGTCTCTCTCCTGCTGTGTTTCAAAATTTTATGAATGATATTTTCTCTGATTGCATTGGAAGATTTGTGTAATATACAGTACAGACCAAAAGTTTGGACACACCTTCTCATTTAAAGATTTTTCTGTATTTTCATGACTATGAAAATTGTAAATTCACACTGAAGGCATCAAAACTGTGAATTAACACACGTGGAATTATATACTTAACAAAAAAGTGTGTAACAACTGAAATTATGTCTTATATTCTAGGTTCTTCAAAGTAGCCACCTTTTGCTTTGATGAGTGCTTTGCACACTCTTGGCATTTTCTTAATAAGCTTCAAGAGGTAGTCACCGGAAATGGTCTTCCAACAATCTTGAAGGAGTTCCCAGAGATGCTTAGCACTTGTTGGCCCTTTTGCCTTCACTCTGCGGTCCAGCTCACCCCAAACCATCTCGATTGGGTTCAGGTTTGGTGACTGTGGAGGCCAGGTCATCTGGCGTATCACCCCATCACTCTGCTTAGTCAAATAGCCCTTACACAGCCTGGAGGTGTGTTTGGGGTCATTGTCCTGTTGAAAAATAAATGATGGTCCAACTAAATGCAAACCGGATAGAAAAGCATGCCGCTGCAAGATGCTGTGGTAGCCATGCTGTTTAAGTATGCCTTCAATTTTGAATAAATCCCCAACAATGTCACCAGCAAAGCACCCCCACACCATCTCCTCCATGATTCACAGTGGAAACCATGTAGAGTCCATCCATTCACATTTTCTGCGTCGCCCAAAGACACGGTGGTTGTAGAGATGTGTTTGCTGCTAGAACTCTGTGTGGCATTGACCTGGCCTCTAATCTGAGCTGCTGTAAACCTGCAATTTCTGAGGCTGGTGACTCGGATAAACTTATCCTCAGAAGCAGGGGTGACTCGTGATCTTCCTTTCCTGGGGCGGTCCTCATGTGAGCCAGTTTCTTTATAGCGCTTGATGGTTTTTGCAACTGCACTTGGGGACACTTTCAAAGTTTTCCCAATTTTTTGGACTGACTGACCTTTATTTCTTAAAATAATGATGGCCACTCATTTTTCTTTACTTAGCTGCTTTTTTCTTGCCATAATACACATTCTAACAGTCTATTCAGTAGGACTATCAGCTGTGTATCCACCAGACTTCTGCACGACACCACTGATGGTCCCAACCCCATTTATAAGGCCAGAAGTCCCACTTATTAAACCTGACACGGCACACCTGTGAAATGAAAACCATTTCCGGTGACTACCTCTTGAAGCCCATCAAGAGAATGCCAAGAGTGTGCAAAGCAGTCATCAAAGCAAAAGGTGGCTACTTTGAAGAACCTAGAATATAACACATAATTTCAGTTGTTACACACTTTTTTGTTAAGTATATAATTCCACATGTGTTAATTCATAGTTTTGATGCCTTCAGTGTGAATTTACAATTTTCATAGTCATGAAAATACAGAAAAATCTTTAAATGAGAAGGTGTATCCAAACTTTTGGTCTGTACTGTACCTCGATGACATTCTAATTTTCTCGCCAGACTTGGACACTCATCAGGAACATGTCCGTGTGGTGTTACAGAGACTGAAGGAGAACTCTCTGTTTGCTAAATTAGAGAAATTTGTTTTTTCTGTTCAGGAAATCTCTTTCTTGGGGTTTATTTTGTCAGCAGAAGGGTTTAAAATGGACCCTGGAAAGGTGCAGGCCATAATTCATTGGGTTCAACCTCGTGATCTTAAGGCTTTGCAGCGTTTTCTGAGATTCGCCAACTATTATAGAAAATTTATCAAGGGGTTTTCACGGATTGCTAAACCACTTACTGACCTTACATGTAAGGGGGCGAATCTCAAATTTGGCTACAGAGTGCTATCAGGGCTTTTGAAAGATTGAAAGTGCTTTATGTCCGCACCCATCCTGATTCTAACTGATCTCCAAGAACCGTTCATTGTAGAGGTGGATGCTTCGGAGATCAGAGTGGGGGCAGTCTTATCGCAGGGGCCCAAAACTCTGACTAACCTGTGTCCATGTGCTTTTCTTTCTAAAAAATTTTCACCAGCGGAGAGAAATTATGATGTTGGGAATCGGGAGTAACTTGCTGTCAAATTGGCCTTTGAGGAATAGAGGCATTTTTTGGAGGGGGCAGCTCATCCAGTTAACGTGATCACGGATCACAAGAATTTAGCTTACATTGAATCGGCTAAAAGGTTAACTCCTAGACAGGCCAGATGGTCTTTATTTTTCTCTCGATTTAATTTTTCTATTACATTCAGGCCAGGGTCTAAGAATGTGAAAGCTGATGCTTTATCTCGTAGTCTAGATTCCATTTCTCTTCCAGAACCCCCATCCTCCATTATTCCTTAGGGTATTGAGGTGTCTATGGTAACCTCGGAGCTGGAAGATGAGATTCGTAAAGCCCAGTCGTTGGCTTCTTCCACTTCCTAAGGTCAAAATTATTTGTGCCTGTGTACCTAAGATTGCGGGTGTTACAGGAATTTCATGATACTGTAAGGTTTCAACTCACTCGGCTGCTTCAGAGGTAATCAGGAGACACGTTTCTTATCCAAAAAATCATCAGGTTTATTACATCATAAACCTCACAGTCACATGCAATACAAATCTTCAGTACTTCAGCTCCTTCCTGGAGCCTCACTCCTCATAGACACAGAGACCTCTCTGTAATGTCCCGCCTGGACGCATGGAAGTCTGTCCACCCTGGCAGACTCCCACATTCTCTTCAGACACAGAGACCTCTCTGTAATGTCCCGCCTGGACGCATGGTAGTCTGTTCACACTCACAGACTCCCACAACACTCTCTCAGGTGCCAAACAAACTCCATTACATAGGCGTAACCCCGCCCATAGGTGAGGTCAGGATCACATGGTTAGGTCACCTGATCATGACCTCATCACAGGTCCTTTACCACAACACAAACCATGCTTCCATGCAAATCTCGAGGAGCATACACAGTGCCCCCTAGCTGCATCAGGGGTCACTACACCACATACCTCCCCCTCTGTTCAAACTTGTGGGGTTGAACACTTGTTACCCGACCAGAGATCCTTCTCGGTCGTCTCTGCCAGTCAAACCGTCTGGCTAAGTCGGGCCCTCTGTCAGACCACCCGCCTCCCCAGCGGTCAGTACGGCGTCGCAATTCCCTGCACCCATACGTCCTGTCTGGTCTGAGTCCTTTTCAGCTCGTCCACCACAGGTTCTCCTGCTTAGGTCACTCATCACTGAGCTAACTGAGGCATCACTATTTCTACCTCTTCCATCAGGCGCTCTTCGCCTCTCAACACTACGGATTGAAGGTGGCGGCCATCTTCTTTCCATTTCCTGCAGCTCTCTGTTGACCTGCTCCCTCTCCAGTCGTAGCTGCTCTACTTCTCTCAAGTATGACACACGATACTCCAGGAGCATCCGGATATTCCCAAGGCTCTCCCTGGACCCGACAACGAGGAATGGAACCATCCCATCTTCACCCCTGACCTGGACTTCATCATCAGCCGGAATCCTGACTCTCGTCACACCGGACTTATTCACCATCTCCTGCATCACTTTCCCAAGTCTTCCGATGACTTTCTTCACCAGACCTCTGGGCACTTGAATGATGCCTTCCACCAATCCAAGCTGATTTTGAGCCTTTCTTGTTTGCTCCAAACGTCGAGCGGCTTCTTTATTCCTCCACATGATCATCTGTTTCGTTCGGAGGCATTGTAGATGCATGTCTCTCAGGACAGCCACTCGCTTCAGTGTGACTTCCTTAGTCGACAGTATGACTAACTGTTTCATCTCTGGCACCCAGTTCACACTACATGCTTCTACCGCCTTTCTAAAGGCCTCATGCACCTCCTCACTGGCACACACGTCTCGCAGGTCTTCGGGTATCTCTATTACACACTTGAAACCCGACCCGTCACATTCTTGGACAGACTGTTGGACCTCCTCGTCCTGAGCATTAGTACAGTTTTCCAAGACATCGCTCTCCCTTGTGTGCCCATCTGCATGGCACTTCCTTGCTGGATTTCTTCTTCCATAGATTTCTGGAGCTGGGCACCAGTCTCCTCCTCCATCTTGAGCTCTCGGAGAACTTCATCTCGCTCTTCTGCCAAGCAGCGACACTCCTGCTGATGTTTCTCTTGGGCCTCTCTGAGCACCTCCGTCTCTCTCCATAGAGCCTTGTTCATACTCTTACACGCTGACAGATGATCTGTGAGCCTAGAGACTTCCCTCTCCAGCTCCTCCACTCTGTGCTCAATCATTCGTCTCAGGACCCTTTCTCGCTCGACTGTCTCTTTCACTGTTTCTTTAAACAGCTCTCTCTCATGGTCCTGCTCTCTTTTAGCCAGCACATGTCGCACCATCACCTCTTTAATTACATTTTTGGCTGGGCACTCTTGTCTACACACACTCTGCCTCTCCAGAGTTCTGCCCGTTCCTGCATCCGCAGTTTCCACTGTCTCACGACTCTCGGTAACTTCAGAGAGCTCCAGCTTACTGCACTCACTTTCCCTTGCGGTCGAGTCACAGTCTGCATAGGAGTCACTCCCACTCCCCCTGTCATCTTGGAACAGCACGTCCCCACTTAGACAGGTCTCTGCCCCCTTTCCTGGAGCTCTACCGTTTCTCACGGTCACACGTCTTGTCACGTCCAAGTCCCGAGTTGGTCTGACCCACACTTTCTCCCGGTCACCTGGAACTCTGGACTATCGCTATTAGGTGTTACCTTCTTTTCACACATCACACGACAAGGAACCACTACAGCCACCTGCTGTGATGGGGCTCCCTCCTCTGAACAACAACACACTTTATCAATTTCCCATGCCTTTTCAAATAACGTGAAGTCCCGCTTCCTCTCATAGGGGTACACTAAGTTCGGTGGTATACCAGCATAACACCCTTTTGGAATCTCCACCCACTTTTGGGCCACCATCCCCTTTTGGGTTGCCACCCCCTTTTGGGACTCCGCCCCCTTTCGGGCCACAATCCCAATTTTTGGGTTACCGCCCCCTTTTGGGACTCCGCCCCCTTTTGGGCCACCATCCCAATTTGGGTTACCGCCCCCTTTTGGGCCACCATCCTAATTTGTGTTACCGCCCCCTTTTGGGACTCCGCCCCTTTTGGGCAACTTTACTGATTTGGGCTACCACCCCCTTTTGAGACTCCACCCCCTTTCGGGCCACAATCCCAATTTTGGGTTACCGCCCCCTTTTGGGACTCCACCCCCTTTTGGGTAACCATCCATGTTTTGGGTTGCCGCCCCCCTTTTGGGACTCCTCCCCTTTTAGGGACACCACCCAACACTGGGGTACACATCACGGCTCTTACAGGCCCCAGTCCACACAGTACCCTTAGACAGTGACTTTCACTTAGGGCGTGTACTGGCTCTTTAAGAGTTTGTGTGCCTCGGTTCACACTGTCCTTTTTACCACACCAGCTCCTGCTGGTACTGCCACCGCTTCTGTTGCAGCCACCAACAACCAGCACCTCCAGATGCTACTCCTAAGCTGCTGTGGCTGTTACTGCAGCTCCGGCTGCTGCAGAACCCCTTGCTGCAACAGTCACTATAGCTCCTGCTACCACAAGTCTCTGCACGCTGCGCTGTCTTGCCGCTTGTCACCTTCGTGACCCCACGAGTCACAGCCAGCCGCTTGTCACCTTCATGACTCCTCCAAGCCACAGCAAACACCTCACACGTGTTCCAGAAAAAAAAACAGTTTCTCACTGACCCGTCAGCACAACACAGACTCCTGTCTGCTACACTCTCAGCCAGAGAGATTTTCCGGACACCTCCTCTCTCATAGAGGCATCCCACAAAGGAAAAAACAGTTTCTCACTGACCCGTCAGTACAACACAGACTCCTGTCTGTTACCTGTTGGCCACGCAGGTTTCCGGACACCTCCGCTTAGAGGCATCCAACAAAGGAAAAAAAAACAGTCTTTCACTAATTCTTCTCACTGACCAGCATAACACGGTTGTCAAGACTGTCACCTGTTGGCGTCAGCCACACAGGTTCCTGGAGACCTCCTCCTCAGAGGTATCCTATCAGCATGCTTTTTCTCCATTTTCAATGACCCCGGTCAACATAACACAGACTCCTGTCTGTCACCACTGCTTAAAAGTTTCTTCAGATACCTCATATCAGAGGCACCCCATAAACATAAATGCACAGTTTATTCGTGACCACTGGTCACACTCACGGTTTTCACAGACCGTCCGTTCCTCCTCTGATTCCTCATTCCCAGTCCTGGAACATGTGCTCCTTGGGCCGCTGCCAGCATTCCATCCACCAATTGTAAGGTTTCAACTCACTCGGCTGCTTCAGAGGTAATCAGGAGACACGTTTCTTATCCAAAAAATCATCAGGTTTATTACATCATAAACCTCACAGTCACATGCAATACAAATTTTCAGTACTTCAGCTCCTTCCTGAAGCCTCACTCCTCATAGACACAGAGACCTCTCTGTAATGTCCCGCCTGGACGCATCAAAGTCTGTCCACCCTGGCAGACTCCCACATTTTCTTCAGACACAGAGACCTCTCTGTAATGTCCCGCCTGGACGCATGGTAGTCTGTTCACACTCACAGACTCCCACAACACTCTCTCAGGTGCCAAACAAACTCCATTACATAGGCGTAACCCCGCCCATAGGTGAGGTCAGGATCACATGGTTAGGTCACCTGATCATGACCTCATCACAGGTCCTTTACCACAACACAAACCATGCTTCCATGCATATCTCGAGGAGCATACACAGTGCCCCCTAGCTGCATCAGGGGTCACTACACCACAATATCCTTTTAAGTGGCCATCCTGGGGTTACTGCCACAAGGAAAGCCATCGCTAGACTTTTTTGGTGGCCATCCATGCAGGATACTAAGGATTTTGTATCTGCTTGTGAAGTCTGCGCACACGCCAAAGTCAGTCATGGCTGGCTGGCTGGGGAATTGGCTCCATTGCCTATTACAGAAAGACCATAGACTCATCTGTCCATGAATTTCATTACTAATTTGCCTCTGTCTAATGGGAAGACTGCTATTTGGGAGGTAGTTGATCGATTCAGCAAACAAGAGCATTTTGCTCCTTTGTCAGGTTTACTTAATGCAGAGACACTCTCCAGGTTATCTCTCATATTGTAAGATTACATGGGATCCCTCTGAACATTGTGTCTGATAGGGGAGTGCAATTTGTCTCTAAATTTTGGAGAGCTTTTAGCAATAAACTAGGGATTGACTTGTCATTTTCATCTGCTTATCACCCAGAAACCAATGGTCAGACTGAGCAGACAAATCAATCTTTGGAACAAATTTTAAGGTACTTTGTGGCAGCGCGACTGTCATGGGTGTATCGCCACGAAGATCGTCGCGATTACACATTCTGACTTCTCGCAGCTGAGTTGCTGTTTCTTTGTGTTTGGCAGTGAGGGAGTTAATTCTACCTAGCTCTGTGCTAAGACTAGGTCCAGCCTCGCCCGGCTGCAGTTTGATTATGCACTAATTAGCTTCCTTTATATACCTGCCAGTCTGCTTGGGAGATGCCGGTGAAAGCATTCATACAGACCAGCAGATAGGATCGGTTCTGAGAAGACTTAAGCTAAGAGCTCCTTTGTGGTTTCTCCTCTCCTCGCTTATAGTTTATCTCCTAGACCTTTTGTGTTCCCTCTGTGTTTAAGTGTTGTATGCAAGACAGTATTTACTTTATCCCCTGTCTGTCTCGTTTGTCTTTACGTTTTATTAAGCGGTGACCTGCCCATATCCCTGTGGTGGTAATCAGGGTCCTTCTAAGGACTAGATTACAGTGGTCAGGGACTTATAGGAGATAGGGTTACGCTGGCGGCCTGGACCTCTGTACCATTAACAGTACCTCCAGGTAGAGGGACTAGTCAGGACCCAGTTTAGGGTCAGTATAGACCCCGGTCCACCTCTAGCCTGAGACAGCGTGAAACAGATCCAGTATAGATCCTCAGTACTTCGGATATTATGTCAGGTAATACTATGTTATCAAATACTATATGTTCATGTTGATATAACCTATTTATATGGTATATAGAATGTTGTCCCACTTGATATAGATTACTGACATTATCTATAACTGTTATACAGCGTGATAGCGACAGGAGGACTGGTCTTCGTTTTTATCTCTCGCTGAGTTTGCTTTCAACAGTCGAGTAAATATATCTACCAAAACCTCACCATTCTTTTGTAATTATGTTTTTTTTCACACCCATTTTGGCAAATTTTCTAGGATTAGTTCTGAATGCCCTGGGGTGGAGGTCACCGTGCAGAGACTTGGAGATGTCTGGAGGGAGGTTCAAAAGAATATTGGGACTGTCCAGATTCACCAAAAACAAAAGGCTGATAGAAGAGGGTCAGTGCGTCCTGCTTTTATGATTGGGGATAAGGTTTGGTTATCGTCTAAGAACATTAAACTTAAAGTGCCATCTCCGAAGTTGGGTCCAAAGTTTATTGGTCCATATGAGATACTAGAGGTGGTCAATCCTGTGGCATTTAGGTTAAAGCTGTCCCTTCTGCATTGTCTCCCTCATCCCCGCCTCCTCTGATTTCAGTAGACAGTGGCCTGGAATATGAGACTCAGAAGATTGTGGATTCTTTCTCGGAGGGTCCATAATTCCCTCCAGTACCTCATCCCCTGGAGGGGATATTGACTAGAGGAGAGATCCTATGTCCCTGCTCAAGATGTGAAGGCCAATCGGTTAGTTAGGGCCTTCCATTTAAAATTTCTTGGAAGCCTGGGCGTCTGGTGGCCCCCCCTAGAAGAGGGGGTACTGTCACTGTTCCACCCCAGAACACTGACAGATGTATATTCATCTTGTGAAGTTTGTGCTTTGTGCTCTCCTGTGCCTTGAGCTCTATAAACTTGATCTGTTGCCTGACTTTGTTCTGACAATCCGCCTGTTAAACCCCTTCAGCTCTGATCCGTTATCCTCACGGTACTCTGACCTCGGAAAGTTACCTGACTACGCTTTTGTCTCTTCCTTTTGTTTATGACGTACCTTCCTGGCTTCTGACCTTGTACTCCTTGATCACTCTGACTCACGGCTTGGCCGTGAGAAGTGACTAGCGTCACAGGTGCCACCTCTGAAGATTGTGCGGTGTGTGATTTTGAGGTGGAGGAAGAGGAGGAGAGGCCACTTTGCTTGCCTCCACTGGAGCACATGCTCTTTCGGAGCCTCATCTACAAGGCATACCGCTGTGCGGCTGCCAAAGAAACAGAGGTCAGTAGCCCATCCAGTATCAGATGTTGTCAGTTGTCTTTGGATAGGACAAGACAGAGTTTGTTCAGTTGAACTTTCATTAACACCTAACCCACAAACACTAAGCCTATTCCCCCTTCCACCACGAACTCGCTTTTTCCACACTCATGTTGTTTGTACGCTTCCCCACTTTTAACCTGCTGTTTCACAACCTTAGGCCCAGACCCGTCACGCAATGAACAATTAGTATTTAGTTTCGTACATAGACACTCTTAGACCTAACGATTTTGATTAGAAAATGGGGCCTACTTATCCCTGACTGCAACACAGCTTGAGTCCAAACTATTTGGATTAGCAAATCGTGCCTCCTGACTGCAACACAGTTTTAGCACAAATGATTTTGATTAGCAAATAGGGCCTCCTGATTCCTTACTGCTACACAGTTTTAGCACAAACAATTTGGATTAGCAAATGGGGCCTCCTGACTGTAACATAGTTTTAGAACAATCTAGTTAGATGCTGGAAGATCGATTTCACACAAGACAGAATCCTATCTAACTAAATGACAAGTTCATTTGCAGGAGAAGCAGGAGCAACCTCTCTGTGCTGTTACATTGAGAAAACGGAGCCAGCAAAACAAGATGTCTGCTTTTAATATGGGGAGGGACATGTGACTTCGGCAGTCAATCACAGAAGCCCTATTGTCATGACATTGTGGATGGTTTCTGCGCCCTAATTGGCTGCCGGAATGTACGCACATTAAGTTATTAAATTTAAAAAAAAAAAGACCTTCTGCCGCTCCTCTGACCTAGACACACACCCTCCCTTCATAAAACAAGTCCCCCCCACTCATACAGTACCACTATCCTAGACGAAATCAAAACAAAAGCATTAGTGGAAACACGATCATTTACCGATCTTTGACCTTATGTTGCCGACTTTGAGGAAAACTGCTCTGTAAACTGAACAAGAATCCAAATGTGCTACGTTCGTGCCGAATTTGAGATTGGCGAACGGTTTCTGAGCAAGTTTGCACATACACACACACACATACATACATATATACATACAAGCGCTTCTCAATAACATGTGGGGCAGGATGGGAGAACATGTGGGGCAGGATGGGAGAACATATGGGGCAGGATGAGAGAACATATGGGGCAGAAGGGAGACACATAGGGGCAGGATGGGAGAACACATGGGGCCAGGAATGAGATACAAGGGGACCAGGAATGAGACTCAAGGGGGCCTAGATGTGGGGCATTATTGCTTCTCAATAAATTAGAATATCATCAAAATGTTAATTTATTTCAGTTCATAAACATTAAAATAATGCCATGTAAACTCTAATAAGTTTTTAAACTTAAATTAAGTGGTTAATGACTTTTATCCAAGTTGCAAGTTTAGATATTTTCCTTTTTTTTAATTTTAATATTTTAGCTAAAAACAAAAAAAATGTCAGCCTTTACTACAGGAATCTCTGCCTTTTATAGCTGTACCTTACTGTTGCACTAGTGTATCTATATTTATTTGCTAGCTGTATGCAGATCTCATTACTGTGTAGCAGTTTGTGAAGTATCGTTCATTGTTATATGCTCCTAAACAGCTTCTAGATTAAAACATTTTTATTTTATAAGTAAAACTTGGATTTTAAATTGCTATGTTCATTAGACTGATGCACTCAGACTGCATTACAAGAAGACAACAACACAACACAATTACATCTAATTACCCTAATGACACATCATTTAAGCATTATTTTAAATAGATATAATTTCCCCATGATTGCATAATTGGAAAATGTTGACAAAATTAATGTAGTGTATTTTCACACTAGCACAAGTGTGGCACTAACCAGATTAAAGTGTACAGTATAGGAGTCTTAATATGATAATTTTCACAGTCAGGTTAGAGGAGCTTCTATTAACACGTGAATTGTGTACAATAGAGCCTTATGCACACAACCATATTATAGCTGTAGACAACCTGTGATAAGGCATCTATGAGCTCCTTCTGTAACTTAAGGTACTGCCACACTAAACAATCCCGCTAGCGATCTCGTTAACGTCGCATATAATGAGATCGCTAGCGTGATTGTTATAATATCGCTAGTAGCTGCCTAATTTAGCGATGTCGTTAAGGACGCTATCGCGGTTAGCGATCTCCTTAACGACTTTGGCGGTACAAAAACACCGCACATCGCTAACAAAAAGGTGCCACACTCAGCGATATATGCTCACCAGCGGGACGCCAACGATAAAAATAGGGTCCAGAACGATGTGAACGATGAACGAGATCACAGCAGGGGCACAGCAGGGGCCACGTCGTTGCTACATGCCACACACACCGGCGTCACTAACGAGATCATTAAATAGTGACGTTTTTTAGCGATCTCGTTAGCGACGCTGTTTAGTGTGGCATACCCTTTACTCTATAGGTTTACCTTTCCTATTACTCCATTAGATGCTATATTACAGAGTTATTTTACTCTGAAGTACAGGGTGATTCGCTTACTACTTTACCAGGAAAAATTGCTGTAACTTCTAAAAGACGGTCGAACCGCACAAATTTGGACTGCACATAATTTGGTTCATGAGAAGTGAGAGTGCAATGAACCTCAGCGACAGCAACAAGAAACATCCTCGCTCCGAGAGGTCTCGCAGACTTGTCTCCACTAGGTGATAGACTTGCAGCTCGCCTTTCTGCACGTCGGTAGTTCATGTGTGGTGCTTACATTTCACTCCTGCATTCTGCCTTCTTCATTTGGTAACAATGTGCAGATACAGTTTGGAGGAGCAGGTTTTCATTGTGAAAACTTATTGGAAAACTGAATCATTAATAAGGTGCCAAGGGGGGGTTTTTAAAGAAGTTTGTAAGTTGAAGTCTACTATCCAAACAGTGCATTCTATCATTGGTGAATAAGCTGGAACGTTCAAGAACATTACTTGATAGTCATGATGGAGGACGTCCGAAAATGCCTGAGGATACAATTCAAGATGTGAAACAACGACTTCTGGCATCTCCACGTAAATTGTTGCACAGGATTTCCCATGAGACACGCATGTCGTATTCCACATGCCAACGAGCGGGCAAGGAAGGTCATAGTTGCCCGTAAAGAGTAACTGTCATTCCGGAATTGAAAGGTCCCAATCAAAACAAAAGAATTTGTTATTGCCGGATTCCTTTGGGGCCATTTGCAGGGTTGAGTATACAGTAACAAGCCACGATCATTACAGGCACTTCAAGAGAACATATAGCAAGAAATTCGGGTTATGACCCCAGACTTCCTGTGGAATGTGACACTAGTTACTACTCCGTAAGAGAAATTGACATGGCGCGGTTTGGAGAGACGTGCTGCATGTACGTCTCCGTACATGAGCCGGGCATCTCTGTATGCATAGTGGGCATGGGATTTCTTGAAATCCCACCCACTATGCAGTAACAGCGGAATGCTGCGGGTTGGACACTGCACAAGTACACAGCGTCCAATCCGCAGCATTTACTGATTGTGTGCACATACCCTTATAGATGTGGCTACGCCTTTAAATTGTTAAATGGCATGAATGATATTATATATTAAATTTCAAACTGTATCCAAACTGTAACAAAGTAATGTTAAAACATTGCGATAATAACCTGTGAGGCTCCACATTTCGATTCTTCTTCTTTTGTTCATTTATGCTTCCCACTTTTTTAGAAATATTCTGTTTCTTTGACTGTTTCTGTGTTGAAGGGACCATGTCCTTAAATATGAAAAAAAAGAATGAAAAATGCAAGAAGAGAACTGAAGTAGTAAAATAAAACAAACATGGTTCCAAAGTCACATCATGTCCAGTTACTAGAATGGACAGTAGCTGCAAGACAAATGGACATTGTCACTTTGGACAACATGTCATCACAACGCAATCAGCATAGCGCGGTGGAATTGTGACAGATGAGAAATGAGGAAGGATTTCATGGTCAATCATAGCACATGGTTTAGTAGTTTTCAATGAAGACACCTAATAGTGTTTTCTAATGTCAGAAAACATCTTAAAAGGACATGTTCAGACACGGCAGATCTGTTCATACATCTGAACGCCACGTGTGAACTTACCATACACCTTCTTAGGCTTCAAGCATAAAAATGCGAATACTGCAGTTGACAATCAGCATACCTTCTTATATTCAACAAGGGCTGTGGTGTATCTCCTGAAGGAATCGTTTGGTGCTGGAACATCTCCTGTCTCCTCAGTTTGCCTGTTTCCCAAAACATCTTCATTTCTCCTAAATGGATGAAACATTTATTATTTCATTTAATGTAGGTTTCATTCCTATTTTTTAACATATCCCTGGTAGTCAACATATATTATCCCACAAGTTGTTATAAAACTGTGTGATGTAAACATAGAGTCGTACAAAATGGTATCTGGCATCATGCAAGGTTTTCACTGCTTGTGACTGGACGGTGGGCCAAATTAGGGGCCAGGGCCTTGCACTGCAAATATCCTGAGTCTATAGCTACCCCCTCCATACAGTACAAAGGAAATATTCAGCTTGATTATAATCACCATTTGCCCACACTTCCAAGCTTGACCGAGGTGTTACGATTGACACCTCTCAGTATTCTTCCAGGAGACCCCCTATCAACAGTAGGCAGAGGTTATGTCCTTTGTGTAGAGATGGTCATGTAGATGCAGGCTTAGGCTTAACTAGTTACTGCTGTTATAGTTTCCCAAACAATTATATATTTCATTCACATTAAATGTATGCAAATGAGGAAAAGATGGCAACCAAATGTTCAAAACATCTCAATTTATTTAGTATCGAGAATGCGCTACGTGCAGAAACGCAGAAATACACGCACTTACACATGCCGACAATGAGGTTATTAATGGCTATCTAATGGCTACGCCAAATGCACTTGGGTTCGCAAGTGTTGAACAATAACTTCCCAGATATGCTCAATGGGAGACAAGTGCGGAGACACTGCAGGCCATGATAGTACGTTTAGGCCACACAGGTTGCTTATTTTAGTACGAACAATATTTAGCTTGGCATTGTTGTGTTGAATAAAAATGTCTTCTTAGACACTTTGTAGGCATGGCCGCACTACTGGTTCCATGACCAAAGCAATGTAACGCCAAGCTCTTAGTGTATCTGGATTAAAGACTAGAGGGGTCCGTCCAGCTACCATACATTATGTAGTAGGAGATATTATGCCACACCACACTATAATCCAAAAAGTAGGAGCGGTGTGAGGATCCTTCATGAAAGCCTCACATGGTGTTGCCCATGTGGTCTCCAGATCAATCTTTGATTATCACAGTATCCAACACAAAAGCGGGACTCATCATTGACGAGGACAGATCTCTATTCCAGCCTCCATTACAAACTCCAGACTCTTGTCACGTGGCATTAATACCACCACCGACCGAATACAATAAAAAATGCAGGCAACCTGGCCTGGACCTCATCTTCCCCGGAACGCTTCATATGTTCTTATTCATTTGTATGTGCACAGTTGCTGGTGACTGTAACTACATTTTTTTGCTTGAAACTAGTTGTTCGACATCACTTTGATAAAGTTTAAGGATCGTTTCAGGAGAAGTTGTGGCAGAAGGTCAGTGTCTGTCTCTAGATCTTCCCCACCACTCTCTCTTTTATAGAATCTTAAGGTACTGCCACTCTAAAACAATCCCGCAGCGATCTCTTACGTTGCATACTAATGAGATCGCTAGCGGATCGTTTCTATATCGCTAAATGCGGCACATTTAGCGATTATAGTTAACGTACGCTATCGCCGTTAGCGATCTTCTTAAACGACTTTAGCGGTACAAAGTACCGCTAAATCGCTAAGAAAAGGTGCACAACAGCGATAGATACTTACCAGCGGGAGCGCCCACGAGAAAATAGGGTCCGGAACGATTCAGCGACGAGCGAGATCACAGCAGAAATGCTCGTCGCTGGAAGGTGCCGCACTGAACAATCGCCTAACGGGATCGCTAAATAGTGACGTTTTTTAGCGATCCCGTTAGCGATTGTTCAGTGTGGCATACCCTTTAGGAGAAGTAACTTTCATCTCTTATCTCAGTGATATGAATATCTGTATTCACTGAAGACAGATTTTACTTCTTAATTGGGAGTAAAAGATCAGTCTCCGAAAAGAAAGGAGCAGATTTCTCTGATAAGATAAATTACAAAGTTTGTTATTTTAACCTGTACTATTGATTCATGAAACACATGAAATGAAAGGTTACTCTTTAACAGTTTTCAGACCGGTCCTTGTTCTACTCTGCAGTGACATCCTAAAACATCACTGCAAAGTGATGCTCAATTGTGCAGCAGGGGGAGGAAGGCGGCGGCTGTCAGACACAGCCCAGCTCCCCATAGAGAAGACAAAGACAGCTTATTAGCATCTCTGCCTTCTCTATCACTATATACTCAGTGCTGACCAAGTGTGTGTGTACAGTAATAAGAAGCCCTAATGGCGCTTCTACCTCCGGACCTGGCAGACATGTGATCGCTGGTTGTAAGGAGTGAGCAGGAGCTCTGCAGCCAGGAAACTGCATTTCTACTGTAACTGATATACAAGCCTCAGCTACAGAGTAAATCAGATAAAAAAAATATTTAAATATTGAAATGCCCCTCAAAGATCTTTATAGCCTTATGGAAATATGAGAAGCAAATTAAAAAAAAAGTAGGTAAAAAATAAACAAAAAAAGGTCACTGATGCTAGCCCCGCACTGTAAGATAAAGGTCCGATATGTAAAAATAATTATTAAAGATAGGGGAAAAAAATGTAACATATGTTCATACATCTTTGTGATCATAAAAAATGTGAAAAAAACAGACATGGCTTTTCTTTATGTAAAATGTAAAAAAAAAAATGTGTAAGAAAATACTATAAAAATACCATGAAAATTAAATCCCATGTATTGCGAAAAAAAATGCAAAAAATATTTGAATATCCAAAAAAGCAAGACATTACAGCTTTTTAAATGTATATGAAAAAAAACAAAAATTGGGTAAATGGCCCAGTCCTGAACTGATTAAAAGGATTCTGTCACAAGGTTTTTGCCACCTAATCTGAGAGCAACATGATGTAGGGACAGATACACTGATTCCAGTGATATTTAATTGTTGTAGTTTTGTTAAGATCATTGTTTTATTAGCAGGAGATTATCATTAGAGTGCTAGTGATTAGGGAACCACCCCCACCACTGAATGGTAGCTTTCTGTTTATACTGTATGGGGCCAGTCGATGATGTGGGTAGGGTTATACAGAACTCAATAATTAGAGAACTGCCTGACCTCAAGCAGACAAAACATTGATTTTATCAAAATACATAGCTGGAATCAGGGTCTCTGCCCCAAAATTATGTTGCTCTCAGATAAGGTAGCAAAAATCTGGTGACAGATTCTTTTTAAGTATGAAAACTTAATACATATAGGCAAAGCACCGAGGGTACAGGTTACCAATACATTTTTACTGCAGCCTGTGCGGGTCCATACCTAGAGACTACTGTAAAGGCAGATGAGTCTATAAAAGTATTGAGTAGAGATGAGCGAACCCCAACTGTAAAGCTCGGGGTGCGTACTGGACAGTGAGTGTCCGGTGCTGAACTCTGAACACTGACTTCTCCCAGAAGTCCATTTTAATGTTCAGAGTTCCGGGCGCAGTATGGGAGGAGAGAGGATTCTGTGGTGATGCTCGGCCTCCTTTGGTAGCCCCCTAGCACTTACTAACGCCATTTAACAACACCAAAGTTGGAGTCCTCATTGACTTCTATGGGGTTCGAGTTCTGGTTAATGTTTGGGTAGAGTTTAGGTACCCAAACCAAACTTTCTGTCAAACCTGAACTTCCACGACTCCGCTCATCCCTAGTCTTGAGAAAACTGCACTGGATGGGAACTCTCCAGTACTACACTGCGCAGTAGGGCATCCATCTGACAAGATCATGGAAGAAATTATAAATATATGTTCTTTCTTTCTTTCTGTAATCATAGGCTTTTTGTCCCATGAACACATGCAGTATAATTAAAAGTTTGTTTGTTCTGCACATTTTCTGTGAATTTCAAAAAGATGAACTTTTTTCGGTCAAGACTTGTGTCAAAAAACTGTCAGTGCCATCTAGAATCAGGCTTCGGCTTGCTATTATTTCACTGAATAAAAATAGAATTATATTACAAATTAATACCCTGTAATTCTTGTGCAGGGAGAAAAAGAAAATCGATAGGCAGGTGGTTGTCAACATTTCACTCTCTTTGTACTACTGTAAGATGACAGTTTATTGATTCAAATCTATTTCTCAACTTCAATTTAGAAATCAATTTCACAAAGTGAAGGCAAGACCCAAAACCTGCAGAACTAGTTTTTATTTGATAAAAAAATGCATATATTACAGAATGTATTATACTCCTGAATAATGATTTAATTATCCATGTCACGTAAGTTATTCCTTGTTACTATACAAAATTAATGGTATAAATTCATTTTTTTACCCAATGCATGAAAAGTCAATGCCCTGTAACTAATATCAAGCTGGTTCTAATTTTATTTCAATTGCAAATCCTCCATCTGTGTGTTAAGAACACAGATGGACTCTTGGTACAACCTTTGCATAAACAAAACATTACTTTATTATGTATTACTTATTACTTTGTATGCGTTCATCATACAAACAGTCATAAATAAAGATATGGTTTCCAAGGAAACAATGCAAAACTGTTACAAATCCAGATTAAAAAAAGTTGTCAACACAAATAAAGTAATAAAATAATTCTGATCTGTACAAGGATTGTCAACGACCCCCAAAAGTGGTCATATTTTGGGGGATTTCCTCAAAATTGCACACATTATTCAGCGGTGTTGGCATACACAGAGACATGTTCCCAACATATACATGGTGAATGCTGATTATGGAAACAATAAATGTATCCATCCTTTATAACAGCCCAAATATTGCCAATGCAGTGTCCTTGGTATACATCTGGCCGGTACGCATCAGCATAACTCTGCATTAGATTGCAAGAAGCTTACTGAGGGTGGAGGTCGGGGAACCATTTCTAAGAGACACAATTATGGATTTTCAAATCTACGGTCATTAGAAATGATTTTGCCACCTACTCTAATTTTGCCTCATAATATAGAGACAGAGACCCTGATTCCAGCAATGTGTCAATTACTGGGCTGCTTGCTATAGTTTTCATAAAATCACTGTTAAATCAGAAGGAGATTAATTACTAGAGTACTAGTAAACCTGCTGCCAGGTAGTCAAGTATACTCATGATCTCTGCATATTTCACCCTCCCCCATAGATTGGCAGCTTTCTGCCTATGCACAATGCACACAGAAAGCTGCCTAGTAGTGATGGTCAGGAGGTATGGTCTTATGAACACAAACGGCAAGCAGAAACTTATGCCAGGCACAGCTTTTGCATATCAAACCCTCAAAGCCTCAAAGAATAAATGCAACATATTTTATTTTAGAAATATGCAAAAAGAGGGGCGCACACTAACCCTTTAAAGGGAACCTGTAACCTCGTTTTGCCGCTATAAGATGCGGCCACTGCCTTTTGGGGCTCATCTACAGCATTCTGTCCGACCTGAAAGATAAGAAAAAGAGGTTTGGTTATACTCACCCGGGAGCGGTCCGGTCCGATGGGTGTTGCAGGTCCTGGTCCGGCGCCTCCCATCTTCTAGCGATGACGTCCTCCTCCTTGCTTCTTGTCGCGCTCCTGCGCAGGCGTACTGATCTGCCCTGTTGAGGGCAGAGGAAAGTACTGCAGTGCTCAGGCACCAGAAAAGGTCAGAGAGACCCAGCGCCTGCGCACTGCAGTACTTTACTCTGCCCTCAACTGATTTTTTGACAGATCAGACTTTTTTGACCACAATGATGCCAAACAGGTTTATTTTTTTACGAAAGGCTAAAAGGGTTGATTAAAACTTGTATATTTTACATTTCTTTAGTTCTGTTATCTATTTTTTTTTTACTTTAACTTTTTTTTACATACAAGTGGTTTGAGTTTATACTATAGTATTGCACAAAATAATGAAATTACTGTTCTCCTATGAAGCTTGAATGACAGTTATGGCTCGAATGGCTCCATCAGCCACCTGACAGATATGGCAATCCATCAGTTTCCTGCAATTACACCAAGGGGGAATAATGGAAGCCACTGTACGCATGACACAGTAGTAACATCATTTACAGGGGTATATCCAATTCCAAATGTAAATATTTTTTTAGAAGCTAATCTGTGCTGGATTGTAATGAAACAAAGCCCCCACAATATTTTTTTTGCTTGTTTCTTCTTTTTCATCCTCAGCATTTTTTGAATCAGCGCCTACATGTTGCCAGGATATCTAATTTGCTCCATCTATTCCTGCCCATATATAGTAAAATACCACATTCTCCATAAAAAAAGAATGTCACATATCCCCCACATAGTATGATGCCATCACATCCCCTATACAGTATGTCTCCACATGACCCATATAGTATGATGCCAACACATTCCCTATACAGTATGTCTCCACATGACCCATATAATATGATGCCATCACATCCCCTATACAGTATGTCTCCACATGACCCATATAGTATGATGCCAACACATTCCCTATACAGTATAATGTCACCACATGACCCATATAGTATGATGCCATCACATCCCCTATACAGTATGTCTCCACATGACCCATATAGTATGATGCCAACACATTCCCTATACAGTATAATGTCACCACATGACCCATACAGTATGATGCCAACACATTCCCTATACAGTATAATGTCACCACATGACCCATACAGTATGATGCCAACACATTCCCTATACAGTATGTCTCCACATGACCCATACAGTATGATGCCAACACATTCCTTATACAGTATAATGTCACCACATGACCCATACAGTATGATGCCAACACATTCCCTATACAGTTAATGTCACCACATGACCCATACAGTATGATGCCAACACATTCCTATACAGTATAATGTCACCACATGACCCATACAGTATGATGCCAACACATTCCCTATACAGTATAATGTCACCACATGACCCATACAGTATGATGCCAACACATTCCTATACAGTATAATGTCACCACATGACCCATACAGTATGATGCCAACACATTCCTATACAGTATGTCTCCACATGACCCATACAGTATGATGCCAACACATTCCTTATACAGTAATGTCACCACATGACCCATACAGTATGATGCCAACACATTCCTTATACAGTATAATGTCACCACATGACCCATACAGTATGATGTCAACACATTTCCTATACAGTATGTCTCCACATGACCCATACAGTATGATGCCAACACATTCCTATACAGTATAATGTCACCACATGACCCATACAGTATGATGCCAACACATTCCCTATACAGTATGGTCTCCACATGACCCATACAGTATGATGCCAACACATTCCTTATACAGTAATGTCTCCACATGACCCATACAGTATGATGTCAACACATTTCCTATACAGTATAATGTCTCCACATGACCCATACAGTACGATGCCAACACATTTCCTATACAGTATGTCTCCACATGACCCATACAGTATGATGCCAACACATTCCCTATACAGTATAATGTCACCACATGACCCATACAGTATGTCAACACATTCCTTATACAGTATAATGTCAATACATAACCCATATGGTATGATGCCAACACATTCCTATACAGTATAATGTCACCACATGACCCATATAGTATGATGCCATCACATTCCTTATACAGTATAATGTCAACACATAACCCATACGGTATGATGCCAACACATTCCCTATACAGTATAATGTCACCACATGACCCATATAGTATGATGCCAACACATTCCTTATACAGTATAATGTCAACACATAACCCATACGGTATGATGCCAACACATTCCCTATACAGTATGTCACCACATGCCCCATATAGTATGATGCCAACACATTCCCTATACAGTATAATGTCACCACATGACCCATACAGTACGATGCCAACACATTCCCTAAAAGTATAAGGTCACCACATGACCCATACAGTATGATGCCAACACATTCCATAACAGTATAAGGTCACCACATGACCCATACAGTATGATGCCAACACATTCCCTATACAGTTTGCCACCACCTCCCCCACACAGCTTAACACCAGCACATACCCCATATAACATAATGCATAATGATTCCATAGTATTGTAAGTCCATCACATACAGAGTTAAAACCAGCACATTCCTACTTATAGTATGATGCCAATACATCCCCTATGTAGTATAATGCTACCACATCCCCCATACAGCATGATTCCCCCACACAAGTTTTGATTGGATGAACTTATGCATGAGCAGTACAGACATCGAAGTCTACAGGTGACATTGATCCCCAGAGCTTACGTTGGGTATTAGTGTCACTTACCAACTTTCTTCCTCTGCATTGTATATGCGCCCGCTTATTTTATGAAAATCTTACAGCTCTCACTGCGCCTGATTTAGGCAGCCAGGAGTCAAGTGTCAGTCAATGTGACATTAAGAGCACAAAGTGGAAGCGAAGGAACTGCTTCATTACAGGAAGATGAAATATTGCAGCCATGAGTGCACTAGAGGAGATGTACGTAGCTCACCGCTGTCTGTTTTCCTATGAGTTCATGAAAAGCGGGGAAGTTGAATTTGTCAGTCATTGTTTACCTAACTGCATTTAGTTGGTAGACATTGTTTACTTTTACACATTGGCCAGGCAATGTTTACTTTCACATATTGGTCAGACATTGTTTACTTTCACATATTGGTCAGGTATTGTTTACTTTCACATGTTGGTCAGGCATTGTTTACTTTTACATATTGGTCAGGCAATATTTACTTTCATACATTGGTCAGGCATTGTTTACTTTCACACATTGGTCAGGCATTGTTTACTTTCAGACATTGGTCAGTCATTGCTTACTTTCACATATTGGTCAGGCATTGTTTACTTTCACATATTGGTCAGGCATTGTTTACTTTCACATATTGGTCAGGCATTGTTTACTTTCACATGTTGGTCAGGCATTGTTTACTTTCACATGTTGGTCAGGCATTGTTTGGTCAGGCATTGTTTACTTTCACATGTTGGTAGGGCACTGAATCGGTCAGGCTTTGCTTACTTTCACACATATCACTAACTTAACCCCTTAACGACCAAGCCATTTTGTAGGTTAATGACCAGGCCAATTTTTACATTTCTGACCACTGTCACCTTATGTGCTTATAACTCTGGAACGCTTCAACGGATCTTGGCAATTTTGAGACTGTTTTCTCGGGACATATTGTACTTCATGATAGTGGTAAAAATTCTTCAATATAACTTGCGTTTATTTATGAAAAAAATGGAAATATGGCGAAAATTTTGAAAATTTTTCAATTTTCAAACTTTTAATTTTTATGCCCTTAAATCAGAGAGATATGTCACAAAAAATAGTTAATAAATAACATTTCCTACATGTTGTAGCGTCGGCGTCCCGGCCCTCTGCCAGGCAGGGACGCCGTTCCCCTTACCAGCGCTCTGCGTCCTCAGCGCCCCCAGCGTCCTCAGCGCCCCCAGCGTCCTCGGCGTCCTCCTTCCACCCTGTTGGTCCCGCGCGCTCCTTCCCTGCTGCTGGACTTAGGGCGCGCGCCCGCACCCTCCCCCGCTCTTAAAGGAGCCGCGCGCATTTTCCAAATTAGTCTCCGGCCAATGCCGGAGGACTCCACCCTATATTAAGGGCTTCCTCCTTAATGGAGGTGCCCGAGCAATGTTGTTGTTGCACTGTATAACTCTGCTTCAGCCCTCAGCTCCTGTTTCCAGTTGCCTGCCTGTTACCTGTCTGTTTGCTGTCTGCCATCTGACTGCAGCCCTCCCCGGAGGTTCGGACATCACCTGCAGTGATCCCCGGCGATTACAGAGACTCTTGCCTGCTCACTTGGGAGCGATCATCTGCCATCCGACTGCAGCTCTATCCGAAGGTTCGGACTTCATCAGCAGTGATCACCGGCTACTTCAGAGACTCTTGCCTGCTCACTTGGGAGCGATCATCTGCCATCCGACTGCAGCTTTATCCGAAGGTTCGGACATCTCCAGCAGTGATCACCGGCTACTCCAGAGACTCCTGCCTGCTCGCTTGGGAGCGATCATCTGCCATCAGACTTCAGCCTACCAGGAGGCTCCAACATCTCAGGTCGTATAAGCCTGTCTATTCAGAAACTGTCCTGGTCACTTACTGTGACAACCTGCCTGTCCAGAGACTGCCCTGGTCACTTGCTGTGACAACCTGCCTGCCCAGAGACTGCCCTGGTCACTTGCTGTGACAACCTGCCTGTCCAGAGACTGCCCTGGTCACTTGCTGTGACAACCTGCCTGCCCAGAGACTGCCCTGGTCACTTGCTGTGACAACCTGCCTGCCCAGAGACTGCCCTGGTCACTTGCTGTGACAACCTGCCTACCCAGAGACTGCCCTGGTCACTTGCCGTGACAATCTGCCTACCCAGAGACTGCCCTGGTCACTTCCCGTGAATTCCTGTCCGTATTCCCCGGGCGCCACCTGCTCTCTTACAAGTATACTGTCTTGTATAATAAAGCTCAGTGGTTTCACCTACCAGACCCGTTACAGTTTGCTCGGGCCATGGAACCCGGTGGCACCCAAACCCCTTCACTTCCAGAACTGTGTCATGAGCTGTCTCGCCAGAGGTCTCAACAGGAGGCTATCCTGGGTCACCTGCGGAACGTCAATTCCCGCTTGGACACTTTGAATCCATCACCAGCAACTACCGCTGGAGCCATGACTCACAATCCGGCAGTCTCACTGCTTCCCAATTCCGTGATTTCCATTCCCGGACCTCGTCTTTCAGCTCCTCCTAGGTTTGGAGGCGACCCTGTTCTGGCTCGTGGTTTCATTAACCAGTGCACCCTGCATTTCGAACTCCTGGCACACCAGTTTAACTCTGACCGGGCCAAAATTGCCTTCATCATGTCCCATCTCACCGGAGAGACTCTGGCCTGGCTTAATCCTCTCTGGGAGAGAGAAGATCCTCTGGTATCTGACCTGCCTGCTTTTCTCTCAGCCTTCCGGAAGGTATTCGACGAACCTGGACGGAAGACCTCCTCTGCATCATCTCTGTTGCGTCTCCGTCAGGAGAGTCTCACCGTTGGTCAATATGCCATACGGTTCCGTACTCTAGCCTCTGAGTTAGCTTGGGACAATAACGCCCTGATTTCGGTCTTCTGGGAGGGTCTGTCCGGCCGTATTAAAGATGAACTTGCCGGTCGGGACATTCCAACCTCCCTTGATGATTTAATAAATCTTGCCAATCGAATTGATCTACGGTTCCAGGAACGTGCCAAAGAGGTCACCCGTGAGAGAGGGTTTCCTCGTCGTGCACCCTCGTTTCAGAGACCTATAACCCCTTCCGTTTCTCCCCAGATGCACACTGCTGAGCCTATGCAGGTCGACCAGACCAAGATGGTCAAGGCCCGTCAGGACTCACGCCGTGCCGAGAGGAGTTGCTTCTACTGTGGCAGTAAGGAGCACTGGATCCGTACCTGTCCGGAGAGGTCGGGAAACGCCTGTGTCTAGGTTCGCTCGGAGAGGTCCACCTAGACCAGAATAAATCCTCTTCATCTCTGCTTCTGTCTGTCTCTATTCTCATCGGTAAGAACCGTTACTTCGAACTGGCCCAACTTGATTCTGGAGCAGCTGGGAATCTTGTTTCACAGGCTCTAGTAGAGAAGTATCGCATTCCCACCAAACCTCTGGTTGAACCAGTATCTGTTGCTGCTGTGGATGGGAGTCTCCTACCTCGTCCCATCCAACTTATCACCGAAGCCATAACCCTGCAGGTGGGAATGTTGCATTCTGAGAGCATCTCGTTTCATGTTTTACCTGGACTCTCTCATGCTTTCTTACTAGGTCTGCCTTGGCTCCAAAAACATGCACCCGTGCTCGACTGGCAGAATGGAGAGATTCTTCGCTGGGGACAGGACTGTCATAAAACGTTACTAGAAAAGACCGATTAATATCCGTGGCCAGTCGGACGCACCCCCAAGGCCTCAAACCATAACCAAAAAAGAAAAAGAAAAAATGCGGTTTTAATGATATAACATCAGTAAGTAAATAGATCCGCACAAGGAGGATTTATTGCAAAAAATATATAATTTATTGAACACAATATTAAGACAGAGACAAAGGTGTCAACATGAGGTAGATATAACAAGCAGCTATTGATAAATTCATAAGATGTAAAATATACAAGACAGAAATATGTCCCATTGGCTTATGTCACTTTTGAAATGGTAAATGATCTTAGAGTCAGGAGGAAAAAATATATGCTAATAACAGGGAGTATAATTTGACTTTAACAAGAAATTAATCAATTAATTAATAACAATGTAATTTCCTATATAGTAATGAATTTAATAATAAAAATACAGGTGTCGAACCTGTGCAATGACACCCGTAATATGAACAATAGGAAGGTCTCTAATAGCTATTCCCATAGTATAAATTGTATAAAGTCAAAAAGCACCTACTGACTACTGCAGTTAAAGCGGTTATTTACCTTGCGACATTCTGGACTAAAATAGTGCCGGTGGAACAAGAGAGAGGCCCCGACGCGCGTTTCACCGTCCTCGGTTTCTTCAGGAGGCATGGTGAGACGCTGGGGCACGGGATTTAAATCAGGGGGAATGAAGGTTATGAGCCAATCAATGCTCTTGAATCAAACGCGATCCCAACCCATGTCTGACGCAGGTGGGCGTGAGTATAATGTGGGCACATGTAAACCCGACCGCAATCAGCGGTATCATGCCTGCATACGTCACCATGGGAGGAGCGTGCCAAAAAGGGATAAGGAGGAAATAGCTGGAAAACCAATCAATGCTGTCGTCATCTGACAAGATGCCGCCCCATGTCTGACGCAGGCAGGCATGAATGTAACATAAGCATATGTAAGCCCAACCGCAATAAGCGGTATCATGTCTGCCCATGTGAACTGTGGGAGGGCCGTGCCAGAAAAAATAAGAAAAAATAACAGGCGAATCGATGCGCCCATCAGCGTGATGTCCCGTCTCGCGAGACAAGCAAGCCAGGATGCGACCCACACGATGGGGGGAGGACAAACGTCATCACCCCGCATCGTACAGGCAGCATGTCCGGACCGGCCGTGCCGCGAGTCAGGTACAGAGCACACCTAGGGCGCATCTGCGCTTAGGGTAAGAGAGGGAACACACGGACCAGAATTAAATAATAAAAATCTGAAATAAACAATAAATCAAAATATATAACGAAAAAATCCAAAAAGTGTCATAATGATCTTATATAAATAATCGAATTCTGTATGTCCGATTGGCACAATTATCATCATACCCAAATACGCATATCGTTGTTCATAATCTGAGAATAACATAAGAGTTTAGACAGCAATGTATAATATAATATATGAATGACAATACTATGAATATAGTCCAGAGGTTATTATCATAGAGAAATAATAAACAATAAGATTTCTCTTAAATCACAAAAGGTCCATCGTTGACATAAAGATATGGGGAAAATAAAGCGCATCCTCTTGCTAAGATAGTGTTGTTGACTCGAAGAGCATCAATGGGCATAGAAGGCAACCATCATGTTAGTCAAAAAACCTATAAGAATAAGAAAATTAGAACCAACCCATACTAAAAAACAAACAAAAACCCGTGCACACTTAAAACAGATAAATGTATGATTAAGAACAAGAGATATTACATTAAAACGTCTCATAGAAAGGATTTGAAGCTGATGGCTCATTAAGGCCATTAGGGACTAAAGTGTCCAAAGTGACCATCCAGCGGGTCTCTTTTTGAAAAAGTTTTTGTTTAATATTCCCGACGCGTATGCCAGTATATATTCGGTCTATACCGCGGACTGAGAGACCTCTGGGAGTACAATTATGGACATCAAAAAAGTGTTTCGGAATTGTCTTGAGAGACTGTGGATCTGGGCAATTGACTGCATTCTTTATGTCTCTAATATGTTCTTGGATACGCACTTTCAAAGGCCTAGTAGTCATACCGATATATATCAGTCCACAAGGGCAGCTAAGATGGTAAATGACTGCATCTGTATTACAAGTGATGTGATGTACTATCTTGTAATTTTTGTCTCCTTTTGAGTTACAAAATTCTTTTGTTCTACTGATGTAGTGGCAGATCGAACAATTGCCACAAGAGTAGCATCCCCAAGGAGGACCTTTTGAGTCAGAGAGGAAGGTCGAATTTTTTGGAGGCACGTAGTGACTTCTACATAGGACATCGCCAAGCGTCTGCGATTTCCGCCACGTGATAGAAGGATAATGGGTAAGTTGTTTTTTTAAGGTCTTTGTCTGTCAGAAGTATGGGCCAATGTTGTTTAAAAATCTGATTAATTTTCATCCAATTCGCATTTAATGTAGTAATGAATCTGGATGGAGCTTGCTTACATGGATCTATATGAGTTCTAGACTTAGATAATAGATCATCTCTATTAGTTAGAAAGGCCGGGAGAATCCACGGGCAATATCTTTACTAGGATAGCCTCTATTCCTGAATCTCCTATATAAATCATTGGATTGTTTGAAAAATAGTTCATCAGTTGAGCAAATTCTGCGTGCGCGCAAGAATTGCCCAACTGGGATTGAACTCTTTAATTTGGGCGGATGAGATGATGTGTAATGCAGGAGTGCATTGGTTGCAGTACTTTTCCTGAATATATCAGTAAGTATCGTGCCATTGTCTGATTTGAAAATATGTAGATCTAGGAAATCAATAGCCGTCTGGCTATAGTTCCAGGTAAGCTTAATATTTAGATCATTATTATTGAGGTGGTTAAGAAATAAATCAAGTTGCGACGTGGAGCCCTGCCAGATAAAAAATACGTCATCAATATAACGAAGCCACGAGATAACAGAACTGTGACCAGGTGTCTCAAGGACCGTATTTCTCTCCCACAGCCCCAGGAACAAATTAGCATATGAGGGCGCACAAGATGCCCCATTGCTGTGCCCTGGAGCTGTAGGAATGAATAGTCCTTAAAGACAAAAAAATTGTGGGTAAGTATATGGTCTCCGGGATTGGGGGTCTTTGTGAACCTGCCTGCAGATTTATTGACTATTATTTACAGGAGTGTGTTGAGACACTTCCATCATTTGTCCAGGATACCAATGATGTCCTCCGTAGACTTAATGGTGTCACTTTGGATGATGACATGTGGTTGGTCACTTGCGACGTGGAGTCCCTGTATACGTCGATAGGACATAGCCACGGGATACAGGCTGTTAAATTTTTACTCAATATGACCAATCTGGATGATGATTTTGTTCAATTTATTCTTAATCTACTTAATTTTATACTTACCCACAATTTTTTTGTCTTTAAGGACTATTCATTCTTAACCACCTCAATAATAATGATCTAAATATTAAGCTTACCTGGAACTATAGCCAGACGGCTATTGATTTCCTAGATCTACATATTTTCAAATCAGACAATGGCACGATACTTACTGATATATTCAGGAAAAGTACTGCAACCAATGCACTCCTGCATTACACATCATCTCATCCGCCCAAATTAAAGAGTTCAATCCCAGTTGGGCAATTCTTGCGCGCACGCAGAATTTGCTCAACTGATGAACTATTTTTCAAACAATCCAATGATTTATATAGGAGATTCAGGAATAGAGGCTATCCTAGTAAAGATATTGCCCGTGGATTCTCCGGGCCTTTCTAACTAATAGAGATGATCTATTATCTAAGTCTAGAACTCATATAGATCCATGTAAGCAAGCTCCATCCAGATTCATTACTACATTTAATGCGAATTGGATGAAAATTAATCAGATTTTTAAACAACATTGGCCGATACTTCTGACAGACAAAGACCTTAAAAAACAACTTACCCATTATCCTTCTATCACGTGGCGGAAATCGCAGACGCTTGGCGATGTCCTATGTAGAAGTCACTACGTGCCTCCAAAAAATTCGACCTTCCTCTCTGACTCAAAAGGTCCTCCTTGGGGATGCTACTCTTGTGGCAATTGTTCGATCTGCCGCTACATCAGTAGAACAAAAGAATTTTGTAACTCAAAAGGAGACAAAAATTACAAGATAGTACATCACATCACTTGTAATACAGATGCAGTCATTTACCATCTTAGCTGCCCTTGTGGACTGATATATATCGGTATGACTACTAGGCCTTTGAAAGTGCGTATCCAAGAACATATTAGAGACATAAAGAATGCAGTCAATTGCCCAGATCTACAGTCTCTCAAGACAATTCCGAAACACTTTTTTGATGTCCATAATTGTACTCCCAGAGGTCTCTCAGTCCGCGGTATAGACCGAATATATACTGGCATACGCGGCGGGAATATTAAACAAAAACTTTTTCAAAAAGAGACCCGCTGGATGGTCACTTTGGACACTTTAGTCCCTAATGGCCTTAATGAGGCCATCAGCTTCAAATCCTTTCTATGAGACGTTTTAATGTAATATCTCTTGTTCTTAATCATACATTTATCTGTTTTAAGTGTGCACGGGTTTTTGTTTGTTTTTTAGTATGGGTTGGTTCTAATTTTCTTATTCTTATAGGTTTTTTGACTAACATGATGGTTGCCTGTCCATCCCGTCCGTTCTTCTCCTACACCTGCTAATCAACCTGGACTCCCGATTCCATATTGGTCATTCGCTGATGTCTTTAATAAAAAGGAAGCAGAGACATTACCCCCGCATAGACCATATGATTGCCCGATCGACCTGCTACCCGGTACTACGCCTCCCCGTGGGCGTATTTACCCATTGTCCGCTGCAGAGACCAGGTCGATGTCAGAATATATCGAGGAGAATTTAGCGAAAGGATTCATCCGGAAATCTACCTCCCCCGCGGGAGCAGGTTTCTTTTTTGTAAAAAAGAAAGACGGATCTCTCCGTCCCTGTATTGACTACAGAGGCCTAAATTTGATCACGGTGAAGAATAAGTACCCTCTTCCGCTCATTCCGGAGTTGTTTGATCGTCTTAGAGGGGGTAGAATCTTCACTAAACTGGATCTTCGTGGAGCATACAACCTGGTTCGTATCCGTCGAGGAGATGAATGGAAGACGGCATTCAACACCCGGGATGGCCACTACGAGTATCTGGTTATGCCCTTTGGTCTCTGTAATGCTCCAGCAGTCTTTCTAGGAGTTGGTCAATGACATCTTCCGGGACCTCCTCTACTCCTGCGTTGTGGTGTACCTTGACGACATCTTGGTCTTCTCTCCGGATCTCCAGTCTCACCGGAGGGATGTTCGTCAGGTTCTGCTCAGGCTCAGGCAGAATCACCTCTTCGCCAAATATGAGAAGTGCGTCTTTGAGCAGACCTCGCTTCCGTTTCTGGGCTACATTATCTCTCAGACTGGCCTACGAATGGATCCGGAGAAACTGTCTGCCATCGAGAAGTGGCCCCGACCAGAGGGGTTGAAGGTCATTCAGCGGTTCCTGGGATTCGCTAACTATTACCGTCTCTTCATATCGCACTTCTCTTCCAGGACTGCTCCTATCTCAGCGCTTACCCGCAAGGATGCTAACCCCAAACAGTGGACACCCGAAGCAGAGGAGGCCTTTCTTTCCTTGAAACAAGCCTTCTCTTCCGCTCCAGTGCTGCATCGCCCGGACGGCAACAAGCAGTTCTTCCTGGAGGTGGACGCTTCCTCTGCTGGAGCCGGAGCGGTACTTACTCAAAAATCTTCAGCCGGGAAGATGGTTTCCTGTGGTTTCTTCTCCAAACTCTTCTCCTCCTCCGAGCGCAACTACTCCATAGGAGATCGAGAGTTATTGGCCATTAAGTTGGCATTGGAGGAGTGGCGTTACCTACTCGAGGGGGCTCTTCATCCGGTAATCATCTACACGGACCACAAAATCTGTCTTACCTTCAGCATGCTCAGAGACTTAACCCTCGCCAAGCCCGGTGGTCCTTGTTTTTTGCCCGCTTTGATTTTCTTTTGCATTTTCGCCCGGCTGACAAAAACATCAAGGCGGATGCCTTGTCCCGGTCCTTCCTGGTGTCGGATCTCGAAGATGAGCCTAAACATATCATTGATCCCGCCAGAGTGATGCAAGTGGCTCCCGTGACTCTAAATCGTCTCCCTCCTGGTAAGACGTTCGTATCAGAGACTGATCGGAAGAGAATTCTTCATTGGGGTCATTCGTCTAAACTCGCTGGCCATGCTGGTCAGAAAAAGACCCTCCAACTCATTACCCGGCATTATTGGTGGCCTACCCTGCACAAAGACGTAATAGACTTTGTTTCTGCCTGTGTCTCCTGTGCCCGCAACAAAATTCCGAGACACCTGCCTGCCGGCCATCTTCTTCCGCTTCCTGTACCCACTGCTCCCTGGCAACATATAGCCATGGACTTCATTACGGTTGTACGGTCATTTGGGTGGTCGCTGACCGCTTTTCCAAGATGGCTCACTTCATTCCTCTGCCAGGTCTTCCGTCTGCACCCGAGTTGGCTAAAGACTTTATCCGCCACATCTTCCGTCTTCATGGTCTGCCTCGTCACATTGTGTCGGATCGTGGGGTACAGTTCACCTCACGTTTCTGGAGAGCTACTTGTAAGTTACTAGACGTAACCTTGGATTTCTCCTCCGCTTACCATCCACAGTCCAATGGACAAGTTGAGCGAATAATCAGAATCTGACCAGCTATCTCCGACACTTCGTTAATGCTCATCATTCTGATTGGGTGGAGCTCCTGCCTTGGGCCGAATTCTCTTATAATAATCACGAGAGCGAATCGTCCACCAAGTCTCCGTTTTTTATAGTCTTCGGTCAGCACCCTCGGATTCCTGTCCCCATTTCCATCTCTGTGGACAATCCAGCTGCGGAATCTCTGGTTAGAGAATTCTCCTCCATCTGGAGAGTACCCGGTCCGCACTCATTCAGTCATCCGAGCGCATGAAAAGACATGCTGACAAGAAACGTCTGGATCCTCCTCAATTCCGTCCTGGGGACAAAGTCTGGCTTTCGTCCAAATATGTTCGGCTCAAAATTCCTTCCTACAAGTTAGGTCCTCGGTTTATCGGTCCTTTTGAGGTCATCAGGGCAGATCAACCCAGTGTCCTATAAATTGAAACTCCCGGCCAATTTGCGAATTCCTAACTCTTTTCATGTGTCTCTCCTCAAACTGTGGTACTTAACTCTTTTTTCAAGTCTACAGGTACACCTCCTGCTCCAGTGTCTGCTGATGATGAATTTGAGGTAGAGAACATTCTGGCCACAAAAGGGTAGGAGGAAAGACTTATTTTTTGGTGGATTGGAAGGGGTTTGGTCCTGAGGAGAGGAGCCTGGGAGCCTCGGGAGAACATCCATGCCCCTCTCATCTAGCTAAATTTCTTTCTGGCCTAAAGAAGGGGGGGCCTAGAGGGGGGGGGGTACTGTAGCGTCGGCGTCCCGGCCCTCTGCCAGGCAGGGACGCCGTTCCCCTTACCAGCGCTCTGCGTCCTCAGCGCCCCAGCGTCCTCAGCGCGCCCAGCGTCCTCGGCGTCCTCCTTCCACCCTGTTGGTCCCGCGCGCTCCTTCCCTGCTGCTGGACTTAGGGCGCGCGCCCGCACCCTCCCCCGCTCTTAAAGGAGCCGCGCGCATTTTCCAAATTAGTCTCCGGCCAATGCCGGAGGACTCCACCCTATATTAAGGGCTTCCTCCTTAATGGAGGTGCCCGAGCAATGTTGTTGTTGCACTGTATAACTCTGCTTCAGCCCTCAGCTCCTGTTTCCAGTTGCCTGCCTGTTACCTGTCTGTTTGCTGTCTGCCATCTGACTGCAGCCCTCCCCGGAGGTTCGGGACATCACCTGCAGTGATCCCCGGCGATTACAGAGACTCTTGCCTGCTCACTTGGGAGCGATCATTCTGCCATCCGACTGCAGCTCTATCCGAAGGTTCGGACTTCATCAGCAGTGATCACGGCTACTTCAGAGACTCTTGCCTGCTCACTTGGGAGCGATCATCTGCCATCCGACTGCAGCTTTATCCGAAGGTTCGGACATCTCCAGCAGTGATCACCGGCTACTCCAGAGACTCCTGCCTGCTCGCTTGGGAGCGATCATCTGCCATCAGACTGCAGCCTACCAGGAGGCTCCAACATCTCAGGTCGTAAGCCTGTCTATTCAGAAACTGTCCTGGTCACTTACTGTGACAACCTGCCTGTCCAGAGACTGCCCTGGTCACTTGCTGTGACAACCTGCCTGCCCAGAGACTGCCCTGGTCACTTGCTGTGACAACCTGCCTGTCCAGAGACTGCCCTGGTTACTTGCTGTGACAACCTGCCTGCCCAGAGACTGCCCTGGTCACTTGCTGTGACAACCTGCCTGCCCAGAGATGCCTGGTCACTTGCTGTGACAACCTGCCTACCCAGAGACTGCCCTGGTCACTTGCCGTGACAACCTGCCTACCCAGGACTGCCCTGGTCACTTCCGTGAATTCCTGTCCGTATTCCCCGGGCGCACCTCTCCTCTTACAAGTATACTGTCTTGTATAATAAAGCTCAGTGGTTTCACTACCAGACCCGTTACACATGTTACTTTACAAAATAAACAAATTGTGGCAGCCATAAGATCCCATAAAAATAACAACTTTATTAATTCCACAAATTAAAATACAAACTACAAAAGGTGAATGATTCAGATAGGGGCAGTTACATATGGAGGTGTCAACATATACACGCCATAAGGGACTGAGTCCCGTCTACCACACATGTCAAATCCACATGTAGCAATACCCATAATATACTACAACCATCATAAGCGACCATATATATTATGCATGTTAATTTTAATATTGTGCAGTATAGGATGGAAGATTATACCATATACCTGATTCAGTGGGACAAGACAGGACCCAGACCCACCCAGGTCTGGGTCCTGTCTTGTCCCACTGAATCAGGTTTTATGTATAATCTTCCATGCTATACTTCACAATATTAAATGAAAATGCAAAAATATATATGGTCGCTTATGATGGTTGTAGTTATTATGGGTATTGCTGACATGTGGATTTGACATGTGTGTAGACGGGACTCAGTCCCTTATGGCGTGTATATGTTGACACCTCCATATGTAACTGCCCCTATCTGAATCATTCACCTTTGTAGTTTGTATTTTAATTTGTGGAATTAATAAAGTTGTTATTTTTATGGGATCTTACGGTGGCTGCCACAATTTGTTTATTTTGCATGGCTCTTGCAGTTTTCCCCCATTGTCCTGCATAGCTTATACCGACATATGTATCATTGAATGTCACGTTTTTCTGGGTATATGCGATGGTTTCTGCTATCCCTTTATTATACATGTCTACTTTACATCAGTACAATTTTGGAACCAAATTTTTCTTTTGTTAGGAAGTTATAAGTGTTAAAAGTTGACCAGCGATTTCTCATTTTTCCAACAAAATTTACAAAACCATTTTTTTAGGGGCCACATCACATTTGAAGTGAATTTGAGGGGTCAATATAACAGAAAATACCCAAAAGTGACACCATTCTAAAAACTGCACCCCTCAAGGTGTTCAAAGCCACATTCAAGAAGTTTATTAACCCTTTAGGTACTTCACAAGAATTGAAGCAATGTGGAAGAAAAAAAATGAACATTTAACTTTTTTTCCCAAAATTTTTCTTTCGACACAATTTTTTCAATTTTGTCAAGGGTATCAGGAGAAAATGAACCACAATATTTGTTGTACAATTTCTCCTGAGTACACCGATACCCCATATGTGGGGGAAAACCAATCTTTAGGCGCACGGCAGTGCTCAGAAGGGAAGGAGCATCATTTGAGATTTTGAATGTCAAATTGGCTGGAATCGAGAGCGGACACCATGACACGTTTGGAGAGCCCTTGATGTACCTAAACAGTGGAAACCCCCCATAAGTGACCCCATTTTGGAAACTAGACCCCCAAGGAACTTATATAAATGTGTGGTGAGTACTTTGAACCTCCAAGGGCTTCACAGAAGGTTATAACGTAGAGCTGTAAAATTAAAAAATCATATTTTTTCCACAAAAATGATCTTTTCACCACCAATTTTTATTTTTAAAGGATAAAAGGATCCGAAAAGTTATTGTGCAATTTGTCCTGAGTACGCTGATACCCCATATGTGGGGGTAAACCACTATTTGGGCGCATGGCAGAGCTCGGAAGGGAAGCAGTGCCATTTGACTTTTTGGCTGGCATTGAGATTGGACGCCATGTCGCATTTGGAGAGTCACTGATGTGCCTAAACAGTGGAAACCCCCCACAAGTGACCCCATTTTGGAAACTAGACCCCCTAAGGAACTTGCCTAAAGTGAGAGCTTTGAACCCCCACGGGCTTCACAGAAGGTTAGAACGTAGAGCCGTAAAATTAAAAAATCATATTTTTTCCAAAAAATGATCTTTTCATCCCAATTTTTATTTTCCAAAGGATAAAAGGACCCCAAAAGTTATGGTGTAATTTGTCCTGAGCATGCTGATACCCCATATGTGGGGGTAAACCACTATTTGGGCGCATGGCAGAGCTCGGAAGGGAAGCAGCGCAATTTGACTTTTTTGGCTGGAATTGAGATTGGATGCCATTTCGCATTTGGAGAGTCCCTGATGTGCCTAAACAGTGGAAACCCCCACAAGTGACCCCATTTTGGAAACTAGACCCCCTAAGGAACTTATCTAGATTTGTGGTGAGAGCTTTGAACCCCCAAAGGCTTCACAGAAGGTTATAATGCAGAGCCGTAAAATTAAAAAATCATATCTTTTCCACAAAAATGATCTTTTCACCCCCAATTTTTATTTTCCAAAGGGTAACAGGACCCCAAAAGTTATTGTGCAATTTGTCCTGAGTACGCTGATACCCCATATGTGGGTGGAAACCACTATTTTGACGCATGGCAGAGCTCGGAAAGGAAGGAGCACCGTTTTCGAATGCAGACTTCAATGGAATGGTCTGCGGGTGTCATGTTGCACTTGGAGAGCCCCTGATGTGCCTAAACAGTAGAAACCTCCCACAAGTGACCCAATTTTGCAAACTAGACCCTCCAAGGAACTTATCTAGATGTGTGGTGAGCACTTTGAACCCGCAAGGGCTTCACAGAAGTTTATAACGCAGAGCCGTGAAAATAAAAAAATCATATTTTTTTCCACAAAAATGATCTTTTTGCCCCCAAATTTTTATTTTTATAAGGGTAACAGGAGAAATAGGACCCCAAAAGTTGATGTGCAATTTGTCTTGAGTACGCTGATACCCCATATGTGGGGGGGAACCACTGATCGCCTTACTGCGATCTTTGGGAGGTAGAATGAACAAATCCACGAAAGGTGAAGAATTGGTTTTATTTTTTACGCCGTTCCTCGTGCGGTATTAGTGATTAGGTGACTTTATTTTTCGGGTCAGTGCGATTACAGCGATACCAGATTTACATCCTTTTTTCATGTTTAGCTTCTGTCACACACTAAAAGACGCTTTTTTTGGAAGAATTTTTTGTAAGAAATTTTTGCATCGCCGTATTTTGAGAGCTATAATTCTTCCATATTTCGGCCGACGGAGTTATCTGCGGGCTTATTTTTTGCGGGACAAGCGGACGTTTTTATTGGTACCATATTCGGGCACATAACGTTTTTTGATCGCTTCCTATTTCGATTTTTGTGGAAGCAGAATGAAAAAAAACCAGCAATTCAGGAATCGTTTTTTTTTGTTTTTTTTTCCCCATTCCGCGTGTGGTAAAATTGATAAAGCAGCTTTATTCTTCGGGTCACTATGATTACAACGATACCTCATTTATATATTTTTTTATGTTTTGGCGTTTTTTTTACACAATAAAAAATTTTATAGAAAAAATAATTATTTTTGCACCAGTTTATTCCGCAGCTATAACTTTTTTATTTTTTCGCTGATGATGCTGTTTGGCGGCTTGTTTTTTGCGGGACAAGATGACGTTTTCAGTGGTACCAGGTTTATTTATATCCGTCTTTTTCATCACATGTTATTGCACTTTTTCCAAGCGGTATATTGCTTGGAAAAAGTATAATTTACTACTTTTTTGTGTTTTTTTTTTTACGGCTTTCACTGAAGGGGTTAACTAGGATTACACTTTTATAGATGGGATTTTTACGGACGCGGCGATACCAAACGTGCATTTTTTTGTTGTTTTTTTATTACATAAAAATGTGTATTTTTTAGGGGAATTTTTTTTATTATTTTTTAATACTTTTTTACAAATTTTTTAAAAAAATGCTTTTTTTTACCTTGTCCTTTTATGGGACTTTCACTTTTTTACTTTTGATTGCAGTTACAATGCATTGCAATGCTTTCCGTAGCTTGATGACCCAGAGGTTCTCATGACAACCCCCGGGTCATCAAGGCAGAGATCGGGCCCTGAAAATACAGTGCGGGGCGCCGATCTGAGGCAAGGGAGCTCCCGACCCTCTGCCTCTCCCCCTGAGCGCTGCGATTGCGCTCGATCGCAGCAGTCAGGGGGTTAACAGCCAGGGGCGGCGGGGGCGCCACTCCTGGCTGTCAGTGTAGGAAGCTCAGCCACTGCAGCGCTGAGCTCCTGCACTGATCGGGCAGAAGAGGCTGAAATTTCAGCCTCTTCTGCCTGATTGCTGCTGTGTTTGGTCAGTCACATTGACTGACCAATCACAGCGCTGTAGGTGCGGGGACCGACGGCAAAGGTCCCCGCACCGCTTGCTGTGCCTGTCAGCTGTCATAGACAGCTGTCGGCACTGAACTACCACTGCGTGTTTACACGCAGTGGTAGTTCAAAGGCTGGACGTGCACAGTCCGTCAAGGTGCCAAAACTGACACCTTGCCATGACGGACTGTGCACTCCATGGACATTAAGGGGTTAAACTGTACTAATACTAACAGTCATTCTCAGTTGAGGGCACCAAGACATTTTGATTTATACTTGGGAAAATCACAGAAATCGTTTCACTTTCTGCTGTACCTGCTTTTTTCACCAAAAATGCTGCAAAAATTGATGACAACGTTATTTGCTACTTTTTTGCACTTACTCATTGCTTTCTATGGGTGAGAAAACACTGCAAAAATACTAAAAGAAGGGACACGCTGCAGTATTAAAAAAGCAGTTTTCCTATTCAGTCAGGAGAAAATGAGTGTGCATGAGATTTCTGAAATCTCATAGCTTTTTGTTTTTCATTGCATTTTTGTGTGTGTTTTCTTAACATTCTGTTTTATCATGTTTTTGACTGAGCTTTTGTCTCTGTTCAGCATGTCATGCTTTAAATAAAGCTGCTTTGTTTTTATACTACTTGATATTTGGCTTTGACAAAACTCTATTGATATATTTAGTTGCAGTTTTGATGTACTTCGACAGCAGAATTGCACTAAAAACAGATACGTTTTTTTATCTGTAGATTTTCTTCATCTAATGCAAGTCTATGAGAAATCTGCACAGAAAACTCAGAGTACTCGAAAGAAATTAATATGTTGTGAATTGGAAACACACACCGCAGGTGAGATTACCCTGAGTATAAAGAGCACAATGGTCATGAGATTTCTATATAAATTCTATATAGATCATATTTCTATATACAGCAGTTCAAACTGTATCCTACATAGCAGCTGGTCCTAACTAGTGCACGTTCATAAGGCTCTGTAGATGATCTGGGATGGAATTACAATATTAATTTTCATATATTTTCTACTATTGCTTACAGTAATAACCATGGCTTGCAAGTAAAGTACAATTAACCATCTATTTTGTCTTAATAATCAGATAACTCCTAATTAGGGACACATACATGTACATGTTTTCTTACCCAGTGTCCTGGAGTCCGACATCATATTGTTATATACTGTATATATATATATATATATATATAGCAGAGAATACAGTTTAATGGCTTTTATTTGAAGGATTAAGCTGCAATCTCAGGGCTTACACACGATCAAACTGTGAAATTTTTTGATGGGCCAATCCATCAGTCTTGGCAGTTACGTTGTTAAAAATATAGTGAACCTGGGGCTATTATTTCTAAAGATCCAAGAACAACATGCCACTGCACTTGGGAAACTTAAGAAATATTAGTAACATGAATGATTTATTAGTAAAAAAAAAAACCTCTATTGCAAAGATTTAGGATTTCAACTCTAATAATATAGTGTTCTGCTGCAAACATCTAATTGACAAACTGATTCTGCAAACTATAAAGCATTTCTCAAATATTGTTAGATAAAAATCCTAACTGTGGAGGATCAAATACCTGGTACTATCAAATTAATATATTCTGGCCTTGTTCAGCCTTGTCATAAGAACAATGGCAAAGATTGAATGAAACTGCTGCACCATGTGAACAGTAAGCTAGTATTCCTCATCACAAAGCCTTGTTAAATCCAGCTTAGATTAAAAGGACCTCCATGTGTTCAGAATTGTAACGTACAATAATGGAAGTAGATAGAAAAAATTAATCGACGTGATCACAATACTGAACTTCTGTCTATTTCCCAACACATTTGCATGCCTGAGAAAAAATGTCACAGGGTCTATATAATTTTAATGTGATGTATGGCAGTGAAGATAAACTGACCCATTGTATAAATCCACACCAATGTGTATACATATATATACCTACTACTATTAACTCCTTTCGACAGGGCAATTTTTCATTTTTATACATTTTCATTTTTTCCTCCACATATACCAAGAGCCATCACATTTTTGCTTTTCCATCCACATAGCGGTATGAGAGCTTGGTTATTTCTGTTGGATGTGTTGTAGTTTTGCATAACACTTCATTTTATCATATAATGTAATGACAAATGGGAAAAATTAGAAATGGGGTGAAATAATGTAAAAAAAAGTAAATTTAATAAATAAATCATTTTGTTTGTGCTGCAACTTTAAGACCAGTAACTTTTGATTTTTCCTGCAATGGAACTATTAATACAATTTCTGAGCTACATATGATGTTCAGATTACATTTTATTGTAAAACTGAAATTCTGGCTTTTTTTACATTTATTGTATGGCTTAAATAATTCAGATTTTGATAGATCACACTTTTATGAACCTGATGATGCCAAATATTTTTTTATGTATTTATTTTTAAATTGGGAAAAGGGGGTGATTTTAAATTATGAGGTTTTTTATTTTTGTAATCTATATACTGCAATACTTTAACCCAAGATGCATAAGTACGTCATAGGTCGCCTCACCCTCTTTGGTGAGGGCTCTGGCGCGGAGCCAGCACTTTTTCCGGCACATAACAGCTGATCTGATCAGCTGTCGTGCCCCTAACAGCCACAGATGGAATCGCGATCCACCCACGGCTGTGTCAGGATCCCGTCAGGGTTGGAGCCGATGTTACTGCAAACACTAGGGGAAGCAGAGGCAGGTAATGTGGTCAAAGGATAGCCGGGTCGGTACACTGGAAAGGCGTTATTAGTAGCACTGGATCAGGCAGAGAGCGTAGTCAGAAGGGCAGGCCGAGGTCAGTTCACAGGAGAGCGGTATTGGTAGCAATGGATCAGGCGGAGAGCGTAGTCAGAAGGGCAGGTCGAGGTCAGTTCACAGGAGAGCGGTATTGGTAGCAATGGATCAGGCGGAGAGCGTAGTCAGAAGGGCAGGCCGAGGTCAGTTCACAGGAGAACGGTATTGGTATCAATGGATCAGGAACAGCAGGAAGAGCTTGACTAGAGGCTAGGAGCACAATAATCTCGCAATGACACACCCACAGGGCCAGGCTTATATAGGGTGTGTAATTGGCAATCAGAGGGCCAATCAAGAGAGCACTGGGTGGAGCCGATCAGGAAGAACAGTCAATGGTATCTGGGTTCAGCAAGGAACTTTGCAGCCTGCAGAATAGCTCAGATGGTAGAGCTGCTGGCCGGTGGACAAGAGGTACTGGGTTCGATTCCTGACAGTACTCCCCTCCTTCCAGGATGGCCTCTGGACATCTCATGAGCTGGCTTATCTGGGTACCTTGATGAAAGGCTCTTGTTAGTCTAGGAGCATGGACATTGTCCTTTGGTTCCCATGAATTTTCCTCTGGTCCGTAACCCTTCCACTGCACCAGATACTGCAGTTTACCTCTGAATTTTCGGGAGTCCAGAATCTTATCCACAATGTATACTTCTTCATCACGGATCCTTTCTGGTGGAGGAGGTGGCTGAGTTCTTCCTGGAAATGGGTTTTCACAAAAGGGTTTGAGCAAGGATATGTGAAATACTGGATGAATCTTTAGATTGTTGGGAAGTTTTAAACGAAAAGCAACCTGGTTAATTTTTGCAGAAATTTGAAAAGGTCCAATGAATTTTTGACCCAATTTGGAGGATGGCACCTGGGTCTTTAGATTTTTAGTGGACAGCCAAACTTTGTCTCCAACCTGAAGAGCAGGGGGCACTCTCCGATGTTTATCTGCTGCTTCCTTATATTCTTCCTGGGTCTTGAGTAACATCTCTGATAGTTCCTTCTGGGATTCCTGTAATTTTGCAAGCCTGTCATTAACAGCAGGAATGGGAGTGTTCACTGGCAGATTAGGGATAAATACTGGATGTAATCCATAGTTAGCAAAAAATGGGGTTTGAGATGTAGCGCTATGTATGGAGTTGTTGTAGGCAAACTCTGCTGTTAGTAAATAGTCCACCCAGTCATCCTGAAGATAGGAAATGAAACAACGGAGGTATTGCTCCAAAGTCTGGTTCGTTCTCTCCGTCTGGCCATTGGACTGAGGATGGAAAGCGGTCAAAAGATTCACAGTGACTTCCAAGGCTGTACAGAAACTCTTCCAAAATTTTGACGTAAACTGAACGCCTCTGTCAGACACCACGCTGTCAGGAATTCCATGTAACCTGAATACCTCTTTGATCATCAGTTCTGCAGTTTTTTCAGCAGTAGGAATTCCTTCAGTTGGGATAAAGTGGGCCATTTTTGTGAGTCGGACAACTGTGACAAGAATGACGGTCATCTGTTTGGAAGGGGATAGTTCCACAATAAAATCCATGGAAATAGATCCCCAAGGCCTGGATGGAACTGGGAGTGGTTGCAGGAGTCCTAGAGGAGACGATCGTGGGGTTTTGTTTCATGCGCATGTTAAACAGGTTGAAACATATTTCCTCACGTCCTTCCTACAATTCGGCCACCAAAAGAAACGAAGTAGTAAGTCTTGTGTTTTTGCAACTCCAGGATGTCCTGCCAGTTTAGAATCATGGACACTTTTGAGGACTTCAAGGCGAGAAGATTCAGGTACATATATTTTGTGTTTCTGCATCCAAAACCCCTCTTTGAATGAAAGATCGACGTCTTCCGAAGGATGGTTAAGGAAAGAGTCCTCTTGGTATCCATCTTTAATTCTATTACATAGTCCTTAAGAGTGCAATATTCCCAAAAAAATTTTTAGGGCCTAGAATTGTATCGTCATTACTAGACCTCTCCTGAGGTTCCGAACACATCCTGGACAGGGCATCAGCCTTGCCATTTCTTGAACCAGGCCGGTAAGAAATTATAAAATTGAATCTTGAGAAAAATAAGGCCCATCGTGCTTGTCTTGCAGACAATCTTTTTGCTGTACGGAGGAATTCAAGATTCTTGTGGTCCGTGAGGACAGTCACAGGGTGATTGGCACCCTCCAGAAGATGTCTCCACTCGGAGAAGGCAACTTTAATGGCCAACAGTTCTTTATTACCGATGTCGTAGTTTTTTTTCTGCAGATGACATGGTGTGGGAAAGAAACGCACATGGGTGAAGTTGCATTTTGTCCCCAACTCGCTGAGACAGAATGGCTCCCACTGCAGAGTCCGAGGCATCCACTTCGACAGTAAATGGCAATTCAGGATTTGGGTGTACTAACAATGGAGCAGACGTAAAAAGAGTTTTCAACTTGTCAAAAGCCTCCTGTGCCTCCGGAGACCAGAAAAATGCTTTGGTCTTTTTTGTTAGTGTAGTAATTGGTAGTATGATCCGTGAAAAGTTCTTTATAAATTTTCGGTAAAAATTTGCAAATCCTATGAAACGCTGGACGTCTTTTAAATTTCTTGGAACAGGCCAGTCCACTACAGCATTGATTTTGCTGGGATCCATGCTCAGACCTTCTGGGGAGATGATATATCCCAGAAATTGGATACTGGTTTGTTCAAACTCACATTTTTCAAGTTTAATGTAAAGATGGTTCTCCTGTAGTCGTTCGAAGACTAACTGGACGTGCCTGCAATGTTCTTCCAAGGTGTCTGAAAATATAAGAATGTCATCGAGATAAGCCACAACGAATTGATCCAAGAAATCTCGAAATACATCATTAATAAAATGTTGAAAGGTGGCTGGGGCATTGCTAAGGCCAAAGGGCATAACCAGAGATTCAAAATGTCCATATCTCGTTCTGAAGGCGGTCTTCCACTCATCTCCTGGGCGAATCCGTATGAGGTTGTAAGCCCCTCTAAGATCCAGCTTCGTAAAGATTTTCGCAGAACGGAGTCTCTCGAATAGTTCAGGAATCAAGGGTAGCGGGTAGCGATTCTTGACGGTGATATTATTAATCTCTCTGTAGTCAATACATGGCCGCAGAGTGGAGTCTTTCTTTTCAACAAAGAACAGGGTGCCCCAGCTGGAGATGTGGAAGGTCGAATAAAGCCTTTCTCTAAATTTTCATCCAGGAACTCTCTTAATACCTTCAATTCAGGTTCGGAAAGATTGTAAATCCGCCCAAATGGAATGGTTGTTCCTGGCAGCAATTCAATGGGACAGTCGTAAGGATGGTGAGGAGGTAATTGATCTGCTTTCTTCTTACTGCAGACATCAGAGAACTGCTGATATTGAGGTGGTAGTTTCTCTTCCTTCTCATGCGAAATCTCAGAGATTTGGACTTGTTGGAGAACAGGGGGTTCCTTATGACAATTATTCTTGCAGTAGTCAGATGGAAAGGTGATGGTCCTTGATGCCCAGTTGATAGAAGGGTTATGGACTGAAAACCAGGGGATCCCTAGGATAACCGGAAATTTCGGAGATTAAATAAGGTGGAAACTGACAGCTTCATGATGATCCGGTTCGATACAAATCTCAAGTTCGATTGTCTCATGCGTGACAGGTCCAGAAGACAAGGGTGATCCATCCACAGTTTCCATTTCAATTGGTGTGAATTTGGTCCTACTGGAAATATTGTTATCACGTGTAAATTTTAAGTCCATAAAATTTCCTCCTGCTCCCGAATCCAACAGGGCAGAGCATTGTATTTTTTGGGTGCCCATTACGACCTGAATGGGGATTACAAAATGAGATGATGTAGTATGTATTTTGTCTGTTTCTGTTGTTACTGATGAGATAGTCTGCATGATGGAATCCGACTGCTGAGAAAGGTCCATATTGCTGGCAGACCTGTTGTTGGTAAAGGCTATAGTCCTTTTGTTAGGACAGTTGATGGCATAGTGTCCAGGGTCCCCACAATAGAGGCAGAGATGTTCTGCACGTCGCCTCTCCTTCTCCTGTGCAGAGAGTGGTCTTCGGATGACGTCGATCTGCATCGGTTCAGACACGCCTTGCGTCTTTTCTTGGTGGTCTGGTGCTGAAAATGAGAAGCCAGGGCTATTCCCAAGTGCTCGCAGTCTCTCCTTTCTCCTTTCAGTAAGTCTCTGGTCTATCCGGATACACAGTTGAATAAAGTCCTCCAACTGGTCAGGGGTCTCAACCCTGGCAAGCTCGTCTTTCACTGGTTCTGATAACCTTCGTTGAAATTGACTTCTCTGGGCCGCTGAATTCCAGGTGGTGTCGGCCACCCAGCGACGGAACTCCGATGTATATTCCGCAACAGAGCGACGTCCTTGGCGCAAATTATGTAATTTGGTTTCTGCTGTGGCACAGCGGTTTGGGTCATCAAAAACTTGATTCATAGCTGCGGTGAAAGCTTCCAGGTCATTAAGGAGGTCATAGTCCTTTTCTACATAAGGTGAAGCCCAAGCAAGAGCTTCATCCGTCAGGAGATTTATCATAAAAAAAACTTTCTTCCTCTCACTGGTAAAGGGAGCAGGTTGCATCTGGAAGTATATGCGGCATTGATTGAGGAATCCTCGGTACTGCTGGCAATCCCCACTGAACTTTGCAGGCAGCGGCAGCCGCGCGTTTGATTCGGACCCTGAATTGCGCACGTCCAGAAGTTGTTTTTGTAGCTCAATTACTTCCTGTTGTAGACCCGTGAACTCAGCTTTGTAACTTGGAATATTTTCCTTGATAGTTAGTACAAAAATTCTGAAGTTCCGTAACTTGCTGCCTCAGGGTGTTTACAGCGGACTCCATTTTGGCGCGAGATTATTCTGTCAGGATCCCGTCAGGGTTGGAGCCGATGTTACTGCAAACAATAGGGGAAGCAGAGGCAGGTAACGTGGTCAAAGGATAGCCGGGTCGGTACACTGGAAAGGCGTTATTAGTAGCACTGGATCAGGCAGAGAGCGTAGTCAGAAGGGCAGGCCGAGGTCAGTTCACAGGAGAGCGGTATTGGTAGCAATGGATCAGGCAGAGAGCGTAGTCAGAAGGGCAGGCCGAGGTCAGTTCACAGGAGAGCGGTATTGGTAGCAATGGATCAGGCAGAGAGCGTAGTCAGAAGGGCAGGCCGAGGTCAGTTCACAGGAGAGCGGTATTGGTATCAATGGATCAGGAACAGCAGGAAGAGCTTGACTAGAGGCTAGGAGCACAATAATCTCGCAATGACACACCCACAGGGCCAGGCTTATATAGGGTGTGTAATTGGCAATCAGAGGGCCAATCAAGAGAGCACTGGGTGGAGCCGATCAGGAAGAACAGTCAATGGTATCTGGGTTCAGCAAGGAACTTTGCAGCCAGCAGAATAGCTCTGATGGTAGAGCTGCTGGCCGGTGGACAAGAGGTACTGGGTTCGATTCCTGACAGGCTGTTAACATGTTAAATGCAGCTGCCAATGCCCATGGCTCTCCTGTCATAACACTGCTTGGCACCAATGGGTTGGCATGACAACCTGGGGTCAACAAGAGACTCATATGTTTGTCATTGTTGAACTGCTATGAGAGCCACCGCATGATGAGCATTTTTCCTACACAGAGCGTAGCGCAAGCGATCATAGCTTCAAGTCAACTAAGGAGACTATTGAAGCATGTAAAAAGTAAAAAAAAAGTTTGTAAAAATATAAAAGCTTAAATCCCCACCCTTTTTTCCCCATTCAAAATAAAAGAATTTAAAAAATACACATATTTGGCATCACCGCTTTCAGAAATGCCCGATCTATCAAAATACAAAAATAATTAATCTGATTGGTAAACGGCGTAACGAGAATAAAATCAAAAACACAAGAATTACGTTATTTTGGTCACCACAATACTGCAATAAAATACAATAACGGGCGATCAAAACATCGTTTCTTGCTCAAAATGGCATAAATTAAAACGTTAGCGCACAAAAAATAAGCTCAAAACTCAAAATTCATTATCTCTTTAAATTAGAATAATTAACAAAAAACACCTACAATGGCTTCCTAAGTGTTTCAAAAGGTCCCTTAGGCTGTTTCAGTAGGCTCCACAATCATGGGGAAGATTGCTGACTTGACAGATGTCCAGAAGACAGTCATTGACACAAGGAGGGTAAGCCACAAAAGGCCATTGCTAAAGAAGCTGGCTGTTTAGAGTGCTGTATCCAAGCATATTAATGGAAAGTTAAGTGAAAGGAAAAAGTGTGGCAGAAAAAGGTGCACAAGCAACCGGGATACCTGCAGCCTTGAAAGGATTGTTAAGAAAAGGCTATGCAAAAATTTGGGGGAGATTCACAAGGAGTGGACTACTGCTGGAGTCATTGCTTCAAGAGCCACCACACACAGACCTATCCAGGACATGGGCTACAAGTGTCGTATTCCTTGTGTCAAGTCACTCATGACCTATAGACAACGCCAGAAGCGTCTTACCTGGGCCAAGGAGAACAAGAACTGGACTGTTGCTCAGTGGACCAAGGTGCTGTTTTCAGATGAAAGTAAATTTTGCATTTCATTTGGAAATCAAGGTCCAGAGTCTGGAGGAAGAGTGGAGAGGCACACAATCCAAGCTGCTTGAGGTCTAGTGTGAATTTTCGACAATCAGTGATGGTTTGGGGAGCCATGTCATCTGCTGGTGTAGGTCCACTGTTTTTAATCAAGACCAAAGTCAGCACAGATGTCTACCAGGAAATTTTAGAGCACTTCAAGCTTCACTCTGCTGACAAGCTTTTTGGAGATGGAAATTTCATTCTCCAGCAGGACTTGGCACCTGTCCACACTGCCAAAAGTACCAATAGCTGGTTTAAAAACAACAGTATCACTGTGCTTGATTGGCCAGCAAACTTGCTCGAGCTTAATCCCATAGAGAATTTATGGGGTATTGTCAAGTGGAAGATGAGAGACACCAGACCCAACAATGCAGACAAGCTGAAGGCTGCTATCAAAGCAACCTGGGCTTCCATAACACCTCAGCAGTGCCACAGGCTGATCGCCTCCATGTCACTCCGCATTGATGCAGTAATTGATGCAAAAGGAGCCCTGACCAAGTATTGAGTGCATTTACTGAACATACATTTCAGTAGGCCAACATTTGGGATTTTAAAATCATTTTTCAAGCTGATGTTATAACGTATTCTAATTTACTGAGATAATGACTTTTGGGTTTTCATTGGCTGTAAGCCATAATCATCAACATGAACAGAAAAAAACACTAGAAATAGATCACTCTGTTTGTAATGACTCTATATAACAGATGAGTTTTACTTTTTGTATTGAAGAATTGAAATAAATTAACTTTTTGATGATATTCTAATTTTGTGAGAAGCACCTGTATATGGTAAAATCAGTGATGTTGTTCAATAGTACAACTTATCCCGCAAAAAAAACAAAACCATCCCATGGCGATATTGACAGAAAAATAAAAAAGTTATGGCTCTGCGAAAAAGAGGAATAACAAAAACAAAACAGAAAAACCCAAGGTGGTAAAGGCATTAACATAATTACTAATCAATGGGCAATGGAAAGATGTTCTATGCAATTGTCCCATTTAAATAACACTGGCAGATGCCGGCTGTACCACACAGCCAGCACCTGCCGATTGTGGAGCGGGCTCAACTCCCGAGTCTGCTCCATACGCCCGACATAAGACCTACCAGAACACTGAAGGGGGTTACAGATTTACATTGCTACTTAGGTTAAATACATACATAGGTCTTTTAAGTTAATTTCTTTCAACAAGTTTATCATGAAGAAAAACAAACAAACCTGGAGCCACTGTTACATATTTTTATCTTTCAGGGATGGAGGAAAGGGACAGGATCGGATCTCTTTCTTGTCCCCACAAAGACGGGTGCAATTATTTTCCATGTATTAATTTAATATAATTCTGCCCCTTAATAACAATTGCTCCCAATATTAATAGATATTGCATCAGACAAATTTTGGGGAATTTAATCCAAATTCTGACATTATATGTATGTTTTTTAACTTGTCTAAAGTTACCATAAGGAAAGGATCTCTTTATTCCACCCATACATTACGTTCCCTTTCGCTAAGCTATGTTGTTTCTACAAGATTAGGACTGGCTTGGACATTAAAGAGGGGCAAAATTATATTTGACTCATGAGTTGTAGCTTTTTTATGCACTCTAAAATTGTATTCACTTTTGTGAAAACCAAAATAGATGTAGGCATTGATATGGATGAGAGTAAGATTAGGTTAAAGTATAAACACAGGTCGGCTGTGTCACCACGAGAAAATAAGGTGGGACAGCCTGTGCCTTCGGGTGCACTAAATGACAATTTTATATATTACTTCTGGATTCTCACTTTCTTGCCAGAACAGAAAGAAGGCAGAAGTAATATCGCTAGCTGTCTATCCTGTCGGCCAGCCGTATGGCAGATGAGTGATTAGTGCAGGAGCTTCATGTATTATGTCATAGGTCTATCATCAGAAGTCTAAGTGTGAAATAAAAACAAAAATAGCATTACATCACAACATCAAGATGCAAATTACATGAACTGTACGATCTTAAATATCACACACTTTTATAAGACATTTATTGAAGTACTACAACAAATATTAAAAAAATTAATTATCTGGTAAACATCAACACATCTTGTCTCTAGCATTTACACTAGTCCTTCACTTGCACACCTATAAGAATCAATGGACATTTTACAAAACCATAATCACTATACCTTTTCAAATAGTCTAAAGCTGTGGATGACCACTCCAGGATTTTTTGGAACTTTTCCGCATAATAAACCCTCTGCAATAAGTGAATAAGAAATTCTAGGAAACGAGATTTCTTCTTGAACTTCATGACTGTAAAAGAAAAGACAGATTGTTTCATTTTTTAATCATTTATCAAGAAGATAAAACCAGATATTGTTGAAGACACAAATATTTGAATGAAATGAGGTCAAATGGTTTCATAAACCGCCAGAAAAGAAAATGATAGAAGTAATTTACCTACAGCATTACCACTCAGGTCACTGACAATAGTGACACAGGCATCAATCTGGAGCCCTAGAAGCTGGCTGATATTACTGTACCTGTGACAGCTGAACATAATCTAGAGAAGAGTGACATATTTTGGTTACTAGTAGTCACTGGATTTCCTGCTGTCTAAAACATTCCCTTGTTCTTCAGCCACCAGATTCTGTCCATCATTGCACTTTTGATTTGTTTCTGAATACGTCATGTTTCTAAGACTAGTTTATTTTAATTATTTAATCCCAATTCATAATAGTATAAGGTTAAAGTGGATGACCAAAAAGATTTGAAGGACCCAGGTCCATTGGCCTCAATGCCCTCGTTCTACTAATCACACAAATTGCCAGGGTGCCGCAGTTAGGGCTCGCTCGCACTTACAATTAAATCAAACGAATGCATCCAGATTAAAAATCGGATTGCATTCGTACCAATTTAATCTTATGCTTGTGTTCTCAATGGAGTTTTTTTACCTTGCTCCAATCAGACGGAAACAAAAACTTGCATGCATAATTCGGATCATAGGCATACAGTTGTGTGAAAAAGTGTTTGCCCCCTTCCTGATTTCCTATTCTTTTGCAGTTTTGTCACACTTAAATGTTTCAGATCACCAAAATATTAGACCAAGATAATAGACGTAAACACAAAATGCAGTTTTTACATGAAGATCTTTATTATTAAGGGAAAAAGAAATCCAAACCTACAGGGCCCTGTGTGAAAACGTGATTGCCTCTAAAACTAATAACTGGTTGGGCCACCCTTAGCAGCAACAACTGCTATCAAGCGTTTGTGATAACTGGCAATGAGTCTTTTACAATGCTCTGGAGGAATTTTGATCTACTCAGCCACTCATCATTGCAAAATTGATGTAATTCAGCCACATTGGAGGGTTTCCTTGCATGAGGTTAAGAATTTAAGATCATGCCACAGCATCTCAATCGGATTGCGGTCAGGACTCTAACTAGGCCACTCAAATGTGAGCTTCAGCTTGAGGTCACAAACAGATGGCCGGACATTCTCCTTAAGGATTTTTTGGTAGACAGCAGAATTCATGGTTCCATTTACAACAGCAAGTCTTCCAGGTCCTGAAGTAGCAAAACACCCCCAGACCATCACACTAACACCACCATAGTTGACTGTTGGTATGATGTTCCTTTTCTGAAATGCTGTGTTACTTCTATGCCAGATATAATGAGACATACACCTTCCAAAAAGTTCAACTTTTGTTTCGTCAGTCCACAGAAGATTCTCCCAAAACTTTTGGGGATCATTAAGATGGTTTCTCGCAAAACTTAGAAGAGCCTTTATGTTTTTATTGCTCAGCAGTGGTTTTTGTCTTGTAACTCTGCTATGCAGGCCAATTTTGCCCAGTCTCTTTCTTATGGTGGAGTCATAATTACTGACCTTAACTGAGGCAAGTGAGATTTGCAGTTCTTTGGATGTTGTTGTGGGGTCTTTTGTGACCTCTTGGATGAGTCGTCGCAGCGCTATTGGTTTAATTTTGGTCAGCCGGCCAATCCTGAGATGATTCACCACTGTTCCATGTTTTCGCCATTTGTGGATAATGGCTCTCACTGTAGTTCAAAGGAATCCCAAAGCATGAGAACTGGCTTTATAACCTTTCCCAGACTGACAGATTTCAATTACTTTGTTTCTCATTTGTTCCAGAATTTCTTTGGATGGCAGCATGGATGTCTATCTTTTGAGGACCTTTTGGTCTACTTCACTATGTCAGGCAGATCCTATTTAAGTGATTTCCTGATTGAGAACAGATGTGGCAGTAGGCAGGCCTGCATGTGGCTAGGGAATTTGAACTCAGCATCCCAAAGATGTGATAAACCACAATTTGTTAAGGGAGGGACAATCACTTTTCCACATGGGGCCCTGTAGGTTTAGATTTCTTTTTACCTTAATAATAAAGACCTTCATTTGAAAACTGCATTTTGTATTTGCTTGGGTTATCTTTGTCGAATATTTAAATTTGTTTGGTGATCTGAAATATTTAAGCGTGACAAACATGCAAAATAATAGGAGATCAGGAAAGGGGCAAACACTTTCGCACACAACTGTAAGTCTATAGGTGCTTGTGAAATCTCGCGTTGCACTCAGATATCACCTGAGTATAGTGCGAGTTCCATGGAAGCCGGCAATGCAGGAGATGGAGAAATTAAATTCTCTGTGTCTTCCACAGCTGTGCTGTAATTCTCTGATATGAAAGGATTGGAGCACAGAGTACTGCCACTCGGCTCTCGCTCGCAACACAGCTGGAGCAGAGTGTCATTAGCATATCACATTCAATAATCTCGCATCAGATGTGATACACTAATGTGACTCCGGCTTTAGGAGGAGGTTCGCATTGCTCTGTTCCAGTGGCCAAAGACTACCCACACTGAGGCTGAACCAGGGTTCTGCAAATCTTTTTTCTCGACTCTAGTTTATTCTCTTTGATGTCAGAATTTGCCTTACTTAAAGGAGTTTTCAAAACCCTGAAATTCTATATACATGTGAATGGTACGTAAAGTCTGTATTCCACATTGTTCCAGCTCCACAAGTAGTATGGCCCACACCCCATCTTGTTATCATCTTTGATATATTGTACCCAACATATGATTGTGATAACCAAGTCAGTCATTTGCTAGCTATACCAATTTAATTGACGTGCTCTGTCAGGGAGTGGTCAGCATGGCGGCTCAGTGGTTAGCATTGTTACTTTGCAGTGCTAGGGTCCTGGGTTCACATCACACCAAGAACATTAGCCATTAGTTTGCATGTTCTCTCTGTGGGTTTCTCCCACACTCCAAAGACATACTAATTGGGAATTTAAAAGACATTTAGCAGGGTAGAGGTGCAGTATATGATGGCTGAAGGTGGGGAGGGTGGGGATACTGTGTGGAACGCAGTGTATGGGGTAATAGGGCTGATAATGTTTGGAGTAGAATGGGGTACAATATTTATGGGCTGAGATGCAACCAAATCCCTTTTAAAAGAAGGAGCCTGAGCGTGATTTTTTAAATAAGTTCAGCATGTGTAGCCCATTGCTAGCATCCCACCACCACCAGTGCCAGTCCAAGGTTGCCAATGTAAGAGAGAGTACTAAGAACCAACGGTGAGAGTCAGGGAGGCAGTCAAGGCGGCCGAGAGAGCCCATGAAGAGACAGAGCAAAAGGAGCAAATTGAGGGTCACAAGTCAAAGGGAGAAAGAAAGAGGGGCGCTGAGAGAGCCCATGAAGAGACAGAGCAAAAGGAGCAAATTGAGGGTCACAAGTCAAAGGGAGAAAGAAAGAGGGGCAGTGGCAAAGCTGAAGAATGGTGACTGCCCATTGTCTGAGGCCAGCAGATGAAGCTACACATGACTATCAGAAAAGTGTGGCCTCAGTGGAGTGTGTGGGCTGCATATATCCATAGCAGGAAGATCACTCAAATGTCAGACACAAGGAGTTAAAGGGGTTGTCTGGACTTAAACTACAGGTCTGCAGTCATTGAAGATTTGTGAATTCTCACATCGCACACACTGCACTGTGAGGATTCTCAGGTGCCGGGAAAGGCGGTCACGTGACCCCAAGTATGTGATATGCATACTCCAGGCCACATTCCAACTACACTGTTTCCGGCCTCGCTCAATCGGCGTGCCCATCTAGTTGGATTGTGGCCGGGAGTATGCGTATCGCATAATTGGGGTCACATGACTATTGTTCCCGCCACAGGTATTGGAGAAACCTCACAGAGTGCAGTGCGTCTGATGTGGGGATTCACAAGTCTTCAGTCACATACTTGTAAGGCTATGTTTTCACGGTCAGTATTGGCAGCACTTGGACGCAGCACATGCGGCACTTTCCAAAGCACCACCCCCCCTTTGTACGCACAGTGATTACGCATGTGTTCATTGAACACATACGGAATCACCGCATACTGTACATAGGACAATGCTATTTATCTTGCGGTGACTGAGCATCTCCGCAAGGTAAATAGACATGCTGCGGTCTAGAAAGACACGCCACATGTGTGTATATGCAGGTCTGCCACCTGCATCTTTGAATGCATAGTGAAGACGGGATTTCATAAAATCCCCTCCATTATGCTGTAACATCTGGCCGCTGCGAATGTACGCAATGTCCAATCCACAGCAAATACTGAACGTGGAAACATACCCTAAGACAGGACCACATTTTTAAGTAGCCCCCACCTTACCCTTTTTTTTATTTTGTACAGTAATCCCACCTTATTGATCGTTAACTTTACCCCAAGATATGCTGCCACTTGTCTGGACAAAACTGGACTACCGACTAGACATTTGCCGTGTCACTTATGTGAATCACTTTGAGCATTTATAGGGTATGGATAAAACTTAGAACACAACACATTTATTAACTAGAAAAGACACATTATCTATCTCTTGGATAAAAATCCATAGGTCATAAATGTGCACCAACATTTTTGAATCACCCTGTATTAGGAAAAGTTATCTTACTGAATAGCACATAGAAAGGTAGCCCCAGAGAATTCACATTGCCTATGCATGTCTTCATGACCCAACAATACATGATAGACGTATTATATAGTATAGTAAATTCTGCCTATATAACCTGGGATATAGCGTCACAGCACAATCTATCGAATGATGACATCAGGCAATTCCATTTATAGTCAAAGTATCTCCAAATAGGAAAAACGAATTCAACTATATCAATTAATGTGATGTGTAAGATAACTATTATAATTGGCTATTCCCAAATATATTTTGACAACCCATAACAGAAAGAAGGACAGTCATGGTTAAATAAAAATCTGAAGCGGTCACTAGTGTACATCACTGTGCACAATTATATGGTGATCATGAAATTAGCAGCTGTGGGAATGTAACCCAATAATTCTGATACTAAGGGATCATTAGTAGGCAGTAGAAGTATAGCAGTAATATGGAAACAAACATGGTTTAGAAGCCTGTAATGTGGTGATGTAAGGTTATCACATGGTGCCGTGTGCCAATCATTCTGTATGGAAGTCTATTGTTTTCAGTAGGAAATCTGAATTTCCCCTGACAGCCCAGCTTGTTCCATCAGTGATCTGGTTGCGGAAAATGGGAATTAAAAATGTGCATTTGTGAATTACAGAAAGCTAGTGGTACGCTACAAATGTGGCTGGAAAGAGAGTGATGAGCAGTCTGAGGCCAAGGAAACTAGAAAAGGACACACGGGACAATCCAAAATTGCTACAGACTGGTCACATATGGGAGAATTTCTTACTCCTGTGCCTTTAAGGTTTCATTAAATATCTAATTCAGCATTCTTTCACTACATATACCTAAAGTCTCATGTGTGTGATGATAATCCAATGAACACGATGTGATTTTTTTTTTATCGAGTTTGATCAAATTTGATAAAATAAAGTCTCTGTGCCACTCAGTTATATACTAGCTGGTCAATAATATCTATGGGCAGTGCAGAGGAGAGTACTAGTGAGAATGGCACACGGCACCATGTGTTAACCTTACATCACTACATTACAGGCTTCTAAACAAGGTTTGTTTCCATATTACTGCTAGACTTCTACTGCCCACTAATGGTCCCTTAGTATCAGAATTATTGCAGAGATGGGTTACATTCCCACAGCTGCTAATTTCACCATCACCATATAATTTGGAGGTTGTGCGCAGTGATGTACATGAGACCTAATTACACAGAAATCATGGGAAATATTGTGCCTTTGGCTCTCAAAGTACAAATCAAGATTGTATCGTTCATCACTTAGAATGAGACATTTGTAGAATAATGGATGGTAATTCTCATCAGACAGAATATTGGTGGTCCCACAGACCTAGGAGGTATACCATGGCATACCAACTATTTAGCAAAATAAATAATAAAAGGTAAATTAAAGCTTTTCTTTATTGTTTGGATCATGAAAAACTCACTTTCTTTAAATGCGGCACTTGGAGACCAGCATGATACAACAGAGTACAGAAGGATAGGATCTTCATGTCCGGTAAGCTGTGTCCCGCGGCTAGAAAATGAAATGATGAAATATATCAGATTTATTCATATCCAAATGAATTATCTTTACAGCAGTCACTGCAGAAGTCATTTCTAGAAAAAAGTTACACATTCTAAACTTTCTCTGCAATTTCCTTGCTTAGTATTCTGTTCTAACATGTGAGCGCAGCAAGCGGTAAATTTAACGTTGTGCTGTGTCAGCTACTTCTTTCCTGTGGCAAGAAACTCTTAATTGTTTTTTTATTTTCCATACACGCATCAGTGTAAAAAACAACAATATGGCCAGTTAAGAACTTTTTTCATTAACTCACCCAGGTAACGCAGACTGATCAGCTATTATTATATGAGAAATAATAAGAGAAAAGTATGCAAATTTTGAATAAAAAAAATTAGTGTCTTCTGAGTAATTAATCTACTAATTGTTCAACTTTTGAAGAGCATCGCTGGTAACTCTAGATAGCAGATCTCAAGAACCATGGATAATTGATTTGATTACAAGCTGAGAAAACATGGACAAGAAATACAGAAATATAATATGCAATCATCTACACAGTCTCAACGTGCTTCCTTGGATTAGCACTAATTATACTAATTCTGTATATGTACAGTACATAAAACACAAACATTATATTCTGTGATCATAAACACCTGTGATGTCCTATAGTTATGAGATTGCCCTTTGAAGGCCACGTTACTAAACATGGGGTTGGGTCTGGCAAGTCAAATTAGTATTTGAATAACTATGTGCTGAATAATATGTTATGGATGATAGTTACAGTACAGACCAAAATTTTGGACACACCTTCTCATTTAAAGAATTTTCAGTATTTTCATGACTATGAAAATTCTATATTCACACTGAGGGCATCAAAACTATGAATTAACACATGTGGAATTATATACTTAACACAAAAGTATGAAACAACTGAAATCATGTCTTATATTCTAGGTTCTTCAAAGTAGCCACCTTTTGCTTTGATGACTGCTTTGCACACTCTTGGCATTCTCTTGATGAGCTTCAAGAGGTAGTCACCGGAAATGGTCTTCCAACAATCTTGAAGGAGTTCCCAGAGATGCTTAGCACTTGTTGGCCCTTTTGCCTGCACTCTGCGGTCCAGCTCACCCCAAACCTTCTCGATTGGGTTCAGATCTGGTGACTGTAGAGGCCAGGTCATCTGGCGTAGCACCCCATCACTCTCCTTCTTGGTCAAATAGCCCTTACACAGCCTGGAGGTGTGTTTGGGGTCATTGTTCTGTTGAAAAATAAATGATGGTCCAACTAAACGCAAACCGGATGGAATAGCATGCCGCTGCAAGATGCTGTGGTAGCCATGCTGGTTCAGTATGCCTTCAATTTTGAATAAATCCCCAACAGTGTCACCAGAAAAGCACCCCCACACCATCACACCTCCTCCTCCATGCTTCACGGTGGGAACCAGGCATGTAGAGTCCATCCGTTCACCTTTTCTGCGTCGCACAAAGACACGGTGGTTGGAACCAAAGATCTCCAAAAACATACTGATAGGGAATCTAGATTGTGAGCCCCATCGGGGACAGCGACGATAATGTGTGCAAAATGGATATTGCTGCGGAATATGTTAGCGCTATATAAAAATAACGATTATTATTATCTCAAATTTGGACTCATCAGACCAAAGCATCGATTTCCACTAGTCTAATGTCCATTCCTTGTGTTCTTTAGCCCAAACAAGTCTCTTCTGCTTGTTGCCTGTCCTTAGCAGTGGTTTCCTAGCAGCTATTTTACCATGAAGGCCTGCTGCACAAAGTCTCCTCTTGTTGTAGAGATGTGTCTGCTGCTAGAACTCTGTGTGTCATTGACCTGGTCTCTAATCTGAGCTGCTGTAAACCTGCGATTTCTGAGGCTGGTGACTCGGATAAACGTATCCTCAGAAGCAGAGGTGACTCTTGGTCTTCCTTTCCTGGGGCGGTCCTCGTGAGCCAGTTTCTTTGTAGCGCTTGATGGTTTTTGCAACTGCACTTGGGGACACTTTCAAAGTTTTCCCAATTTTTCGGACTGACTGACCTTCATTTCTTAAAGTAATGATGGCCACTCGTTTTTCTTTACTTAGCTGCTTTTTTCTTGCCATAATACAAATTCTAACAGTCTATTCAGTAGGACTATCAGCTGTGTATCCACCAGACTTCTGCACAACACAACCCCATTTATAAGGCCAGAAATCCCACTCATTAAACCTGACAGGGAACATCTGTGAAGTGAAAACCATTCCCGGTGACTACCTCTTGAAGCTCATCAAGAGAATGCCAAGAGTGTGCAAAGCAGTCATCAAAGCAAAATATGGCTACTTTGAAGAACCTAGAATATAAGACATAATTTCAGTTGTTACTGTCACGCTGTCTAGCAGATATATATATATAAATAATGTCAGTAATCTATCAAGTGGACAACATTCTATATAACATATAAATAGGTAACATTAACATGTATATATAGCATAGTATTACCTGACATAATATCCTGTGGGTCAATACTGAATCCTTTTCACGCTGTCTCTGGCAAGAGGTGGACCGGGGTCTATGCTGACCCTAAACTGGGGTCCTGACTAGTCCCTCTACCTGGAGGTACTGTTAATGGTACAGAGGTCCAGGCCGCCAGCGTAAACCCTGTCTCCTATAAATCCCTGACCACTGTAATCTAGTCCTAAGAAGGACCCTGATTACCACCATAGGGATTGGACAGGTAAAGGTTAACAAACAGTAAGGACAAACGAGACAGACAGGGGATAAAGTAAATACTGTCTTGCATACAACACTTAAACACAGAGGGAACACCAAAGGTCTAGGAGACAAACTATAAGCAAGGAGAGGAGAAACAACAAAGGAGCTCTTAGCTTAAGTCTTCTCAGAACCGATCCTATCTGCAGTCTGTATGAATGCTTTCACCGGCATCTAACCAGCAGACTGGCAGCTATATAAAGGAAGCTAATTAGAACATAATCAAAAGCAGCCGGGCGAGGCTGGACCTAGTCTTAGCAAAGAGCTAAGTAAAATTAACTCCCTCATTACCAAACACAAAGAAACAGCAACTCAGCTGCGAGAAGTCAGAATGTGCAATCGCGACAATCTTCGTGGCGATGCACCCATGACAGTTACACACTTTTTTGTTAAGTATATAATTCCACATGTGTTAATTAATAGTTTTGATGCCTTCAGTGTGAATTTACAATTTTCATAGTCATGAAAATATAGAAAAATCTTTAAATGAGAAGGTGTGTCCAAAATTTTGGTCTGTACTGTATGTTACGAATAGTTAATAGTTGAATGCTACACTCTTGTAATGACAGTTCATCAAAATCAATAAAAAAAAGTGACCAATGCTCCTTGGGCTTCAGGTGTGGGGCGGTATGCGTGGCTAAAATCTAGACCTTGTGCCCCAACTTCTCTTGGCTCATATTTGCAGGTTTGCTTCTCAGCTGCTGTATGTTAGATCATCTGTACAAAACTCATCTACCATATGCTGGTGAAAGAAGAACATTACATAGGAAAATATTCTTCTAGCAGGTAGACACATACATATAAGTAAAAAAGGCTTTCCCAGTAATGCTCCTGGCATGCTACCTACCAGGCCTCCTAAATTTTAACATTTGAATTAAGGCTCATTCAGACATCTGTACCAATCGGTCAAAGAACAGACTGCTAATGCAAGGACTGACCATAGCTCTCGAGACCCGAGCGTGACAGCTTCATTTATTTCCATGAATCTGTCACACTCGGGTAGGGAGACCCACAGCTAGTCCATGTATTGCGGTCCGAGATTGGACTGAAATACACGGATGTCTGCATGAGCCCTAAAGAAGATAAATTTTTACTATTGGTGAGTGCCCTCACTTTTCTGCTCCATACTTGAATGGTATAGGACAGGGGTGGGCATTAATTTTTATGAGGGGGTCACATGAGAGACCGTGACTGTTGTGGAGGGCCAAACCAATACACTAAAATTAATTCTGCTAAATATTAGTATTAACATATTAATATAAAATAATAATTAGAACACAAAATACTGAGCAGAATTAAATCGTCTGACATCCCCCTATATACCAAATGAGCCACACACAGCCACCTATATACAGTATGAGCCCCCACATCGCCTCCCATATACAGTGTGAGCCTTACATAGCCTCCAATATACAGCGTCAGCCCCCACGCAGTCTCCTATATACGGTGTGGACCCCACGTGGCTTCCTAAACACAGTGTGGGCATCCAAGCGGCCCCTAAATACAGTGTGGGCCCCCATGCAGCCTCCTACATATGAGCAAACATCCCAAGCACATGAGAGTAAAAAAGACAAATACTCTGCTCCGGTCTTCGTTGCACTGACTCTCTGAAGAGCAGATGTGATGGAATGACATCATCGCGCCGGCTGTCTCAGTCACACAACGCTAATTGGTGGAAGAAACAACCTGCAGCTCCATCCTCCTCCAATGTATTCACCTTTGTCTGCATAGCAGTGACATCGAAAAGCAATCAGTAGTGGACGGGGGGATGGTGGAGTCCATGGGCCACTGTTTTCAGCCCTTATGCTGCTTCGGTCCACGGGTCAGACTGAGACAGCCTGAGGGCTGGATGTGGCCCGTGGGTCGCACTTTGCCCAGCTCTGGCATAGGAGATACTTATCTGTCATCAGCAGATACAGGTTGTTAATTCACTAGATGTTCTCCAAATGTTTATTTTATTGCAGTGTGTCCAAAAAAATAGAAACAGGACGACGTTTAATTTTAAATTCAATAAATTTTGGCTTTAAAAAGTCTTTGTGCAACCAAATCATCACTACATTTTTGCCATGTTTGCAATTTTCTGGCCCTATGCAATAAAAGATCATCTGGTGCCTGGGAAACATATCTCTTCTATTGTATTAAGAGACTTCTGTTTTACTAAGGCCCCCATCTCACATAGCGAGATCGCTGCTGAGTCACAAGTTTTGTGACGCAACAGCGATCTCAGCAGCGATCTCACTATGTCTGACACGTACCATCGATCAGGCCCCTGCTGTGAATCGCTGGTCGTGTCAGAAATGCCTGGACTTTTTTTTGATCGCTAGTCTCCGCTGGCCAGCACGCATCGCTGCGTGTGGCAGGCAGGAGACCAGCGATCAGCTGGTAACCAAGGTAAACATCAGGTGCGGGGCTGTGCCTGGAAACCCGATGTGTACGTTGGATACCAGCGCGCTGATGCAGGGAGCTGGTATCCAAGGTACACAACGGGTTTCCAGGCACTGCACAGCGCCTGGAAACCCGATGTGTACCTTGGTTACCAGCTCCCTGCACCAGCGGGCTGGTATCCAACGTACACTGCGGGTTACTAAGCGACGTTACCCGCAGTGTCGCTGTCCTGATCACTGCCTGAGCTGCCTGTTTGGCAGCTCAGCAGCGATCATGTAGCGACACACCAGTGATCCTGACAAGTTCATATCGTTATCGGGATCGCTGGTGCGTCGCTATGTGAGACGGGGCCCTAGGAGTCTTCTGTTCACCTATTGTCATAAGGGTGTCACGTCACCCTGGGAGACCAGGAGTTAGAGGGTCACAACAGGTAATGAATCGCAGATCCTCTTTTGAGACTGTGTGATTCATGTCACATTTTAAATGGATTTTCTTTCCATCAGTGCTGAAAGGGTTAAGGACTCTTTCCATGCTGGCTGGGAACATACAGGTGGTTCCTCCCAACTGCAGCTGCTGACATCATCTCATCTCCCTATACAGGGTGGGCCATGTATATGGATTCACCTAAATAAAATGGGAATGGTTGGTGATATCAACTTCCTGTTTGTGGCACATTAGTATTTGGGAAGGGGAAAATGGCGGGGGTGAAACGCGTAGGAACAAAGATTGGGACAAAGATTTTGCCAGGGACAAAGAGGCTGTCCGTGCTCTGAAGAACCACCCATAGCTAGTGATAAAAGATAAGTTGCACCTTGGATTCATATATCCAGTACATTGATGTATTTGAATGTATTATATAAGAATGGACAGAATGTTCCCTTAATGGGATTCATAAAAATGTATTCTATGTCTACCTTACCTTGTCTTTAACTACACCGAAGTAAATGTTCAAATTGATATAGTTTTCTATTCTAATACCTGGGTGACTGATAACTATAAAGCACAGTGCACTTTACTCATGTTTTTTGCATCGTCCACTGCAGAAGATATATGCATTACTCATTACTTTAGCATCTATCATTCTATCTTTCTCTGGATGATAGGTAGATAGATAGATAGACAGATATACTGAATATACAGTATATGTATATGTGTTATTAGGGGAATCTAGGGCCTTGAGGGTGAGCCGACGTGGAGCGGGGGAACTATATTGAATATCTAGGGTGATAACTAGTGTTGAGCATTCCGATACCGCAAGTATCGGGTATCGGCCGATATTCGCTGTATCGGAATTCCGATACTTAGTTCCGATATTTTTCATATATCGTATACCGGAATCGGAAGTTCCCATAATTCTTTGAGAGGCAATGTGATTTTAGTCAGCCAATGAGGAATCTTATGAAGTGTGGGCACATCCTGTAATGCTGCGGTCATCTTAACTAATGGCATGGCTGTGATTGGCTGCTGAAATGATGTCAGAATGCACTATAAAAGGCGCCGCCTCCATTTTAGCGTCACTGTGCTGTGAACTCAGTTAGGGACAGAACGCTGCTGTGCTGACTCTGAGGGACAGTTAGACATTGCGATTTTGTGTACTCTACTGTGCTTTAGGCAGGCTAGTTTACCAACCGCTGTGTAAAGCTTCATTTTGCCAGTGTTGTTTTAACAGCTCTGTGCAAGGTGTGTGTGAGAGTGCAAGTGACGCTGCAGTTTGCTCTGCATCCACCGCTGTTTGTAGGCATCTGCACGTGTCACTCACTGACTCTTTTTTTTATTTGATTTTGTGGAATTGGTGCAGCTCCATTATATTTGCCAAAAATCTAATCTATTAGTGTGACGCGCTTCCATCCGTATACAATACATTGGTTGCAAACACTATAGAAGTAGACAAAGGGGCGTTTCACAGCTACTGAACAGTTGTGTTTCAGTGTTCACTGTAGTCTGTGAGCTTTTCATTTTTTGAGTGCAGATCACGCTCCAGTTAGTTCTTCAACTACTGCTGGTTGTAGTCTGCTGAGCGTGTGTCACTGCCTCATCCTTCACTAATTGGTGCTGCTCCATTATATTTGCCAAAAATCTAATCTATTAGTGTGACGCGCTTCCATCCGTATACAATACATTGGTTGCAAACACTATAGAAGTAGACAAAGGGGCGTTTCACAGCTACTGAACAGTTGTGTTTCAGTGTTCACTGTAGTCTGTGAGCTTTTCATTTTTTGAGTGCAGATCACGCTCCAGTTAGTTCTTCAACTACTGCTGGTTGTAGTCTGCTGAGCGTGTGTCACTGCCTCATCCTTCACTAATTGGTGCTGCTCCATTATATTTGCCAAAAATCTAATCTATTAGTGTGACGCGCTTCCATCCGTATACAATACATTGGTTGCAAACACTATAGAAGTAGACAAAGGGGCGTTTCACAGCTACTGAACAGTTGTGTTTCAGTGTTGACTGTAGTCTGTGAGCTTTTCATTTTTTGAGTGCAGATCACGCTCCAGTTAGTTCTTCAACTACTGCTGGTTGTAGTCTGCTGAGCGTGTGTCACTGCCTCATCCTTCACTAATTGGTGCTGCTCCATTATATTTGCCAAAAATCTAATCTATTAGTGTGACGCGCTTCCATCCGTATACAATACATTGGTTGCAAACACTATAGAAGTAGACAAAGGGGCGTTTCACAGCTACTGAACAGTTGTGTTTCAGTGTTCACTGTAGTCTGTGAGCTTTTCATTTTTTGAGTGCAGATCACGCTCCAGTTAGTTCTTCAACTACTGCTGGTTGTAGTCTGCTGAGCGTGTGTCACTGCCTCATCCTTCACTAATTGGTGCTGCTCCATTATATTTGCCAAAAATCTAATCTATTAGTGTGACGCGCTTCCATCCGTATACAATACATTGGTTGCAAACACTATAGAAGTAGACAAAGGGGCGTTTCACAGCTACTGAACAGTTGTGTTTCAGTGTTCACTGTAGTCTGTGAGCTTTTCATTTTTTGAGTGCAGATCACGCTCCAGTTAGTTCTTCAACTACTGCTGGTTGTAGTCTGCTGAGCGTGTGTCACTGCCTCATCCTTCACTAATTGGTGCTGCTCCATTATATTTGCCAAAAATCTAATCTATTAGTGTGACGCGCTTCCATCCGTATACAATACATTGGTTGCAAACACTATAGAAGTAGACAAAGGGGCGTTTCACAGCTACTGAACAGTTGTGTTTCAGTGTTCACTGTAGTCTGTGAGCTTTTCATTTTTTGAGTGCAGATCACGCTCCAGTTAGTTCTTCAACTACTGCTGGTTGTAGTCTGCTGAGCGTGTGTCACTGCCTCATCCTTCACTAATTGGTGCTGCTCCATTATATTTGAAAAAAATCTAATCTATTAGTGTGACGCGCTTCCATCCATATACAATACATTGGTTGCAAACACTATAGAAGTAGACAAAGGGGCGTTTCACAGCTACTGAACAGTTGTGTTTCAGTGTTCACTGTAGTCTGTGAGCTTTTCATTTTTTGAGTGCAGATCACGCTCCAGTTAGTTCTTCAACTACTGCTGGTTGTAGTCTGCTGAGCGTGTGTCACTGCCTCATCCTTCACTAATTGGTGCTGCTCCATTATATTTGAAAAAAATCTAATCTATTAGTGTGACGCGCTTCCATCCGTATACAATACATTGGTTGCAAACACTATAGAAGTAGACAAAGGGGCGTTTCACAGCTACTGAACAGTTGTGTTTCAGTGTTCACTGTAGTCTGTGAGCTTTTCATTTTTTGAGTGCAGATCACGCTCCAGTTAGTTCTTCAACTACTGCTGGTTGTAGTCTGCTGAGCGTGTGTCACTGCCTCATCCTTCACTAATTGGTGCTGCTCCATTATATTTGAAAAAAATCTAATCTATTAGTGTGACGCGCTTCCATCCGTATACAATACATTGGTTGCAAACACTATAGAAGTACACAAAGGGGCCTTTCACAGCTACTGAACAGTTGTCTGCAGTGTTCACTGCAGTCTCTGAGGAATAACCACACTTAGGCCTTATAACTTTTCTGACTTTCTTTATCAATCTACCAAGATGAAGAAGGCAGGGAGTAAGGCACGTGGTCGTGGCCGGGGAGTTTCAGCAGGGAGAGGACGTGGGGATTCTGTGGCTGCTGCCGCACCCAGTGACACAGCATCCACCAGTTTTCCCGTGAGCGTTCCTTTATGCGCACTTTTGTAGGAGCTCAGCGTACCCCTCTGCTGCGGGAAGAACAAATTGAAGCCGTTGTTGGTTGGATGGCAGACAATGCATCGACTTCAATTGGTTCCACCTCCTCTCAGGACCACAGCACTGTTGAACAACCATCTGTCTCTTCACCGCCTGCCAAATTGCCCCGGCAGTCAGAGAGTTATGAACTGGAGCCAGCTGAGTCTCTGCTTCTGTTCTCAGAATCTGTTGGCTTGGAAACAGGGGCCCAGCCAAGCAGCATTCTGGAATGTGAAGAAGAGGCAGTATGCAGTGATGCGCAACAGCTGTGTCTCTCTGAATGTGAAGAGGCGGGTGAGCCAGTGCCGATGGTCAGCACACCGCAGAACGCATCTGATGATGATGAGACTCAGGTGGCATTTTCTGTTGAGCAAGGTGCTGGCCAGACCACCCAACAGCAGCAGGTGTTGGAAGAGGGTAGTGGAGATGATGAGGTCCAAGACCCAACATGGCGTGAGGAACAGGAAGGTGGTGGTAGCAGCTCTGAGGAAGAGATTGCCCCAACGGTCCAAACAGTAAGGAGAGGTAGGCTGCAGACTCGGTTGCCTGTACCCTCCAGTTTGGCACCCGTTCGTAGCAGTTCTCTTCCAACAGCCAAACCGGGCGCTCCCAGGACTTGCACTGCGTGGTCCTTTTTTGACACACTTGCAGATGATATTTGCTATGTCAAATGCAAGCTGTGTAATCAAAAAGTTAAAAGAGGTAAAAATATCAGTAACCTCAATACCACAAATATGTGGAAACATGTACGGACAAAGCACGTAGCTGAGTTACAAAGACACACTGGAGATGTAGGCCAACCTACAGCAGCACCTACATCTTCAGCTCGTGTTGGAGCCTCTTCCTCCAGCTCACACACAGCTGGTTCGGCTTCCTCACAGGATCACCATGGAAGAACCTCTGTAACTGTTGTCCAGAGACCCAGTGTTATTCCACCCACAGCTGCAAGTTCCCTGTCATCCTCACACTCCCAGGCCACAAAACAGCCATCGGTAGCACAGGCATGGGATAAAAGACGGCCATACTCGGCAAACCATCCACGAGCACAGGCTCTGAATGCTGGCATTGCAAAACTCCTGTCCCTTGAAATGCTGTCATTCAGGCTGGTGGAGACTGACAGTTTCCGTGACTTAATGTCATTGGCAGTCCCACAATACAATGTGCCCAGCCGATTTTATTTCAGCAGGCAAGCCGTCCCTGGTCTGCAAAAGCATGTTGAGGGAAAAATTAAACATGCGCTACTAAACGCCGTCAGTAGCAAGGTCCACCTGACCACCGATGCGTGGACCAGTACCCATGGCCAGGGACGATACCTTTCCCTCACTGCCCATTGGGTCAATGTTGTGGAGCCGGGTACAGATCTTGCGAGTGGCGCTGTACGTGTTCTGCCAACTCCAAGGATTGCAGGAATCAAGTCTGTCCACATTGACTCCTCCTCCTACTCCAGTTCCTCAGAATCATCGCTGCAGGAGCCGTCACGGTCTACCTCCACATGGACCCGTGAATGTTTACCTGATGCGACCGATATGAGCACAGCCGTGGCCAAACGTCAACAGGCCGTCCTGAAATTAATTTACATGGGGAATCGAAGCCACACAGCGCAGGAGCTCTGGAATGCCATCAAGCAGGAGAGCGACGTGTGGTTTTTGCCAGCGAATCTCCAGCCAGGCTTGGTAGTGTGTGACAATGGCCGAAATCTGGTGGCAGCTCTGGGCCTTGGCAACCTCACTCACATACCATGTCTGGCACATGTGCTCAACTTGGTCGTGCAGAGTTTTTTGAGGGACTATCCGGATCTTGATGCACTGCTGCACAAGGTCCGCCTAGAGTGCGCTCACTTGCGACGTTCCAGCATGGCCAGATCGCGCATTGCAGCTCTGCAACGCAGATTTCGCCTTCCTGAACATCGCATCATATGTGACGTACCCACCAGGTGGAATTCCACGTTACATATGTTGGAGCGGTTGTGTGAGCAGCAGCCAGCAGTAATGGAGTATCAGCTGCATCAGGCGCAATCAACTCGTAATTTGCGTCGTTCACACTTCACCACTACTGAGTGGGCCTCTATGAAGGACATCTGCCACGTTTTGCGTGCGTTTGATGAGTCAACGCGGATGGCGAGTGCAGATGATGCACTAGTCAGCCTGACTGTCCCCCTTATCTGCCTGCTTCAAAAAACACTGCAAGCAATAAGGGATGAGGTTTTGGAAGAGGTGGAGGATGAGGAGTCACAAATTCCATCACCTTCTGGACAGTCAGCGCAACGTGGTTCCTCACAAAGGGCTGGGCAGTGTTCACTTTGTGAGGAGGATGAGGAGGAGTCAATGGAGGAGGAAGACATCGCTCCAGAGGGAGGTACACAACGCTCTAGTCAGTATGTAGAGCGAGGGTGGGGTGATGCAGAGCAGTCAGAGATGACGCCTCTTGCAGGGGACAGCGTTTCTTGGCCAGTTGGGAGTCTACAGCACATGGTTGATTTCATGCTGCAGTGCCTGAGAAACGACCGCCGCATCGCCCACATTCTCACCACGTCTGATTATTGGGTGTACACCCTCCTAGACCTCGCTACCGGGACAACTTACAAAGCCTCATCACACCGTTGAACCGGGAGCGTAAAATGCGGGAGTACCAAGACATACTGGTGCAATCCATAATGTTCTCCATTCCAGCCGAGAGCACTGCTGCTGCTACTGCTTTACAAAGCAGCTCTGTGCGTCGAGGCAGTGGAGACAGCTCTGCAACAAGAGGGAGCACAAGCAGCGCCTCTGCACAGGGCAAGACCAGTATGTTCCAAATGTGGCGAAGTTTTGTGGCAGCGCCACCAATGTCTACACCATCCGAGACGGCTCCAGTCAGCAGGAGGCAACGTTTCCGTAAGATGGTGACAGACTACATGTCTTTCCCTCTCAGTGTACTCCCAGATGGCTCTTCCCCATTCAAGTTTTGGGTCTCTAAGCTGGATACATGGCCAGAGCTTAGCCAGTATGCATTGGAGGTGCTGGCTTGCCCTGCTGCCAGTGTATTATCGGAGCGCGTCTTTAGTGCCGCAGGTGGTGTACTAACAGACCGTCGCAAGCGACTATCCTCCGATAATGTAGACCGGCTTACTTTTCTGAAAATGAACAAGGCATGGATCTCGCCAGAATTTGTCCGTTTTCAGATTAAATAACTGGTTCGCAACGTTATCCATGTCTCCTGTTCCCTACACATGCACAGAAAAACCCATGTCGAACATGCTCCAAATAGGGAAGAGCCGTCACCCTGATTGTTATGCTTAAAACAGGAAATTGTGAAGTTTTCCAGGCCTAGAATAATAAATTTTTATGACAAATATGGACAAATAATAATTTGTCATCACAGCGCATATCTGCACATGTCTATTATAAATGGTAACAAAAACTAAAACAGTCTTCACTTTTTGAAATTAATGCATAAAAGTACATTTCATACTTATCAATTAATGCTTTTTAAGGAACTTTATCTGTACCTGTAAGATAATGCAGTCAATGGATGTACAAATCATAAAATCCTCATAATCATCATCACGATTTTTATTTATGACAGACATTATAAAATACACATACTGATGCCAACTGTAACTTCACACACCATATATGAAATGGCCAGCATCTAAACCTGGTAATAATGTGCAATAATAAATTATTACATCTATAAAGTGCATCATGCATACTGACAATAGGTAGTACTAGTTATACCTGCAAGTGCTGTTGAAACAACCACAACAGATATAAATTAATAATGGTATATAGGTATCACAGTGCATAGTTACTCATGGACAATGTCGATGTAATACTGTACCTCAATAAAGTCAGCGTGAACCATTATGCTTGTTAGTCTTGTAGATTGTTAAAGAGGGAACGGTCTTTTTTTGTTGGTCATAGGTGGAGTATTAGACAGTAAATGATTACTGCTGTTGTATTTTTGGCGTCCCTAGGGCGCAATAACGCTGCGTAACGTCACATTTTATAGAGTCATCTAATTGACACACGCTACCCTACCCTACGCGTGACAGTAGGAAGGTAGTGTTGACGGATAAAGCCTTGCGCAACCAGACATGCTTTTACCCTCTTCAACACTGTCCAAGCAAAAAATGCATGATTGCAGCCGCAGACTTTATTGACGTACAGTATAACATCGCCATTACCCATCAGAGGCTGTCCACTGTCTGATACAGACATAGAATATACCTTTGCTATCCGAAGCCTTTCTTTCACCTACACTTGCAGGCACACACTTAAATTGTGACAATGCATTATGTTTTTTTAAATGGTTATTTTTTATCGTACATTATTGTGTCATCACATTGATGAGTCCATGCTGGACATGTCATACATGCTGTACAAAGTAACGATTTTATTAACTGAAATAATTGAAATGTCTGACTGTCACATCTAAATTGCAATGATTATGATGATGAGTGACGATTACAAAATCCATTGTCTTCACTATGTTATGGTTTAACATAGCGTTCCTTAAGCATTATTCATAAATACAAAAATGGACTTTTATTCTTAAATTTACAACACTATATTTTGTAACCAATTTTTTGGGTGGTGTGTTGTTCCATTTCTTGTTGGCATGTGCATATATGCGTTTATATTTGCAGTGTATTTATTTTTATTATTGAAGTTAGGAAACATGTGTATCTTCGTACCGTGTTAGCCATTAGATAGAAAAATATTTACACTTGAGAGTCCACAGTGGTTGATACCTTTGAATGGATAACTGAAAAGATGGTAACAAATTGCAAGCTTTCGAGGCTACTCACGTCTCTTCAACAGGCAAAGACTAAAACAAAAAATGAAGCATCACATATTTCTATACACAACAGGACACAGGAATAGTGCAATAGGTAAGACAAGTAAGTGACGTGTAGCAGAACTGTCATTATCACAGAGGGATGAACATAAATATTGGAACAGTTCCTAGATAAGGATAGAAAGTTTTATTGCCCTCTGATTGGGGTCTGGTTTTGTGTTTTAATGCCCCTGGAAGGGCAGAGACGCAGATTCCTTAATTGATATAGAATGACATAAATCCGTGTGATCTATTCATTCCATCACTAACAGTGTCAAAGGTCATGATGAGCTTATATTCTGAAACCTTTGTATCTTTGTCATATTTGAAGTTATATTTTAATACCAGTAATTCCATATCCATCATGCTATGACCGGGCATACAAAAGTGTTTTGCCACAGGTAAATCCATTATTTTTTGTCTTATCGTGTGGCGCTGATAATTCATCCTTGTTCTCATTTTTTGGCCGGTCTACCCTCACTTGTCCCTCCCTCACTTGTCTTACCTATTCCTGTGTCCTGTTGTGTGTACAAATATGTGATTCTTCCATTTTTTTTTTTAGTCTTAGCCTGATGAAGAGACATGAGTAGTCTCGAAAGCTTTGAATTTGTTACCATATTTTCAGTTAGCCATTAAACGGTATCAACCACAGAGGACTCTCAAGTATAAATATTTTTCTATTCTTGGAATTGAAATTCATCATTTTATTGTCCTAGTAAAACTTCATTTATTCTTGTTTGAAGTACATACATTTGTAATGGCCACGTAACAAGGCAATAAGTCAATATTTTGTGCCTACACCCTCCTTGACCCTGGGCTTCAACAGCGCCAGTTGCTGCTCAGAAGTGTTAGATGCACAGATGAAAACAATCGCTGATGTGTTTGTGGGGTTCAGTAACGCCTGCTGTTCCCCTGCTGTGTGTCCGGCAAAAATTACTGCTAGCTACCTAATCATGGTGAAAAAAACCTGACATCTCAAAGTGTCTAGTGCTACACATAGATATGAGGCTACACCCTGATTTATAAGCTGTAAACATTTGAAACGTCAACTTTCAAACCATAAAATGATTAGTCTTTGTCACAAATCTGTAACAAAATAAATGTGACATATTATTACAGATATGCACATGTCGAAAACAAATGCAAACACAAAATCCTACTTATGCTATAGGATACTGATGGTCAACCTTGTCACTCCATAGCTTAGACAAATCCAACTCACATCATGATGACTCCAATGCTGCAATGTTGGAAGTGCATAATGTGTGTTGAACTTTGACAACTGCTGCAGTGCGAAGGTTATACAAAAGTGTTCTTGCCTTTGAAATAAAAGCATACAAGTTAATATAATAATCCAATGTTGATTAAGGGACGTGATGTACACGTGTAATATTGTGCAAACAATGCATGTAGGAATAGTCCTCTTCAACATTACTTATATTTGTGTCATTTTAAAAAATACATATTTGATTAGAAAGTTAACAGCCCATATCATAAAGGTCCTTCATGTAAACATGATAATCGCTTACAAAAATCATGCATTACCTTGGTAAAGTCAATAGTGCATAGTCACAATAGCAAAATATATACCTGTAAGTGGTGCTGAAAGAACGACAACTGATAGAATACGTGAATGATATATATTTATCAGACTGAATAGCGACATCTGTACAATGTCGATATAATACTGTACCTTAACAAAACAGCTGTATCACACCTCACACTCGTTTTTCTTGTAGCTTGTTATGTAATAGGGCACATGCGTGTATGTTTCATCATAGGTGCATGTTTACTGAGTAAAGCAGTCATGACAACGCCTTTGTGTTGTCGGTACGCTTGCGATGATGAACGATGCGCACCGTGAATGTTAGTCTGCGTCATAAGACGTACAGACGCTCCAATACCCAACGCGTCACAGCAGGAAGCCAGTCTGTGCGTCCAAACAGAGGCGCAACCATACATGCACGTAACCTTTTATAAAGCTAGATTAAAAAAAGGATGTAGTAACGCACACTTTATTGAGGTACAGTATTACATCGCCATTCACCATCTGTGGCTATGCAGTCTCATCTATATATACCTTATCTATCCGTTGTCATGCTTGCAAGTCCACAGTCAGGCATAAATATCTGTTTTCACTCTGCACTATGCACTTTTTAAATTTTCGTTTTGTTAATATAAATGATTGGCACATATTATCAGTATTACATGATGGAAATTTTAGATATTTTTTTAAAAAATTGTAGTTATATTATTCACCAAATGTAAAGTTTTATGAATGTCAAAGAAAACTTGTAATGCTGATTATGTTTTTAAGTCAGCCATTCATTGTCTACACAATAAAAATGGTGTACATACTGTTACTTACCCATCATTAATGGATTCTGATGTGTACTTGTATGCTTTTATTTTAAACCGTATAGCAGATTATTTAACCTATTTTAATTGTGGTTTGCATTGCTTTTCAACATGTTAATGTATGCGTTTATGTTTGTAAATTTTTAATTTACATATATTTTTTTAAGTTAAATCATCATCTTATGGTACTAAAGTTTATATTTCTCTTGTTTGGAGTATAGACATTTTTAATTGACACGTAACAAGGAAAATACTTGATATAGTATTTAAACATCCTCCTTGACCCTGGGCTACAACACCGCCAGTTGTAGCTCGGAAGTGCTGTTAGCACAGTCTACACTTGCTCCTGTGTTACTGGGGTTCAGTAATGTCAGCTGTTCCCCTGCTGTGTGAACGGCAAAAAGTCCTGCTACCTCCACCATGTTCTCTTCTCATCCCTGGGCTACAACACTGCCAGTTGTAGCTCGGAAGTGCTGTTAGCACAGTCAACACTTGCTCCTGTGTTACTGGGGTTCAGTAATGTCAGCTGTTCCCCTGCTGTGTGAACGGCAAAAAGTCCTGCTGCCTCCACCATGTTCTCTTCTCATCCCTGGGCTACAACACCGCCAGTTGTAGCTCGGAAGTGCTGTTAGCACAGTGAACACTTGCTCCTGTGTTACTGGGGTTCAGTAATGTCAGCTGTTCCCCTGCTGTGATAACGGCAAAAAGTCCTGCTGCCTCCACCATGTTCTCTTCTCATCCCTGGGCTACAACACTGCCAGTTGTAGCTCGGAAGTGCTGTTAGCACAGTGAACACTTGCTCCTGTGTTACTGGGGTTCAGTAATGTCAGCTGTTCCCCTGCTGTGTGAACGGCAAAAAGTCCTGCTGCCTCCACCATGTTCTCTTCTCATCCCTGGGCTACAACACCGCCAGTTGTAGCTCGGAAGTGCTGTTAGCACAGTGAACACTTGCTCCTGTGTTACTGGGGTTCAGTAATGTCAGCTGTTCCCCTGCTGTGTGAACGGCAAAAAGTCCTGCTGCCTCCACCATGTTCTCTTCTCATCCCTGGGCTACAACACCGCCAGTTGTAGCTCGGAAGTGCTGTTAGCACAGTGAACACTTGCTCCTGTGTTACTGGGGTTCAGTAATGTCAGCTGTTCTCCTGCTGTGTGAACGGCAAAAAGTCCTGCTGCCTCCACCATGTTCTCTTCTCATCCCTGGGCTACAACACACGCCAGTTGTAGCTCGGAAGTGCTGTTAGCACAGTCTACACTTGCTCCTGTGTTACTGGGGTTCAGTAATGTCAGCTGTTCCCCTGCTGTGATAACGGCAAAAAGTCCTGCTGCCTCCACCATGTTCTCTTCTCATCCCTGGGCTACAACACTGCCAGTTGTAGCTCGGAAGTGCTGTTAGCACAGTCAACACTTGCTCCTGTGTTACTGGGGTTCAGTAATGTCAGCTGTTCCCCTGCTGTGATAACGGCAAAAAGTCCTGCTGCCTCCACCATGTTCTCTTCTCATCCCTGGGCTTCAACACCGCCAGTTGTTGCTCGGAAGTGTCATTGGCACGGGTACTCACTCCTGCCCAGACTGGTTACAGCACGCCATCTGTTTCCTGTCAGTGTAAACGTCACTTAGCCTCCAATAAGTTGTCCTGTCGTGTTGCGGTCGGGTTAGCCGACTCTATGGTGCTTGGAGTTTAGGTGCTTCCTATGTGTGCTGCGGGATATGCAAATAAAGGCTGTTTCGTTGTGACAATAGGACAATCATCCACTGTAGTACTGTGGGATTCAGTAACTGCGGCTGGCTCGCGGCCTGTCATCTTAATTTTCCATGGGTACCTTCTGCTACCCGTCCGGGTTCCAGTACAGTCAGCTGGTTCTCCGCAGTGCCTTTGGCCTAGGTGCCTCCATCTCGGTATCCGAGTTCCAGCAATGTCTGCTGGTCCTTGGTAGTGCTTTGGAGCACAGGTACCTCCTGCTTAGTAACCGTGTCCCAGTAACGTCAGCTGGTCCTCGGTTGTGCCATTGGCTCTTTTCCTTCTGCTGCCCCTCCGGGTTCCAGCACAGTCAGCTGGTCCTCGTTACTTGCATTGGCTCTTGTACCTTCTGCTACCCGTCCGGGTTCCAGTACAGTCAGCTGGTTCTCCGCAGTGCCTTTGGCCTAGGTGCCTCCATCTCGGTATCCGAGTTCCAGCAATGTCTGCTGGTCCTTGGTAGTGCTTTGGAGCACAGGTACCTCCTGCTTAGTAACCGTGTCCCAGTAACGTCAGCTGGTCCTCGGTTGTGCCATTGGCTCTTTTCCTTCTGCTGCCCCTCCGGGTTCCAGCACAGTCAGCTGGTCCTCGTTACTTGCATTGGCTCTTGTACCTTCTGCTACCCGTCCGGGTTCCAGTACCGTCAGCTGGTTCTCCGCAGTGCCTTTGGCCTAGGTGCCTCCATCTCGGTATCCGAGTTCCAGCAATGTCTGCTGGTCCTTGGTAGTGCTTTGGAGCACAGGTACCTCCTGCTTAGTAACCGTGTCCCAGTAACGTCAGCTGGTCCTCGGTTGTGCCATTGGCTCTTTTCCTTCTGCTGCCCCTCCGGGTTCCAGCACAGTCAGCTGGTCCTCGTTACTTGCATTGGCTCTTGTACCTTCTGCTACCCGTCCGGGTTCCAGTACCGTCAGCTGGTTCTCCGCAGTGCCTTTGGCCTAGGTGCCTCCATCTCGGTATCCGAGTTCCAGCAATGTCTGCTGGTCCTTGGTAGTGCTTTGGAGCACAGGTACCTCCTGCTTAGTAACCGTGTCCCAGTAACGTCAGCTGGTCCTCGGTTGTGCCATTGGCTCTTTTCCTTCTGCTGCCCCTCCGGGTTCCAGCACAGTCAGCTGGTCCTCGTTACTTCCATTGTCTCTTGCTCCATCTGATACCCGTCAGGGTTCCAGTAACGTCAGCTGGTTCTCGGAAATTAGACAACCTTAAAGACCACCCAGAAGAAGATGACGACAACAAGGACGACGAGCATGAAGCCAACCAGCCTAAACACCATCACAAAGAAGAAATAAAAGATTACCAAACAGGACTAAGAAGGTTAAGACAAACTACAAGATACAGAACAAGAGACTTAAGAACAATAAGCAGAAGATCAAAAAGCAGAAGAACATGAAGTATAAGACCAAAATGAAGAGCAAAATATATGCTCTAAATTCTAAGCAGAAGACTAAGCAGTGTATGGGGGTGAGTCCGTTCCTCCTCGTGGTGCCCTGGAAAATGCCTGCTGCTGCAGGCTAAACTGAACACGGACAAATACTGTTGTAATTTAAATCTTTTGTGACAGCAAGAACGGAAGGATGAAAAATTCATACTTTGACAGATTACAAGTACAGGAATCTCTGTCACAAATAAGAATATGATGAAGAAGATGAAGTACAATATGAATAAGAATAATAGTTTAATAAGAAGAATATGAGTAATGTTAACAAAAAGATGAATAGCAAGAAGTTTAAGAAGAAGATAAAGAAGGTGAAGATGAAGAATAATTTGATGAAAAAGATGATGCTGCTGAAGATTATGAAGGAGAAAGTGTGTGAAAAGTTAAGAAGGTGAAGAGCATGGAAGTAGTGAAATATACATATTTGCCAAAATAGAAAAAACGTTAACAACATTGTCAATTTCTTCGTCAATCCGAACATCTTTAAAAAAAAAAATATTTATGCTATTTTATTTGATTGGGTTAAACATCTATGCCTTTAATGTCTCCTCAACCTTCCACAATACATTGTACATTACTCTTTGTTGTTTTCCTTCATGTACAATTAACCAACAAGGCAAGAATGGGTTTTTTTAATTCCGATATTTTGTTCCCATAGAGTTACATGGGACTTCCGGTATCGGTATCGGGTATCGCCGATATTTTCATGGTATCGGCGATACCATTCCGATTCCGATACTTTTGGATATCGGAAAGTATCGCTCAACCCTAGTGATAACCCCAACTGTCTAAATCAATTAAAGGTTTTCTACCTAATTGTTAACATCTGACATTTACTTTTTTTACGTTTTTCCTTCCAAAAATCCATTTAAACTTCTACCCATCTCTTGACTTAATACATAAAATAATCTTACAGTATATACTTTCACCTCATTAGGCATAACCAAATCTAATATCTAAATTGCACAATTTCTGCTTGAAAATACAACAGTCGCTGCTTATGACCGCAACGCAGAACGTACGTGCATTTTACCAAAATGAATATATTGAGGTTATTTTCAGTCTCATGTCATTAAAATCTAAATCTATCCTAATTTTTTTTTATAATTTAATGACTAGACTGTAAACTGACTTAATTAATTTATCATATGCTTCAGCAACCAACTTGTATAATTAGCTGATTAAGATGCATATCTCATTGATTTAGTTATACACTTGTTAATTTAATTGCCACAAGTTTGCCTAATTACATTTAGGAGTGTCCCCATAGTTGGATATTGTCCTTTGTTTAAGGATGTATAGAATATTATATCTGGGTTATGCTTGGCGGAGATTATAAAGCAGTGGGCTTTTATTCATTTAGCTAGTTACTTGCGGAATATTTGGACATAATGCAATTTAGTCTACAAATCATAGCAGCGGGATAATTCAATTAAGGCATATTTATATCTGCTTCTAGATTAATGCAAGCACCTTGCAAAATAATAAGTTCACAGTTTTCATGATGGAAATGACTATTACTTGTCTAACAGACATAGCATTAGTGCAGAAGTGATGAAAACATTATCAAAAGCCACATATGATCTGATATTTCACTACACTAACAGCACACTTTTCTTTTCAGATTATGACTAGATGTCAATTACTAGCAAATACATTAGCTACAATAAATAGAAAATAAAATAAATGGAGTATTTCTATAAAGGTATCACATTTTATTTAAAAATGAACTAAATGTACTACTAAAGCCCACAAAATACTGCAGTACATGCACTGCAACAAAAAAGCTCCACCAAATGTATAGAATTTAGGGAGATTTCATTTAAATTCTCTGGTTATGTAACAAATATTTAAATGTTTCAAAAAAGCTAAAATGTTACAAACATAGTAAAAATTAAACATTGATTTACAGCTTTATAAGGATGTGGCAACAGCATCATGACTGAGGTGCAGTAAAGGTGCAGCTGAAAACCTTACTGGCTGGGTCGGCGTTAGGGACCCCACTCCTCTATGGGCCACCAGCCAGTGGCGTGCCGTTAAAAGCAGCAGACCACGTAGCCGCTATGAGTCCTGTGAGTCAGGTGGGCACGGTGCTAGCGCCCTCCCCGTATAGCGCATTCAGCTGTATCAGCATCATAGATGCTGATACAGTTGAAATACGGATTTTTTGTGTTACTCACCGTAAAATCCTTTTCTCCGAGACGCTCATTGGGGGACACAGGACTGTGGGTGTGGCTATTGCCGCTAGGAGGTCGACACTAAGTAAACATAAAAAAATGTTAGCTCCGCCTCCGTCGTATACACCCTGCTACTGGCCGTAGGCTAACTCAGTTTGGTGCAAAAGCAGTAGGAGAACGAAGCACAAATCAACATCACCACAGAAACAACATGTACAGAATTAAACCCACCAAGAACATAAAGTTAAATCAAAATAAAGCCATCTGGCTAAAAAAGGGTGGGCGCTGTGTCCCCCAATGAGCGTCTCGGAGAAAAGGATTTTACGATGAGTAACACAAAAATCCGTATTTCTCCTTCGTCTCATTGGGGGACACAGGACTGTGGGACGTCCTAAAGCAGTCCCTTGGGTGGGAGACCACTTACACAGTGTCAGTCATCATGTCAGGCATAGTCTATCGGTGTGCCACCGCCGCCTGCAGAATCCTTCTACCCAGACTCGCATCCGCCGAAGCCTGGGTATGGATATTATAATGTTTGGAGAAGGTATGCAAGCTAGAACAGGTTGCCGCCTTACAAACCTGTTTTCGTCCACGATACATACCTCCTGAATGCTCTCACAAGGTCCAGCGTGTGGAGAGCCTTCTCCACCCAATGCGTTGGTGCCTGGCAGAACCAGGCTGAAACAATGTGTTCGTTGATATGAAAGAATGACATGAGCCTTGGTAAACGGGCAAATTAGGTCTAAGCACCATCTTATCCTGGTGAAAGAGTAAGTATGGGGCTCGGCAAAAGAGTTGCTAGTTCCGAGACCCGCCTAATGGAAGTTATGGCTATCAAAAGAAAACCCGACCTTCCAGGAGAGGTACATTAAAGATACTTCCCGAAAGGGCTCAAATGGAGATTCCTGTAAGACTCCCAGCACCAGGTTAAGATCCCAGGTGTCTAGGGGAACCCTGTAGAGGGGTACTATATGGACAACCCCTGTATGAAGGTTGTCACCTGCCAATTGGTGGCAATTCTACGCTGAAAAAAATACTGACAAAAAACGATACCTGTCTTCTAGGAATACTTGGAATTAGACTTGCATCTAGACCGGCCTGGAAAAAAGCCAGAATGTTGGGAATCGAGAACTGTAGCGGGGAATAACTATGTTCCCTGCACCACCTAACAATGACCCTCCAAATATGGTGATAGACCCGAGCTGAAGCCGGCCCTTGAGCGTTTTGTCATTGTGGTAGCGACCCTCTGGGAGACCCCTGCCCGGGATAGAATCTAAGATTCAACGGCCAGGCTGTCAAACATAGGGCTCCTGAGTTCTGGTGGTAAACCAGGCCCTGGGAGAGTAGCTCTGCGTGGTCTGGTAGACGCCACGATACGTCGGTGAGCAGCTGCACCAGATCTGCCTACCGGTGACCGACAAGGTCAATCCTGAATGATTAATATCGCCGGGCCTCCCTCTGTCTCGATTCCCCTGGGTAGCAGAGTTAGCGGAGGGAACAAGTATGGGAGGTGAAATTGATTCCATGACGGAATCAGAGAGTCCACCGCAATTGCCTGCGGATCACTGTACAGAGAGACAAAACTGACCCCCTTGGCATTGTTCCTGAAGGCCATCAGATCACTATCTGGGGTGCTCAAGCGCCGGCCAATCTACTGAAATACGTCAGGATGTAGGGACCACTCCCAGGATGCCCGACCCTGATGGCTGAGAAAATCCGCTGCCCAGTTCTGCTCGCCGGGAATGTGCACCGCCGACAGCACCGAGTGGTTCCGCTCGGCCCATCCTAGGACTTGCTTCAGTTCACGCATGGCCGCCCGGCTTCGGGTACTCCCCTGATGATTTATGTAAGCCACGACCGTGTCATTGTCTGACTGAATCCGGATGGGGTGACCCGCCAAATGGTGACAAAAGCATCGCAGGGTCATCCGAACTGCTTGAATCTCTTATCTATTGGTCGGGTGAGCTGACTCCTGCTGACCGAACGTTCCTGGATTGTGTGGTGGAAAAAACACCGCTCCCCATCCGAGAAGGCTGGCGTCTGTCGGGCCTACCAGCCCATGAATAGGGGGAGAAACCCCTTGAAGTGACGAGTTCCTCGCCACCATATCAGAGCCAGTCTAACTTGAGGAGACAGCCGGCATCGGCGGTCTAGGGAGCAAGGACTACTGTCCTAAACCTTGAGAAGACCGTGCTGCAAAGGACGAAGATGGAGCTGCGCAAAAGGTACTACCTCTGTTGGTGCCATCATTCTCCCTAAGACCCCCATGCAGACCCAAATCGTGTGGGGGACCGGCCGGCGAAGGATCCGGATCTCTCAGAGAAGCAAGGTGTTCTCCGGTGGGAGAATAGTCAACCCCCGCGCTATGTCGAAGATCATTCCCAAAAAGGTGATCCTCCGAGACGGCACGGAAGACGACTTCCTGGAATTCACTAACCATTCCAAGCGAGACAGAGTGTCCAACCGTCTTGGATGTCGATTGACGCCAAATCTTCCCCCCTTTCCATGTTAGCTATAACCGAACGGGGCGACTCCATCCAGAAGTGTCGCAGCCTGATAAAGCCATTAAAGTCAAAAATGGGTCTCACAGATCCGTCCTTCCTGGGAACTACAAACAGGTTGGAGTAGAACCCGAAGCCTCCTTCGTCCTATGGTACTGGGACGACTACGCCGGCCTGTTGAATGAACCCGATGGCCTTGAAAAAAAAAATGGCTCGAGCCTGAGACTCCATTTTGGGAAAACGAGAGGAAACGAACCTCGTTAGAAGGAAACCGACAAATTCTATCCTTAAGAATATTATGTCCCTGACCTACCTGTCGCAGGTGACTGCGAACCAGGTGGGATGAAAACTGGAGTAGGCGGCCGCCTACTCTGGAGTAACGGACTGGACTCTGCCTCCAGCCATTTAGCCGAAAATCTCTGGGACCTAGATCCCATATATCTTGGCTGATTGGAGCACAATCTTCCCAATGGATTGGTTCTGTTAGACCTGAGTCCTCTGGGCCTGGCTGGGTCCTGGACCACTGTCGCTGTGACTCACTCGTGGTTGCGAAAAGCCTTAAATTGCGCCTAAGGCCTGCGACGAAAGGCCTGCCTAACCCTCTGCTGAGGGAGAGGACTGCTCTTCCCTCCAGTGATATCGGATATGAGCTGATCCAATTTCTCGCCGAAAAAAACGGCCACTCCGATAGGGCAAAGGAGTAAGGGAGTTCTTTAAGGTTGAGTCGACCCAGGCTGCCTAGCTGCTGCGTTAGTTTAGAATGGCAGTTGACATCCCGCCAAAATCTCAACCATAAGGTGATTTCGAATACCTCTGTAGGAACGTCCCTACCGTGTAGTCCTCAGTCAGGGACTACGAACAAAACATCAAAGCCTTGTCTACCTAGTTAGCCGCAAAAGGAGGGGAGAGCGCAGAACCTGATGCCTCTGGCCCTGACCGAGCCAAGTCTCAGAGAGGCAGTCAGACGGATCTTTTATAGAGGACCCACTAGGGAGGGAAAGCAGTGATATAGACGCCAAACGAGAGATGGGGAAATCAACTGCGGAAGCTTCTGCCAATTCCTTAAGGAGGTCCGGGGCTGATAGCTCTGTACCCAGAGAAGCATTTGTCTGCTACACTCGGAGGCGGCAATTCCTTGAACCTAGGATGAGAGCAAAAGACCTCGTGAGCCTGCTTGGCTCGCTTAAAAACACATCTTCTGTACCCAGAGTCTGGTTTACGGCTTAAATGAAACCATCAATTGTCCCCCTGAAGGGGAAGGAGGCCGTGAGCCAGAGCCGTTCTTTTTTTTTTTTTAAAGGCTGTAGGCCAGTTTTCCTGCGTATGCTGGTGCCCCATATGTGGGGGGGGACCACTGTTTGGGCGCACGGCAGAGCTCAGAAGGGAAGGAGCGCCATTTGACTTTTTTAATGGAAAATTAACTCCAATCGTTAGCGGACACCATGTGGTGTTTGGAGAGCCCCTGTATTAGGGGTCGAGTTCCCGCTTCTGCACAAGGGGAATCTCGAGCCGTCCCTGCTGCGGTCTCCCATCCGTCTCCGGCCGCAGTGGACACTGGTCCCAGCGTCTCGCTCAGTCTAACATTATGCAGAGGATTACTGAAAACTCTGGACAGCCCAGGTGATACAAACCACACACATATATACACACACCTCCTCCAGGACTTACCCTGAGATTTGGTGTGGCACCCAGATCCGCAGACCGGTAGAACGGAGCACCAGCAGCGCACTCTCGAGGATAAATGCAGTGCCAGGAAGCCATGGTTAAGGCATCGTCACACCAAGCGAGGTCGCCAGCGAGATCGCCCAAGCGCCATTTTTATGATGCAGCAGCGACCTAGCCAGCGATGCCGACATCGCTGTCGCGATCGTCGATGCGATCGCCAAGTGTGACAGCGCCCCCACACAGCCCATCAGAGAGGGACGGAGGTTCCTTGAAGTAGGCCGAAGCTGGGGACTAAATTTTTTCGGCGCCGGCCCGATGACACAGGGGCGGGCTCGCCGGAAGTAGGGGCGGGCTCGCCGGAAGTAGACGCGGCTGGGGGCGGGACATCTGCCTGCGGCCTAGGACCGAAGCCAGGGAGTAGAGTTTCGGCGTCTGCCGGATGACGGCGCCTCCGCTGGAGCTGCACACTCCAGGAGTGAGGCTGCAGCGGTCCACAGGGCTACGTGGCGTTACTTGCCGGGCCCTACCACTAATCAGCATTTGCAGTGGACATTCCTCTCCCCGGCCTAGCATTAGCAAAAGCCGGGGCTAAATTTGAGACGATGCCCGCCCAGCGTCGGGGGCGGACCCGCCAGAAGTCGACGCGCCTCAGGGGGCGGGACTTCCATTGCGGCCTGGCCGAAGCCAGGATCCCGGCCTCCTGCCCTGAAAACGCCGCTCCATAGCGTTGCGGCCTCCCTTTGGGAGCCCAAGGGGGTGCTGGGATTCCCCCCCATTCCAGCCAATGCAAGTCCTGCTCAGCATGGACATCACCATCCACATTCAGGTTAGAGGGGGGTATCTATCCAAGGAAGGACGGTGCAGCTATCATACAGCCTAGGGTTTCAATACCCTAGGATGGAGGTTTGCTTCGCACTGTTACAAAGCCCCAGTGCTTCTCTCGGTGGTGCCAAGCCACAGTCCTGCTGTGACAGGGGACGGTGCAGAAAAAAAGCTCAATCCACCCGTCCCTCTGAAAAGGATGTGGAGAGGGGCCGTCCAGCTCCTTGTAGTACCGCTGTTCTATCAGCGGAGGTACAGTGGGATTACTGCCATGGATGCTTTACACTCACCGAGGTGCGCGTCCCGGCCTAAGCCGCCGCAACGAGGCTTCACGGATAAATTTCAGGAAGGTACTGGGTAAGAGAATGCCTCAATCCATCATCTCTTAGGAGAGAAGTGGAGAGAAACCTTCTGCCTCCTTGCATTATCCGCTTTTTAAAAGTGGTGAAGCAGTGGGGGCTGCACGGACGCCATGTAGAGGCCTCTGAGCATCCTATGGGTTCAATCCCTAAGGATGGGCAGGGCAGGTTGTCCGGCATAAGCCTAGCTGCGGACGAGGATACATGAAGGTGACACTCCATGTGGTCGACCGTAAGTTGGTGCGGGGAGATCGGTGCCCTTTAAGAGACCCGTCGCCCTTGAATCAGCTCAGGCATGGCATCCCACGTCGCAGGAGAGGATATGTGGAGGCGACACTCGCACGTGCTCGCCTGTTGTTGGTTTGGGGAGATCGGACCCTTCAATAGGGTCCGTCGCCCCTGTCTTATCTTCATGGTAAAAAAGAAAAAAGGTCTGGGGAAAAACCAGACGTGTGCCTCCTACGGACACTAAGCAAAAACTGAGTTAGCCTACGGCCAGTAGCAGGGTGTATACGACGGAGGCGGAGCTAACATTTTTTTATGTTTACTTAGTGTCGACCTCTTAGCGGCAATAGCCACACCCACAGTCCTGTGTCCCCCAATGAGACGAAGGAGAAAGCAATGATGGAGGAGAGAGAGTCACGTCACACTTTCTCCCATCATCCCCCCTCTGCCTCTAACACAGTGGGCGCCATGATGTTACTTAAACGTGCACCACGCTGTGCCAGGCATTGGAGCTGCTGAGGTGAGGAGATGTTCTGCAGCGGGGGAACGAGGAGAGGCAAGTATTGTATTTATTTATTTTATAAATCAGTGAGTACTCGGTGGCCATAACACTGGATAACTCCTATGGAGGGCAGCATTATACTTCTATAGGGCTGCATTATACTCCTATGGGGCTGCATTATTCTTCTATGAGGGCAGCATTATACTCCTATGGGGCTGCATTATACTCCTATGGGGCTGCATTATATTTCTATGGGGTGGCTGCATTATACTGCTATGGGGCTGCATTATATTCTATGGGGCTGCATTATACTCCTATGGGGGCTGCATTATATTCTATGGGGCTGCATTATACTCCTATGGGGGCTGCATTATACTCCTATGGGGCTGCATTATACTCCTATGGGGCTGCACTATACTCCTATGGGGCTGCATTATACTCCTATGGGATGGGTGCATTATTATGGTAATTATTAATTATATGGTATTTATATTATATAATTTAATAAAATTTATGGCCATTACTAACCCCATAGTCACATTGTAAGAATACATAGACACCCAGAAAAAGTCCTTTAATTGAAAGAATGACACAGACTCCTTTAATAATCTTAATTAAACCATACTTATGACCTCGCCTAATTCCACCAAAGCCCTTGATCTCCTGTAATAAAACTAAAATAAAAAATCAACAATATAATATACCTCTCAGCCGGTCTGTCCCACGCCGTAATCCATGTCTGGGGGATAAACAGTTTTCAACCTGGACGGTGCCAAGATGCGACCGTACAGGCTGAGAACCACTGGTGACTGAGCGGCTGCGATCGTGGCCTCAGTTACCGGTGGTGACGTCATCAAGGTTACGTCCGGTCACTGAGGCTCCATTCCCAGCCGGGCTGAACTGCGGTGCCCTAGGTGAGATCCCCGCTTGCAGCATGAGAGTTTTTCTCACGGTGCTAGCGGGGATCTCACCGAGGTCAACGCAGTTCAGCCTGGATGGGAACGCAACCTCAGTAACGTCACCGCTAGTCACTCAGGCTGCTCTCGCAGCAGCTCATTCACCAGTAGGAGACCATCCGCCGCCTCATCAGTAGCATGCCCAGGAGTTGTACAGTAGGGAGGTCATACAGGCACGTGGAGGCCACATACACTACTGAGAATCATTTTGACTTGTTTTAAGGACATTACATTCCACTTTAATTTTGGGTGTTACTCCAAAATCCAGGCCTCAATTGGTTAATACATTTGATTTCCATTGATGATTTTTGTATGATTTTGTTGTCAGCACATTCAACTTTGTACAGAACAAAATATTCAATGAGAATATTTCATTCATTCAGATCTAGGATGTGTTATTTGAGTGTTCCCTTTATTTTTTGAGCAGTGTATATAAAATATATACAAAAGAATTTAAATGCCCAGAATACAGGATATATTAAAGGGATGCACTTGTAGCATACAATACAGTGTAGGGCACTTGTGGTCAGTATAGGTTCATAAAGACCTTTCCCCTAGTGTGTCATCCTTTATTACCTCCTTCCTTTCCTTTCTTTCCCTCTGGTAGATGCATCACACCTTCTACTATATAATAGTCTAATTCTGTCTGTAACGGAAATCCCGCCGGACGCAACCAATCAGCGACAGGCGCAGTCAGGCCGCGAATTGGCGCAGGATTTGAACCACGCACGCCACCGCTATCGTTGGGAGATCAGCGGCTAGGGCCGCTGATCTCCCGACGGTAGACGAGGGTCATCTCCTGCCGCATGGAGGTCAGCGGCGACGCAGCCGGGAGACGACCGCAGCTCGCAGCGGAAGTACCCGGACCGGCGGCCTCCACGTAAACCCCAGCAGCAGCCTCCACGTACACCCCACCAGCAGCAGCCTCTGTATACCCCAGCAGCAGCAGCCTCTACATATACCCCAGCAGCAGCAGCAGCCTCGACATGTACCCCAGCAGCCTATGACATTTCAGAAATCTCATGCACACAGCTTGGTTTTATTTTCCTGATTGATTTGGAAAACTGCAGCGTGGACAACAAAAAATCGTCAAAAACTCAGAAAAAACCTGCTTTTTGTAAGCAGCAGCATTTCTGCCAAGAGAGCAGGTTCTCCCTGAGGAAAACAAAGCAGTAAAAACGCGACGTGTGAGCATAGCTCAAGTGTGTCTATTTCACGTCTAGAAATAAAACTTGCATTAGATGCATAAAGTCCGCAGGAAAAAAAACAAATTTTTTTAGTGTGTTTCCTCTGTGGAAATACATAAAAAAAATTAATGTAATTCGCACATGACTGTATCAATAAAGTTTTGTCAAAGCCAAATACCAGAAAGTATTAAAAACAAAACAGCATTAAAGAAAACATGACATGCCAACAAAAGACTAAACTGCAGAGTCAATAATACAATAAAAACCCATGTAAAAATCGCAATGAAAAAAAAACAAAGTAACATCATGTACCCAGTAGGTGCAGAAATACTGCAGAAATTCTTCAACTTCAAAAACTCACCAAATACTCATCATGGGATGGAAGCTTTAGTGCAGAGTTCTCATACAGTTGCACCATACCCTGATCTAAGGCTATGACTGGGCACATGAAAAGGTTACCAAACAGACTGCTGGGATAGGACTCTGTATAATATTGGTTGCATATTGGGGGCCTTATGGAACCTGACAGAGAGTCTGTCGAATGGGATTGGCACCCAGTTTTACAGTATAAATGAATTGCATAAGTAACGTATATCTCAGACCAGATAAGACTGATAAACTTACTGTGAAAATCTATTTCAGAATATCTGTGTAATACTGATATTAAGATGAGCGTTTTATAAGTCCAGAATGCAAATTGTCTCTTCAGAGAGAAAGAGGACTAGAACTCTAGGGCAACCTATTGGAAGTAGCAATTCTAAAAGTCAATGTCGACCCTTTAACGAGCATTGTCACATGACTTAGGTTAAAAGCCAAATCAGAATCTCAGTTTGCAGACACTGTGTTTCGGGGTACTGCCCCTCGTCAGTGCAAAGTGTGAGATGATCTGGTTTGGCTGTGTGAGAGGCGTCTGAGTGATATCTAGAAGTATCGTTTCTCCTTGCGGAGATTGACATGCTAAGCATGCCGAGACTTAAAGCTGCAATGCTCCTCTGGGAAATATGCAAATTGTCCCTTCAGAGAGGAAGAGGACTAGAACTCTAGTGCCAACTATTGGTCCTAAAAGTCAATGTCGACCCTTTAATGAGCCTTGTCACATAAGTCCAGAATGAAATATCTCATGAATCAAAGTGTAATCAATCTCCACCCATTCAGCCTGCCTGACAGCAACTTGTACTGAGCAGGGTGAGATCTCAGAAGTGAGAAGCTGTGAATCAAGCTATGTGAGCACAGAGTGAGTGTGCACTTCATAAAGGATTATACAGCATCGTGAGAGATCTATTCAATAATGTATGCAGGTTGTACTGTTAAATCTGGTGTTAACGCCGACTAAAGCTGGATATATGTAGGTGCTGTTATTCCTACAAAGAGTACTTACCAGGTTTTGTCAGTTTTAGCAGGGTTTGTTCCAAAACATTTAACTGTTCATTAACTTTTTCAGTGATAAGAGTCTTCTTTTTTTGCTGTTTTTTCTGTGGATGTCCCTTAAAAGAAACAAGGATAAAGAACATTGAGAAAAATTTACTAAGCAAAATATAATAGAATTCTGGCACAATTTCCAAAAAAATGGCTTAGAGGCCTTGCATCCCATGTGATGTGTTTTAGACACTTTTTGCACCTTGCTCGGTGGGGTGGGGGCTGGGATGGCCTGACAAAGAAAGGGCATAGAGTGTGATGTGACAAAGTTTGGTGCATATTTCTGACATAAGGTGCGTCAACCAATAGGTGATGTAAAAAAATTCTAAAGATGCACCAAATTTATCAACAAACATGAGCCACTGTAATAAATTGGGTGCATTTCAAGTTTTCAAGATGTTAAAACTAGATGGTAATTATAAAAATGTCTCAGAATGTTAATAATTAAAATACTTGATAATTAATAAATATGCTTTAAAAAATAAATATATAAATAAATAAAAAAATAAACATATATATAATATATACACACACAGTTTTTTAACTTTTTGTTTAAAAGACGGATTTTGGTAAGAACTTACCTGTAAAATCCTTTTCAGCGAAGGAAGGAAGAGAGACACAGTCATTACTAGTGGGTAGGCGGAGCCCAGATGAGATAGACACCTCAGATTAAAAAGAGTGTTGACCGGCCCCTCCAGCTCGGGCTCCTCCTACTCAGCTCTCCAGTTGTACACAAGCTTAGGGAAGAGCAATATCACCAGCGGAGCAACATAACCCCTTCTGAAGGAATTCAGAGAAAAAAACACAAGAATACAGGTTATGCATGCATGTAGGCAAAAAACCACAGAGTTCCAGGTACTACTCACTGGACCTGATCACTGCGATGAGCTGGCGATGCTGGAACAGAGCCTTAGCGCGTTGACCTCAGCCCAGATAATCGCTATCAGAGAAGGGTCACGCCGCATCTGAAAACATCAACACACTTCTGCCATGGGAGGGAGCTGTGTCTCTCTTCCTTCCTTCGCTGAAAAGGATTTTACAGGTAAGTTCTTACCAAAATCCGTCTTTCAGCAGCAGATGGAAGGAAGAGAGCCACAGTCATTACTAGTGGGACGTCCCAAAGCAGTCCAAAAATTAAGGGTGGTAAAAAACCAGAAAAGGCAGAATCCCAACAACCTAGATAAAATGCGCAATAGGCGCCAAACACAAGTTAACTAGAGCTTTAAGCTACGGCCGCCTGCAGGACCCTACGTCCTAAGGCCGCAGCAGCGGAAGCACTGACGTCCACCTTATAAAACTTTATAAACGTGTGGACGGAACGCCAGGACGCCGCTCGGCAGAGCTGAGCTGCCGAGGCCCCTTGATGAAAGGCCCACGAAGAAGCCACAGCCCTTGTGGAGTGAGCTTGAATCTTAATCGGGCAAGGTTCGCTTTTAAGTCGGTAAGCCTCTAAAAAGGCCGACCGAAACCAACTAGCTATAGAGTCCTTGGAAGCTCGTTGACCACGCTGATGGCCTGCTGGAATCACAGAGAGTTCCGACTTCCGAAAATTTTGAGTAATAAACAAATAGAACTTCAAAGCCCGCACCAAATCCAATTTGTGCAAGGCCCGTCCCTTCGCATTCCTCGGCTCCGGACAGAGCGAGGGCACCTTAGGTAGGAAGTCGCCCCGTGTGCGAAGTACTACGCGATCCGGGTGAAACTCCAGGAAAGGAGGCAAGCAAGAAAGAGCCGCCAACTCAGAAAAACCTTTCTCAAAAAGGTAACCGTCACTAGAAAGGCAACCTTCCAAGATAGCAAAGAAAAGCTAGCAGAGTCCATAGGCTCAAAAGGCCCATGTTGAAGAGCCTCCAATACAAAATTGAGCCGCCAAGGCGACACAGGTGCCTCCGCGGCGGAAACTGACGGGTTACTCCGCGAAAAAAGGAACGTACGTCCCTACGCGAGGCGATAGCCTTCCGAAAAGCAAAAGCAGGGCAGAACCTGACCCTTCAGAGTGCTAACTGCCAAACCCTTGTCCAGCCCGTACTGCAAAAGGCCAACAAATTGGGAATGGAAAGAATCCTCGGGTTCCTTGAAGAACCCGAACACCACAAAAAGAAGGCTTCCCAAGACTTTGTGATAAATCCTAGTAGTAGCCGAACTTCTGGCAGCCCGTAAAGTGGCAATGACTTTGGCTGAAAAACCTTGACGGTCAATATTTCGGTCTCAAGAGCCACGCCGTCAAACGCAGAGACCTCAGGTCCGGATGACGAACGGGCCCTTGGGTTAACAGGTCCGGGCGAAGAGGAAATGGAAAAGGAGGCACTGTCAGAAGCGACACCAATGTCGAGAACCACGTCCTCCTTGGCCAATCTGGGGCTATCAACATAGCCGGGATTCTCTCCAGTCTGATCCGACGCAACCCCAGAGGAAGTAAGGGTATCGGCGGGAACACATAGATTAGCTCGAACTGGTCCAACGGAGCCACCAGAGCATCCACCGTCACAGCCTTCGGGTCCTTGTACCTGGACATGAAAGTCGGTAACTTGGCATTGAACCTGGATGCCATCAAATCCACTTGGGGAGTTCCCCAACGGGAGCACAGCAGTGCAAAAATCTCCGGATGAAAACTCCATTCTCCGGGATCCATCTTCTCGCGACTGAGAAAGTCTGCCGTGATTCTGAACTCCTGAAATGTGGATCGCAGAGAAGGCTGGCACTCTGGTCTCGGCCCATACCAGGATCCGAGAAACCTCCACCATGAGCCTGGAACTCCTTGTCCCGCCTAGATGGTCGATATACACGATCGCCGCCGCATTGTCTGTCTGCACTCGGACTGACAGACCGCTTAAAGGGACCGTCCAGTGCTGGAGGCAAAGGAAAATTGCCCTCAATTCCAGGATGCTAATTGGCAGGAGACTCCTCCGACGACAATACTCCCTGATCCAGAGATCGCCCAGACACCTCCCCAGCCCATCAGGCTGGCATCGGTGGTTATGACCGACCACCTCGGAGGGAGGAAAGATTTCCTCAGGGATAACGCTTCCGGACGTAACCACCATTCTAGAGACTCTCGCACCCTGTGGGAGATGATGAGACTGCAATCCATCGAAGTCTGTGATCGATCCCAACGGCTCAGAATGAGCTTTTGGAGGGCCCTGGGATGAAACTGCGTAAACAGAAGTGGCTCCATGGGCCACCATCAAACCCAGAAGGCGCATACACCCTCGAAGAGACATCGCTGTCGAAGACTCCATAGCCTGTACATGTCGAAGGAGACATGCTTGCTTGTCTGGAGGCAGAGACACCACTGCTCGTACCGTGTCGAAATGCATCCCCAAAGAACAGGATTGACTGCGACGATTCCAGAGACGACTTCTCCCAACTGACCAGCCACCCGAAGTCCTCCAGGAGCTGAAGGGATAGATTGCAAGCAGTCACTGCATCCTCCTTTGAGGACGCCACAATCAAAAGGTCGTCCAGGTAGGGAAGAATCGAAACCCCCTGTCTTCGAAGAAATGCCATGAGAGGCGCCAGAAATTTTTGTAAAAACTCTGGGCGCTGAGGCCAACCCGAATGGCAGAGCCACAAACTGGTAATGGTCCTGACCTATAGCAAAACGAAGGAGGCGTTGGTGGGCCCTTCCGATTGGGAAGTGCAAATAAGCGTCGCGAATGTCGATTGACACCAAAAAAGCGTTCTGCGACAGGGCCGCCAAAACGGAGCGAAGCGACTCCATGCGGAATTTCCTGGCGTGGACATGCCGATTCAATCTTTTGAGATCCAGAATGGGCCGAAATTTGTCCTCTTTTTTGGGGACCACAAAGAGGTTAGAATAAAACCCTCTTCCCGGCCCTCCGGCGGAACCGGCACCACCACACCTTTCTGCAGAAGGGAATCTACCTCCCGCAGCAGAGCGGCAAAAAAGCTCGGGCTCTGACGGAACGCGAGGTTGACAAAAAAACTGTCTGGGGGTCGAGAAAGAGACTCTATGAAGTAGCCTGCCAACACAACCCTTGTCACCCAGGCGTCTGACATGCGGGAAGCCCAGGTCGGTTTGAATTGGAGTAAACGACCCCCCACTCGAGAGCGCTCGAGTGAGACCCAGGCGTCAGTCCGCCTTAGCGGGCTTTCTACCAGCTTCCCGCTTGTCTTAACGGAAGTTCTGTTTCCAGGATATGCGGAATTTCTGAGAATTCCCCTTTTTTTTTTTTTTAAAAAAAGAAAGGGACGACCCAAACCCCAGAGGGCTGACTGAATCATCCCCTGGACCGAAAGGACCGCCGACAACTACCGGTACTAGTCCTGCCAGACGCAGAAGTCACAGCTCTGCGCTGCGGTAAAGCTGTTTCTTTTGCCTTTACCTTGGCAATCAGCTTCGTGAGGTCAGGTCCAAATAGCTGACCACCTTGCAAGCTAAAGATAGCAAACCCCGCTTGGAAACCGCGTCCCCGGTCCACTGTCTAAGCCACAGTGCTCTTCTGACTGTGACTGCCGAGGATTGCGCCCTGGATAGCAGTGATGCAGTATCCTCCAACAAATGGAAAAGGCCATCTACCTCGATAGAGGAGATCCACCTTGCCACTCCGTCCGTAGACGGTCCAACCGGCTCAGGGAAACTTTACAAGCACACATGGATCCTTAATACTGAATCCATGATCCGCGGCCTCGCAGATGGATTTTTCTGCCATCTACGTTTTTTGTCCAGCGGGTCCTGCAGACTCGCCTTCCCCTTAACAGGAGGATTTTGCTAAGCTGGGATAAAGGGACATCCACTTCAGGAGAAGGATCCAATTATCATCAACTCCGTAGAACACGGATACGGTGTCTCAATTTTCTGGACACAGGCGCTCCTCCCATTAAGCTCATCCAGTGATGGTAAAGCTTGATTGATTGAAAGATATCCGGGCCGACTTACCAGGACGTCCAGATACCTCCTCCGGTAACTGTAACGCCTCCAATAAAAACCTCTTTACGGCTCAAAAGAGAGGCAGAGTGTCCCTGCCGATCCTCCTTGTCCGAATCGGACATTTTCGTTACGCGGGAAGGAAGGCACCGGCTTGTGACGCTTCCTGACATGAGAGATCTAGCTGACACTCAATAATAGAAAATCAGACAGGCCATCAATAGAAACTAGCGAGGGCCTCCATTCTGACACCACTGGAACCTCCGACCGCTGCGCTTGACGCCGTCCAGGTCTGCGCGTCATAATACGCGAGACTGATCCTGTAGCGGATCTGGGAGACAGTTACACAGTATATGGCAGGTTAAACCTGTCAGTAACTAGAAAGTGTGGTTTCTTAAAGAAAAAACGAACGCTGAAGGGTTAAAGCACTTAAGGAGAACCCCAGCTGTCCCCCATTAAGAGTTAACCGCCTAAGAAGGGGTTAAAGTCGTAGACTCCCCACAACCTTAATAATGAAAAGGGTGTGCGAGCCCCAATGCCTCTTATAAGGCAGCAGCTACAGGACAGCTATGCCACACTTAACAAGAAACGTTCACAAGATCGCTACAAAATTGCGCTGTTAGTAAATCGCAATGACTGCCAAAGTCATTAAGGGGATCGCTAACCGCTTATGCGTTGTTAATGAAATCGCCCAGATTGGCAGCTACTAGCGACATTAAAAATGGTTACACAAACGATCGCATAGTATGCGTCGTCGTTAGCAGGAACGTATAGTGGCAATATTACTGTCACAGACTCACCACAACCTCTTTATTGAAAAGGTGTGCGAGCTTCCTTACGAGATAACAGCTGCAGGCAGCGCAGTCTGCCACCCATTTGTGCCTCAGAAAGGCGCCCGCGCTGTGGGGGTGAAGGGGTTAAGCTTCTGCCCTAGACGGGAAAAAGTGACTCACCCAGCTGGTCGCGGTGCAGCGCTGCCGAGACGGAAGAGAGCGATGTCCGAGGGAGCTTTCAGCCTGTCAGTAATGGCCGCCGCGCTGTGCCTCCGTGTGCTTCATGAGAGAAGCCGGAAAAGGAGACTGCCGTAAAGCGCGCGCTCAGAGCGGTGCGAAATTTAAATAAAAAGGCGCGCAGCTCCTCTCTCCCCCGTTCCTATGTCCTGCAGGCATCCACCTGCGGACAAAAAACACACAGTCACCGCATGTATACTGTAACAGCGACTGCCGCAGCAGTCGCTGAAAACACTCAAACACATATTAAAATGTGGAGTACTCACCAGCTGAAAGCGCCACAGGGACCCCCAGGGGTTTCTGGCGCATGCCCATGCTTCCCCCAGGGCGGGGAACGCAGTGACCCCTGCAGCGCGGTTTGCGTCCCCGCCAGGGAAGCCATCCTCATCCCCCCGGGCCGGCAGGGTTCTGCAGGGACCACCATATAGGGTAATACAGATCCGCCAAGGGAGAGGTGGGGGTCCAGCAGCGCTGAGACCCCTGAGACCTCTAGACCACATTTGGTGATCCAAGTCTCTTGTCCGATAAAAAAATAATAAAATCTTCTGAGGAGCTGCTTCCAGCAGCGACTATCCTCTGAGACCTCAAATTGAAAACTGGAGAGCTGAGTAGGAGGAGCCCGAGCTGGAGGGGCCGGTCAACACTCTTTTTAATCTGAGGTGTCTATCTCATCTGGGCTCCGCCTACCCACTAGTAATGACTGTGGCTCTCTTCCTTCCATCTGCTGCTGAAAGCAAATTTTAATTAGCTAATTAACTGCTGAAATAATTGCTCAAGGTCCACCTCTAAGTAGATTAGTACAGTATGAAGCTCCCCATTTACCAAAAGGGCACACTCTGTAGCTTTCGCCATGCAGAAAGGCCTATATATAATTTCTTTACAGGATTAGTGTTTGGTCAGCTTGTATATTTATTATTTTAACATTGTCAAACATGATAATATCACATCATCTTGTAAGTTTATTAATCCAATACCTTTTCTTGTTCATTAACATCCTTAGCTTTTTCTGTGTTGTCATCACAGATGGATTTTGCCTGAGAACTTAGTATAGTACCTGATGTATTTTCAGTCACATCAAGTAACTTTTTCCCAATTTCAATTACACATATGGCAAGTTCATATTCTTCCCAAGAACGAAGTGTCTGTCAATAGAGAAACAACCAAACTCAGTTTTAAAACAACAGAGTAGTAAAAGATATAGTAAATTAAGAATACATTTACTTAATTAAGGTTGCTTTTCAACTCCTAAAGCTTTCAATTCATCCAGAGATTTTGTGAGTTGTTCTTCTAATCTAGAAGGTGATAACCAGTATGCCTTTATGGAAAGGTGTTAAGAGCCACTCATCCTTCTACACACACTACAGTAGGAACCAAAAGAGCAAGACAACCAGCACATCAGGCAAAACTATTGTTAGAATCTATTTAGTTTTGACCATCCACCATCTTGCTGTGGTTTTCTGGCTGCTGGTCTTTTTCCCCTGGTGCTGGGCTTGTCGTTTGTCAGGTGATTGTATCACCCTTTATTACCCTGCACCTGCCTCCCAGTCCTTGCTGGACATCAGTGTTAATCTGCTAGATTTCTGGCTAGGTGCTTTGATAGCATTTTGTGTTTAACTTTGTGCAGTTCTGGGAACTCTAGTTCTGCTTGCTTACTCTTTTTTTTTCCTTTCGTTTCTGCAGCTTCCTCTATTTCCCTGCTAGGAGGTTACCTGTGTTTTGTTCCCAGTTCCTAGATCTTTCAGGAATACCCTTCCCCCACCTTTAGGTCTTCGCTCGAGTCTAGACTAGGAAACGTCAGTGGGTCTATTCACAAGGAATAGGTCGCTCGCCCCATCGTCATCGTAGGGATTCAGTCTAGTCCTAGTGCAGGGTCAGCTTCTTCCCCTCATGACCTTTTCCGGAGTTGCAGATACGTAACAGTATGTCCAGCCCGCACATATAAAAAAATATATTTTTTTCCTGGAGTCCTTCAATATGAACAGCGTACAAGAACTTGCTCAACACTTGCAAGGTTTAACTTTGAAGGTAGCCAGCCTGCAACAGCACATGAGAAATTGTCCTGGAGTACGCTGTGAAGAACCTAAGGTAGGACTACTGTTATGAATGTTTTAGAAATGAATTCTGAGCAAAAGCTCCCTCTGGTGGTTGCAGACAGTTCTGAACCATTCAATGAGGATTGGCAATCAGGGATCACGGACTGGATGGATATAAGGGAGGTTTCCCCCCATCATGGTTGCCGGTGATCAATTGTTCTTGTCTCAACGTTGTTTCCTGGTTCACTTGGAAGCTTGCTGAGTCTTGCCTCTTCTCCTGCTCTCAGATAGGATATTTTCTGTTTTTTGTTTTTGTGCTTGCCATTTGTATATTTCGCTGCATTTCTGTGAGGTTGGCCAGGTTCCCCTCCCGGGCTGGTCTCTCTCGGTTCCTCTGGAGCCATTGTTGTTTGTTCATTTGCCTTTTCCAGTTTTTTTTTCTGTGGCTGCGGCTTAATTTTGTTACACCAGAGAACTAATTTAGGTGGTAGAGGTCGTGTGATCTCAGGTGTTTTTGCAATTAGTAGCGTTGTTTTTTTTTTAGGGTTTTTTGGATTTCAGTAAGTATCCTTCCTATCCTTTTCTGTCTGAGTCAGATTGGGCCCCGGCGTTTGCTCATACTATTTTCTGTCTGTGTCTGTATTTCCTCTTGTCTAACCGCCATTACATGTTTGGGGGCTTCCTATGTTCTTTGGGGATCTGCTCCGGGGCAGATAGCTTTCCTCTTTCTATCTTTAGGTGTAGTTAGCCTCTCAGGCTGTGACGAAGCGTTTAGGACCAACGTAGGAACGCTCCACGGCTGCCTTTAGTTGTGGTGGTTAGTCAGGGTACTGCAATTCAGTAGATTCCAACCTCTCTGGTGTATTGTCGTTTTTGCCTGCTCTCCTCAGCTACCAAAACATAACAGACTACCTGAGCTTTTTTATGTTAAACGGCAGGAATTTTTTATGTTTAAAAATGCATGTTTACTATATTTTCGGCTTAGAACTGGATCCTCAGGGAGTGAATTACAACGTGTGGGGATTATTATGTCTTTGTTGTGAAGTGAACCCAAAATCTTGGCATTTTCGTTACCACCTAATGATCCTTGTTTGACGTCAGTAGAAGCATTTTTTACTGCTATTGGGTTGTTATATGATGATCCTGATCGGGTCACTTCAGCTGAGACAGAGCTCAGATGGCTTAAACAGGGTTCTGGTGATGCTGAGAGGTACTGAACCCTGTTCAGACGATGGTCCGCAGAGGTCAGGTGGAATGACCCAGCGCTCAAGAGTCAGTTTTTAGCAGATTTGAGTAAAAGGGTTAAAGATTTGCTCATTACATATCCTGCACCAGCTACTTTGGAAACTGCTATGCAGTTAGCTATCCGTGTGGATAGAAGATTGAGAGACAGGCAGAATGAAGAGAAGGCTCTCACAATGCTGGACCCATTCTCTCAGGATAGCCCCGTCGACAGCGAGGAACCGATGCAACTTGGGGCAATGTCCTCTCGTTCCCAGGAGAGGGAGAGGAGGTTCTGAGGGGAAATGCTTGTATTGTGGTAAGGCTGACCATTTATTAAGCAATGCGAGGTTCGCATAAGGAAAGAAAAGAAAAAAAAGGTCAGTAGGAGCAACACTCCCGTTTATATTGCATTTTTATGCTTTTTTTCTGGTAATTCCACCTATCATGGTCATTCCATTGATTTTCAGGTCATGGTGGATTGTGGTTCTGCACTGAATTTGATTGATCAACAATTTCTAGACAAATATAAATTTGATTCTGAACCATTGTCATCTCCTTTTCCAATTGTGGTGATTGATAACACTCCCCTGGAGCATGGGTGCGTTTCTTGAAAGGTCACAGGGTTCCCACGTATTGTTAATATGGAATATCAGGAGTGTACTTGATAAATTGCCTGTTCCAGTCGTCCTGAGTTTACCCTGGTTAAAAATGCACAATCCTTTGCTGGACTGGTCGTCTGGTATTATAAGGTCCTGGGGTCAGGGGTGTTATGGTAAATGTTGTAATTTTCACATTGCTGCTGTTGTGAAGAGGGAGCTACCTGAAGCTATTCAGGATTTCTAGAAGGTATTTTCAGAAGTTGAGTCGCAAGCTCTACCACCCCATAGAGATTGCAATTGCGCTATTGAGTTCGTCCCAGGTGCCTTAAAGGAATACCTACAGACTAGTTTGGCTGCAGGTCATGTAAGACCCTCTAAGTCTCATGTGACCATAGGATTTTTTTTTTCAAAAAGAAGGATGGGGGTCTTGGACCGTGTCTGGATTTTCGGGAGATTAATAAGATCACTGTGTGCAATCCTTAACCGTTGCCGCTAATTCCGGATTTGTTTAATCAACTATCTGGAGCGAAATGGTTCTCTAAAATTGACCTTCGTGGGGCATATAATTTGCTGCGGGTGAAGGAGTGCGATGAATGGAAGACAGCCTTTAATACCCCGCAGGGTCATTTTGAGTGTCTGGTAATGCCTTTTGGCCTTACTAATGCGCCTGCATTTTTTCAAAATTTCATTAATGACATTCTGAGGCCGTTGATCGGTAGGAGTGTTATTGTTTATTTGGACGATATTTTGATCTATTCACCTGATCTGGAGTCGCATTGACAGAGAGTCCGCAAAGTTCTACAGATTTTGAGCGAAAACAACATCTTTGCTAAGTTGAAGAAGTGTGAGTTTGCGGTACAGAAAATTCATTTTTTGGGGTACTAGGTCTCCAGTGATGGGTTTGAGATGGACCCGGTGAAGATTCAGGCAGTACTGGATTGGCCTAGGTGTTGTGTTTTGGTAGCTGAGGAGAATAAGAAAAAACGGCAATACACCAGAGAGGCTGGAACCTATTGGATTGCAGTAACCTGAACTAACCACACAACTAGAGGTAGCCGTGGAGCGTTCCTACGTTGATCCTAGACACCTCGTCACAGCCTGAGAGATAACTACACCTAAAGGCAGAAAGATGAAAGCTATCTGCCCCAGAGCAGATCCCCAAAGAAAATAGGAAGCCCCCAAACATGTAATGGCGGTTAGACAAGAAGAAGCACGGACACAGACAGAAAATAGAATGAGCAAACGCTGGGGCCCAATCTGTCTAGACAGAAAAGTACAGGAACAGATACTCACTGCAATCCAAAAAAAAATCCCAAAAAATACCAACTCTTCTGATTGCAAAAACACCTGAGATCACACGATCTCTACCACCTAAATCAGATCTCTGGTGTAACAAAACTAAGCCGCAGCCACTGAAAAAAACAGGAAAAAGCAAATGAACAAATAACAGTGGCTTCAGATAAACTGAAAGGAGCACAAGCCCCCCGGAGGGGACCTGGCTGACCTCCACAAAAGTGCAGGGAACAATGCAAAAAGCAAGCAAAAAAATAATAGCAGAAAATATCTTATCTGATAGCAGAAGATGCAGGCAAGACTCAGCAAACTTCCAAATGAACCAGGAACCACAATTGAGACAAGAACAATTGATCACCGGCAACCATCATGGGAGGGAACCTCCCTTATATCAGACCAGTCAGTGATCCCAGATTGCCATTCCTCGCTGAAAGGTTCAGTACTGTCTGTAACCACCAGAGGGAGCCTCTGCTCAGAAACCATCTCTAGCACATTCATAACAGTCCACCCTCATTTCATCTTCATCATCCTGGTAGAATGCAGCAGATTTTTACTAAAAATTTCTCAGTACGTTTGTCCATTCATCCTTTCTTCACAATGGAATCTTGCATAGTGAGCATGCATACAGGCCATGAAGATTGAGTGCATTACTGCACAAGTGGTCCTTGGCTCTTAAGCAACTCTTCTGATAATTCTTTTCACTCTTCTCTTAGAAACTGTGGCCGGTTTCTTGTGAAATGATGTTCTTTCCACTTCTGGATTATAGCCCCAACTGTGCTCACAGGAATCTTCAGTAGTTTAGAAATTCATCTGTAACCAATGCTATCAGTATGTTTTGCAACAATAAGATTTCGAAGGTCTTCAGACAACTGACTGGTTTTACCCATCATGACACGTTTCCTGTGTGGTACCTTGGTAATGAGAAATCTTTTTATAGGCCATCAGTTTAAAAAGCTGAAATTATTTGTTGCTAAGTTGGAAGATTGCTTTCTAATTTCTGACAGAGTTCAGCTGGTGTCATGACTTTCCATGGATGTTTGAACCTCTCTTCATGTGTTCAATACTTTTTCAATGTGATATTTCTCATTGCTACATGTCTAAATTTATAGACACCTATGTTTCCATTTTGTTTACTAGTGTGGATTGGAGGGGTTGTTACCGACATCTAGTGAGAATTTCATGTCAATAGCACTTTTGAAATATATTTAATTTAGAGGATTAGTGAGGTGTTCAATACACGGATTTTGGTAAGAACTTCCTGTAAAATCCTTTTCAGCGAAGAAGGAAGGGAGACACAGTCATTACTAGTGGATAGGCGGAGCCCACATAGGATAAACACACCTCAGATTAAAAAAGTGTTGACCGGCCCCTCCAGCTTATAGGGCTCCTCCTACTCAGCTCTCCAGTCGTACCCAAGCTTAAGGAAGAGCAAATATCACCAGCGTAGCAACATAACCCCTTCTGAAGGACTTCAGAGAAAAAACAAGAAGACAGGTTATGCATATAGCCGAAACAACCACACAGTCCAGGTACTACTCATTGAACCTGACCACTGCGATGAGCTGGCAATGCTGGAACAGAGCCTTAGCGCGCTGACCTCAGCCCAGATAATCGCTATCAGAGAAGGGTCACGCCGCATCTGAAAACACAACAACACACTTCTGCCATGGGAGGGATGTGTGTCTCCCTTCCTTCTTCGCTGAAAAGGATTTTACAGGTAAGTTCTTACCAAAATCCGTGTTTCAGCTGCAGATGAAGGAAGGGAGACACAGTCATTACTAGTGGGACGTCCCAAAGCAGTCCAAAAATAAGGGTGGGCAAAAAAACCAAAAGAGGCAGATACCCAACAACCTAAATAAATGCGCAACTAGCGCTAACTACAAGTTCACAAGAACTTTAAACTACAGCCGCCTGCAGGACCCTACGTCCTACGGCCGCATCAGCGGAAGCACTGACGTGCACCTTATAAAATTTTGTAAATGTGTGGATGGAGCGCCAGGTAGCCACCCGGCAGAGCTGAGCTGCCGAGGTTCCTTGATGAAAAGCCCACGATGAACCCACATGCCTCGTGGAGTGAGTTTGAATCTTAATCGGGCAAGGTTAGCCCTTAAGTCGGTAAGCCTCTAAAATGGCCGACCGAATTCAACGAGCTATAGAATCCTTGAAAGCTTGTTGCCCACGTCGACGTCCTGCTGGAATCACAAACAGAGAAACCGACTTCCGAAAACTTTGAGTAATAAACAAATAGAACTTCAAAGCCCGCACCAAATCCAATGTGTGCAAGGCCCGTTCCTTCGCATTCCTTGGCTCCGGACAAAGCGAGGGCAACACAATATCCTGGTTAACATGAAAACTGTGACACCACTTTAGGTAGAAAGTCGCCCCGTGTGCGAAGCACTACACGATCTGGGTGAAACTCCAGAAAAGGAGGCGAGCAAGAAAAAAGCCGTCAACTCAGAAACCCTTCTCAAAAAAAAATGACCGCCACTAGGAAGGCAACTTTCCAAGAGAGAAAGGAAAGGTTAGCAGAGTCCATAGACTCAAAAAGCCCATGTTGAAGAGCCTCCAAGACAAGATTGAGCCGCCAAGGAGACACAAGCGCCTTCTGCGGCGGAAATTGACGGGTTACCCCACGAAAAAAGGAACGTACGTCCCTACGCGAGGCGATAGTCTCCCGAAACAGCAAGGACAGAGCAGAGACCTGTCCTTTCAGAGTGCTAACTGCCAAACCTTGTCCAGCCTGTACTGCAAAAAGGCCAACAAATTGGGAATGGAAAAAATCCTCGTAGTAGCCGGACCTCTGGCAGCTCGCAGAGTGGCAATGACTTCGGCTAAAAAACCTTGACGGTCAAGATTTCGGTCTCAAGCGCCACGCCGTCAAACGCAGAGACTTCAGGTCCGGGTGACGAACGAGCCCTTGGTTAACAGGTCCGGGCGAAGAGGGAGTGGAAGTGGAGGTGCTGCCAAAAGCGACACCAGTGTCGAGAACCACGTCCTCCTTGGCCAATCTGGGGCTATCAATATAGCCGGGACTCTCTCCAGTCTGATCCGACGCAACACCAGAGGAAGTAAGGATATCGGCGGGAACACATAAATTAGCTCGAATTGGTCCCAAGGAGCCACCAGAGCATCCACTGCCACAGCCTTCGGGTCCTTGTATCTGGACATGAACGTCGGTAACTTGGCATTGAACCTGGATGCCATCAAATCCACTTGGGAAGTTCCCCAACGGGAGCACAGCAGTGCAAAAAAATTTTCGGATGAAGACTTCATTCTCCGGAATCCATCTTTTCGCGACTGAGGGAGTCCGCTGTGATATTCTGAACTCCTGGAATGTGAATCGCAGAGATGGCTGGCACTCTGGCCTCGGCCCATACCAGAATTCGAGACACTTCCATCATGAGCCTGAAGCTCCTCGTCCCACCTTGATGATTGATATACGCAACCGCCGTCGCGTTGTCTGTCTGCACTCGGACTGGTAGACCGCTTAAAGGGACCGTCCAGTGTTGGAGGCAAAGGAAAATTGCCCTCAATTCCAGGATGTTGATCGACAGGACAGACTCTTCCAACGACCATACTCCCTGAATCCAGAGATCGTTTCAGACACTCCCCCCAGCCCGTCAGGCTGGCATCGGTGGTTACGACCGACCACCTCGGAGGGAGGAAGGACTTCCCCAGGGATAACACTTCCGGACGTAACCACCATCCTAGAGACTCTCGCACCCTGTGGGAGATGATGACACCGCAATCCAGTGAAGACTGCGATCGATACCAACGGTTCAAAAATGAGCATTTGGAGAGCCCTGGAATGAAATTGGGCAAACGGAATTGTCTCCATCGACGCCACCATCAAACCCAGAAGGCGCATACACCTTCGAAGGGACATTGCTGTCGAAGACTTCATTACATGTCAAAGAAGACTCGCTTGCTTGTCTGGAGACAGAGACACCACTGCTCGTACCGTGTCGAATGCATTCCCAAAAACAGGATTGACTGTGACGGTTCCAGAGACGACTTCTCCTAATTGACCAGCCACCCGAAGTCCTCCAGGAGCTGAAGGGATAGATTGCGAGTCGTCACCGCCTCCTCCTTTGAGGACGCCACAATCAAAAGGTCGTCCAGATAGGGAAGAATCGTACCCCCTGTCTTCGCCGAATCGCCATGAGAGGTGCCAGAATTTTCGTAAAAACTCTGGGTGCTGAGGCCAATCCGAATGGCAGGGCCACAGACTGGTAATGGTCCTGGCCTATGGCAAAACGAAGGAAGCGTTGGTGGGCCCTTCCGACGGGAACATGCAAAAAAGCGTCCTGGATGTCGATTCGTTATGCGAACGGGCCGCCACAATGGAGCGAAGTGACTCCATGCGGAATTTCCGGGTACGGACATGCCAATTCAATCTTTTGAGATCCAGAATGGGGCGAAATTTGTCCTCCTTTTTGGGGACCACAAAGAGGTTGGAGTAAAACCCTCTTCCCCGGCCCTCCGCGGAACCGGTACTACCACACCCCTCTGCAGAAGGGAATCGACCTCCCGCAGTAGAGCGGCAAATAGCTCGGGCTCTGACGGAATGCGAGAGTGGCAAAAAACTGTCTGGGAGTCGAGAAAGAAACTCTACAAAGTAGCCTGCCGACACAACCCGCGTCACCCAGGCGTCTGACATGCGGGAAGCCCAAGTCGGTTTGAATTGGAGCAGGTGACCTCCCACTCGACAGCCCTCGAGTCAGACCCTGGCGTCAGTCCGTCTTAGCGGGCTTTTTGTCAGCTTCCCACTTGTCTTGGCGAAAGCTCTGTTTCCAGGGAGTGCGAGATTTCTGAGCGTTCCTTTTTTTTCCTGAAAAAAGAGGGACGACCCGATCCCCAAGAGGGCTGACCGAACCGTCCCCTGGACCGAAAGGACCGCCGCCGGCACTATGCCTGCCAGACGCAGAAGTCACAGCTCTTTGCTGTGGTAAAGCCGTTTCTTTTGCCTTTGCCTTGGCAATCAGCTCCGTGAGGTCAGATCCAAATAGCTGACCACCCTTGTAAGCTAAGGATAGCAAACCTTGCTTGGAAACCGCGTCTCCGGTCCACTGTCTAAGCCACAGTGCTCTCCTGACTGTGATTGCCTAGGATTGCGCCCTGGGCAGCAGTGACGCAGTATCCAAACCTGCATCACTGTCATATCGGGCTGCATCCTCCAACTTAAAAAGCCCATCTACCTCGGATAGAGGGGATCTATCTTGCCACGCCGTCCGTAGACGGTCTAACCAGCTTAGAGAAGCTTTACAAGCACACATGCTCTGAATCCATGACCCACGGCCTCATAGATGGATTTCACCGTTTTTCTGTCCAGCGGATTCTGCAAACTCGCCTTCCCTTTTAACAGGAAGTAATGAGGACTTGCTAATCTGGGATAAAGGGACATCCACTTCAGGAGAAGGAATCCAATTATCAATCAATTCCGTCATACACGGATACAGCTGAAAACACTTATCTGGAACAGGCGTTCCTTTAAGCCTACAGCACCTGGAATTCCCAGGCGGTCTCCCATCCAAGCATTAACCAGTCCCAACCCTGCTTAGCTTCCGAGATCAGATGAGATCGGGCGTGTTCAGGGTGGTAATGGTGATCGCGACCTATGGGACTCCTGAAAACATCCGGGCCGAATTACTAGGACGTCTAGTTACCTCCTCCGGTAACTGTAACGCCTCCCTCATGGCTTCCAATAAAAGCCTCTGTACGACCCAAAAGAGAAGCAGAGAGTCCCTGCCGATCCTCCTTATCCGAATCGGACACCTCCCCATCTGAGCTTGAAAGGGAAACATTCCATGCCCGAGCTCTCCGAGTCGCTGCGCGGGAATGAAGGCACCGGCCTGTGTCGCTTCCTCTGAGAGGATCTAGCTGACACCCAATAACCTAGAAGGTCAGACAGGCCATCAATAGAACGAGCGAGGGCCTCCATTTTGACATCACTGAAAACTCTGACCGCTGCGCCTGACGCCGTCGAGGTCTGCGTGTCAGAAACGCGAGACTGATCCTGTAGCGGATCTGGGAGACGGTCCGCACCTCCTGGACCCTGATCTGACATGTCCTCACACAGTATATGGCAGGTTAAATCTGTCAGTAACTAGGACAGTGTGGTTTCTTAAAGAAGAAACGAACGCTGAAGGGTTAAAGCCCTTAAAGAGAGAGCTACCCCAGCTGTCCCCCAATAAAGGGTTAACCGCCAAAGAAGGGGTTAATGACGCAGACTCCCCACAACCCTTGTTTAATGAAAAGGGTGTGCGAGCCCCAGGTGCCTCTTATGAGGTAACAGCTGCAGGACAGTGCTCTCAAAGGTATGCTTATTTTGCCTTTGTACACTAAACAAGAACGCTAAAATATTGCGCTGATTTGTACATCGCAATGACCGCCAAAGTCGCTAAGGGGGTCGCTAACCACTTATGCGTCGTCAATGAGATCGCCCACTGTGGCAGCTACTAGCGACATTAAAAAGATCACAAAAAAAAAACGATCGCATTAGTATGCGTCGTTACAATGATCGTTAGCGGTAGCGTTCAGTGTCCTGCGCTGTGGGGGTGAGGGGGTTAAGCTTCTGCCCTGACAGGCAGAAGCGACTCACCCAGCTGGCCGCGGTGTAGCGTCTTCGATTGTCCTGTGTGGAGGAGAGGAGAGTGAGGAAGGAAGCCTTCCGTTCCAGTAATGGCCGCCGCGCTGTGCTGAAGACAGTAGTAAAGCGCGCGCTCAGAGCGCCGCAAAAAATTCAAAAAAAGGGCGCGCGACTCCTCCGCTCTCCATGTCCTGCAGGCATCCACCTGCGGACAAAAGACACCAGTCACCAACATGTCACATGTAACAGCGGCTGCCGCAGCAGTCGCTGAAGCACTCAAACACATTAAATGTGGAGTACTCACCCCGCTGAGCGCCACAGGGACCCCTCAGAGATTTGTGGCGCTGTGCCCGTAGCTTCCCCCCAGGGCGGGGAACGCAGTGACCCCAGAAGCGCGGTTTGCGTCCCCGCCAGGGAAGCAATCCTCATCCCCCAGGGCCGGCAGAGTTCTGCAGGCACCACCTTACAGGGTAATACAGATCCGCCAAGGGAGAGGTAGGGGTCCAGCAGCGCTGAGACCCCTGAGACCTTTAGACCACTGGCGGTCCAAGTCTCTGTCCGACTAAAATAAAAAAAATTTCTGAGGAGCTGCTTCCAGCAGCGACTATCCTCTGTGACCTCAAATTTTAGACTGGAGAGCTGGAGTAGGAGGAGCCCTGTAAGCTGGAGGGGCCGGTCAACACTTTTTTAATCTGAGGTGTGTTTATCCTATGTGGGCTCCGCCTATCCACTAGTAATGACTGTGTCTCCCTTCCTTCATCTGCAGCTGAAACTTATTTTATCCCCTGTATATGTTTTAGCTCACTTAAATTGCTCTTATAGGGAACCTGTCAGCCTCTTGACCTGGACTGACAGGTCTCTGCCTATACGTGCAGTCTTGGTCCTTGGTGGCTCTTAAAGTATGTTTTTCTCTGTAATGTTGCACTGTTTCAAAGTCAAACATACCTGGCTGAGATAATACAGCTAGTGCCTGACACATGCTGCCCACAGATTGGGTAGCATGTATCAGCTGACAGGTTCCCTTTAAGCCTAAATATTTCCACCTGTTCACATGGGCCAATAAAGACCCATTTTTTTTCAGGAAATTTGCTATTAAGTGCTGCCCACTTCTTTAGCTTTTTAATTTCCACAGATTGGTAGGTTGCAACCTGTGGGCTCTGCACTTTTGCAGGTGCTGCTGTATATATATATATATATATATATATATATTTATATATATATAGTACAGACCAAAAGTTTGGACACACCCTCTTATTTAAAGAGTTCTGTATTTTCATGACTATGAAAATTGTAAATTCACACTGAAGGCATCAAAACTATAAATTAACACATGTGGAATTATACACTTAACAAAAAAGTGTGTAACAACTGAAATTATATCTTATATTCTAGGTTCTTCAAAGTAGCCACCTTTTGCTTTGATGACTGCTTTGCACACTCTTGATATTCTCTTGATGAGCTTCAAGAGGTAGTCACCGGAAATGGTTTTCACTTCACAGGTGTGCCCTATCAGGTTTAATAAGTGGGATTTCTGGCCTTTTAAATGGGGTTGGGACCATCAGCTGTGTTGTGCAGAAGTCTGGTGGATACACAGCTGATAGTCCTACTGAATAGACTGTTAGAATTTGTATTATGGCAAGAAAAAAGCAGCTAAGTAAAGAAAAACGAGAGGCCATCATTACTTTAAGAAATGAAGGTCAGTCAGTCTGAAAAATTGGGAAAACTTTGAAAGTGTCCCCAAGTGCAGTTGCAAAAACCATCCAACCGCTACAAAGAAACTGGCTCACATGAGGATCGCCCCAGGAAAGGAAGACCAAGAGTCACATCTGCTTCTGAGGATAAGTTTATCCGAGTCACCAGCCTCAGAAATCGCAGGTTTACAGCAGCTCAGATTAGAGACCAGGTTAATGCCACACCGAGATCTAGCAGCAGACACATCTCTACAACAACTGTTAAGAGGAGACTTTGTGCAGCAGGCCTTCATGGTAAAATAGCTGCTAGGAAACCACTGCTAAGGACAGGCAACAAGCAGAAGAGACTTGTTTGGGCTATAGAACACAAGGAATGAACATTAGACCAGTGGAAATCTGTGCTTTGGTCTGATGAGTCCAAATTTGAGATCTTTGGTTCCAACCACCTTGTCTTTGTGCGACGTAAAAAAAGGTGAACGGATGGACTCTACATGCCTGGTTCCCACCGTGAAGCATGGGGGAGGAGGTGTGATGGTGTGGGGATGCTTTGCTGGTGACACTGTTGGGGATTTATTCAAAATTGAAGGCATACTGAACCAGCATGACTACCAGAGCATCTTGCAGCGCATGCTATTCCATCCGGTTTGCGTTTAGTTGGGCCATCATTTATATTTCAACAGGACAATGACCCCAAACACACCTCCAGGCTGTGTAAGGGCTATTTGAGTGATGGGGTGCGACGCCAGATGACCTGGCCTCCACAGTCACCAGACCTGAACCCAATCGAGATGGTTTGGGGTGAGCTGGACCGCAGAATGAAGGCAAAAGGGTCAACAAGTGCTAAGCATCTCTGGGAACTCCTTCAAGATTGTTGGAAGACCATTTCCGGTGACTACTTCTTAAAGCTCATCAAGAGAATGCAAAGCAGTCATCAAAGAAAAAGGTGGCTACTTTGAAGAACCTAGAATATAAGACATATTTTCAGTTGTTTCACAATTTTTTGTTAAAGGGAATCTGTCACCCCATTTTTGCCCTATGAGATACGGCCACCGCCATCAGGGGCTTATCTACAGCATTCTGGTGAGGGCAGAGCAAAGTACTCCAGTACGCAGGCGCTGGACCTCTCTGACCTTTCCCGGCGCCTGCGCACTGCAGTACTCTGCTCTGCCCTCACCAGGAGCAGCGAGGGGATGGAATATGTAAAGCGCCATGGAATAAATGGCGCTATATAAATGTATAATAATAATAATAATAAAGAGGCCAGCTTCGCTACAAGATGGGAGGCACCGAACCGGACCGCGACGTCCATCGGACGGGACCAGACGGCGGAACGCCCCTGGGTGAGTATAATATAACTCGTTTTTCTTCACTTTCAGGTGACATCGGGGGCTTATCTACAGCATTACAGAATGCTGTAGATAAGCCCCTGATGGCGGTGGCCGCATCTCATAGGGCAAAAATGGGGTGACAAATTCACTTTAAGTATATAATTCCACATGTGTTAATTCATAGTTTTGATGCCTTCAGTGTGAATGTACAATTTTCATAGTCATGAAAATACAGCAAACTCTTTAAATGAGAAGTGTGTGTTCAAACTTTTGGTATGTACTGTATATTGTGAGGCAGGGACAGGTATTATATGCGAGGGTCGCTATGTTTCCGCCACGATGCTCATAGAAGCATATTAAGGCCGCTGGAGTGCATTGCAGTCACAGATTGTTGTTGCAGTGCAGGATAAAAGTAAGTTTGGTCTTGGACAAGCTGTTTGCCCAAGGCAGATTTAAGAAAACCCGGCATGGGCTTTTATTTTTAGAGCAAACTACACGATGGTAGTGGGGATGTTCGTGCCCTCCAGCCAGGTCTTACAAGTGGCCCATGGCCACAGATTCCATTTAAAAATCCTGCATCAAAGTATTAGTTGTGTCAGTCTTGGTTTGCAAACTGCAGAGCAGGTGGCTCTGCAAGGTTCAACCTGTGTAAAGTAACACGGAGCCAAGCGAAGCTAAAAGGCCTGGCACCCCTCAGCGTGACACAGTGGTGCAGTTGCCAACGGCAACCATTCTCGTACACGGACTGTCTTGATTCCCGACTGAGATCTGGAGGATACCATTTGTTTTCCATTTGAGAGTACGTTGGACATTAAAGACACTTTGTTTTGAACTTTACTGTGGTCACTGCCTGTCTGTCGCACTGCACAAACTCATCTGCACTCCAAAACATATTTTATATTATATATTTATTGTAACGTCCCACACTATCTGTGGACGGGGATTTCTCACTTGGCTGGGCTGGTTGTTGAGGCATACGCTGGGACACTCAGGGTTAAAAAAAAGTCCATTTGGCTTATTAAAGCACAGCATAAACCGCTCCTCAGGAACCTAGTAGCAGGCAGCCGCCAGTACAATGTCCGTAACACCTTCAGCTTTATATAATAAACACAGTCTCTCACTGACCCCGGTCAATATAACATGGACTCCAGTCCATTACCTGTTGGTGTTGGCAACACAGGTTCCTGGATGCCTCTTCTCCTCAAGAGGTATAACATAAACACTTTATATAGCATGAACACAGTCTCTCACTGACCCCGGTCAGTATAAAACGGACTCCTGTCCGTTACCTGTTGGTGTCGGCCACACAGGTACCCTGATGCCTCTTATCGTCAGAGGTTTCCCACAAATACTTCTCACTGACCCCAGTCAGTATCACTCACGGTTTTCAGACTGTCCACTCCGGAGGTATCTCACAGACCTCCTTCCATTGGCTCAAACTAGCCAGCACTGCACCACATGCCAAACACACAGGCTACATTAGGAAGCCTCTAACTACACCCACAGGTGAGGTAACATCACATGAACTGGTCACGTGATCGTGAAATCACTGCAGGTCCTCAAACTCACAACCATACAGGCTTCTGCAGGGAAATAGAGATACAGTGAGCACACTCACCTCGGGGTGAGGTATATGGGTAGCCAGACCCTCCCATCTCTCATAGCTACCCATAAGCCAGACGCAAATATAAACAACAACTGCTTAGTGCTTACGTGCACTAAAGAAAAAATACTACGGGTTACATCACAGGGAGCACCCATCCTTGTGACACATACCTACCATTAATTATGCGGCCATTAGTTATGCTACAATATTATATATATATATATCACAGATAAATCCCACATAAAAGGCAGGGATCCAGAGTTTTTTTAAATTCACAATTTAATAAATAAACACAAAATACAAAAATTAGGACAGAGTATCACAAACCGAGCAGGTCAGGGGAAAAGTACAAATTTTTCACCCACTATGAAAATTTGCACCGTACAAAAACTGCAAATTTAATGTACACATGTAAAATCACCATTTAAGTCAAAATATCCATATAGTTGGTCATAAAAATACAAATATAAAAGTGCTTAAGTGCATGTAATACCAAAAAAGCAGTTGTAAATCCCAGTAAGTTTTATTATCATCCATACAATGATAAAGTGCTTATGTGCAATAGATAGAATAAATAAAAATAACAAGGACATGGGCTTGAATAGTGCATACACAGTGAAAATCAATAAAGTGCAAGTGCCAGCATAAAGACTTACATGTGGGAGAAAGTCCTGACCTCAGCCTGGCGCCCCAACATGCGTTTCGCCGTTCTTCGTCAGGAGGCGTGGCTTCGGTCAGGTCTGTATCCATATACAGTTAGGTCCATAAATATTTGGACAGAGACAACATTTATCTAATTTTGGTTCTAGACATTACCACAATGAATTTGAAAAAAAAAAAATCAGATGCAGTTGAAGTTCAGACTTTCAGCTTTCATTTGAGGGTATCCACATTAAAATTGGATGAAGGGTTTAGGAGTTTCAGCTCCTTAACATGTGCCACCCTGTTTTTAAAGGGACCAAAAGTAATTGGACAGATTAAATAATTGTAAATAAAATGTTCATTTCTAGTACTTGGTTGAAAACCCTTTGTTAGCAATGACTGCCTGAAGTCTTGAACTCATGGACATCACCAGACACTGTGTTTCCTTCTTATTGATGCTCTGCCAGGCCTTCACCGCGGTGGTTTTCAGTTGTTGTTTGTGGGCCTTTCTGTCTGAAGTTTAGTCTTTAACAAGTGAAATGCATGTTCAATTGGGTTGAGATCAGGTGACTGACTTGGCCATTCAAGAATATTCCACTTCTTTGCTTTAATAAACTCCTGGGTTGCTTTGGCTTTATGTTTTGGGTCATTGTCCATCTGTAGTATGAAACGACGACCAATCAGTTTGGCTGCATTTGGCTGGATGTGAGCACACAGTATGGCTCTGAATACCTCAGAATTCATTCGGCTGTTTCTGTCCTGTGTCACATCATCAATAAACACTAGTGACCCAGTGCCACTGGCAGCCATGCATGCCCAAGCCATCACACTGCTTCCGCCATGTTTTACAGATGATGTGGTATGCTTTGGATTATGAGCTGTACCACGCCTTCGCCATACTTTTCTCTTTCCATCATTCTAGTAGAGGTTGATCTTGGTTTCATCTGTCCAAAGAATGTTCTTCCAGAACTGTGCTGGCTTTTTTAGATGTTTTTTAGCAAAGTCCAGCCTAGCCTTTTTATTCTTGATTCTTATGAGTGGCTTGCACCGTGCAGTGAACCCTCTGTATTTAATTTCATGCAGTCTTCTCTTTATGGTAGATTTGGATATTGATACGCCTACCTCCTGGAGAGTGTTGTTCACTTGGTTGGCTGTTGTGAAGGGGCTTCTCTTCACCATGGAGAGTATTCTGCGATCATCCACCACTGTTGTCTTCCGTGGGCGCCCAGGTCTTTTTGCATTGATGAGTTCACCAGTGCTTTCTTTCTTTCTCAGGATGTACCAAACTGTAGATTTTGCAACTCCTAATGTTGTAGCAATTTTCTCGGATGGGTTTTTTCTGTTTTTGCAGCTTAAGGATGGCTTGTTTCACCTGCATGGAGAGCTCTTTTGACCGCATGTTTGCTTCACAGCTAAACCTTCCAAATGCAAACACCACACCTCAAATCAACACCAGCCCTTTTATCTGCTTAATTGAGAATGATATAATGAAGGGATTGCCCACACCTGTCCATGAAATAGCCTTGGAGTCAATTGTCCAATTACTTTTGGTCCCTTTAAAAACAGGGTGGCACGTGTTAAGGAGCTGAAACTCCTAAACCCTTCATCCAATTTTAATGTGGATACCCTCAAATGAAAGCTGAAAGTCTGAACTTCAACTGCATCTGATTTGTTTTGTTTCAAATTCATTGTGGTAATGTCTAGAACCAAAATTAGATAAATGTTGTCTCTGTCCAAATATTTATGGACCTAACTGTATATAGTGAGGAATTGCCCAATAAAAAATAAGCTATTGTAAAAAGGCTTAAGGCCGTTGGTTAATTGATCCACAGCGTGCCGCATCACACATGTAGTCTCTCCCCACTTACGGGACCCGTGCTGGAGATCAGCCAATACAAAGTGCATCGCTGTCGGATGTGAGCTATTAATCGGCGCATGCGCAGGCGTCACCACACCACGTGGGGGCGCCTCCTCCTGCTTCCCTGGACCGCAAGCAATCCACTGCTGCCTAGCAGCAGAGAATGCTCACGTGCCTAATGAACGCGTCGGGAAGTCCCGGATGCGGCAAAGCCCACGCATGCGCACTAGCCCAGACTGAAAATTGTCCTTTTCCCTTGACCTGCTTGGTTTGTGATACTCTGTACTAATTTTTGTATTTTGTGTTTATTTATTAAATTTTGAATTTAAAAAAACTCTGGATCCCTGCCCTTTATGTGGGATTTATCTGTGATATATCTATTGAGTTCTTTCTATTGGATTGTTATTCCAAATTGGGATTTTCTGTTGTCTAATATATATATATAATATATATATATAATATATATATATATATATATATACACTGCTCCATTGTGCAAATGGAATAGACAACTGATGGAAATTATTGGCAATTATCAAGACACTCAAAAAAGGAGTGGTACTGCAGGTGGGGCCCACAGACCACATCTCAGTACCAATGCTTTCTGGCTGATGTTTTGGTCACTTTTGAATGTTGGTTGTGCTTTCACACTCATGGTAGCATGAGACGGACTCTACAACCCACACAAGTGGCTCAGGTAGTGCAGCTCATCCAGGATGGCACATCAATGCGAACTGGGGCAAGAAGGTTTGCTGTGTCTGTCAGCATAGTGTCCAGAGGCTGGAGGCACTACCAGGAGACAGGCCAGTACACCAGGAGATGTGAAGGGGCCGTAGGAGGGCAACAACCCAGCAGCAGGACTGCTACCTCCACCTTTGTGCAAGGAGCAACAGGAGGAGCACTGCCAGAGCCCTGCAAAATGACCTCCAGCAGGCCACAAATGTGCATGTGTCTGCAAAAACGCTTAGAAACCAACTTCATGAGGATGGTCTGAGTGCCCGACGTCCACAGATGGAGGTTGTGCTCACAGACCAACACCGTGCAGGATGCTTGGCATTTGCCACAGAACACCAGAATTGGCAAATATGCCACTGGCGCCCTGTGCGCTTCACAAATGAAAGCAGGTTCACACTGAGCACATGTGACAGACGTGACAGAGTCTGGAGACGCCGTGGAGAGCGATCTGCTGCCTGCAACATCCTTCAGCATGACCGGTTTGGCAGTGAGTCAGTAATGGTGTGGGGGGGCATTTCTTTGGAGGGCCACACAGCCCTCCATATGCTCGCCAGAGGTAGCCTGACTGCCATTAAGTACCGAGATGAGATCCTCAAATCCCTTGTGAGACCATATGCTGGTGCGGTTGGCCCTGGGTTCCTCCTTATGCAGGACAATGCCAGACCTCATGTCGCTGGAGTGTGTCAGCAGTTCTTGCAAGATGAAGGCATTGAAGCTATGGACTGGCCTGCCCATTCCCCAGACCTGAATCCGATTGAACACATCTGGGACAGCATGTCTCGCTCCATCTGCCAACGTCTCTTTGCACCACAGACTGTCCAGGAGTTGACGGATGCTTTAGTCCAGGTCTGGGAGGAGATCCCTCAGGAGAAGATCCGCAACCTCATCAGGTATGCCCAGGCATTGTAGGGACGTCATACAGGCACGTGGAGACCACACACAATACTGAGCATCATTTTGAATTGTTTCCACTTTAATTTTGTCTTGTTTTGATTTTCATTTGGACTTGTTTCCACTTGTATTTTGGGGGTCTCTCCAACTCCAGGCCTCCATTGGTTCAAAAATGTGATTTCCATTGATGATTTTTGTGTGATTTTGTTGTGAGCACATTCAACTTTGTATTCAATGAGAATATTTCATTCATTTAGATCTAGGATGTGTAATTTGATTGTTCCCTTTATTTTTGTGAGCTCTGGCAAAAATTAAGAGACCACTGCACAGTTTTATAAAAATCAGCTTCTCTAAATGTCTGACAGCCATTTCATTCCAGTGTCAGTTGAATTCCAACCAGAGTACACCTCATTCTACTTAATGTGCTTCTGATTAGGTGATCACTTGAACCAAATCTTATAAAACTAAGGAAAGTATAAAAAACACTGCTGTGGTGTTCACAATCCTCTTGCAAAAGGAGAAGCTGGATGGCAAAACGAGTGCTAGTAATATCCCAAAAGTAAGAGGAAAGAAAAAAATCTTTTAACCATGCCAAAGGATTTGAAAAGAAAAGTCTTAAGTGAGGGAAAGAAGCGCTCAATTCTGGCTTTACTAGCAGAGGGATACAGTGAGCGTCATGTTGCCTCCATCCTTAAAATTTCTAAGACGGCAGTCCATTACAAGGTCAATCAGCAGACATTGGGGACAACAAAGCTACAGACCGGCAGAGGGAGAAAACGACTCTCCACTGACCAGGATGACCGTCATCTTATTTGAATGTCACTCAGCAACTGCAGGATGACATCAACTGACCTGCAAAAGGAATGGCAAATGGCAGATGGGGTGAAGTGCACGGCAAGAACAGTTCGTAACAGGCTCCTAGAGGCAGGGCTCAAGTCATGTAAAGTTCGAAAAAAGCCTTTCATCAATGAGAAGCAAAGGAGAGCCAGGTTGAAGTTTGCCAAAGACCATAAGGATTGGAACATAGAGGACTGGAGTAAGGTAATCTTCTCTGATGAGTCTAATTTTCAGTTACCCAACACCTGGTCATCTAATGGTTAGACGAAGACCTGGAGAGGCTTACAAGCCACAGTGTCTTGCACCCACTGTGAAGTTTGGTGGAGGATCGGTGATGATCTGGGGATACTTCAGCAAGGCTGGAATTGGGCAGGTTAATCTTTGCGAAGGATGTATGAATCAAGCCGCATACAACGCTATCCTGGAAAAACAGTTGATTCCTTCTGCTTAGGCAATGTTCCCCAACTCTGAGGACTGTTTTTGTCCAGCAGGACAATGCGCCATGCCACACAGCTAGGTCAATCAATGTGTGGATGAAGGACCACCACATCAAATCACTGTCATGGCCAGCCCAATCTCCAGACCTAAACCCCATTGAAAACCTGTGGAATGTAATCAAGAGGAAGATGGATAGTCACAAGCCATCAAACAAAGAAGAACTTCTTACATTTTTGTACCAGGAGTGGCATAAGGTCACCCAAAAGCAATGAGAAAGACTGGTGGAAAGCATGCCAAGACGCATGACAGCTGTGAGTAATAATCATGGTTATTCCACAAAATATTTTTTTCTGAACTCTTTCTGAGTTAAAAGTAAACATTAGTGTTGTTGTTTCTAAATTATTATGAACTTGTTTTCTTAGCATTATTTGAGGTCTGCAAGCACTGCATTTTTTGGTTATTTTGACCATTTCTCATTTTTTGAAAATAAATACAAAATTTATTGCTTGGAAATTCAGTGACATGTCAGTAGTTTATAGAATAAAAGAGCAATTTACATTTTACTCAAAAATATACCTATAAAGAGAAAAATCAGACAAACTGAAAATTTTGCAGTGGTCTCTTAATTTTTGCCAGAGCTGTATACATATATACAAACAGTTGTGCTCAAAAGTTTACATACCCGGGCAGAATCTTTGCTTTTTTGGCCTTTTTTCAGAGAATATTAATGATAACACTAAAACTTTTTCCCCATTCATGGTTAGTTGTTACTGTGTTTTCTCTTTTTAAATCATAATGACAACCCAAAACATTCAAATGACCCTAAGCAAAAGTTTACATACCCTGGTGATTTTGGCCTGAAAACATGCACAGAAGTTGACACAAAAAGGGTTTGAATGGCTACTAAAGGTAACATCCTCACATGTGACCTGTTTGCTTGTAATCAGTGTGCGTGCATTAAAGCTGAGTCAGTTTCTGGGATCCAGACAGACTCTTGCATCTTTCACCCAGTCACTGACATTTCTGGATTGTGAGTCATGGGAAAGCAAAAGAATTGTCAACGGATCTACGGCAAAAGGTAGTTGAACTGTATAAAACAGGTAAGGTATATAAAAATATATCCAAGGAATTGATAATGTCAGTCAGCAGCGTTCAAACTGTGATTAACAAATGGAAAATCAGGGGCTCTGTAAAAACAAAACTACGGTCAGATAGACCAACAAAAATTTTGTCCACAACTGCCAGGAAAATTGTTCGGGATGCAAAGAAAAAACCCACAAATAACATCAGCTGAAATACTGGACTCTCTGAAAACTAGCGGTGTGGCTGTTTCAAGATGTACAATATGGATGCACTTGAAGAAAAATGGGCTGCAAGGTCAAGTCGCTAGAAGAAAGAAATTACTGCTCAAATGCCACAAAGTATTTCTCCTACAATACGCAAAAACAGCACAGAGACAAGCCTCGAAACTTCTGGAACAAGGCAATTTGGAGTGATGAGACCAAAAAAAGAATTATTATTACCGTTAATTCGGTTTCTAGTAGCATTCCACGACAGCATAGGAGGTTGTCTCCTTTCCCTATTGGGGGACAGGAACACAGAGAGGTTAAAAACCCCTCCCACCTCCCATTCGTCAGTGTTTTACCACCACATTTAGGAACGGTTACCTTTAGTACTCTTAGAACTTAATCCAAGAATTTCGGGAGGGAATTGGCGCTGTCGTGGAATGCTACTAGAAACCGAATTAACGGTAAGAATAATTCTTTTTTCTCCAGTAGCCTTCCACGACAGCATAGGAGGTATACCAACCAATTCAATTTTAAGGGGGGGTTATGGCCTGGAGGACTTTCCGGCCAAAGACTAAATCTCGATTGGACCAGAAGTCCAATCTGTAGTGTTTCGTGAAGGTATGCAGGGAAGACCAAGTTGCAGCCCTGCAAATCTGCTCGGACGAAGCTCCAGCTCTTTCAGCCCAGGAAGCTGCCATGGACCGGGTTGAGTGGGCCTTTAGGGCCGCTGGCGGATCTAAATTCTGGACTAGGTATGCCTCTGTTATGGCTTTCCTTATCCAGGCGGCAATCGTGTTTTTTCGCCACTTTTTTACCTCTATTTTTACCGTATAAGTGTACAAAGAGGTTCTGGTCAACTCTAAATGATGATGCGAGTTCTAAGTAATGAAGAACAATTCTTCTGACATCCAGCGTGTGGAACTCTTGTTCTTTAGGGTTCGCTGGGTTCTGACAGAACGAAGGCAAAATTATGTCCTGCGAGCGATGAAAGTCTGATACCACTTTGGGTAGAAATGATGGATCAGGGTGAAATATAATAGAGTCTTCATTTATTGACAGATAGGGTTCTCTAATTGAGAGAGCCTGTAACTCCCCTACCCTTCTAGCTGTAGAAATGGCAATTAGAAAGGCAGTTTTACATGAAAGTAGGTAGGGGGAACATGAGGATAGAGGTTCAAAGGGAGGTCCTGTGAGTCCTTTGAGCACTATGTTTAGGTCCCAAGGTTGGACAATGGACTGTTTCTTAGGTGCAGTCTGTGAGCCGAGATCATGAATCTTTTAATCCATTTATGGTATGCTAAGTCCTGGTCGAATACTGAACTTAGCGCGGACACCTGGACCTTTAACGTGTTTGGCTTGAGACCTAGGTCTAAACCTTTTTGTAAAAAATCCAAAATCTTAGAAATGTTGGGACGAAGTGGGTCTGGCGTATCAGGATGATACCAGGAGGAAAACTTTTTCCATATTTTACTGTAAATAGCATTTGTTACTGGTTTCCTGGATTTTTGTAAAGTAACGATTACTTGATCCGAAAGACCCTTTGTTCTGAGGACCTGGGCTTCAACAACCAAGCTGCTAGATTGAGCCTTCGAGGATCTGGATGATGAAGATGACCCTGTTGGAGGAGATCGACTTCCGGTTGTAGAAAAATTGGTCCTTCCACCCGAAGTTGTAGTAGGAGGTGGAACCAACTTCTTTTTGGCCACATTGGAGCCACTAAAATGACCGGAACTTGATCGTCCAGAATTTTCCGCAAAGTTCTTGCTAATAGAGGTATCGGAGGAAACACATAGGCCAGTCGAAATTTCCAGGGATGATTGAAGGCATCCACTCCTTGACACCCATACCCTGGATTTAGGGAAAAAAATGTTTTGACCTGGGCATTTTGGCCCGAAGCCATCAGGTCTACCTCGGGAAGACCCCACATTTCTGTGAGTGAGGTGAAGATTTTCCTCTTCAGACTCCATTCCCCTGGCTGTATGTCTTGGCGGCTCAGAAGGTCTGCCTGGGAATTTTCCGAACCTTTTAAATGTATCGCTGATAGTGAAAGAAGATGGGATTCTGCCCAGTTGAGGATAAGGTTCGAAATGCTGCTCAGACAGTTGAATTTGGGGCTTCCTTGGTGTTTGAGGTGAGCCACCGTAGTCATGTTGTCCGAGAGGACTTTGACATGATGTCCCGAAATTAGAGAACCTGCTGCCTGGAAGGCTTTGTATACTGCCTTTAGTTCCCTGTAGTTGGAGGATCTGAGGCTGTCTTGCTGACTCCATAGTCCCTGAAAGGGAATTTGTAGAATTACAGCGCCCCATCCTCTCGAGCTTGCGTCTGTAGTTACTGTTAACAATGGAGTCTGAATCCAGTCTATCCCTTTGCGCAAGTTTGATGGATTTGTCCACCAGACTAGGGAGGCATTGACATTCCCTGGTGTCAGAATCTTCTTGTTCAACAAAGCTGTGTTTCCATTCCAATTCTGTAGAATGTGCGCCTGTAGAATTCTGGAGTGGGCTTGGGCCCATGCCACCGATTGTATGCAGGCCGTCATGGAACCCAACAGGGACATGGCTGTTCGCAGCGTAGGGGTTCTCTGCTTCCTGAAAGACAAGGCTTTGGTTATCAGGATTTGGCAGTGGTCGTCCGGCAGACAAGATCTTTGACTGTCTGAGTCTAAAAGAATTCCAAGAAATCTTATCACTTTTGAGGGTTGGAGCTGAGACTTCTTTAAGTTCACGATCCACCCTAAGTTCTGCAGGATGTGTAAAGTTTTGGCTACCCGTAAATCGAGGGTCTCGGCTGAGGGACCGATGATTAACAGGTCGTCCAGATAAGGGACTATAGCTACATCCTGCTCCCGGATATGCGCCACTGCTTCCGACATAATTCTTGAAAATACTCTTGAAGCAGAAGAGATCCCGAAGGGAAGCACAATGAATTGATAATGTACTGTTTCGAGACCTAGCTGGACTGCAAATCTCAGATACTTCTGATGAAGAGGGTGTATCGGGATGTGGAAATAGGCGTCTTTGAGATCTATGGTTGCCATGAACGAGTGAGGAGTTATCAGGGGAATTGCTGATTTTACGGATTCCATCTTGAACCTCTGATAGGTTACTGATTGGTTGAGGGTTTTCAGGTTTATTATAACCCTTGCCTTCCCTGATGGTTTCTTCACAATGAAGATACGGGAGTAATGGCCTTTTCCTCGTTCGTTCGCCGGAACTGGTGAAATTGCACCGGAGGCTATCAATCGTCGTAACTCCGTAGCAACTAGGGTTTGATTCTCCTGCGAAGGAAGGGAGGTTACTCTGAACAATGGAGGAGGGGAAGTCTCGAAATCTATCAGAAGACCTTCTTTTAATACATTTAGTACCCAGCGGCTGTTGGTAATTTTTTGCCAACTGCGCCAAAATCTCGAGAGTCTCCCCCCCACCGGCTCGGAGTCATTGTTTTTCTTGTTGACCCTGATTGGGCACAAGGATGTTTTTAGGCTTCCCCTTGGTATGACTCCATCTTCCTGTCTTCCCCTTACCCCTATACTGAGGGGGTTGAGTCTGGAAGGGTCGAAAAACACGCTTTTTCGGAGGTCTTTGCTCTGGAAGAGCTTTCTTTCTATCAGTGGCTTTGTCCAAGATTTCGTCCAGGATCGGCCCAAAAACGTAGTCCCCTTGAAGGGGATGGAGCACAGTTTTATTTTGGAGGTGACATCTCCACTCCACATTTTAAGCCAGAGCGCTCTCCGAGCTGAGTTTGTTTGGACCAAATTTCTTGCCGCAATACGAATGGACTCCATTGAGGAATCAGCTAGGAACCCCGCTGCCTTATGGAGAATAGGCAGGGAGTCTAATATATCAGCTCGCGGAGTACCCTGGGAAATGTGGTTTTCCATTTCCTGGAGCCAGCGATGGAGAGATCTGGCAACGTAGGTGGACGCTATATTACATTTCAGGGATGAAGTGGAGGTCTCCCAAGATTTTTTAAGGAGACTTTCAATCTTCCTATCCATGGGGTCCTTTAACTGAGACGAATCCTCAAAAGGAAGTACCGTCTTTTTTGCCACTCTTGCCACTTGGGAATCCACCTTGGGAATATCCCACTTGATTAGATTTTTATCAAGGGGAAAACGATTTTTCAATTCTGTAGGGGTCGTGAGACGTTTTTCCGGAAGGTCCCACTCCCGCTCTATCATTTCCGATATGCTTTTATGCACTGGAAAACCCACCGACTTCTCTGCATGAGACCCGCCAAAGAATTCATCCTGTACTGAATGAGAAACTGGTTGGTCCTCTAACCCCATGGTACTCCGCACAGCATTTACGAGCTCTTCAGTATATTCGGAGGAAAACAGAAATTTCCTGATTTCCGCCACATTATGTAGTAAGGGATTCTCCCATTTAGATGCGGATGATCCTTGTGAAACGTCGGAATCTGAATCTGAAAGCTCTGGCTTGAATTTCCTCTTTTTTGAGGGAGGCGGACCAGGTGAGGGTGGATTAGGCGGTGGAGGTGTTAGTGCGGCTATGGAGGTTTGAACCTCCTGTTTAATTAGGACACGCATTTCCTCTAATATCGAGGGGTGCTCTGCTCTGACCACCTTGTCAGTACATTTTTGGCAGAGCTTTTTATCCCAATTCGGTGGTAATTTTAGTGAACACATAATGCACTTATTCCTTTTTACTGAGGATCTCTGGACGGAACCTTCTCCCTAAAATTAGAGGGAGAGGGGTATATTTTACTAAAGTACCAGGAGCCTCTTAAAGGGGGACCCATCCCAATACCTACAGTAGCTGGGGGAGCGCTGGGCTCTGCAGCTGCAGGGCTGGACGTCTCCATGGCAGGTTTCAGCCCAAAAGGCGCTTACCTGCGGACGTCTTCTGGCAGCTTTTTATACGTTTGTATAGCGGCTGCCCAGCGCTTCAAAATCCCCCTCCCCCTCCGGTCCCAGCACAGGCCGATGGAGCGAGTGCCTGCGTTCGCCCGGAAATCACCAGGGCTCCATGTGGAGTGTATGACCCGGAAGTGTCAGGAGCCTCTGCCTCCTACTTCCGGGTCAAGCGACGCGCAAGGAGGGGGAGACGCCGGAGGGCTGCGGGAGGCCTCCGGCGGGGGGAGCCGGCACGCTTTACCCCCTGAGAGGGCGCAGGGAAGCCGGCTCATCGTGGTCCCGAATCCAGGAGACGGGAGCAGGACCGGAGGAGGGAGGCGCGAGGCCCCGACCACCGCTGCCCGGCAAGAGGGTGAAGATTTCTACTTAGGTACTGCTGCAAAAAAAGCCGGCCACGCAGCATACGATGTTCTCTCCGTGCCCCAAGGGGGACAGGAATACACTGACGAATGGGAGGTGGGAGGGGTTTTTAACCTCTCTGTGTTCCTGTCCCCCAATATGGCCACAACCATAAACGTTAAATTTGGAGAGAAGTCAACAAGGTCTATGATGAAAGGAACACCATTTCTACTGGAAATCATGGAGGTGGATCGCGGATGTTTTGGGGATGTGTGAGCTACAAAGGCACAGGAAACTTTGCCAAAGTTGAAGGAAACATGAATGCAGCATGTTATCAGAAAATAATGGAGGCAATTTGCAATCATCAGCCCGGTAGCTGGGTATGGGATGTACTTGGACATTCCAACATGACAACGATCCTAAACACAAGGCCTAGTCGACCTGTCATTGGCTGCAGCAGAACAAAGTGAAGATTCTGGAGTGGCCATCTCAGTCTCCTGACCTCAATATAATTGAGCCACTGTGGGGAGATCTCAAGCATGCAGTTCATGCTAGACAGCTCATGAATTTCCAGGAAGTGGAGGTTTTTTGCCATGAAGAGTGGGTAGCTTTACCATCTGAGAAAATAAAGAACTTCATCCACAACTACCACAAAAGACTTCAAGCTGTAATTTATGTTAGAGGGGGCAATACATGGTATTAAGAAATGGGGTATGTAAACTTTTGATCAGGGTCATTAGGATGTTTTGGGTTGTCATTATAATTTATAAAGAGAAAACACAGTAGTTTGACAATAAATGGCTTCACCCAACCACTAACCATGAGTGGAGAAAAAGTTTTGGTGTTATCATTCATATTCTCTGAAAAAAGTCCAAGAAAGTAAAAGTTATGCTGGGGTATGTAAACTTTTGAGCACAACTGTACATATATATATATATATTATATATATATATATTCATACACAGATTTTTTTCACTTAAATTGGCAATTCATAAAGTGATGTTTTATCAGTTTATAATTGGTGGGGGTCTGACCTTTGGAATCCTCGCTGATGCTTAAACTAAAGGCATATCGCTAAGATGTGCCATTACTTCAAGACCAGTGGTGGACTATCTATGAGGCCTACTCAAAATCCTTGGATGAAATGGGGTGGCAGCACTAATTCAGTGTTGCGTCCCTTTCATAGCACACTGCCTACCTGCTGTGCAGATTCTTGCCCACAGGGCTGCCGATAGGGATACCATCAGTGCTGCAGCCCCTTCATTTTCTGGATTGTTGGGTGTTACAGGAGTCTCACCACACAGATCTTAAATTAATGGCATATCCTATCGATTTGCCAACAGTCTATGAAATAAGAATGCCCCTTTGCTATCCAATGAACCTAATGCAATAAGTACAATGACTGGCCAAACCAATTACATAATAATGAAACAGCAGCAAAGCTTTGCACTGTGTTGACCTCATGTATAAGGAGTTCATTTAACAATGTGTAAAGCCAACTTTAATGTGACACCATTCATTAATGCATGTCCGTCTGTTTTCTGCTGCCAAAATAGAACTATTCATTCGACTTTCCTAACAATCTCATTACTCCATACATCAATGAGCTGCCACTGCAAACACGATATTGTCTGCCGTGCTCCTCCGTCGTTCATTTCTAAGGGGATTAAACAAATATCAAAGCCATTAGGCCACATCTTTTCATCTGTTTCCAAGCAGGACAATTACACACCATTTCCTCGGCACCTGCGCAATTACGCACAAGCGCAATTCTGCATTTCCACAGAAGAATATGAGTTTTCTTTGAATTAACATGTTTGATAGTAGACAAATATTATCTTTCTCTTCGTTCATTAGCGCTAATGCGGAAAAGTGCATTACCGCTTTGCTACATGGTTACCAAATAGATAATTACATTGAATTCTGGGTAAAAACCTATTGAACAAAAAAAAAATAGACATAGCAAATACCCGTACTTACTCCAGCTTAAGAAAAAGAACTTTGTATGATTACAGCTAACAAATAACCATGGCTTATAAAATGGACTGTTGGTCCTTTGCACGTAGATGTTAATAGGTTACATGGCAGAAGAAAAAAAGTTAATATCACAAAGCTTGATAAAGTAGGTGATTAAGTACTCTAATCTGCTAATAATACATCATTTAAAGGGACCCAACATCGGGACAGGATTCAGAAAGAAAAACACATTCAATTATCAAGAACAGAAAAGTAACAGAAAAATGTTTTGATGCTAGTGGCATCCTAAAAATAGAAATATAATATGCATTCTCATGATTGCCGTGTTGGATGTGCCTAAATAAGTACCTTTGCTACAAAATACACCATGCAGGCTGTCATGTGCAGAACGCCCTCCGTCACACCAGCCTGTTTTCTCTGCCAGGTGCTGCTGGGGATTTCTTGTAAAACTGCCAAGCATTTAATTAGGATCTAAAAACATGAAAAAAGCAAATTTACCCTTATAACATTAACTACTAATTCACCATGTAAATATTTCATGGTCATGCGAACAGTTAGGGAATGATCACATAATCATAGCATGGGGTCAGTACATTTGTACATGAAGAAAATATAGTGTATTTATATAGTTTAAGAGGAATCTGTCAGCAGTTTTTTTCTATATAATATGAGCGGGCCATAATGCAGGAGCAGAGATCCCGATTGCAGTGATGCATCACTTACTGGGCTGTGTTTTTCTGTTTCAGCACAATCAGTGTTTTACTGTTAGGCCGGAGTCACACTAAACGTAGGAAAAATCGGTCTAACTCTCCCTGCCGAGAGTCGCACCAGTGTAATGCGAGTGTCATGCGAGTACAATCCGATTTTTCACACCTAGCATCCGATTTACATCCTATTGCAATGCGATTTTAACATGAGCTTTTACATACAGCAATTCTCTATGTCATTTACACATCGTTTTCAAACTAAATATTTCTCAAAACACATATATTATATATATATATATATTATATATATATATATTATATAATAAATAATAGATTGATAGATACAGTGGGAAAAAAGTATGTAGTCAGCCATCAATTGTGCACGTTCTCCCACTTAAAAAGATGAGCGAGGCCTGTAATTGACATCATAGATAGACCACAACTATGAGAGTCAAAATGAGAAAACAAATCCAGAAAATCACCTTGTCTGATTTGGCAAGATTTATTTTGCAAATTATGGTGGAAAATAAGTATTTGGTCACCTACAAACATGCAAGATTTCTGGCTCGCACAGACCTGTACCTACTTCTTTAACCCTTTTCTGACATCTGACTTACTATCCCGTCCAGGTGACCCGGGCCCGTATGACTATGGACGGGACAGTACGTCATATGCGATCAGCTGCGCTTCACTTGGGGAGCGCAGCTGATCTCGGCAGGGTGTCAGCTGATTCTCACAGCTAACACCCGGCACTATGTGCCAGGAGCAGTCAAGGACCGCTCCCGGGCACTTTAACCCCCAGCACACTGTGATCAAACATGATCGCAGTGTTCCGGTGGCATAGGGAAGCATCGCGCAGGGAGGGGGCTCCCTGCGTGCTTCCGGAGACCCTCAGAACGCGATGTGATCGTGTTGTTCCGAGGGCCTCCTCCCTGGTAGGTAGCTTGTCAGTGCCTGCTTGCAGCAGGCGCAGGCAAGCCTCTTGCACTGCCTGTCAGATCGCTGTGCAAACTGTCAGATCAGCGATCTGACACTATATAGTGATGTCCCACCCTGGGACAATGTAAAAAAGTATAAAAAAAATAATGTGTAAAAATAATTTAAAGAAAATCCTAAATAAATAAAAAAAAAATTCCCCAATAAATTCATTTCTTTATGTAAAAAAAACAAAACAATAAAAGTACACATATTTAGTATTGCCACGTTCGTAACGACTCGCCCTATAAAACTGTCCCACTAGTTAACCCCTTTAGTGGACCCTTAAAAAAAAAAGGCAAAAAAAATGCTTTATCATCATACCGCTAAATAAAAAGTGGAATAACACGCAATCAAAAAGATGGATATACATAAACATGGTACGCTGAAAACATCATCTTGTCCTGCAAAAAACGAGCCACCATACAGCGTCTTCAGCAAAAAAATAAAAAAAGTTATAGCTTGCAGAATAAAGCGATGCAAAAATAATTATTTTTTATATAAAATTGTTTTTATTCTATAAAAGCGCCAAAACATAAAAAATATATAAATGAGGTATCACTGTAATCGTACTGACCCGACGAATAAAACTGCTTTATCAATTTTACCACACGCGGAAGGGTATAAAGGCCCCCCAAAAGAAATTCATGAATTTCTGGTTTTTGTTCATTCCGCCTATCAAAAATTGTAATAAAAAGCGATCAAAAAATGTCATGTGCTCGAAAATGGTACCATTAAAAACATCAACTCGTCCTGCAAAAAATAAGACCTCACATGACTCTGTGGGCCAAAATATGGAAAAATTATAGCTCTCAAAATGTCATTTTGCAAAAACTATTTTTTGCAATAAAAAGCGTCTATTAGCGTGACAGCTGCCAATCATAAAAACCCGCTATAAATAGTAAATCAAACCCCCTTCATCACCCTCTTAGTTAGGGAAAAATAATAAAATAAAAAATGTATTTATTTCCATTTTCCCATTAGGGTTAGCATTAGGATTAGGGGATTGGTGTTGGGGTTAAGAATAACAAAAATTACTTGGCACTCGATTGAAGACAGGAGAAGATGATTTCTGTGAAATTGCTGGGCACAAAGTCATAGCATTAGGAGGGCGCTAGAACGGCACCCTGGAGCAGAGCCCTCGGCACTAGCGCCCTCCTAATGCTATATGAATATAGCCAGATGCGCTTCTTCTCCCTTTGACTTTGTGCCCAGCAATTTCCAGTAATTCCTCATATATGTGGGTCCATACAAAATAGATGTTATCCTCTTCATTAGCGGACTTAGCTCAGCTCTTGCTATAACATGTTCTGATGAAGGTCCTTTTGATGGACCGAAAACGTTCAAAAATATAATATCTATTTTGTCTGGATGCAAATAAATAAATCACAATCACAGAAATCATCTTCTCCTGTCTTCAATCGAGTGCCAAGTAATTTTTGTTATTGTTTACTGGGCTGGAAACCCGACTTGCGCACCAAAACTCTCTTTTTTCATGAGTGCCGTGTTATCTATCATTATTGTGTTGTGGTTAAGGTTGAGTTAGAATTGGGGGCTTTCCGCTGTTTAGGCATATCAGGGGCTCTCAAAATGTGACATGGCATCTGATCTCAATTCCAGCCAATTCTGCGTTGAAAAAGTCAAATGGTGCTCCTTCCCTTCCATGCGCCGAAACAGTGGTTACCCCCCACATATGGGGTATCAGCGTACTCAGGACAAATTGCACAATAACCTTTGGGGTCCAGTTTCTCCTGTAAAAAAAAGTTATATGTTCATTTTTTTTTAAAACATTCAAAAAATTCCTGTGAAGCACTTGAAGGGTTAATAAACTTCTTGAATGTGGTTTTGAGCACCTTGAGGGGTGCAGTTTTTAGAATGGTATCACTTTTGGGTATTTTCTATCATATAGACCCCTCAAAGTGACTTCAAATGTGATGTGGTCCCCCAAAAAAATGGTGTTGTAAAAATGAGAAATCGCTGGTTAACTTTTAACCCTTATAACTTCTAACAAAAAAGTTTTGGTTCCAAAATTGTGCCGATGTAAAGTAGATATGTGGGAAATGTTACTTATTAAGTATTTTGTGTGAAATATCTCTGTAATTTAAGGGCATAGAAAGTCAAAGTTGAAAAATAGAGAAATTTTCAAAATTTTCGTCAAATTTCCATTATTTTTTCACAAATAAACACAAGTTATATCAAAGACATTTTACCACTAACATGAAGTGCAATATGTCACGAAAAAACAATGTCAGAATCACAAGGATCCATGGAAGCATTCCAGAGTTGCTACCTCATAAAGGGACAGTGGTCAGAATTGTGAAAATTGGCCCGGTCATTAAGGTGCAAACCACCCTTGGGGTAAAGGGGTTAAGAGGCTCCTCTGTTCTCCACTCATTACCTGTAGTAATGGCACCTGTTTGAACTTGTTATCAGTATAAAAGACATCTCTCCACAACCTCAAATCGTCACACTTCAAACTCCACTATGGGGAAGACCAAAGAGCTGTCGAAAGAGACCAGAAACAAAATTTTAGCCCTGCACCTGGCTGGGAAGACTGAATCTGCAATAGGCAAGCAGCTTGGTGTGATGAAATCAACTGTGAGAGCAATAATAAGAAAATGGAAGACATACAAGATCACTGATAATCTCCCTCGATCTGGGGCTCCACGCAAGCTCTCACACCGTGGGGTCAAAATGATCACAAGAACGGTGAGAAAAAATCCCAAAACCATATGGGGGACCTAGTGAATTAGCTGTATAGAGCTGGGACCACCGTAACAAAGGCTACCCTCAGTAACATACTATGCCGCCAGGGACTCAAATCCTGCAGTGCCAGACGTGTCCCCCTGATTAAGACAGTACATGTCCGGGTCCGTCTGAAGTTTGCTAGAGAGCATTTGGATTATCCAGAACAGTATTGGGAAAATGTCATATGATCTGATGAAACCAAAGTATAACTGTTTGGTAGAAACAAAACTCGTCGTGTTTGGAGGAGCTGCATCCAAACGCTGAGTTGCATCCAAAGAACACCATACTGACTGTGAAGCATGGGGGTCGCAACACCATGCTTTGGGGCTGTTTCTCTGCAAACGGACCAGGACAACTGATCCGTGTACATAAAAGAATGAGTGGGGCCATGTATCGTGAGATTTTGAGTGCAAACCTCCTTCCATCAACAAGGACATTTAAGATGAAATGTGGATGGGTTTTCTAGCATGATAATGATCCCAAGCACACCGCCAGGGCAATGAAGGAGTGGCTTCGTAAGAAGCATACGAAGGTCCTGGAGTGGCCTAGCCAATCTCCAGATCTCAGCCCCATAGAAAACCTTTAGGAGGTATTTGAAAGTCCGTTTTTCCCAGCAACAGGCCTAAAACGTCACTGCTCTAGAGTTCTGCATGGAGGAATGGGCCAACATATCACCGACAGTGTGTGCCAACCTTGTGAAGACTTGCAGAAAATGTTTGACCTCTGTCATTGCCAACAAAGGATACATAACAAAATATTGAGATGAACTTTTGTTAATGACCAAATACTTATTTTCCACCACAATTTGCAAAATAAATCTTGCCAAATCAGACAAGGTGATTTTCTGGATTTGTTTTCTCATTTTGACTCTCATAGTTGTGGTCTACCTATGATGTCAATTACAGGCCTCTCTCATCTTTTTAACTGGGATAACTTGTACAATTGGTGGCTGACTAAATACTTTATTTCCCCACTGTAGATAGAATAAAAGTCGGCAATTCATCTGAAGCGTACAGTAAAATCACAGAGTGACAGGTTAGAATAGAATAGATATAAACACATAGAATACATGGATATATAGATGTCAGTGACACACACACACATATACAGTTAGGTCCATATATATTTGGACAGAGACAACATTTATTTAATTTTGGTTCTAGACATTACCACAATGAATTTTAAACAAAACAAATCAGATGCAGTTGAAGTTCAGACTTTCAGCTTTCATTTGAGGGTATCCACATTAAAATTGGATGAAGGGTTTAGGAGTTTCAGCTCCATAACATGTGCCCCCCTGTTTTTAAAGGGACCAAAAGTAATTGGACAATTGATCCAAGGCTATTTCATGGACAGGTGTGGGCAATCCCTTGGTTATGTCATTCTCAATTAAGCAGATAAAAGGGCTGGAGTTGATTTGAGGTGTGGTGTTTGCATTTGGAAGGTATTGCTGTGAAGGTAACATGCCGTCAAAGGAGCTCTCCAAGCAGGTGAAACAAGCCATCCTTAAGCTGCAAAAACAGAAAAAACCCATCCGAGAAATTGCTTCAACATTAGGAGTGGCAAAATCTACAGTTTGGTACATCCTGAGAAAGAAAGAAAGCACTGGTGAACTCATCAATGCAAAAGACCTGGGCACCCACGGAAGACAACAGTGGTGGATGATCGCAGAATACTCTCCATGGTGAAGAGAAACCCCTTCACAACAGCCAACCAAGTGAACAACACTCTCCAGGAGGGAGGCGTATCAATATCCAAATCTACCATAAAGAGAAGACTGCATGAAAGTAAATACAGAGGGTTCACTGCACGTGCAAGACACTCATAAGCATCAAGAATAAAAAGGCTAGGCTGGACTTTGCTAAAAAACATCTAAAAAAGCCAGCACAGTTCTGGAAGAACATTCTTTGGACAGATGAAACCAAGATCAACCTCTACCAGAATGATGGAAAGAGAAAAGTATGGCGAAGGCGTAGTACAGCTCATGATCCTAAGCATACCATATCATCTGTAAAACACAGCGGAGGCAGTGTGATGGCTTGGGCATGCATGGCTGCCAGTGGCACTGGGTCACTAGTGTTTATTGATGATGTGACACAGGACAGAAGCAGTCGAATGAATTCTGAGGTATTCAGAGCCATACTGTGTGCTCAGATCCAGCCAAATGCAGCCAAACTGATTGGTTGTCATTTCATACTACAGATGGACAATGACCCAAAACGTAAAGCCAAAGCAACCCAGGAGTTTATTAAAGCAAAGTAGTGGAATATTCTTGAATGGCTAAGTCAGTCACCTGATCTCAACACAATTGAGGATGCATTTCACTTGTTAAAGACTAAACTTCAGACAGAAAGGCCCACAAACAAACAGCAACTGAAAACCACCGCAGTGAAGGCCTGGCAGAGCATCAAAAAGGAGGAAACCCAGCGTCTGGTGATGTCCATGAGTTCAAGACTTCAGGCAGTCATTGTTAACAAAGGGATTTTCAACCAAGTACTAGAAATGATCATTTTATTTACAATTATTTAATCTGTCCAATTACTTTTGGTCCCTTTAGAAACAGGGTGGCACATGTTAAGGAGCTGAAACTCCTAAACCCTTCATCCAATTTTAAAGTGGATACCCTCAAATGAAAGCTGAAAGTCTGAACTTCAACTGCATCTGAATTGTTTTGTTTAAAATTCATTGTGGTAATGTCTAGAACCAAAATTACATAAATGTTGTCTCTGTCCAAATATATATGGACCTAACTGTATATATATCTATACACATATAGATATATACATGTTGTGAGACAGTGAAGGAATATGTGTTGAATGGGGTGTACATTTCACCTAGGTATAAGGGAAATGTGTGGCTTTGTAAACCTAGTGGTAGAGAAAGGTCACTACACCTCACATTCAGCACACACTTGCAGCTCAGGCCTGAAATCACTCAGGTGCTAATTAGGAGACCAGAAGTAGGTGTCTGCAAACACAATCTGAGAGCTGGCTTAGCCTGGACACAGGAAGGTGTCCCGGCACGGGAAGCAGTCTCCAGGAGTGGGAGCTGGCTTAGCCTAGACACAGGAAGGTGTCACGGCACGGGAAGCAGTCTCCAGGAGTGGGAGCACGTTCAGTCTGGACACAGGAAGGTGTCCCGGCACAAGAAGCGTCTCCAGGAGTGTGAGCTATCTCAGTCTGGGTGCAGGAGGTACCCCGGACACAGGAGTAGTCTCAGTGAGAATCCGTGTGAATAGCGGCTGAATAGGAGTGGATCTCTCTCAAGTCTGGACGTTGGATGTGCCTTCAGACACAAGGAGGAGTATCTGTGAAACTCCATACTGGTAACATATATCATATGTGTTGTTTTGGGCCAGGCTGGTAGAGCCGGGACCCGGTTAGACAGGGCAATAGATCTATGTGTAATTAGTGGCTAGACAAGCCCAGGTTTTCTGTTTATGATTTATTTTTATCTGTTTGCTGTGGACTTTAATAAAACTGGTTGCGGCCAGTTTTTTACACCAGAACTGCTGTCTGAATGAACTGTTTTCGTGCCATTCTGTCTACCCAGACAGCGATCCTAGAGCTATATCCCCTGGAAATGTCACAATTGGCGGAGAATGCTGGGGCAGCGCAGTGGCTGATACAGTTAGTGCTGGAGTGTGCATGCAGCACGGTGGCGTAGAGACAGCAATAAAGGTGAAGTCTGTTGAAATAGCAGCAGAGAAAAAAAAAGTGTGTCAGCAGAAACGTCTGTTTGGAGCAGTCTTAAAGAGACAGGAGCCCTAATAGACTTTGCAAAGAAAAAAAAAAAAAAAAGTGTCTGCACAGCAGAGCTGAATTTTTCTATGGAAAGGACTGTAGAGTGTGTATGTCTTGAGTGAAGACTGCCGTTGTTAAGACAGAGAAGTCTGACAGCATGGATGACAGCATGGAGTCGCGGGTTGAACAAATGGCGCAAGTTAATGTGCAACATAAGACTGCCGTGGTTGAGACAGAGGAGCTTGTTAAGAAACACCTGCAGAGCATGCAGCAGGTCTGGCAGAGCATGCAGAGCTGGCGGCAGCAGCAGCAGGAGGCTAATCGGTTGTTTCTTGAGGAGATTGCAGCACTAGAAAAACCTCTCAGCGCCTTGTCCCGAGTAATGTTGTAAAGGCACCTGCGTTGCCTACAGGAAAGAAGGAGTGCGAGTCTGACGTCAGCAAACCTGGTCATGGAGTTGAAGAGGTGATAGTGGACCACTACACCCAAGCATGTCCTCCTGAGGACCACCCGTCTGAGAGGTCGTCACTTCAGAGTTCCCGGACGCTGAACTCTCGCGGTAAGAGCGTTCCAGCTGTAGGGGACATATGGGAGGGTGATTGTGGTGGACAGTGTTGGAGATGTCGTGAAATTACAGCCGGCTGTTCACTAGAGGGGGAGCCTATGTGCCGTGATGTTGGCAGGTCTCTCTCTCTCTGCGCAGAACCTGTGTGTGTGACCACCGCAGCCGAGGAGACTGGACCACAGGTGTCCCCGGTGGTTGTAAGTGACTGCCCAGCACAGGCCCTCTTAGACTCAGAGAGTCCAGTGACTTCTGTATATGACAGCCTGATTGATAGGGACTTCATCCCTGATAAGCACCTGAGTGTGATGTGCATCCATGGAGACACCAAAGTCTACCCAGAGACTGCCGTGGGCTTGGTCCCTAAACTCGGGGAGGTTTCATATGAAGTGGGGGTAGTGAAGAACCTGGTGCACCCCGTCATATTGGGTAATGACTTTCCCCGATCTAAGGATCTCTGGGGGAAAAATGTTTCTGATGGACAGTGTGATGAAGCTCCTACTGAGGGTGCGCAGTCCGAGGGGCGGAACACAATGCTAGTGGGCCGTTAAACATTATATGATGATGATGATGATCATGATAATGATGACGACCATGATAATGCTGATGCTGATGCTGATAATGATAATGATGATGATACTGATCATAGTCATGATAATGATATTGATAATAATGATGACCGTGATAGTAATGAAATTCCTTTGCAGGTGATGTTGGGAGACGAGGACGGTGGTTCTCGGGAACCGAGTGTCCCTGACTTGCCTGTGTCCTGTGACAATTTTGAGAGTGAGCAGTGGCGAGACCCCACTCTTAAAACGGCACAGGAGAATATGATTGTTCTAAATGAGGTTTCCCAGGAGCCTGGCTCTGAGGAGAGGTTTCCTCATGCTGCCATGGACAATAGCCTATTGTATAGGGTCACTGAGGTCCAGGGAGAGGTCGTGAGTCAGCTCCTAGTACCTGAACTATATAGAAGTATAGTGCTGGGGTTGTCACATAGTCACATACTTGAGGGACCAGATGGTGCAGTTAATGTTGTGGATGACATGTTAACTAAGGTTCCAGATCAGGATGTGAATGAGAATCAATTGTATACCCCTGAAAGTGAGAATGAGAATGAGAAAGTAGATGTGCTAAAGAAAGTTCAGGGGGAATTAGAGAAAGGTGAAAAACCCCCTTTACCTCCTGTGATGGTTGGTGACACATGGTCAGTGCACCAGGGACAGGAGGTACGTGAGTTTATGAAGAAGAGTCAGCAGAAGTGTTCTGATGTGCCGGGTCGTACTTCTCTGGCCAGGCACTATATCGAAACTGAGCCCGGCCCTAAGGTCAAGATGAAACCGTGCAGGATACCCGAGGCCCGCAGAGAGTATAGGCCTGGGAGGGTACAGGGTAGTGCGGATGCTTCAGATGAAGAGAAAGTTGATGTTGGCTATGACTCAGGTGACGATACAAATGACAGTGGTGAAGATGAAGCTGATGAGGGCCATGACTGGTCCAGAGTTCACTGTCTCTGTTGGATTGTTGACCAGCCCTCCGGTCTGGATGGCCAGCCCTCCGGTCTGGAGAAGAGGGAGGGGATATGTGAGACAGTGAAGGAATATGTGTTGAATGGGGTGTACATTTCACCTAGGTATAAGGGAAATGTGTGGCTTTGTAAACCTAGTGGTAGAGAAAGGTCACTACACCTCACATTCAGCACACACTTGCAGCTCAGGCCTGAAATCACTCAGGTGCTAATTAGGAGACCAGAAGTAGGTGTCTGCAAACACAATCTGAGAGCTGGCTTAGCCTGGACACAGGAAGGTGTCCCGGCACGGGAAGCAGTCTCCAGGAGTGGGAGCTGGCTTAGCCTGGACACAGGAAGGTGTCCCAGCACGGGAAGCAGTCTCCAGGAGTGGGAGCACGTTCAGTCTGGACACAGGAAGGTGTCCCGGCACAAGAAGCGTCTCCAGGAGTGTGAGCTATCTCAGTCTGGGTGCAGGAGGTACCCCGGACACAGGAGTAGTCTCAGTGAGAATCCGTGTGAATAGCGGCTGAATAGGAGTGGATCTCTCTCAAGTCTGGACGTTGGATGTGCCTTCAGACACAAGGAGGAGTATCTGTGAAACTCCATACTGGTAACATATATCATATGTGTTGTTTTGGGCCAGGCTGGTAGAGCCGGGACCCGGTTAGACAGGGCAATAGATCTATGTGTAATTAGTGGCTAGACAAGCCCAGGTTTTCTGTTTATGATTTATTTTTATCTGTTTGCTGTGGACTTTAATAAAACTGGTTGCGGCCAGTTTTTTACACCAGAACTGCTGTCTGAATGAACTGTTTTCGTGCCATTCTGTCTACCCAGACAGCGATCCTAGAGCTATATCCCCTGGAAATGTCACAATGTATATATATTAAATGGTTTTATAAATTTTGTTGGAAAAATGAGAAATTGATGATAAACTTCTAACCCCTCTAACTTCCTAAAAAAAAAGTAATGTTTCAAAAATTGTGCTGATGTAAAGTAGACATGTGGGAAATGCTATTTATTAACTATTTTGTGTGACATAACTCTCTGGTTTAAGGGCATCAAAATAAAAAAATTTCAAATTACAAAATGTTCAAAAATTTTGCCAAATTTCCGATATTTTCACAAATAAACGCAAGTCGTTTAATACAAATTTTACCACTATCGGGAAGTACTATATGTCACGAGATAACAATCTCAGAATCACTAAGATCCTTTGAAGTGTTCCAGAGTTATAACCACATAAAGGACACTGGTCAGAATTGAAAAAATGGCCTGATCAGGAAGGTGAAAACAGGTTTTGGGGTGAAGGGCTTACATATTGTGCTCATTTTTAGGATCTTAACCACAAAATCATGTCCCAAACACATCTATTAGAAAAAGAAAATGTGGCTAACCCTAGTAACTCATTAAGCAGCCAGAAATAGACAGTGTATAGCGGCTATAGGAACCAAAACTGCAAAAATGATTTTCAGCCCCAATTACATGTATTTAAGAAAGAAAATAAATTATCCCCAAAGTTGTACAACCCTTTCAGTGTATCTGAACTCACTGCTGTGATGTGTGTATAGCACTTGATTAGAAATGGTTTTATCGGCTAGGTATAAAGAAGAATGATTTCCATCGGTGACAAGGAGAAATCTTAAAAACAGTGAGATTAAAACATAACATTTATTATAACGTTTCAGCATTTTTTAAGGCAATCAAAGATTATTTAAACAAAAGTATAAAACCACTTTAATGCAAGAGAAATATTGTCACTAATCTCATTTGAATGTATTGTTAATATAACTTGTGTAATTCTGTCGGTGTGGTACTTATCCAACAAGCATTTCTTATGCTTTAAAATCTTCTAATGGAGTTTTGTGTAACTTATACACTGATGGCTTTTCTTTAGGATAAAAACTTAGGGGCTGATCTAGCCAGTCCATGACTGGAGTACATTTTCTGACTAACACACAAGCAGCTAAATAAATAAATTTATTAAGAGGATATGGTTCCCTTTAAAAAATTTGGAAGATCTAATTCCAGTGGACTCTGTATCAAGACTGGAGTATAAACCAACAATCTTGTTGAATTCTGTTCTAGGTGTTTGATCATGGTGCTAATCACTGCCTGCAGCACAATGAAGGGGCCATAATATTTCACTTTTGTTTGCTCGAGTATAGTGGCTCCTATATGAGGCTGATCCAACCATTTCTACCAAGTCTTTAGAGGGGACAGTACAAAGACCTTTCTAATGATCTTTTTACTCTTAGACCTGTGACGGGGACTAGGGGGCATCCTCTACGTCTGGAGGAAAGAAGGTTTAGCCATAATCACAGACGCAGATTCTTTACTGTAAGAGCAGTGAGACTATGGAATTCTCTGCCGTCTGATGTTGTAATGAGTGATTCCTTACTAAAATTTAAGAAGTGACTGGATGCCTTTCTTGAAAAGTATAATATTACAAGTTTTATATACTAGACTTCTTGATAGGGTGTTGATCGAGGGAACAAGTCTGATTGCTGTATGTGGAATTGGGAAGGAATTTTTTTTCCCCAATGTGGAGCTTAGTGTTTGCTACATGGGTTTTTTATTACCTTCCTTGAACTAGAACTTGGGTTGAACTAGATGGGCTTAAAGTCTCCCTTCAACCTTAAATACTATGTTACTATGTCCACTTATCGGACAAGGCAGAGAAAGTGTCTAAAACACATAGAAAATATGGTCCAGGTCACAAAAGTCCCCACATTTGATCACAATTCTGGATCAGATAGCATCACAGATAAAAGTTGGTACTACTATTTTATGACTACATTTAAATAGATGACCAGACTGGGCAGGACTGTCCGTGGTGCCGAAACATCTTATTCTTCACTGTATAATGAATTTATTCAGCATACTCCTGGCCCTACTAATGAGTACATTACGGATTATATGCATAAAGGGAACCAATGCCAAGGAAATTAACTCAATGCAGACAGGTCCTGAATAACATGTTAACAGGTACAGTCAACTGCATTAGACTATCATGCTCAGTGCAAAAAAGTGCGCGGCCCTAAAAGACACGACATCGTTCTGCTCCTAGTAGGCACATCAACCTCATTCTGGAACAGAAGTGGTTCATTACTTTTATTGGAGTGATTTGTTATGTTTGAGACATAAATAGAAATGATTACTTCTCACGTCTGAATGCATTTATTTGGGAACATTTCCGCTTACCTGCACTACTGCAGCAGAAGGGATCCTGTGATAGATTAGAGGGGCAATCAGACCGTAGCACTGAACAACAGCTTGAAGGGCATAGCTGGCATCACTCAGCAAGGTGCTAACATCAAGAGCCACTAACAACCTCTCACATTCGGCTATTCGGCAAATCTAAAGATAACAGAGAAACATTTTGCTCAGCAGAGACGACCTTCCTTTAACAAAGTGCTTTGGTAATCTAAATGTAAATAGAATGTTATAATTTTCAGTTTTGAAACAAACAAAATTTTCTTTGAGGATTACATAAACTTTTATTCTACAAACTTCTTAATGAGTTTCACTCCTTAAATGTTATTCTCATAAGAAGCCTCCCGGGCGGCTGTGTGACTACATAACACTCGTGGGTTTCTACTCACCCCTAAGGGGTTTCCCAGTGAAACAAGAATATAGCCAAATGATCTCTAAATAATATGCTAGGTAGATCTCTAATATAATCCTTTTAGCCCAAGTGCCCTCCTCCTCCAATAATTGCTCCGGTCCAGGTTTTGGCTGTTAGCTTCATGTCCTGTGTCAACAAAGAACATTGGAAGTGACTCATCAAAACATTTTCGTCCGATTTCTGGCTAAAGCAGCTTTGAAAAGTCACAATTTTTTGAGCAAGAAAATGCTACTTTGGGTTTCTTCACTCCATTCTCGCCCCAGTTCTGACAAAGTGGGCACAACTGGGGTGGGGCGTGATGGAGCGGTGTACAACCAAATTCATGACAAATTATTATTATTATTACACATTTATATAGCGCCATTTATTCCATGGCGCTTTACATATGAAAAGGGAAAATATAGACAGGTACAATAAACGTGTGCTAGACAAGGGACACACAAGTACAGAAGGAGAGAGGACCCTGCCCGCGAGGGCTCACAGTCTACAGGGATGGGTGAGGATACACTAGGAAAGGGTAGAGCTGGTCGTGCGATGGTTCAGTAGACTGAGGATCATTGTAGGCTGTAGGCTTGTCGGAACAGGTGGGTCTTCAGGTTCTTCTTGAAGACAAATGGCAGCAATCGATCGTACTCCAGCAGAGGTTGGAGTAACAGTTTTGGCGAGGCACACATTGCGACGGACATCACTACTTGCTTCATCAGATTCATGAGCGTCGGCTCCAAAACGCCCCCTCTCTCTTGATGAATTGCCTCCAATGTTTCTTGTGTGAGCAAGTGACTAGAGCAGTGACTGAAGGGGACCACCTGAATGCCTATTACAACAGCAAAGGTGGCCCCCATCTCTGGTGTAAAGTCAAAGAAGAGTATCAACTGAAATAAGTAGTCAGTTGGCCCCTTCTTACACTGGTTTGTGCACAAGCTTATAGAGGTAATTCCGCCCTATGATGAAAACAGGACTGTAAGCGAGGTAACCAGGACTGGAATGAAGCAGCACCTGGGCTATAATAGTAAGTCATGGTATTTAAAGGGGTTTCCACTTTCCCCATAAACAAAGTTAATTTTAATCAACTTTTAAATCAATAGATATTTGAATATTAATAAGTTCCACAATTGGATTTATTTAAAAAAAAATGTCCCTGAGCTGAGATAATCTTCTACATGTGCCCCTGCTGTGTACTGTGTAATATCTGTGTCTGACCTTGCAGTAACATGGTCTGATCATATCACAGCTCCTGAGGAAGGAAGCAAAATAATATGCAGACAGGACAGTATGGGGTCTCATCTGATTATTTTTTCCGGGTAAAACATTGTTTAAAAATAGGCAGTGAAATGTTTTGCCTCACAGAGACAATCATCTGTGATTTCGTGCTGTCCTGTCTGTATCCTCTCTTTTGCATCCTCCCCTGCCCAGGAGCTGTGGTATGATCAGATCATGTACAGATCTGTACAGTAAGACACAGCCATTACACAGTACACAGCAGGGGCAAAGTTATAAGATTATCTCAGAACATCCAATTGTGAAACTTATTTTTATTTCAATATCTATTAAATAAAATGTACTCTGTTTGTGGGAAAACCCCTTTAATAGTAAAAAAAAAGTAATTTTGCTGTATTTTTATTTTCTCAGAATACCCCCTTTTACGTGGTCAACATTTGTCTGTTTTTCTGCTTCTATGGCACCTTTTACTTTAGTTGCTACAATTTGTAGTAGTAAAAGTGTTATATTCTGTATATATCTATTATTTTACTAACCTACACAGTCTATGGAACAGTAAACAAATGCTCTTATGGAGTGCCTAATGTAGTCATTTGGAAGCACAGTGGAAGCACAGTATTAACCTGAATGGAAGGGAAAGTAACAAATAACAAGACTACATTTATGATCACCATTACAAAACTGCTGAGCTAAAGTAAAAACTGAATAAGTTTCTATGGAATGTGCAATTCTCTATTAACTGATTTTTTTTTTTTACGCAAAATCTGAAATTTGCTTGGTTGACCTGAGATTTGTTTTGTTCTACAACCAAGGCAATAAGTTGTAAAAATAGGTTAATCTTCCTATGTTTGTTTTCAACTGTTCTATTTCGCTGCAAAAAAATCATGCTTTTTTTTTCAAATGTACATTTGGGGATAAGCGACTGTCTCCATATTGTATGAGCGCCCCTTACTACCAGTACAAGACTGCCTTAATTAGAGCTGAATCCTACATGCCTTTTAAATTTGTAAACCTGGGCCCAGAAGAGTTAAAGAGGTTTCCTCATGAACAAATGTTCATTTTAATCAATAGATTTTGGAACAATAATAAGTCCCATAATTGGATGTGATCAAAATAAAATGTCTCTGTGCTGAGATAATCTTATAAATGTGCCCCTGCTGTGTACAGTGTAATGGCTGTGTCTAACCATACAGGGACATGGTGTGATCATACCACTGCTCCTGGGCAGAGAAGGAAAAGAGTATACAGACAGGACAGCATGGGATCTGTTGTGAATGGTTTGGAGACGACTTCGGAGCTTAAGCTCCCTCTGGTGGTTGCTGAGGATATTGAACCTATGTTGAACACCAAGAGTCCTACACCTGCAGATAATGAGTGGTTGTCAGGTGGTACTGACTGGCCGGATATAAGTGAACTGACCTCCCATGATCCTCGCCGGTGATCAATTGTTCTTCCTGGTCTAGGTTGGAATTCAGCTTGCTTTCCTGCTGTCTCCTGCTTGCTTTCAGATAAGTACCTTTCAGTTTTTTTTTTTTAATGTGGTTTGAATTCCTTGCTTTTTGCTGCATTGCTTTTTGTCTTCAGCCGGGCCCACTTTGGGGGTTTTGGCTGGTCTCCGTTCATTTTTTGTATTTGTTCATTTGCTCAGTTCTTGTGATATTTTACTGCTGGGTAGCTACGTGTCCACACCAGAGATCTGATATAGGTGGTCGAGACCGTGTGGTCTCAGTGTTTTTGGATTCAGAAGTGTTGGAGTTTTTCCTAGAGTTTTTCTGGGTTGCAGACAGTATTCTCTCCTGTGCTGTCCTATCTAGACAGTTTTGGGCCCCAGTGTTTGCTCAATCTATTTTCTGTCTGTGTTCGTATTTTCATCTTGTCTAACCGCCATTATATGTTTGGGGGCTTCCTACTCTTTTGGGGTCTACTCCGGGGCAGTTAGCTTTCCTCTTTCCATCTTCAGGGATAGCTATCTCTCCGGCTGTGCCAAGGCATCAAGGGCCACCGTAGGTACGCTCCACGGCTGCTTCTAGTTGTGCGGTTAGTTTAGGGGTCTGCAACCTATTAGTTTCCAACCTCTCTGGTGTTAGGCTGCCTATGCGGTTTTTTTGCTCCTGCCTCCTCAGCTACCATTACATAACAGGGATCATAGCTGATTCTATCTGTGAGGTAAAATATTTCCTGCTTGTTTTTAAACAATGTTTTACTTGAAATGAAGAATGTGATCTCCTGCTGTCCTGTCAGTGTACTCTATTTTGCTTCCTCCCCTGCCCAGGAGCTGTAGTATGATCACACCATGTCCCTGTTCAGTCAGACACAGCCATTACACAGTACACAGCAGGGGCACATTTATATGATTATCTCAGCACAGGAAAATTTCATTTAAACATATACAATTGTAGAAATTATTATTAGTATTTGTAAGGTTCTATGTATATATTCCTGAAACTCAGTTTGTTCGTCAGCCATTTTACTTTCTGTCTTGCTGCAGCTATCTTGCCCTCAGTCAAAATGGAGTTTCCAGCTTGCATGTTCCCGCCCTGATTCTCTCCTTTGCTTCTTAAGCAGCCACAGCTGAGCAATCAGTGCTTCAGAATCTAGCCTGCAGTGAACCTGTGACTTGACTCCTGTAAGCCTTGGACCTTGTACTCCAGCTATTCCTACTGAGGAACTCTGAAGCACTTGTGGACTCTGAACCCTGCTCTTTGAAAGACCCACGTTTGCATGGACTTACGGTAACAGAGAAGAAGATCCTGAATCTGTATTGGAGAGTGATTGCTGAGCTTGGATTACTCTGGCCTGCTGTGTCTCCTGTTTCTGTGTCTGCAAACTGTGTGACTATTTCTGCCAACTTGTATGAAGTAATACAGGACTTTTCTATATCAAACCTGTGACTCCTGTGTTTTCATCGCACCCAAGCACAAGACGCTATATGAACTGTACTACATACATTACAAGATTCTGAAGCCAAAACGTTAGTGTCTGCTGGGTCTGGAAGGCTGTGTCTGCTGTACTGTGGATATCAGACGTCCGGTTGTACTTTCTGTGATGACAGTGGTTGTGACTTCTCACAACCATTCCAGGTGAGCAATTCCCTTAAGTTTTTTCTTTTTGCAGTGTTACCACAGGTAAACACTATTGTTTTTTTTTTTTTTTTTCCTTTCTTTTCTCTTTTTTGTCTGCTGTAACTCTGGATATCAGATGTCTGGTTGAAACTTTCTGTGATGATAGTGGTTGTGACTTCTCACAACCATTCCAGGTGAGCAGTTCCCTTAATTTTTTTTTCTCTCTGCAGTGTTGCCACAGGTGAACACTATTTTTTTTTTTTCTCTCCTCTTCTTCCAGTAATCCTGTCTTAAAAGATCTGGAAAATGGAGGCCCGCATAAAGGAACTTTGCGGAGTGACTGATAATATCCTTGCAGATTTGCAGAATATAAAGACCCGTTTTACAAATCTACAGGACCTCAATAATCACAATTTGCAAGTGGTTGGACAGACTACCAGGATTTGCGAGCCAGGATTGAGGTTCTAGAGGGGCGAGTCCAGGCTCCTGCCGTAGCCCCGAGTGCTGGGATTCCCAAGTTGCCCCCTTTTCGTTTTGGCGGTGAACGTGAGAAATTCAGGGGATTTATTAATCAATGCAATCTTTTTTTTTCTGCACATGCTTCACAATTTCCCACTGAACGATCTAAGGTGCTTACTATAATTATGTTGCTTACCAACAAGGCTTTAATGTGGGCAAACCCTCTGATTGAGACTGAGGATGATTGTTTGAATCACCTTGATGATTTTATTTCAGCCATGGGGCAGGTGTTTGATGACCCCAATCGAGGTGCAACAGCTGAAGCAGCCATGTTAGCTTTGCGCCAAGGTAAGCACTCGGTAGCTGAATATGCCTTGGATTTCAGGAGATGGGCCCTTGATACCACCTGGGACAGTTCCGCCAAAAAATCTATTTTTCGAAAGGGGTTATCTCCACTGATTAAGGATGAACTTGCTCGTGCCGACCCTCCCACTGCGTTAGGTGACTTTATTAACTACTGCATCCGTATTGATACTCGTCTGACTGAACGCAGGCAAGAGAGATGGTTCGAAAGCAATCGTACTAACCTTTTCCTACCTTCCTCTCCAGCTAAGGAACCTTTGAGTAGGATTACACGGGAACCTGAACCTGAACCCATGCAGGTAGACTCTTTACAACGACGGGTTAGTGATGCACGCAAGGAACATCGTTTTAAGGAGAATCTATGTTTCTATTGTGGTAAGTCAGGGCACTTCATTATAAACTGCCCCAGCCGTTCTCGTAAGACTACTGCAGCACTCATTCATTGTGAGTGTTGCGAGAGGGGATCTGTCAGGTCCGAGCCTCAGGCTCCAGAGAGATCTGCAGCAACAGATCTTGATTTCTCGGACTTAAACTCCGTTACCTCTGAGGACGTTGACTGTGTAAACGCTGCCATTTTTCAAGTTTCCTCAGCGGTGTCCCAGCTGAGTTGTAAGAAAAACAATTCTCATTGCTTTCTTTCCATCAAACTCTGGGTTGACTCAGCTTGGGTGTCTAGCTCTGCTATGATCGACTCAGGGGCAAGTGGAAATTTTATGGATGTCTCCTTTGCTCTGAAACAGGGAATACGTTCAGTGAAGAAGGCTACTCCAGTACAGATGGAAACTGTGGATGGCTCCCTGCTGACCTCTGGACCAGTGGATCAGGAAACAGAGCCTTTGAGGGTTCTTATGGGTAAAGATCATCAAGAGAAACTGTCCTTTATGCTTATCTCTTCTCCCCACTTTCCCATTATTCTAGGGCTACCATGGCTGCAGGCTCAGAATCCTACCATTAACTGGGAGACCAAGGAATTACACTTTCCAGAGAAACAGATGAGTCCAAAAGTTTCAGCTTGCTCTGTTCCTAAAGGAATCATGTCAGTCCCTGAACTACCAGCTGTATACCAGGACTATGTGGATTTATGTGACAAGAAGAACGCTGACCAGCTTCCTCCTCACCGTCCATATGATTGTCCAATTGAATTATTGCCTGGAGCAGAGATACCTTTTGGTAAGATCTACCCTGGCGGGGCCCGAGCTAAAGGCTTTAAAGGATTACATAGATGAAAATCTAGCCAAGGGCTTCATACGCCCCTCTTCATCTCCTGCAGGTGCACCCATCTTCTTTGTAAAGAAGAAAGATGGATCTCTGAGACCATGCGTAGACTATAGGGAACTCAATAAGGTTACTATTAGAAACCGTTATCCATTGCCTTTAATCCCTGAGTTATTGGAGAGAGTGCGACATGCCAAAATTTTTTCTAAACTAGATCTTCGTGGGGCCTATAACTTAGTCCGTATTAGACCTGGGGATGAATGGAAGACTGCATTCAGGTCACGCTATGGACACTTTGAATATCTAGTTATGCCTTTTGGTCTGAGTACCGCCCCAGCCACTTTCCAACACTTGGTGAATGACATCTTCAGGGTTCTCCTAGATACATTCGTAGTAATTTATTTGGATGATATTCTAATTTTTTCTAACTCCACAGAGGAACATCATGGACATGTGAGAATGGTCTTGGAACGTCTAAGACAAATCATCTTTACATCAAACTTGAAAAGTGTGAATTCCATAGGACCGAAATTCAATTTCTGGGGTATGTACTGTCTACACAAGGAATTAGTATGGATGGAAGCAAAACCCAAGCCATCAGGATTGGCCAAGTCCTAGAAATGTGAAGGAGGTACAGCGCTTCATCGGGTTTGCCAACTTCTATAGACGTTTCATTAGAAATTTCTCTGAGGTAGTGTCACCTATCACTCAACTTACCGGAAAGAGTCTAGGTTTTCCTGGACTCCCCAAGCCCAGGAAGCATTTTCCCGTCTAAAAGATAAATTTACCACTGCACCTATCCTAGTACATCCCAACCCGAGCTTGCCTTCATAATAGAGGTGGATGCTTCAGACTGTGCCGTTGGAGCTATACTCTCTCAGAGAACAGGTGAGAAGAATGTCTTGCATCCCTGTGCCTTCTTTTCCCAGCAGTTGTCTTCGGCTGAGAGGAACTACGATGTGGGCAATAGAGAGTTGTTGGCCATTATTGCCGCCTTCAAAGAATGGAGACACCTTCTTCAGGGAGCTGCACAGCAAATAGTCGTCCTGACAGACCATCGTAACCTTGAGTTTATCAGGTCGGCTAAGTGCCTGACTCCTCGCCAGGCTCGCTGGAATCTTTTCTTAAACCAATTTAATTTTATCATCTCTTATAGACCAGGATCGCGCAATGGAAAGGCTGATGCACTCTCTAGGATTTACTCAGCAGAGACACGTCCAATTACTCCTCCTAAGACTATTCTTCCTGACTCTAGATTCCTAGGAGTAATTCATAATCAAGACCTACTTAAGGACATCAAGGAAGCATACCATGCGGATTCCTTTTTGGCACAACCCCCAAGGGACGTAAGTCTTGTCTTTAAGAATGGTGTGTGGATTCAGGGACAACGTCTGTATATTCCTGAAACAGTCAGATTAAGAGTATTGCAACTCATTCACGATTCCAAGATAGCTGGGCATAGAGGAATTCTAAAGACACAGGAATTTCTTTCTCGTTTCTTTTGGTGGCCCACTTGCAGGAAGGATGTTTTGAATTATGTCACTTCATGTGAGGTCTGTGCAAGATGCAAAACACCTCGCTCCTCACCAACTGGTCTGTTACAGCCTCTTCCCACCCCGTCCCGCCCGTGGGGATCCATTTCTATGGACTTCATTGTGGAGTTACCAACCTCTCAGGGGAAGAACACCATTCTAGTGGTGGTTGACCGTCTAACAAAGGCAGCTCATTTTATCCCTTGTGTCGGCTTACCCACTGCAAAACAGACATCAGATTTGATGATTAAAGATGTGTTTCGCTTACATGGAGTACCGGATGAGGTTATTTCGGATCGAGGGGTGCAATTCACTTCTAGGTTTTGGCAAAATTTCTGTGCAGCATTGGACATTAAAGTAAACCTTTCTTCTGCTTTTCATCCCCAGACTAATGGACAGACCGAACGAACCAATCAAACCCTGGAGCAGTATCTCCGCTGCTTTATCTGCCACCTACAGGATGATTGGGTGGATCTACTTCCATTAGCTGAGTTCTCGTATAACAACTCTCAGAGTGCCTCCACTAAACAGTCTCCTTTTTACTCTAATCTAGGTTATCATCCTAACATTCTACCACGATTTCCCATAGAAACGCCTTTACCAGCAGTGGCTGAAAGAATCATGTCTTTACAGAAGAATATGGATCTTCTAAAGGAAAATCTGGAATCTGCTCAAGAAAGGTACAAGAAAGCAGCAGATAAATTTCGTAAACCTGCACCAGCTTTCAAGGTAGGAGACTTGGTCTGGCTGTCAACCAGAAATCTTAAGTTAAGGATTCCATCGTCTAAGTTGGGACATAAGTACATTGGACCCTATAAAATCAGTAAAATTATAAGTGCCGTTGCTTGTCGTCTTCAACTGCCCAGAACTATGAGAATCCACCCTGTCTTTCATGTATCCCTACTAAGGCTGCGACACCCAATACGTTTCCTGGACGTTCCTCTCCTTGCCCTGACCCAGTGCTAGTCGATGGTCAGGAAGAATTTGTGGTGGAAAGGATTTTAGATTCCAGGTTGTATAGAAATCAGTTACAATATCTGATTAAATGGCAGGGCTACCCAGTGGAGGACAACTCATGGGAACGGTCAATAACGTTAATGCTCCTCGCTTGCTCCGTCAGTTTCATCAGAGGTACCCACACAAGCCTGGTCTGAGGTCATCCGGAGGTTGTCCTTAAGGGGGGAGTAATGTAAGGTTCTATGTATATATTCCTGAAACTCAGTTTGTTCGTCAGCCATTTTACTTTCTGTCTTGCTGCAGCTATCTTGCCCTCAGTCAAAATGGAGTTTCCAGCTTGCATGTTCCCGCCCTGATTCTCTCCTTTGCTTCTTAAGCAGCCACAGCTGAGCAATCAGTGCTTCAGAATCTAGCCTGCAGTGAACCTGTGACTTGACTCCTGTAAGCCTTGGACCTTGTACTCCAGCTATTCCTACTGAGGAACTCTGAAGCACTTGTGGACTCTGAACCCTGCTCTTTGAAAGACCCACGTTTGCATGGACTTACGGTAACAGAGAAGAAGATCCTGAATCTGTATTGGAGAGTGATTGCTGAGCTTGGATTACTCTGGCCTGCTGTGTCTCCTGTTTCTGTGTCTGCAAATTGTGTGACTATTTCTGCCAACTTGTATGAAGTAATACAGGACTTTTCTATATCAAACCTGTGACTCCTGTGTTTTCATCGCACCCAAGCACAAGACGCTATATGAACTGTACTACATACATTACAGTATTATAATTCCAATATCTATTGATTAAAATGAAATTTTGTTTGTGGGAAAACCTATAAGTCTGATAGTGCAAATTTCCATCTTAAGAGGATGCTTGTCAGTGACAATTGGGCTGGCACAATTTGATTAAAATGTGCACTAAGAACATTTATATTACAGTAGTAATAAAGTTCAAAATGTGTATATTCAATGTTTGCTCATACGTAAGCACATTCAGAGGCTGTATTTGCTTGCCTTCCTATTTCAGACATTTATGAGAGATTACATTCAAGCCAATGGGTATTGTGAAAAGACCAAGAAGTTGACATAACCTGCTTAATAGAGGTTGTTAAGAAGAATCGGAAACTATAAAGGTTTATAACCGTAAAAGTGGTATGGTGAAGGGAGCATGGCTACTGCACTCCATTCAGGATGGTCAGATTTTCTCAAATGTATCTACTTTGTTAGATAATATAGCTGATAGTTTCTCATTTATCATACACCAGGAGATCCCTTTCTTCACTTCCATGAGGTCTAGCTTTGTTTTTCTCCAAGTTGAAGCAATGGTCTGTTTGAGAGCAAGCAAAATTATGGAAATAAAAGAACAAGTACGGTATATTTAGGGACATTAGAGATGTGTTTATTAATCAGGGCCTCCAAAGTGTTTTTCTTTAGGTTATGGCCAGTGACTGGGAGGATAAGAAAGTACACTCTAATCCAGAGCCTTTGTGATTTGGGGCAGGGCCACCATGTGTGATACAGGTCACCCACTGCCTGGCAGCCTCTGAAACACTGAAAGGAGTAGTTAGGGAAAGCTTTGTTCACTATGGCTGGAGTCAAGTACCATCTCATCATTACTTTATAGTTATTTTCCAGTATCAGAGTATTAAGGAAGCCACTCGTGGTGGAGGAACACATTTAAGTCCAATCTGTATCAGTTAAAGTGGTGCCAATGTCAGAATCGCAACGAGAGGTGTAAGTAAGATGATGTGTGGTTACGTATAGATGACTGAGATGGTACCTAGTGCATGAAGGTTTAGATGACAACTCTGTTCAAATGTGCTAAACGGCTGTATTCTACAACACAGGGGTGATAAAGTGTCTATGCTGTGGATATCAGAATACCCTTTGGAGGGGAGATGGAATTTTTCCTGAAGAGTGAATTTTTCCTGTCTACAAGTGTCATAATTTGTAATCGTTATTCACATGAAACAGAAATTATAGTAATGCGTGTACAATTACCACCAGTATACAAAGAAATGGATCTGGATTTTCTGGTGAAGAATATTTTATATACTGTATTTATTTCTTTTAATAATACAGCTGATGTGCTTCATGAGACAAGACAAAAACCTTGTGTTTCTGTGATCTTTTAAGGTTTGGGGCTCATCTTTATTTCTATCTTTAATTTACCACTGCCTTATTTAGAAAACAGTCATAAAATCTTGGTGTTTCTCCTTAGGTCAAGAAGCCTCTCTACTCTCAGAGAAAATACGGTGTTGAAACTTATACCACAATATGCCTATCTTTGACTACTTCATTATTAGATGACAGATGGTGATGAACTGCTCCCAACTGTCCCTATTGCAAAGCGTATTACTTATATTAATATAGTTTTATTAAAGGAGAAGTGGTAGTGTTCCTCGGCACTGCTTCCAAGTCCCAAGATGTATAGATGTCAGAAGAATATTTTAAGCTGGATTTACACTTGCCGATTATTGCAAACAAGCGCTCCTTAGAAGGCTCATTTCCCTATAACTGGCAGTGTAAGCACGCTGCCAATCACCCCAAGAAAGAGCAATACGGTCATTTGTCACGTGAAATGATTTTTATGCAGGATAAAAAATGATCTTTCTCAGCAGCACATCATCGTATGTAAACAAGATATGTGCTGCCGAGGACAATGGCAGACTAAGCCCATAGAACAATATATTACTGGTCAGTCTGTGCACATAGAAAATGCAGTCAGCCTGTTTAAACAGGATATCACATGACTGCTGATCAGCAATCGAGTACCTAATTAGAGGTTGCTTAATGCTGAGTGTTGGGTGGTGTACACTCGCCTTAGAACATCAATTTTATACACTAAATATTACAAAGTGACTCAACCCAGATTGGCGTCTTTGGCGGGTATATTGACGATATGTAAAGGTGGGTGGATCAGACAGACATTCTGACACTACAAAGTGCAGATAGAGTTAAGAGTGAGACCTCAAACAGCGTTTTAACACATTGTTGCGAATGATTTTATCAGCCTCATTGTGAACAATAGTGTAAATGTCCGTTTACACAAAAAGATAAACTTTTACCGATCGGTAGGCGCTTGAGTGCCTGTTTACACAGGTAGACCAAAGTAAACGATGTGCACTGAGCAATCTATACTAGATCGCTCAGTGAACACAGGTTGCCATAGTTCTCGGCAGCGCAAGTTCTGTTTACACAGGACGACGGACCGCCGAGAACGCTAATCTTTTATGCTGCAGAAAAGATCATTTCCCCTGATGAGTGAGCGTTTTGCTTGTTCATCAGGTGATCGCCAGCCTGTTTATATGGCAAGAAAATCGTGACCTTATTTCTTAACAGCATTCCTGCACAATTCTTTACTCGAAGCTTGTGGGCCCCATTCCAAATCTCTAACAGTGTGACAAACTATCACGGGTATTTAGTAGTATTGGTATTTTCATATGAGCCAAAATGATCGTTTGGGCCCCTAATCTCCAGGACCTGAGTACGACTGCAGCCCCTACACCTATTACAATTATGACCATGACTGTAAAAGTGTAGTTTACATATGGTGCACACTCCTCTGGAAAGTGCGTAGAAGTAATTCCCTAAAGATTAAGTGATATTGGCTCTACATGATACCCTCTTTCATATCCCTGATATTGCATCCATACATCCGCGTGTCACAGTCTGAGAACAGCCGCATATACTGCATGCCGATGAGGCTGTTAGGTTTGGGTCAGGAACCCAGCAGAGTCCGTGCATCACAGTTCGTACTTGGACCGTGACACACAGGTGTATGAATTCAACATTCGGTAAGTGATGTGATCATACGGTAGCATCAAATCAGTAAGCTGATCCAGCTGTTACTCTAGAGCATAGGGAAAAGGTAACTGCAGAAAGCACTTTAGCGTTAGGGAGTGTCCTCTAACTACTTACAGGAGCAGTGTGAACCAGACGAAACCTACATTTTCACAGTAAAACCATGTTCACAAGTCCAGTTTTTTGGTCAGTATTTTACCTCAGTATTTATAAGCCAAAATCAGGAGTGGAACAATCAGAGGAAAAGTATAATAGAAACACGTCACCACTTCTGTGTTTATCACCCACTCCTGGTTTTGGCCTTACAGATACTGATGCAGAATACTGACCATATACTGAACGTGTGAACGTGGCCTAATGCTGATAACAAAACCATACACAAAAACATGTTCGTACTGCAGGTAGTCTCTTAGTGAATGCTAGCAAATACAGAGAATAGTAATAAAAAGAAAACGCTTTTAAAAATAACACGATATATAAAAAAAGGATTGCCAAAACTGCCGTTTTCTGCTTGCTGTACCTGTCCTGCAAATTGTGATCAAAATGTTGTAGCAAATTGGTAACCCAAAATAGTGCCAATTATAACCACAGATTGCCACGCAAAAACAAGCCCTCATACTGTTTCATTAGCAGAAAAATAAACAAAACGTTATGGGTCTTGGAAGTTTCTGAAATAAATTGATATACATTTGTGGTATCCTGAAGAAGCCCTAGCGCTTCGAAATGCGTAGAATAAAACCACATATTCATTTGAAACAACCATCTGGATTTTATCCTTCAAGCAACGCAGAGTGAATCCACTTTTTTTTCCCATCTTTGTATCTCTGGTGGATCAGCAGCAGCTGACATTGATATGATCCTTGTTTTGGCTCGATCTGGTGAGTATAATCCAATTGGATTAATCTTTTAATATCCGGATAAGACCCTATTGCCCTTTCTTTTCTTCCAGCATTTTTTTTATTTTGAAATAAATGTGGGACATATGAATATACTCAAATGGTGCAGCAATACAGGAACATAATTGGCGAATGAGGGCGCATAGAATATCGGTGTAATTTCCTATCGTCCGCCGGTGTAAACATACCTGTGGTCACCCGACGAACAAGCAAAGCGCTGATTTGGTGCTCATTATAGGGGTACTGAGTGTAGATAAAAATATATTTAAATCAACATTCTGTCAAAAGCTATAAAGACTCATATCCCTCTTACTGTTCTTACAGTACAGACCAAAAGTTTGGACACACCTTCTCATTCAATGATTTTTCTGTATTTTCATGACTATGAAAATTGTAGAATCACACTGAAGGCATCAAAACTATGAATTAACACATGTAGAATTATACATTACACTTTACAAAAAAGTGTGAAACAACTGAAAATATGTCTTATATTCTAGGTTCTTCAAAGTAGCCACCTTTTGCTTTGATTACTGCTTTGCACGCAGAAATGGTGAACGGATGGACTCTACATGCCTGGTTCCCACCGTGAAGCATGGAGGAGGTGGTGTGATGGTGTTGGGGTGCTTTGCTGGTGACACTGTTGGGGATTTATTCTAAATTGAAGGCATACTGAACTAGCATGGCTACCACAGCATCTTGCAGCGGCATGCTATTCCATCTGGTTTGCGTTTAGTTGGACCATCATTTATTTTTCAACAGGTCAATGACCCCAAACACACCTCCAGGCTGTGCAAAGGCTATATGACCAAGAACAAGAGTGTTGGGGTGCTATGCCAGATGACCTGGCCTCCACAGTCACCATACCTGAACCCAATCGAGATGGTTTGTGGTGAGCTGGACCTCTCACCGCTTCAATTTTGAATAATCCCCAACAGTGTCACCAGCAAAGCACCCCACACCATCACACCACCTCCTCCATGCTTCACGGTGGGAACTAGGCATGTAGAGTCCATCCGTTCACCTTTTCTGCGTGCAAAGCAGTAATCAAAGCAAAAGTTGGCTACTTTGAAGAACCTAGAATATAAGACATAATTTCAGTTGTTTCACACTTTTTTATAAAGTGTAATGTA
>JARQOD010000004.1:188937691-189200930 GCA_033576555.1 Oophaga sylvatica | reverse complement strand
AAAAATATATATATACAGCTCTGGCAAAAATTAAGAGACCACTGAAAAATTTTCAGTTTGTCTAATTTTTCTCTTTATAGGTATATTTTTGAGAAAATGTAAGTTGCTCTTTTATTCTATAAACTACTGACAACATACTGTATCTCTAAATTTGCAAACAATAAATTTTGTATTTATTTTCAGAAGATGAGAAATGGTCAAAATAACAAAAAAATGCAGTGCTTGCAGACCTCAAATAATGCTAAGAAAATAAGTTCATAATCATTTAGAAACAACAAAGAAGACATCAACAAACTGGAGCAAGTTCAGAGATGAGCCACCAGAATGGTGACCGGTCTGCAAACCATGTCCTATGAGGAACGGTTGCAGGATTTGGGAATGTTTAGCTTGCAAAAAAGAAGACTGAGAGGAGACTTAATAGCTGTCTACAAATATTTCAAGGGCTGTCACATTGTAGAAGGATCATCTTTATTCTCATTTGCACAAGGAAAGACTAGAAGCAATGGGATGAAACTGAATGGGAGGAGACACAGATTAGATATTAGGAAAAACTTTTTGACAGTTAGGGTGATCAATGAGTGGAACAGGCTGCCACGAGAAGTGGTGAGTTCTCCTTCAATGGAAGGCTTCAAACAGAGGCTGGACAGACATCTGTCTGGGGTGATTTAGTGAATCCTGCTTTGAGCAGACATTTTCCCCACAAGTGGGGAACATCATTTCATTTCCGGTTCCTTCAGCAATTAGCTCACAGTGTATACTGTCCTCAGTACTCTCTACACAGCTCATTACTGTGTTCAGAAGAACTGAGATGATGTCATGGCCTTATCACTCCCTCCCAAAATCATATGACATCCTCAAAATTCTAACTAATGTAACTATGCAGATAATAGCAAAAAAGTAAGCACCGGGAACTAAAAGGCCCAGATCCGCATTGTAGGGTTAATAATTTGTTCAAAGATCTTTCCTGGAATAGAAGTCAGACTCACCAGACTATAGTTCCCCGAGTCCACCTTCTTCTCCTTTTTGAAGATAGGAACAACATTTGCTCTTCTCCAGTCTTCTAGGACTTCTCCTGTTCTCCAAGAATTTTCAAAAGATTATGGAGAGTGGTTCAAAAATTTCTTCTGCTATCTCCTTTAGTACTTTGGGGTGTAATTCATCTGGGGTTAAGATTACCTTACTCCAGTCCTCTATGTTCCAATCCTTATGGTCTTTGGCAAACTTCAGCCTGGCTCTCCTTTGCTTCTCATTGATGAAAGGCTTTTTTCTAGCTTTACATGACTTGAGCCCAGTTACGAACTGTTCTTGCCGTGCACTTCACCCCTGCTGCCATTTGCCACTCCTTTTGTAGGTTACTTGATGTCATCCTGTGTTTGCTAAGTGACATTCGAATAAGATGACAGCATCCCGGTCAGTGGAGAGTCGTTTTCGCTCTCTGCGGTCTGTAGCTTTTTTGTCCCCAATGTCTGCTGTTTGACCTCGTTGTAATGGACTGCCGTCTTAGAAATTTTAAGGAAGGAGGCAACATGATGCTCACTGTATCCCTCTGCTAGTAAAGCCAGAATTGACTCCTTCATTTCCTCACTCAAGACTTTTCTTTTCAACTCCTTTGGCATGGGTAAAAGTTATTTTTTATTCCTATTACTTATGGGATATTACTAGCACGTTTTGCCATCCAGCTTGTCATATTGCAAGAGGATTGTGAACACCACAGCAGTGTTTTTTATACTTTCCTTAGTTAAATAAGATTTGTTTCTGGTGATCACCTAATCAAAAAGACATTATGTAGAATGAGGTGTACTCTGGTTGGAATTCAATTGACACTGGAATGGAATGGCTGTCAGACATGAAGAGAAGCTGATTTTTATAAAACTGTGCAGTGGTCTCTTAATTTTTGCCAGAGCTGTATAAATACAATATATAGTTTTATAACTACGTTTAATCAGTCCTACAAAGAGATAAGAAATGTTTTGACAAAGTGCTGGATGATTTTAGCAATATTATCTTCCATAGATGCATGATTTTGAAAAATCATGTTGCACCAAGTAGGATCTAACTAGATACCATTTTGAGGTATGAATCTAATTCTAATGTACAAACCCCGGTTAAAGGGTCTTATCAATGTGGGGGGAGCAAATGTCTCTGTTTCAAAATTATAGTGTAAGGTCACATTAATTTTTCTTCCACAACCACAGTGGAAGTTTTTTGTATTAATCAACTCTAATTTTGTGATGTATTTGTTAGTGTGATTGCAACCTTCAATATGTCAGCCAGACAACATAAGCAATTCACCACAGAATGGTCACCGATACAATAAACACAACAGCAATATTAACCATAGTTTGTCAAGGCATTGGTTACTGGCACACAAAAAGGATCCCTGTTGTCCGAGACTTATATTCTCTGCAATTTGTTCCGGACTAATATCTCATAGATTCCAGAGACTTGTCAACAGAAAATCATATTGATATGTAAATTGTCCACCTTAACCGGCCTCAATGAATGTATAGAAAATACTATTCAGTGAGAGGTGTTTGATTAAGGATTCCGTTTGGGGGATCTTTATTAATTGTTGTAATTCTTTTTTTATTAGTATTTTTTCCTCTCTGGTTGTGGATTTCTAAAAAATATGTTTTATGGGATTGGGGTGTCTTAAGCATGTGTTTAACGTTGGCATTGCTAATCCTTTTTATCTTTCTGTTCTTAAGATTGATAGTACATGTTGTTGTATACTTATTAATTAAACCTGATTTCTGATATTATTGGGAAAGGTATATCAGCTAGTCTTCGCTAACTGAATTGTGTGAGCCTGAGGAAGGAGCTGAATCAGCTCCGAAATGCGTTGCTCGAATAAAGAAGTTTGTTATAAGTTTATTTCTCTCCGTTTTTGGAAGCGCTATTAATCCAAAGAAAACCTCCTTTTTACTTTTCTTTTCTATATTCTCTGGTTATTACATTTATGCAGTGTTTTTTTTACATGTTTTTCCCCTCATTTGATGCAGATTTAATGCAGGGGTTGTTTTACATGTTTTTTGTACGTGCATTTTTTCATGTTCCCAATAGAAGCCTATAGAGGCAAAAAGCACCTAACCCGCATGGTTCAACTGAGTCTTTAGACACACAGTGGCAGGAGTTTTCATGAAATTACATCTACTTTGCTTGGACAGCAGAATTTCCGAAAAATACCACAGGTCTGCAAGGGTAAGATTGTTTGAAAAGTAGGTGATTTTTATATACTTTATATACTTTCAATTCCATCACATACAGTTATTTAACAAAAGCTGACTCCACAGGCTTTTTCCTGCACCATGCTTTGACCACTTTGCGTGATATTTGGTGGATGATTTTGGTGTCATTAGATTTGTTAGAAATGCTTTTTTTATGATACAGAAGCAGAGAAAAAGAATTCCTTCTATATTTTTCTCAAAATGGTGCTCTAGTGCAGTGATTTTCAACCAGTGTTGACACATGGTCGGGTGTGCCGTGGGGAAAGTTCCCCAAACTATGGTGCCCCCTGTGTTTTGTTTTGTTTTTGTGTCATTTTGTGCTATTTTGGTTGGTGGTGTGCCCCAGGATTTTCTAAGTATAAAAAGTGTGCAGCGGCTCAAAAAAGGTTGAAAATCACTGCTCTAGTGTATTGCAGTGATGTTCCTGGGCTGATGTTAAAATCTAACATTAAGTACAATGTGAGCGGGTGGAGACTCTTTATTGATTCATCCAAAAAAAGTCTGAAAGCTGTGCTACTGCACAATGGCAGCAATTATGCTTCAGTGCCTGTAGGGCACTCTGTGCACTTGAAGGAAAACTATGAGAATTTAAATTTTATTCTCATGAAACTTCACTATGAGGATCAAGGATGGTCAATATGTCATGATCTGTAAGTCCTCTATTTGCTTCTTGGGCAGCAGGGAGGATACGCAAAGTATCCATGCTTTTTGTGTGAACGGGACAGCCGGGATAACTGTCACGCGGTCTTATGATATGTGTACGATGTCAGTAAACTATTCTTAAAAGAACAACACTCTATACAACATATAGATTAGCAACATCAGCATGTAAATATAGAATAGATTTACCTGACACGATATCCGTTGAACTCAGGGTTAATCTTGAGGACTTGATACACTGTCACAGGAAAGAGGAGGACCGGGGTCTAACCTGACCCTAAACTGGGGTCCTAACTAATCCCTCACCTTGGAGGTACTGATAATGGTTCAGAGGTCCAAGTCTCCAGCCTAACCCTGTCTCCTATCAGTCCCTGAACCCTGTAATCAGTCCTAAGAAGGATACTGATTACCACCAAAGGGATATGGGCTGATGTCTGCTAAATACACAGATTAGACATATAAGACAGACTGGAGAAAACACAGACTTGCATACACACTCAAACACAGAAGGAACATAAATGATCTGGGATATTAAACTCTAAGCAAGGTGAGCTTAAAACAACTAAGGAGCTCTTTAACTTAAGTCTATACAGATACAATCCTATCTGTGGTCTGCATGAAGAATTTCACTGGCAACTCCCAACACAGACAACCAGAGATTTAAAGGAAACCAACCAACAAATAATTAATTGCAGCCGGGAGAAACTGCACCCAGTCCCAGAACTGAGCACAGACAGAATTAACTCCCTAACTGCCAAACACAAAGAAACAGCAACTCAGCTGTGAGAAGTCAGAATGTGCAACCGCGACGATCTTCGTGGCGATGCACACATGACAGTACCCCCCCTTCTACGAGGGGCCTCCGGACCCTCAGGGCCAGGTTTGCCCGGGTGAGTTCTGTGGAAGGTCCGCACCAAACGATCTGCGTTAATGTCAGACGCAGGAACCCACGTCCTCTCCTCTGGACCATACCCCTTCGAATGCACCAAGTACTGAAGGGACCGGCGATTCAGACGTGAGTCAATGATCTTTGACACTTGAAACTCCAAGTTACCATTGACCACCACTGGAGGAGGAGGTAGAGGTGATGGTATGACTGGTGCCACGTACCTCTTAAGTAATGACTTGTGGAACACATTGTGGATTTTAAACGTAGGAGGGAGGTCCAGACGAAATGCCACAGGATTAATTATGGAACTGATCCTGTACGGCCCGATGAATCTGGGGCCCAGCTTCCAGGAGGGAACTTTAAGTTTTATATTCCTGGTAGACAACCATACCAGATCGTTCACATTAAGATCTGGACCAGAAACTCTCCTCCTATCAGCCATACGTTTATAACGGTTCCCCATAGCACTCAGATTATTCAATACACCTCTCCACACTGAAGCAAGTGACGACGAGAAACGCTCCTCCTCAGGAACCCCAGAAGGGCCCCCCCATTGAATGTACAAAACTGGGGATGAAAACCATATGCCCCAAAAAACGGGGACTTACCAGTGGACTCGCTCCGCCTGTTGTTAAGAGCGAACTCTGCCAGAGGCAAGAAAGAAGACCAGTCCTCCTGGTTCTCTGAGACAAAACACCGAAGATAAGTCTCTAGGCTTTGATTCAGACGCTCTGTCTGACCATTGGTCTGCGGATGAAAAGCCGAGGAAAATGACAATTGCATCCCCCGACGTAAACAAAATGCCCTCCAAAACTTGGACACAAACTGAGACCCCCTATCTGACACCACATCAGAAGGCAACCCATGAAGTCTCACAATCTCCCCAATGAACACCTGCGCCAGAGTTTTAGCATTAGGGAGGGCAGGAAGAGCAATGAAATGTGCCATCTTACTGAACCTGTCAACAACCACTAGTATGACAGTCTTCCCTGACGACTGAGGAAGGTCCGTGATGAAGTCCATAGACAAATGAGTCCATGGACGCTCCGGAAGTTTCAAGGGTAAGAGGGTCCCAGACGGACGGGTATGAGGGGTCTTAGAGCGAGCACAAACCCCACAGGACGCGACAAAAGTTAAAACATCTTTATTAACGTTAGGCCACCAAAACCGGCGAGAAAGGAGATCTAAAGTAGCCTTACTCCCTGGATGTCCTGCTAAAGCAGAATTATGATGTGCCTCAATAACCTTTTGTCTCAACTGATTTAGGACAAACAGTCTCCCTGGAGGTCCTGCAGGGGCGTCCCCCTGAGCCTCTAACACTCCTCCTCAAGCTCAGAACATACAGCCGACACTACCACCCCCTCCTGAAGGATAGGAATCGGGTCATCCATTTTCCCGGCCCCTGGGAAACTGCGAGACAAGGCATCCGCCTTAACATTCTTAGATCCAGGGCGATAAGTGACAACAAAATTAAACCTGGTAAAAAACAACGACCATCGAGCTTGTCTGGAATTCAGACGCTTAGCAGATTCCAAATACAGCAGGTTCTTGTGATCAGTAATGACGGTGACCGGGTGGACTGCCCCCTCCAAAAAGTGACGCCATTCTTCAAAAGCCAACTTAATGGCCAAAAGTTCCCTATTGCCGATATCATAATTCCTTTCGGCGGACGACAATTTTTTAGAAAAGAAAGCGCACGGATGCCATTTACCAGGGGACGGACCCTGGGACAATATTGCACCCACCCCTACGTCAGACGCGTCCACCTCCACAACGAACGGCTGTGATGCATCTGGTTGGATGAGAACGGGTGCCGAAGCAAAACATTTTTTCAAAGAGGAAAAAGCTTGGCAAGCTTTGTCCGACCATTTAGAAAAATCCGTCCCTTTTTTTGTCATGTCAGTGAGAGGTTTGACAACAGATGAGAAATTACGAATAAATTTCCGGTAGTAGTTAGCAAACCCCAGAACACGCTGCAGAGCCTTAAGATCCTCTGGCTGATCCCATTCAAGCACTGCTCTCACCTTTTCAGGGTCCATACGGAAACCGGAGGCTGACACCAAGAAACCCAAAAACTGAAGTTCCTGTACGGCGAATACACACTTTTCCAGTTTGGCGTATAGTTTATTGTCTCGCAAGATCTGCAACACCTGTCTCACATGCTCCTGGTGAGACACAAGATCTGGTGAGTAAATTAAAATGTCATCCAAATATACGACCACAAACAGCCCCACCAGATGACGAAAAATGTCATTAACAAAATGTTGGAATACTGCTGGTGCAGTAGTCAGACCAAAAGGCATGACAAGGTTCTCATAATGTCCCTCCGGCGTGTTAAACGCCGTTTTCCACTCACCCCCCTCTTTTATCCTAATCAGATTATACGCCCCCCTGAGATCCAATTTAGAGAACCATTTGGCGCCAACAATTTGATTGAAGAGATCAGGAATCAGAGGGAGTGGATACGGATCTCGAACAGTAATCCGATTAAGTTCGCGGAAATCCAAGCAAGGGCGTAGGCCTCCATCTTTTTTCTTCACAAAGAAGAACCCCGCGGCCACTGGGGAAGATGAAGGTCTAATATGCCCTTTGGCCAGACTTTCCGAAATATAATCTTTCATAGCCTGCCTCTCAGGACCAGAAAGGTTATATAACCTAGCTTTAGGTAACTTAGCATCAGGAAGTAAATTAATAGAGCAGTCATACACGCGATGAGGAGGCAACTCCTGACACCCCTCCTCAGAGAACACATCCCCAAAGTCCTCCAAAAAAGGAGGCAAAGTACTAGGCACGACCGCACTGATGACTGTGTTCATGCAGTTACTTTTGCAAAACTCCCCCCATTGGCTTATATCTCTGGACTGCCAATTAATCACAGGGTTATGTTTAACCAACCAAGGAAGTCCCAACACAATAGGAGTAGGTAGACCCTCCAACACATAACAAGATAATAGTTCCCTATGTATTGCCCCTACCCGAAGGTCAATGTTATGAACCTCATGAACAAAGCTACCTTGGCCGAGAGGCCTGGCGTCAATGGAGAATATAGGGATCGGTTTGACCAATACACTCAGATGCATACCTTGAGCCTGAGCAAACTGAGCGTCAACCAGATTAGCCCCGGACCCACTATCAAGAAGAACAGAAAATCTCTCCACTCTCGTACCAACCACCACCTCCACTGGTACAAGGAACTGAGAAGAACTAGCGGACGAAATACATACTCCCAGGTTGTCGTCCACCACACAACCTGGGATTAACAGTTTTCCGGCGACTTTTTGCTCAACAAGGCACGGGATGGACATCCCCAACAAAATGTCCCTCTTTCCCGCAGAAGAAACACCTTCTAGTCCTGCGGCGTACCGCCAATCCCCTCCTACGAAATGATGTCCCTCCCAACTGCATAGGCTCCTCCGAACAGACAAGGGGAACCTCAACATAAGGGACTTTAGTAGTAGGTGGAGTAACAACAGGGGGCGGAGTTACCTCGCACCTCTCCCGGAGCCGTCTATCAGTACGGATAGCTAGGGCCATAGCAGCCTCCAGTGATGGAGGAGAATCATACTGAGCCAAAACGTCCTTTAATTTGTCAGAAAGCCCATGACAAAACTGGCTCCTAAGAGCTGGGTCATTCCACTGAGTATCTGTGGCCCATCTACGGAACTCAGAAGCAAATTCCTCTGCCGGACGATCTCCCTGCTGTATCTTACGTAATTTTGTCTCAGCAAGAGAGACCCGATCTGGGTCATCATATACCAAACCCAGGGCAGTAAAAAATCGATCTACTGACTGTAGAGCCGGGGATCCCGGAGGAAGGGAGAAGGCCCAGGATTGAGGGTCCCCTTGTAGGAGCGAGATAACAATTCCCACTCTCTGCTCTTCACTCCCTGATGATCGAGGCCGAAGCCGAAAATACAATTTACATGCTTCCCTGAAGGTAAAAAATTTGTCTCGCCCACCAGTGAACCTGTCCGGGAGAGCTACTTTAGGTTCAAATCTGGTTTGCTCCGAGGGAGACAAAACTTTGGACTTAATGTCCGTCAGATCCATGGATAATCCCTGCAACTGCAGAGCCAGCTGGGCTACTGGATCCATGGCAACTGGGAATAATTTTATTGGCCAGTGAAAATGTCACGCGGTCTTATGATATGTGTACGATGTCAGTAAACTATTCTTAAAAGAACAACACTCTATACAACATATAGATTAGCAACATCAGCATGTAAATATAGAATAGATTTACCTGACACGATATCCGTTGAACTCAGGGTTAATCTTGAGGACTTGATACACTGTCACAGGAAAGAGGAGGACCGGGGGTCTAACCTGACCCTAAACTGGGGTCCTAACTAATCCCTCACCTTGGAGGTACTGATAATGGTTCAGAGGTCCAAGTCTCCAGCCTAACCCTGTCTCCTATCAGTCCCTGAACCCTGTAATCAGTCCTAAGAAGGATACTGATTACCACCAAAGGGATATGGGCTGATGTCTGCTAAATACACAGATTAGACATATAAGACAGACTGGAGAAAACACAGACTTGCATACACACTCAAACACAGAAGGAACATAAATGATCTGGGATATTAAACTCTAAGCAAGGTGAGCTTAAAACAACTAAGGAGCTCTTTAACTTAAGTCTATACAGATACAATCCTATCTGTGGTCTGCATGAAGAATTTCACTGGCAACTCCCAACACAGACAACCAGAGATTTAAAGGAAACCAACCAACAAATAATTAATTGCAGCCGGGAGAAACTGCACCCAGTCCCAGAACTGAGCACAGACAGAATTAACTCCCTAACTGCCAAACACAAAGAAACAGCAACTCAGCTGTGAGAAGTCAGAATGTGCAACCGCGACGATCTTCGTGGCGATGCACACATGACAATAACACTCATCACTGGAGCCAATGAGAACATCTTTGTAACCTGGACTCAAGAGCATAGTTGTAGAAAGTATAGTTGATGCAACTAAAGTTCTCCTGACACCACTCCACATTAAGCTTGGACTGATGAAGTAGTTTGCAAAAGCTCTACAGAAAGAAGGAGAGACTTTTAAGTACCTATGTACCGAATTTTATGGACTGTAAGAAGCAAAAGTTAAGGAAGACATTTTTGCAGATCCGGATATTCGAAAATTCATGAAGGACAATGTGTTTGAAACAAACCTGAAACATGTTAAGAATAAAGCTTGGGATTCTTCTAAAAAAGTCGCAAAGAAATTTCTAGGTAACAACAAAGATCCAAGATTAAAGTCCATTGTGGAGAACATGCTGAAACGTTTCAAAAACTTGAGTTACATTTTTTATATTCCTATTTGGACTATTTTCCTGAATACCTTGGTGCTGTTAGCGAAGAGCAAGGTACCAAGATACCAAGGCTGATAGAACGTGAAGCTGATGGGTGACTACTGCTGGATGCTTCAAAGCCAAGATCCACAGACCTTCTATATCAGAAAAAGTATCAAGAGAACTTTGAAGAGAAAAGGAAAATGAGCAACAATTAATTTCCAATAAAGTTGTAGAATGAATGCCCAATCAATTTTTATACATAGTATTGTGTACATCTTTGGCTACAATAAAGATTTTTCTTGTTCATCTCATACAATTTCACGAGCGTCTTGTGTAAAAACCATTGGCGATGGTTAAAAATAGAAGTGTTTATTTTTCTAATAAGGGCATAAGAAAACATAAGAATCAGACATTTGGAAACAATTTTCATAAACCCAAATTAGTATATCTGTATAAGCAACAGCATTTACGGTACATGTGAACACAGCCCAAGCGTCCAAGCAGAGAAGATGTGATTTTATGAAAACTCCTGCACACTGTGCATCTTTAGATGGTGCTGAACTGTGTGGATCTGGTGCATTTTTTTCTCTATAGGCTTCTATGGGGAAAAAAATACTTTTGTTTTTAAGTGCAGGATCAACAAATTTCAGTACTATAAATAATGCTGCTTCAAATCTCCATAAAATATGCATCAAGTAAAATGAAAAGTCAGAAAAAAACACAGCAAAAACACAATTATCAGAGAAGATTGTTATTGCATAGTGTAGTGTAGACACCACCAAAAACCATGCAGATGAAAAGCAGCAGAAAAAATGCAGCATTTACGCTATACAGCATCACAATTACATTTATATTACATTAATTAACGGTCTAATAGAGAGAAAAAAAACCATTCAAGTAATTTTTTTACGTTAATTACCAATCACCGTAAATAATTTGTTAACTGTTTTTTACAGGTTGTTACAGATTGAGGGTTTTGAATCACAGGAAGACCAGATTTCATGAAAAGAGAAGGAGTTATTTAAAAAAAAGTGAGCATGTAAAGAGCAGAGACATTTTCAGTTACCATACTTTTTTTGTCTTGTGGTACTTGATGTCATTGTATTGCATCAAATTGCCCAAAATGCCACTTTACAGGTTGATGAATTTTGCGCAAAGTCAAAGATGCTTTTTTTTTCTTCCTTTTTTTTGTGCTTTTTACAACAGAAAATTGCATTTATATTTAAAATGTCACATATTAGTCTTCAACGGGGAAAAAGTAGATTTTTACATTTTAGTATTAATATATTTTTGCATTTATATTTTTGTATATTACATTTTGTATTTCTGTGGTAGTAGTAGTCATAGTAGCACTGCAGTGAAATAGGGCAAAAACTTTTTGAAGTCACAAATGATGAATTAGACTACTTATCTGGTTAACCAAAGCCATGACCACATTGTGGAATGAAAAAATAATTGCTGAAATCTTGTAAAGTTAACTTAAAAAAAGTTGCAAATGAAATAATGAATAAGATGCAAACATAAAAGTCATTATTAGGGCTCATGCGGATGGCCGCAGCTTCGGTCCGAGTGCTATCCGTCAAAATATAGGATTGCACTCGGAATTTATTGGCAGTGCACATGAGATTGTTTCCTCGGATCGAGTGGTCCAGGGTAAAAAATAAAAAAAGCAGCATGTACAATTTGCAATAGGATGGCACATGCCCATTCATGTTTATAGGTCAACGGAAAACATCGGACAACACTCGGCTGACATCATAGTGTGGTTTGATTTTCACGGACAGACTGGATGGAGAAGATGGAGAAACTTTTTTTAAAAAATTCTCTAAATGTAAGAAAAACAGATTTCACTCTGATCAACCACGGATCAGATTGTGATTAGGATAATTGGATTGTTTTTCTCGGACGAACATACAGTTGTCTGCATCTGCCGATACGGTAGGTTCACATGAGTGTTTTCTCCACATCTGAGAAAAACGGTCCAATTATTCCAATCAGAGTGGCAATTTTTCTCGGACATACAAAAAAAAATAAAGCTTCTTCTCCTTCTCCATTCTGTCATTCCATGAAAATCGGACCGCACTCTGATTTCATCCCAGTGTGGTCCAATTTTTTTCATGGACCTGTAGACTCGCATTGCCAATTTTGATCCGACATTTGGACCAAAATTGGACATATCTCCGATATTCTACATGGACAACTCGTTCAGAGGAAAAAAATCGGACATGTGCACAGCCCCATAGATTACCATAGGTACGAGTGCTATCCAAGAAATCCATGGATTGCACTCGTATGAGATAATCGGTCGTCTGCACAAGCCCGAACAACCATTTTATGTCTAGAAAAAAGACAAACAAAATGATGAAGCTGGGCCACAGTCTCCGAACAATTTACCACTCACCAGCAGTCATACCCTCGAACAATAAAGCAAATTTACAATCAGAAAAGAAAAGAAGCAGCGCCCTGTCTTCTCTGTACAAACACTCTGGACCCCAATTCATCATTTACATTTTTATTTAAGTCAACATTTCTGTCTTTAACCCTTCTTCTTGAGACATTTTCAAGCCAAAATCCACACATTTTGCAAAACTATGCAAAAACTGTGCCAAAATTACATGCGTACACAAAATCTTTCCATGTGGAACTAAAGTACATTTGCAATAAATTCTGCAACTCTTCAAACAGCTGCAAATGAAGAATTAGGAGAAAAAATCTGAAAGCCCTAAACCCCGCCTATTAGGGCAAAGATAAAAAAAAATTAAAAGAACACATAAAGCAGAATTTACAAATTGAGCAAATTAAATAAATTAGAATCAAGTTAAAAATATGTGAGAAACACCAAAACCTGGACAAAAAAGCGCAAATGCAATGATGAATCTATTCACTATTTCTTCATGTAACATTATTGCCTAAAAAAACCCCAAAGGACAGAGTATTCGTACAGAGAAGACAGAGAGCTGACATTTTATTTTTCTGATATTAGCTAGAAAAAAAACCTGAAACAGTTACATACTTTTCTTCAAGGATGCACAAAACTGTATATTATGAAGCTTACAATGAAATGTTTAGTTCATAATGTGTATATATAGTGTGGCATGTAAATGTTAAGGTACCCCTTGTCAAAATTACTGTTATTGTGAACTGGTAAGCGAGCTGAAGATGAAATGATCTCTAAAAGGTCTAAAGTTAAAGACGACACATTTCCTTTGTATTTTAGGCAAAATGTTCTGTCATTTTTAAAAATTACAAAAAAGGGAAATGGGTCAGTGCAAAAGTTTGGGCACCCGTGGAGATACGTGTCCTCAGATAATTTTAACCAATGTTTCAGACCTTAATTAGCCTGTTAGGGTTATGGCTTGTTCATTATCATCGTTAGGAAAGGCCAGGTGATGCAAATTTCTCAGATTTATAAAAATCCAGCCTCCTCTAACATTGTGCCAAAAAACAGCAGCCATGTGTTCTTCTAAGCAGCTGCCTAGCACTCTGAAAATGAAAATGGTGGAGGGCAACAAAGCAGGAGAAGGCTATGAGAAGATAGCAAAGAGTTTTTAAGTTGCCCTTTCCTCAGTTCAAAATGTAATTAAGAAATGGCGGATAACAGGAACAGAAGTCAAGATAAGGTCTGGAAGACAAAGCAAAATTTCAGTTAGAGCTGCTAGTAGGATTGCTAGAAAGGCAAATCAGAACCCTCAGATTTAGCAGACTCTGGAGTTGTGGTACATTGTTCTACTGCTCAGAGACAACTGCACAAATATGGCCTTTAAGGAAGAGTCATCAAAAGAAAACCTCTCATGTGTCCTCAGCAAAAAATTCAGTGTCAGAAGTATGCAAAAAAAACAGTTAAATAAGTCTGATGCATTTTGGAAACAAGTCCAAAAACCGATGAGGTTAAAAATTAACTCTTTGGCCACAATGATCAAAGGTATGTGTGGGGAAAAAAGGGCACAGAATTTCAGGAAAAGAACATCTTGCCAAACATTAAGCATGGGGATGGATCAATCATGCTTTGGGGTTGTGTTGCAGCCAATGGCATGGGATTATTTCAAGGGTAGAGGGAAGAATGGATTCTATGAAATTTTAATAACTTCTTGATGGAAACCTAACACCATCTGGGAAAAAAAGCTGAAAGGATAATCATTATAAACACACGTCAAAATCCACAATAAACTAGCTAAAAAAGGGCAAGCTGAAGATTTTACAATAGCCATATAAATATATATATATATATATATACATTACAGACCAAAAGTTTGGACACACCTTCTCATTCAGAGATTTTTCTGTATTTTCATGACTATGAAAATTGTAGAATCACACCGAAGGCATCAAAACTATGAATTAACACATGTGGAATTATACATTACACTTTACAAAAAGTGTGAAACAACTGAAAATATGTCTTATATTCTAGGTTCTTCAAAGTAGCCACCTTTTGCTTTGATTACTGCTTTGCACGCAGAAAAGGTGAACGGATGGATTCTACATGCCTAGTACCCACCGTGAAGCATGGAGGAGGTGGTGTGATGGTGTGGTGGTGCTTTGCTGGTGACACTGTTGGGGATTTATTCAAAATTGAAGCGGTAAGCGGTCCAGCTCACCCCAAACCATCTCGATTGGGTTCAGGTCTGGTGACTGTGGAGGCAAGGTCATCTGGCGTAGCACCCGAACACTCTCCTTCTTGATCAAATAGCCCTTACACAGCCTGGAGGTGTGTTTGGGGTCATTGTCCTGTTGAAAAATAAATGATGGTCCAACTAAACGCAAACCGGATGGAATAGCATGCCGCTGCAAGATGCTGTGGTAGCCATGCTGGTTCAGTAAGCCTTCAATTTTGAATAAATCCCCAACAGTGTCACCAGCAAAGCACCACCACATCATCACACCACCTCCTCCATGCTTCACGGTTGGAACCAGGCATGTAGAGTCCATCCGTTCACCTTTTCTGCTTGCAAAGCAGTAATCAAAGCAAAAGGTGGCTACTTTGAAGAACCTAGAATATAAGACATATTTTCAGTTGTTTCACACTTTTTTGTAAAGTGTAATGTATAATTCCACATGTGTTAATTCATAGTTTTGATGCCTTCAGTGTGATTCTACAATTTTCATAGTCATGAAAATACAGAAAAGTCATTGAATGAGAAGGTGTGTCCAAACTTTTGGTCTGTACTGTATGTATATATATATATATATATATGTATACATATATATATGTATATATATATACATATATATATATATACATACAGTACAGACCAAAAGTTTGGACACACCTTCTCATTTAAAGATTTTTTTGTATTTTCATGACTATAAAAATAGTAAATTCTCACTGAAGGCATCAAAACTATGAATTAACACATGTGGAATTATATACTTAACAAAAAAGTGTGTAACAACTGAAATTATGTCTTATATTCTAGGTTCTTCAAAGTAGCCACCTTTTGCTTTGATGACTGCTTTGCACACTCTTGGCATTCTCTTGATGAGGTTCAAGAGGTTGTCAGGGGGAATGGTTTTCACTTTACAGGTGTGCCCTGTCAGGATTAATAAGTGGGATTTCTGGCCTTATAAATGGGGTTGGGACCATCAGTTGTGTTGTGCAGAAGTCTGGTGGATACACAGCTGATAGTCCTACTGATTAGACTTAGAATTTGTATTATGGCAAGAAAAAAGCAGCTAAGTAAAGAAAAACGAGTGGCCATCATTGCTTTAAGAAATGAAGGTCAGTCAGTCCGAAAAATTGGTAAAACTTTGAAAGTGTCCCCAAGTGCAGTTGCAAAAGCCATCAAGCGCTACAAAGAAACTGGCTCACATGAGGACCGCCCCAGGAAAGAAAGACCAAGAGTCACCTCTGCTTCTGAGGATAAGTTTATCCGAGTCACCAGCCTCAGAAATCGCACGTTTACAGCAGCTCAGATTAGAGACTAGGTCAATGCCACACAGAGTTCTAGCAGCAGGCACTTCTCTACAACAACTGTTAAGAGGATACTTTGTGCAGCAGGCCTTCATGGTAAAATAGCTGCTAGGAAACCACTGCTAAGGACAGGCAACAAGCAGAAGAGACTTGTTTGGGCTAAAGAACACAAGGAATGGACATTAGACCAGTGGAAATCTGTGCTTTGGTCTGATGAGTCCAAATTTGAGATCTTTGGTTCCAACCACAGTGTCTTTGCACGAAGCAGAAAAGTTGAACGGATGGACTCCCACCGTGAAGCATGGAGGAGGAGGTGTGATGGTGTGGGGGTGCTTTGCTGGTGACACTGTTGGGGATTTATTCAAAATTGAAGGCATACTGAACCAGCATGGCTACCACAGCATCTTGCAGCGGCATGTTATTCCATCCGGTTTGCGTTTAGTTGGACCATCATTTATTTTTCAACAGGACAATGACCCCAAACACACCTCCAGGCTGTGTAAGAGCTATTTGACCAAGAAGGAGAGTGATGGGGTGCTACGCCAGATGACCTGGCCTCCAAGGTCACCAGACCTGAACCCAATCGAGATGGTTTGGGGTGAGCTGGACCGCAGAGTGAACGCAAAAGGGCCAACAAGTGCTAAGCATCTCTGGGAACTCCTTCAAGACTGTTGGAAGACCATTTCTGGTGACTACCTCTTGAAGCTCATTAAGAGAATCCAAGAGTGTGCAAAGCAGTCATCAAAGCAAACGGTGGCTACTTTGAAGAACCTAGAATATAAGACATAATTTCAGTTGGTACACACTTTTTTGTTAAGTATATAATTCCACATGTGTTAATTCATAGTTTTGATGCATTCAGTGTGAATGTACAATTTTCATAGTCATGAAAATACAGAAAAATCTTTAAATGAGAAGGTGTGTCCAAACTTTTGGTCTGTACTGTATATATATATATATATAGTAGCAATGCTACTCAGTTATGAACTATCTGAGGTATCACAGGAACCGTTTCTATTTAAAGTCAGGCTGGTTTATTTCTGTCCTCATAAACCACATCACAGGAAACTCAAATACAGCCCTTGTCCGGCACAATGTAAAATTTAAAGCAACAAGTCCAACAGTGCTGGTTAGCCTGCCTGGCTTAGAGTCCAGCTTAGTCACTCAATCCAGGAGATCTGTACACCTCCATATACACAGACGTGTGAGACAAACAGGTCACCACACCCAGAGGTGGAGATATGGTGAGCGGCCATTTCTCCCAACTCTTCTGCTGCTCACAGTCAACCTGTCATGGCCGATTAATCCCTTTTAGTCCTAATGTACTAAAGCATTACTCCAGGTTTATCTCCCATCCACTAGGTTTCCCACATCCACCTTACAATATATACTGTATATTTATATGTATATATTAATAATAATGTTCCCAAGTCCTATACCTGAGCTAAATAGGCCAAAGTTGCAGGTACTGACAACGGGAGCGAGGCTAAGATTGATTTAGTTGATTCTCCTATAACATCTCCAATGAGCCGCCCATCTTCAGCATATGCAGCAAGTGCAAATATGTACTTCTCATTCCTCTTTAGACCTTTAGCTTCCAGTAAGACATTACCATTTGCTGGAACCTGTTGAAGAAATGTGTGATCATTAACACATTACTACAAACACTGTTCAGTAAAGATATCGGGACTGATTATGCACTGCATGGAAAAGAAATCCTGATTATATTAGTCACAGAATGTGACTTTGCATTTCTCATTTTAAACTGATAACAAAAATAAATAAATAAATGACAGTTCTAAATCAAAAACTGTAGTTCTGAAAAACAATAAGCAGTTCAAGGGCATCACTTTTCCTTTTTTTGTGAAAATAGGTGGGGTTTTACATTAGCTTTCTGATGCCCATTTGTTATGAATGTTTTAGAAATGAATTCTGAGCAGAAGCTCCCTCTGGTGGTTACAAACAGTACTGAACCATTCAATGAGGATTGGCAATCAGGAATTACAGACTGGCTGGATATAAGGGAGGTTTCCCCCATCATGGTTGCCGGTGATCAATTGTTCTTGTCTCAACTGTGGTTCCTGGTTCACTTGGAAGCTTGCTGAGTCTTGCCTCTTCTCCTGCTCTCAGATAATATATTTTCTGTTTTTTTGTTTTTGTGCTTGCCATTTGCATTTTTCTCTGCATTTCTGTGAGGTTGGCCAGGTTCCCCTCCTCGGGGGGCTTGGTCGCCTCTCGGTTCCTCTGGAGCCACTGTTGTTTGCTCATTTGCCTTTTCCAGTTTTTTCTGTGGCTGCGGCTTAGTTTTGTTACACCAGAGAACTAATTTAGGTGGTAGAGGTCGTGTGATCTCAGGTGTTTTTGCAATTAGTAGCGTTGGCTTTTTTTTAGGGTTTTTTGGAATTGCAGTAAGTATCCTTCCTATCCTTTTCTGTCTAGGCAGATTGGGCCCCAGCGTTTGCTCATACTATTTTCTGTCTGTGTCTGTATTTCCTCTTGTCTAACCGCCATTACATGTTTGGGGGCTTCCTATGTTCTTTGGGGATCTGCTCCGGGGCAGATAGCTTTCCTCTTTCTATCTTTAGGTGTAGTTAGCCTCTCAGGCTGTGACGAGGCGTCTAGGACCAACGTAGGAACGCTCCACGGCTGCCTTTAGTTGTGGTGGTTAGTCAGGGTACTGCAATCCAGTAGATTCCAACCTCTCTTGTGTATTGCAGTTTTTGCCTGCTCTCCTCAGCTACCAAAACATAACACCCATTGGTGTTATCTGCTCGCATGTAGCAGGAAAGCAGTAACGTGGGAATTCAAAATGGGCCAATATGAGAGAAATAGTTCACATCCATTGCTTTTATTTTGTATATGCACAGTTTTGGAGACTTTTTGCTTTAAATTTATTAATAAAGGTGCATTTAGAAGAAAGGATTGATATAATTCTGGTTTCCCTGAGGAAGAGGTCAGTTTGACCTTGAAAAGCGGCAAACACCGCTTCTGATCAGCGGTAAAATCATCACCACCTGTCAGACAGCCGTAGTTCCTACGCTGTCAAATAACAGCGTGAGCCCGCAGCTGTGATCGGAGGTATAACGTTTACCTCCGGCCATTGGTGACGGCTGATAGGACTACTGCTTCCATTAGCCTACGCCTGCTTCAGCTAATAACAGTGAGATCAGGCACCTGTGCTGTAAATAAATAATTACAAAAAAACACGGCATGGGTTCCCCTATATTTTCTATAACCAGCCAGTCAAAACTGACAGCTGGGGGCGGCAACCATCAGCTGTCAGCATTAGCAAGGCTGTTTATCAAACATAGAGGGGTCCCCACGACGTATTTTATAATTATTTAAATGAATAATTTAGAAAAACAATGTGGGGTCCTCACATTTTTGACAACCAACCTTGCTAAAGCAGACAGCTGGGGGCTGGCATTCTCAGGCTGGTAAGGGGTTATGGATATTGACTCCCCAGCCTAAAAATAGCAGCCAGCAGCCACCAAGAAAAGGCACGTCTATTAGATACGCCAATTATGGCACTTTGCCCAGCTATTCCCACTTGCCCTGTAGCGGTGGAAAGTGGGGTTTGTATTTGTGGGAGAAACCATGCCTTTTTATTATTTATTTAAAATAATTAAAAAATACAGCATAGGGACCCCTTTATTCTTGATAACCAGCCTTTCTGAAGCTGACAGCTGAGGGTTACAGCCCCTAGCTGTCAATTCTGCCTGGCTGGCTATAAAAATTACAGGGGTACCCACGCCGCTTTTTTTTTTCTTAACTTTTTATTTACAGCGCAGGCGCCAGCTGATGAATACTCCAATTTAGCCGCTGCTGCTCTCACTGTTATTAGCGGCAGCAGGTGTCGAATGATGGGAGCAGTAGTCCCATCAGCTGACCCCAGTGACTGGAGGTAATCTTTACACCTCCGATCTTTGCTGCTCGCTCACGCTGTCTTTTGACAGCATAGGAACCGCGGCTCTCTGACCGGCGATGATTGATTTTACCGCCTATCAGAAGTAGTGTTTGCTGCGTTTCTAGGACAAACTGAATTCTTCCTCATATCCACCACATCTCCATTTCTCATGTGAGTGCGCTATGTTTTCTGTGCAGATTTTCCACTTAGGTGCGGAGATTCCGCAAGTAAAATACGCAGATGCGTTTCAAGTGCGCTTATGTGGCGGAAACGCATCAAAACGGCATGTAATCCACATCTAAGCATAGCAATAAAGTTTTGTCAAAGCCAAATGCCAGGTAGTATCAAAACAAAGCAGCTTTATTTAAAGCATGACACACCAACAAGAGACAAAAAACGCAGAGTCAAAAACAGAAAAAAAGCAGGTAAAAAAAAGCAAAAACGCAAGTAACCTAATTTAAACAATAGGTGCAAAATTCTGTCATGTCAAAAACTCAACAAAACCTCATTATGGGAACGTAGAGTTACAGCTCCCGACACTGCCTCAATGGCGGGAAATAAGCAGCTGCAGGGAGAATAAAACTTCAGTTAGTCCTTGTAGCTGCTACTCCAGTAAGTCGGCTACAGAGGATTCAAATGCTATTTACCTGCATGAACCCTACATCTGCAAGTAAAAAGCGTTTCTGGACTTGACAGGTTCCATTAAATAAGGGGTACATTGAAAGTAGCTTGTTTTTACATCCTGAGACAACCCTTTAAATGAAAAGCGCAGCCCCAGATTAGTGACAGGTGCTCTTTAAGTTCCATGTATATTATCTGTAACTAATTACAATACTGACAAATGAAGTGTACTGTACAGGCATTGTAGGTACATTGTGAAACCCTTCATCTACTGTAAAGATAAAATTAAAGTTTACCTGCTCTCCAGTTCCCAGAAGATAATGATCATTTAACCGTACTTTTAGGTTAGGGCCTGTTACAATTCGCCCAAATAAACTGTACCAGGTCACCTATAAAAAAATTCAAACATATTCAACATGGAAGATCGAATAAGAATATTGTGAGAACTCAGGAGCAAGCAATGAAAATTCGGGAAGAAGACAATGCAGGCTGCTAGGTAGAAAATACAACATCATATGGATGTAACGTGTCGTTTTAGGCAGAAACCTGTATTAAATCCAAAAAAAAAGAAAATAAATCATGTTTATTTACAAAAGAGCTGATTCATATAGCCAAAGAATGATTTTGCTCAAACTTACTAAATAATATAAACTGCAACAAGTTTTGATGTAGTAACAAATTGATCACGTGTCCTGCGTTATAACACTTCTGAAAGGCATTTTAAAGGGGCTGTCCACTTTTGAACAATCCCTTATTAATGGGCCTAGGTAGGAGAAAAACGAAAAATCAAGCTATGTCCCCTGCCAGTTATCTGGCATGAATGGCGGGTTGCGGGAGCATCACATGAGGGCTGTAGCCAATCAGTGTCTGCTGAATGGATGCAGCCTTCACATTTCGTCTCAGAGGAAGTCCTACTTTTTTAAGTCAAAATGTGATTTGTGGCCTTTGATTGGCTGCAGCGCTGATGTGACACCCCCACCGGATATAGATACCAGGGAACACAGAACTGAGCATGCAGGAGCAGCACCAGTGCAGGAGTTGAGTATCTTTTTGTTTTCCATTTATTTTACCTCCTTCGAGCTATTAATATGGGATTATCTGATGGTGGACAGCACCTTTTAGCAATTCTGGTATTTATCTGATACTTGTATAGGCATCCTAGAATCAGAAATCGCAGTTATTTCCCCTCTCCGCCTCTCTGTATATCACATTTCTTTCTTTTTCACTGCTTCCTCGCTCTCCGTTGTCTCACATGATGAGCAGCAGACTGTCCAGTGTGCTACAGTAGCAAATTTCCAAGCATTTATTTGTTTGTGCACCATATCATTCACCTATTAAATGATAATAATGCCTATCAGATTAATCTCAGCTCATTGTGGTGTCAGCTCACACCGCCTATTACATTCAATGGAGAGGAGAGGGTGATGAGGATTGATGAGCAGTGTGAGGAAACAAGCAAAGGCTGACAAGAAGGGCAAACAGAGCTGCAGCTAGTGAGTCATTAAGCTTATCCCAGAGCTGGATTCACAGCCACACAGCTTGGTACTGCCACAAGATGACATTTATGCTACTGCTTCTGAACATGTCCTGAAGATAGAAAGAAGAGCAGGAATCCCTTTTTTTCTGTACACTGTGTATATCATAGCAGTTCTTCTCCTTTCACTAGTTCATAGGTAACTTAAAATGAAAGAAAAAATTTTCATTTAACTGAAAATTAAAGAAATATCATGCAGAATGAAAACTGGAGGAAAATGCAATATACAATTCATATAATGGATAAAAATAGAGCTATACGTCAAAGTACACCACAAAAAAACAATTCTGAAAAGGTCCATTTTAAGGGCTTGTTCACAAAACATCTGACGAGTGCTATCCAATGCTTTATTGCATACCACTCGGACCAAGACTATTCTATGGGGCAGTGCTGATCATCATCTTTTTTCTCAGAGCATTTCGGCATGAGAAAACAAATGGCAAAATGCTACGATATGCTGCATTTAATCGGATGCCACTCACTCATTCAATACTATGGGTGCATGGAAATCATCGGTCTGCACTCAGATGACATCCGAGCGCAGTCCGATTTCTGCGGACTCAACGAATGGAAAAGATGGAGAAATTTTGTTCTCCATCTTCTCCTCACCTGTGCTACCATTCTCTTATCCAAGGAAATCAGATCACACTAAGCTGACACTAGGATCAAACACACACCAGAGTTTGATCAGTGTCATTACCATGATTCTCTTTGAGGAGGAAATATACGCTCGTGTGAGCGAGCCCTAAATGTATCAGACCGACCACAAGCAGCTATTGATAATGTTTGCAAAGTTACTTACCTTAGTATCAGATGTGAATGGAGCTGGTTTAAACACCATTGAGTTTTCTGTTCTGCAAAGTAATATAGGTGAGGGAGGTACATTCATTTTACCACCTTTGGTCTCTGATTGTTTAATGCAGGATAAGTAGAATGCATTTTCTTCAGTTTCAGCTTGTTGAATCAATTTCTCTGAATCCTGCCAGTAGAATAACATGGAGATAAATAAGCAATAAATTGCGCTTCTGACTGTTCCTATCCAAAGAAAGAACAATAAATATGTCCTAGACATTGCTAAGCTGGGAGAAAAGCATAGAAAAGTCTTGGTAACATTGCAGAATTTTATTATGCCATCGTTTAAGCCAAAGATCAATATTACTGCAACAGTCGCCAGCACAACATATACACTGGAATCATCATTCTAGCAGACCAAGCAAGTTTAATAAAATTTATCAGAATGATAATTCTCAACATTACCTCCAGGAGCATAGAAGGAGAACAGTCTAGTCCTTTATTCATCAGCACGGCTTTCTGCATTAAGAAGATGGATTTCGAGAGCTTATTCTTGTTGACTTTAGCAAGTATTTCCGATTCTGTAAGTCAAAATCAGACAAAAATGTAGTTAGGATGAGCAGTACTCATGTACGGTATTATTGTATACCCACAGCATTTCACCTGTGAGGAATCGCAAAGACTCATCTCTTCCTTGACTCGTCCTGAAACTTTTAGATGATCTGAGATGTTCACCATCGTCTGCAGTAACATATAAGGGACATGTTGTAAAGAGGCATCATCAGAAGTGGAGTTTCATTAGTGAACATTATTTCAATAGATACAGTAGTTATTCAATTTTTATGTAAATTCTACCTAAATACTGTTTATGTAAAAAATGTATGCTGCATAGTATTTTTTTTTCCTTAATGAATGTGTCCTTATGACATAGTGAAGTCTACTGCACTATTCAACACAGCAAAAAATGGAAACCCAGATAAACCTTGGACAAATGGAGGTAAACAGGCCTATGAATTCATTTAATGTGACAAAATTTTTGATCTTAAAGAAGCACTCCAATAAAAGTGTTTATTTCATTAATATATTGCAGTCATCATATTATATAGCACTGTGTGCTTACAATTGCTTATCTTCCCTTTCTACGCAGCTAATTTTTCTCTTTTGCATTAGGTCTATGACATCACGTGATTAAAAACTGACGCCCTGGATCCTTCTAAGCTAAGCTTTCTAAGGAAAGATACAGTTAGGTCCATATATATTTGGACAGAGACAACATTTATGTAATTTTCGTTCTAGTCATTACCACAATGAATTTGAAACAAAACAATTCTGATGCAGTTGAAGTTCAGACTTTCAGCTGTCATTTGAGGGTATCCACATTAAAATTGGATGAAGGGTTTAGGAGTTTCAGCTCCTTAACATGTGCCACCCTGTTTTTAAAGGGACCAAAAGTAATTGGACAGATTAAATAATTGTAAATAAAATGTTCATTTCTAGTACTTGGTTGAAAACCCTTTGTTAGCAATGACTGCCTGAAGTCTTGAACTCATGGACATCACCAGACGCTGTGTTTCCTCCTTTTTCATGCTCTGCCAGGCCTTCACTGCGGTGGTTTTCAGTTGCTGTTTGTTTGTGGGCCTTTCTGTCTGATGTTTAGTCTTTAACAAGTGAAATGCATGTTCAATTGGGTTGAGATCATCAAATAAATTACGCTAGAAAAGACGCTAATAAAAGGGATAGTCTTGCTGAAGGAAGTTCCTGTGACTTTTATACCACTGTGGCAATATGGCAGTCTAAAATCGCATTGATGCCTACAAGTAGATGTCAACACAGTCTAAGTGAATTTGAGCACGTGGACACATTTGGAGAAGTCACTCACCAGCGTCTTCTCTCCGACTCCAGCAAACGAACAAAGAGCCAGGCGGAAAAAGAAGCGACTATAAGTATTTAGTTTCTTTACTCAAAACATTATGCAATCCACCATGTGTGGGATGATATTGACTATCCACCTTAACTTGTATGATGGGACTTCCCTGGTAGTTGGCTCCTACTGCTGCATTGGGTTAATATCATAAGATGGTAACCTCTGATGTCATCACCCCAAGCCTTTTAAGTCTGGTTAAAGTGAATGCACATTACCTTTGTATTCAACTAGTATGGTGTCCAAGTTGACTACCAAGTTTCTTGCACATGACGATTCTAGCTCTGTGATAACTGGGCTTTGCTGCATTGTGTGTCTCCCGACCAACAGTCCTATGCAGCTCTGCTTTTCTTGGGTGCTAACCCGCTCACGCACCGTTGTTACAACAAGGTGCCCGGTTACTAATTCATCTCTGCTGTTCCTGGATGCTGCCATAGCTTTTTGTTACTTCCAGGCACCTGTCTGCCCACTTAGTTCTGTTGTTTCTGTGTGCTGTCAGCACACTCAGCTCTGTAAACACCGTACCATGCAACTCTAGGTGTCACCTAGCTGATCCAGCTCTGATGTTCCCTTTATTGTCTGACCTATCCAACTCTGCTGCATCAACACCTCCGGTCTGTGCCGCTCAACATGACCTACAGCAAATCTTCCTCACCAGGTGAGTCATAACATTTTGTACCCCTGAACTGATTTTGCTAAAACTTTGAAAAATGGCATCTGCATCATTATTAATAGAACACCAGAGTTGCTTTTAATATAAGGATGATCACAAAAATGGTCACATTTTTTAAGAAATATTGTGCTAGGAATAAAAAAAGTAGGATCTCAAGTAAAAATTTCTACACATAACGCATGAAGAGTGACCCAAAAACCCCAACAGCAAATGCAAAGCTGCATCAAAACTGCACCGTACATCAGAAAATGACCACACCATAGTCCTGAAAAACACCTACAGGACTAGTGAACAGCATACATAACAATATCCACTGTTTGTAAGCAAATTATAGCAGTCTTTGTCACTCATGCATTTTGCTGAAGACGATGCCTGAAATTGACATGATTTGCTTCTTTTCAGATGTATCAGCTCCATTATTCTGCTAATGGGCTTTATTATATGGTGAGATGCTCTGTCATAGCAGCTCCATGTTTGAGACAGATATAGCACAAGCAGATCTCCTACCTTTTTCTTGACAGAGAATTTTGATTGACACCCGATGCTGGGCTACAATTAGCTCGAGCTGCAAATCCATCAAGGTGACATTATTTACGAGGGACTTGGAAGAACTGTTCTGAGCTTTAAGTGTGTCTTCCGCATACTGTCTCTTTGCACCCAGCTAACAGAAAGCACAAACATATACAGATTGGATTAGTATTCATTTGTGTTGATGCGTTTTAATTAGTTTATAATCCTAACAAACATTACTTCAGGATTTAACCAAAAATTTACAAAACACTGAATATTCAGTGAGCAAGTAATCTGCATAATACATTGTTTTCTGGTAAACTTAGCTTACAATCTAGGTTGCTACCTGCATAGTTATATAGGATGAAAAACGACACAGCTCCATCAATTTCAACCTTTCTGCACTAGTTACTGTATACATCCTCTATCGCTAGCTTATTTACAGTGGGGTGAAAAGGTGTTTTCTCGATTGCTTCATTGGGGGACACAGGAACCATGGGTGTATGCTGCTGCCACTAGGAGGCTGACACTATGCATATTAAAAAAGGTTGGCTCCTCCTCTGCAGTATACACCCCACCGACTGGCATCAAGCTAATCAGTTTTATCTTAGTGTCAGTAGGAGGTGGACATGGGTCTCTATTGAGACCCATATCTACCTATTGTGCGTCGTTCCTTTTCAGGTTTTTTTTTTTCTGGAGGGATACAGTGTGAACGGTCACTACTGTACTCCCACGCAGAGACTATGAGTATGGCGTGTACTGCCACCCCGTATCCTCATATGTCTATTACTATGGCAGGACCCCGAATATCCCTAACACGGACGTGTGTTCAGGCGATCAAGAGAAAAGATGATGACCCGGCCTGCCTCCGTCTCCCACCTACTCGCCCACCAGAGCCTGTCAGGAGGAGACGCGGACGTCCTACAACTCGGTCCCGGACGTCCGATTCTTGTTAGAGCTACTGTCCCTCTTTCCTCCCGAAAGGACAGAAGAACAGAAGAGAAAGGATACCGATCAAGTCTGTGGCCCCCTCCGTTTTCCCCCCTTGATTCCGGGCCATACCTCCACCGGGTGCCATGTCTCCCTGGAGATCAGAAGCCCCCTCATGTACTGCAGCCCTTTCATCTCCCGAGGTGCCTCGTAGCACCGCTGCTCTTATCTTGTGGGGCCCCACTTTTTTAAGTTTTTAAGGCGGTCGGGCGGCCTCCGCGCCGCCCACCTCTCCACCGGCGGCCGCAGGCTCTACAAGAGGCCCCAGATTCACTTTGGGCCTAGTTTGCGCAGGCCCGCCCACCTTCCCTCTAGCCTCCGCGCTGCCCCCCACCCTCGGCGGCCGCAGGCGCTACTTGAGGCCCCGGCTTCACTCCGGGTCTAGTTCACGCCGGCTCCGCCCCTCTTCTCTCTAGACACCGCCGGCAGCCACAGGCGCTACTCGAGGCCCCGGCTTCACTCCGGGCCTAGTTCGCGCCGGCTCCGCCCCTTCTCTCTAGCCTCCGCCGGCGGCCGCAGACGCTACTCGAGGCCCCGGCTTCACTCTGGGCCTAGTTCACTCCGGCTCCACCCCCCTTCCCCTAACTTCCGGGCGGGCTTTTCTCCTGCCCGTCCTTCCTTCAGGCGCAGCCTTACGCTCCATCCACCACTCTCAGCTTCACTGTGGGCTGGAGCCGCCGTCATATTGGTCCTCGGAACCCTGCATTCCGGCTTCGTTCCTTTCAGCAGTGCACACCTTTCCTGGCTCGTTTTCGGATCGCTCTCCAGCCGGACCCTCTATAAGAAGCCTCTGTTCATCCGGTGCAGCACGTCTGATCAGCAGCATACAGGAACCGTGAGTAGCTCTGCCCTGCAGAGCTGACACTCTCCTCTGTCTCTGTCCCCCAAGCTGTCTGGCATCAGTTAGTGGGACTGCTCAATCATGCGTAAGCACAAGGGAGAGCCTGCTCGCCCCCCTTCCTCTTCCACTCTGGTCAGACACTTTGTATGCTCTTCTTGCAATGGCAGACTCCCTTCAGGTCAGTCATCTCCCCTCTGCCAGGCCTGCAGTGACCCAAATGGACCCACCCAGGAACCCCCTTCTGCCCCGGGCGATTCTGGGACCCCTATCCCTCAATGGGCTTCTTCTCTATCACAATCTGTGGCGGACCTCACCAGGGTATCACAGACCCTAGTGTCCGTTTTTGACAGATTGCCCCTCTCAACTCCTGAAGTCGCCAGTGGGTCACAAGACTCTCATCCCGGTCCTTCCAACCCAGGCCGTAAGAGACCTAGACTGGAGCACCGTTCTAGCTCCTCTTCCCGCTCCGCCTTACCAGATGACCTTTCACGGCGTGAGCCTTCTTTAGCACCCTCCTCTCCGGAATCAGGCGAGAGGTCTTCGGACGCGCTTTCGGAAGATGAGTCGGACCTGGATTCAGAACAGGCTCCAGCATGACGGATATGGGGCTTTCCTGCATTTCCCCCCTTTCGGTGTGGTCGTGTCGCTGATCATTATGTCACAAGGTAACAGTTAGTTTATCAGTTCTAGCGTGCCTTATGTCTCTAACTTGCCTTTTTATGTCATGACATTGCAATTTAGCAATGTTTATCTATATTATCTGTGCAAGTCTGTGACTAGACCTCTTTCAACTACTTATGTCTGCACACATACACTGAAATGGGGGGAGATATGTGATCTTTCTATTACTGTTTTTTGTAATCATTGACAGTCTGGTTTGCTGTGTTTATGATTTTCTCCCTCTTACCTTGTCCATAAGTCTCTTTTTTGTTAGATATATCACGTTATAATAAAAATTATATTTATTTTTCATAAATACCTCTTTTTTTGTGATATTTGATCTGCATTCTTCTTTATTTATATATCATATTAATTAGATAAGGATATATATTTGATAGTCGTTGTTCTATCATTCTTTCTTTGGTCATTTAGGTAGGCTGGAGGTATGTCCCGTTTAGCCACGGTGACATTTTTTTAGGTTAAGATACGGATATGGTGCAGAGCCTGATTGTTGCAGTCAATCAGACCTTAGGCATCAAAGATACCGCTACGGAATCCGCAGATCAGGCGGTTTCGTTCAGACGGTCCAAACCACCTTCCAAGGTCTTTGCCTCGCATACCGAGTTCATGGACAAACTCAAGAGGGAGAGGGAAAATCCAACCAGGCGCTTTCAAAGAGGGAAGCGCCTCGGCATCCTATATCCCTTCCCCCCGGTCATACCACTAACTGGACGATTTCCCCTACGGGTCTCCAGACTCTCCACCAATACAGTCCTCCCATCTCTAATGCAGCTTCCCTCAAGGATGCCAACGATAGAATTTTAGAATCGCTGGCAAAATCAGCATTCGAAGCGGCCGCTTCTGCTTTATGCCCGGCCTTTGCCTCTACTTGGGTCTCAAAGGCCATAGCTCGATGGGCCAAACAGCTCCGCAAGGGCATCATGGCTGGAGCCCCTCCGAGAGAGCTGGCAGAGCTTGCAGACCAAATTTCCCATGCTGGGCAATATTTGGTTTCGGCCTCCCTGGACGCCGCGTCTTGCGCTGCTCAGGCGTCCAGCAATTCTGTAGCCATCCGGAGGAATATTTGGATCAAAGCATGGCAAGCTGATCTTTCTTCTAAGAAGTCGCTCACAGGCCTCCCCTTCCAGGGAGACCGTCTGTTCAGCTCTAGGTTGGATCAGATCATTAAGGAGGCAACGGGAGGCAAGAGTTCTCTCCTCCATCAGTCCAAGCCTCGCAGTCCCGTTCAAAGGCGGCAGTTCCACTTCTTTCGGCCTTTTAGCCGTTCCCCGGCGTCGGACAATTCTTCCGGTCAGCGCAGGCCGCAGAATCGCCAGACCAAGAAGGCGGCTTCCTTCAGGCCCACTCCTTCCTGGCGTTCCCATAGCTCCCAGGGTAGATCCTCCAGGGCAAGACCTGGCAAATCCTCCTCGGCATGACTCGGATCAAGGGCCCAGCGTTTCTCCCAGGCTGGGTGGTCGTCTCCTGCTGTTCAGAGACGTTTGGCTCGACCTGGTGGAAGATGCATGGGTCAGGGAGGGTGTATCCTCAGGATACAGAATAGAGTTCACTTCCCGTTCCCGAGATCGGTTCTTCGTATCCCGCCCCCTTGGGACCCCTCCTTGGTCCCGGGTTTCTTTGCGTCCATCGACTCTCTTCTCAGTTCCGGGGTTATCGTCCCGGTTCCAGAGCAAGAACGCTTCACAGGTTTCTATTCCAACCTGTTTGTTGTGCCGAAAAAGGATGGCGCAGTTCGGCCCATTCTGGTTCTCAAGTTGCTGAACACTAGAGTCCGCCTGCATCACTTCAGCATGGAGTCTCTTCGCTCAGTAATTTCTTCCATGGAGACACAGGAATTTCTGTTTTCCATAGACATTCAGGACGTCTACCTCCACGTTCCGATTTGCCAAGCTCATCAAAGGTTCTTGCGATTTGCATTGCAGCAGGACCACTTTCAAATTGTTCCCCTGCCGTTCGGCCTTGCGACCGCTCCCAGGGTCTTTACAAAGATCATGGCGCCAGTAATGGCCATATTGAAAATCAGGGGCCTGGTTCTCATTCCATACCTCTATGACATCCTCATCAAGGCTCCGTCCCTTCCTCAGGCCCCAGAAGGCCTGTCCATCGTGCTCGACACCCTGGCTCGGTTCGGCTGGATCGTCAACAGGAAGAAGTTTTGCCTTTTTCCATCCCAGCGCCTGGTCTTCCCGGGCATGCTGTTCCACACCCATCAAGGAGACCGTGGTATTGAGAGCATCTGGGTTCTCCGATCGGGTGATTCGCTACATGATCCAGACCAGAAAACCGACGTTCTCTAGGTTCTACTACTGAACCTGGAAGGCCTATTTTCGCTGGTGTAGTCTAACAACCTTTTCTATCCTCTTTTAGAAGTCCGTGGTATCTCGTTCTGAAGTCAAGACTTTCCTTCAGGGAGTGGCGCATATAGCTCCCCCGTACCGGAATCCTGTGGACCCCTGGGACCTCAGTCTGGTTTTAAGAGGTCATGACGTCTGCTCCCTTTGAACCTCTCAGGGAGGTTTCGTTTGTCTGTTTTGTCCTGGAAAGGGGCCTTTTCTCGTGGAGACCACTTCCATCAGACAGGTTTCACGATTAGTGGCTCTCTCCTGTCGCCTCCCTTTCCTGGTTCTTCACCAGTATAAGGTAGTGTTGCGGCCTCCGCCTTCCTTTCTTCCCAGGGTGGTTTCCACCTTTCACTTGAATAAGGATATTGTCCTGTCTTCCTTCTGTTCGACTCCGACTCATTCTCTGGAGCACTCTTTGAACAGCTAGACCTGGTCCGGGCAGTGAGAATCTACCTGGATAGGACTGCTTCCTCCAGGAAGTCGGATCTTCTGCCTGTCATTCCAGACAGAGCGCGGAGAGGGCCTGCCGGCCTCCAAGACTACTATTGCGCGTTGGATTAGGTCTGCAATATTGGAGGCTTACCGGGTTAAGATCAGAGTGACTAAGACTCACTCCACCCGGGCAGTAGGCGCCTCCTGGGCGATTCACCATGGGGCATCCGGCCCTACAACTTTGCAAAGCGGCAACCTGGTCTTCCATTCACTCGCTTGCCAAATTTTTACAGGGTCCACACCTACGCTTCGGCGGACGCCAGCCTAGGCAGAAGGATCTTGCAGGTGGCATTGGGACTCCGCCGGCGTGAATAGAGTTTCCTGCCATTTTTTCCCGCCCCAGGGACTGCTTTGGGACGTCCCATGGTTCCTGTGTCCCCCAATGAAGCGATTGAGAAAACAGGATTTTGGTTGCATACCGTAAAATCTGTTTCTCGGAGCGCTCATTGGGGGACACAGCACCCTCCCATATGTTTACAACTCTTGTCCTTTCTTCTGATTGTTATTGTTATAATGAGTTGTCTGTTTTCTTGTTTGGTTCTGTCATGTTGTTCTCCTACTGCTTTCTCACTAACTGATTAGCTTGATGCCAGTCGGTGGGGTGTATACTGCAGAGGAGGATCCAACCTTTTTTAATATGCATAGTGTCAGCCTTCTAGTGGCAGCAGCATACACCCATGTGTCCCCCAATGAGCACTCTGAGAAACAGATTTTACGGTAAGCAACCAAAATCCTGTTCTATCTCTTCCTGATTTCCTATTCTTTTGCATGTTTGTCACACTTAAATGTTTCAGATCACCAAACAAATTTAAATATTAGACAAAGAACACAAGTAAGCACAAAATGCAGTTTTTACATGAAGATCTTTATTATTAATGGAAAAAGATATCGAAACCTACAGGACCCTGTGTGAAAAAGTAATTGCCCCTCCCACTTAAAACATAAATTAACTGTCGTTTATCACATCTCTGGGAAGCGGAGTTCAAATTCCCTATCCACACTCAGGCCTGATTACTGCCACACCTGTTTTTAATCAAGAAATCACTTAAATAGAACCTGCCTAACAAAGTGAGGTAAAGCAAAAGATCCTCAAAAGCTAGACATCATGCTGTGATCTAAAGAAATTCAGGAACAAATGAGAAACAAAGTTATCGAGATCTATCAGACTGGAAAAGCTTATAAAGCCATTTCTAAAGCTTTGAGACTCCAGCGAACCACAGTGAGAGCGATTATCCACAAATGGCGAAAACATGGAACAGTGGTGAACCTTCCCATGAGTGGCCGGCCAACCAATATTACCTCAAAAGCTCAGCAATAACTCATTCAAGAGGTCATAAAAGACCCCACAATAACATCTAAAGAACTGTAGGCCTCACTTACTTCAGTTGAGGTTAGTGATCATGACTCCACCATAAGAAAGAGACTAGACAAAATGGCCTGCATGGCAGAGTTTTTAGATGAAAACCAATGTTGAGCAATAAGAACATAAAGGCTTTTCTCAGCTTTGCCAGAAAACATCTTGATGATCCCCAAGATTTTTGAGAGAATACTCTGTAGACTGTCGATACAAACGTTGAACTTTTTGGAAGATGTATTTCCCATTACATCTTGTGCAGCAGTTACACAGCATTTCAGAAAAGGAACATCATACCAACAGTAAAATATCGTGGTGGTAGTGTGGTGGTCTGGGGCTGTTTTGCTGTTTCAGGACCTGGAAGACTTGCTGTGGTAAATGGAACCATGAATTCTGCTGTCAGCCAAAAAATCATGCAGGAGAATGTCCGGCCATCTGTTTGTGACCTCAAGCTGAAGCGCACTTGGATTATGCAGCAGCACAATGATCCAAAACACATCAACAAGTCCACCCCTGGGCCTAGTCAAAGTCATGACGTTAATCAGATTGAGATGCTGTGGCGTGACCTTAAAAAGGTGGAATTGTTTTCACAGGTAACATTGTATTATAAAAATGACCTGGCAATATGATTTTCCTCATCAGTTGAAATATGACAATATCAAACTTGTCCAGTTTTTTAATTATTTGTGTGGTGAAAAAAAAATAAAAAATCAGAAATGTGAAATTAATTTTTTTTTAATTGTGTTGACATTGTCCAAGACCCATAACGCTTTTGTTCTTTGGGCGATAGATGTGTGATGGCTTATTTTTTGAGGGGCGAGATGACATTTTTACTAATACTATTTGGGGATAGATATCATATTTTTATTGCTTCTAACAGCATTTTTGCGGTAATGCAGTGACCAAAATAATGAAATTTTGGCGTTTTGATTTTTTTGTGTTTACGATGTCTACTGACTGGTTTAATTAATTTTAGATTTTGATAGATCAGACTTTTCTGATCACAACGATAGAACATATATGTGTATTTTTTTTAACAATCTTTCATTCTTTATTTTTATTGGGGGGAAAAATGAGGTCATTTATGTTTTTGTTTATATTTTTAAAACCTTTTTGTTCTACTTTTCACTGTATTTATTAGTCCCCTTAGGAGACTTGAACCTGCGATTACGTGCTCGCTGGTACGATTTATGATCGCAGGGCCACAGTACTGTGTGCCACACTGGAAACTAAAATGGAAATCCCCACTAGATCCTGTTAAAAGTCAGTGAGATCCACTGGGCAGCGTTGAGATACGTTGTACAACAAATCTAGCAAAATGCAATTGTAATCAAAGTCTAAAATAAGTAAAGTACACTGTCATCGATCATTGGATTAATCTTTGTAAAGGAGAGAGGTTGACTGGGGGACCTCTGTGATTTTGTTACCGTAGAACAGCGGTAGGGAACCTATGGCTCGGGAGCCAGATGTGGCTCATTTGATGGCTGCATCTGGCTCTCAGACAAATCATTAACAAAAAAAAAATGAAGGAAACCGCTGATTTCCGAAATGCGTAGGATAAGTTTGGTCCTTAAGGCACCTCGTACCTGCGGCAGTCACGTGGGCTACATGTGACCACTGACGTCACGTACGTCCTGCAATCTCCGGTCACCATCCTACCACAGGCTCAAACAAAGCACTTGAGCATCCACGCCTGCCCGGTAGAGACGCACGGGGCACCTGTCACCGTCCGGGACAGCTAAGAGGGGAGGATTTATTAAAGTCTTTCACTGAGCTCGCTAAAGAAAAAAATCAACCGATGGATAAGCTTATTTCGGTGTGTACTGATGGTGCTCTGTGGATGGTGGGGAAAACCAAAGGATTCGTAGCGCTTCTTCGTGAACATGAAAAGAGACCTATCCTAAGGTTTTACTGAATCCTACATCAGGAGGCGCTTTGTGCTCAGATGTGTGGCGAGCAGCTTGGTGAGGTGATGTCGCTGGTCATTCAGGTAGTCAACTTTATTGTTGCCCGAGCTTTAAATGATCGCCAGTTTAGAACATTGCTGGATGAAGCTGGGAATAATTATCCAGGTCTGCTTCTGCACAGCAATGTGCGTTGGTTGTCAAGAGGGAAGGTGCTCAGCCGTTTCACGGCTTGTCTGAGCGAAATCTTTTCTTGAAATGAAAAACGTTGAACATCCTAAGTTAGCTAATACTGAGTGGCTCCTGTAGTTCTACTATCTTGTGGACATGACTGAACATCTGAACCAGCTCGATGTGAAAATGCAAGGCGTTGGAAATAGTCTTATCCCTTCAACAAGCAGTGTTTGCATTTGAAAACAAGGTAGAACTCTTCATCACTGACATTGAAACAGGTCGTTTACTACACTTTGAAAACTGGGAGAATTTAAAGATTCATGCACAGCAAGCGACCATGATCAACATCTTGATCTTCAGAAGCCAGCGGGCTTCACATCTAATCTCCTACAGTCATTCAAAGCGCGCTTTGGAGAATTTCGTGAGCGCACTTGTCTTTTTAAGTTCATCACCCATCCACATGAGTTTGCAGTGGACAGTGCCGACCTGAGTTACATCCCCAGTGTCTCTGTCAGAGATTTTGAACCACAAGCTGCTGACCTGAAGGCCTTAGACATGTGGGTGAGTAAGTTCAAGTCACTGAATGAAGATTTAGAAAGACTTGCACGACAGCAAGCAGAGTTGGCGAGCAAACACAAGTGGGAAGAAATGAAAAAACTTCAACCCGTGAACCAGCTGAAAGTCAAAATTTGGAACACGCTTCCTGTCACATAGCACACACGGCAGCGTGTGAGTATTGCTGTACTGACAATGTTTGGCTCTATGTATGCATGTGAGCAGTCTTTCTCACATCTAAAGAACATTAAGACCAACCTATGATCACATTTAACGGATGGAAGTCTCAACGACTGCATGAAGCTTAATCTCATCACGTATCAACCAGACTACAAAGCCATCAACAAAACCATGCAGCACCAGAAGTCACATTAATGGTAAGAAGAACTTTATTCATCATTGGTTACCAACAGCATAACAAGGTTTTTAAAAAAAATCAGAGACTTATTGTAGTTTAAAAGTGTTGGTCTTACATAAAATGCACACATTTAGTTGTATTTAGTTTTAAACATATTGTATGGCGCTCCCGACCCCTGCCGCAGAACATTATCAAAGGAGTTGCTTGAAATAAAAGGATAAAGGCAAGAAAATGACTAAAATAATAAGAAAAGGAAAGTATCTTCCCTATTTAAACCCCAAGATTTCCAAAGCTGCTACTGATGAGCTAGCCACCAGTACTGAGGAAATTACATCACATCCACTGTAAACATAAATGCTGCAACCAATCACAGGGAGTAATGTGCCAAACCTGACAGTATGGCCACTAAGGACAGTGACAGTGATGAGAATTATGGACGTGATGACATTGTTGCAGAACTGCAGGGACAAATAATTAGTATTGCCGGAATGGTTTAGATTAATGGGTAAATAATGCTTATTTTAATATTTTATATCATTTTTGCCCTTAGCTAATTTTTGAATAACCCCGCACAACCGCTTTGAATTACAACTACAATGTTAGCGTATTCCTGTGGTCTTACCGTTCTAATGTAGTGGTCAACAAGTGATATATTATGATGTCCAGTGCTTTGTATTGGGGATACAGCTAATCCATTAATTGCTTTTTCTAGAGTTTCATATGCAAAAATCAGCTGGTTCAGAGGGGATTTCTGCAAGAAAAACAATATGCCACAAAAGGATAAAAGTCAATCTTTACCTGGATCTGAAAGTAACGAAAGGCTTATTTTTAATGCAAAACTATTTTTTTTTCTAACACATTTTCTCATAAATTCAAACCGAAAATTGACAAATTGATTTACCTTTAACAGAATTGCAAAATTAATTTCTGCGTGACCCATGTAATAAATTAAATTACCTAGGCTCCCAGTGTTCCATTACCAATTCAATAAGATTAATGGAGCCACTTGTCCCAACGGCATAAAGTGCTCAAATAAAAGAAAAAGGAAAGACAAATATTTGCGTAGTTGTTCAATGTACGGTAAACTGAAGCTTGAGAGGTTATCTGTAGTTTTTAAATGACCACAATAATAGACAATGCAGAAGATAACAATTTCTAATTTTCTATACAACAAACACTAGCAAGAATGCTGCACACTGTTTTTCCTGCATTTTGAGGTGCAAACTGGTTTACAGGTTAATGTGCCAAAGCCAGAAGTGGATTCATCAGGAAAGAGAATTGTGCTTTTGAGAATCAATGACAAGAATTTAAAAATAAAAAGTTAAGAGAGTTAGAAGTTCCTTCATATACTGTATAGATCTTATTATCATTTTAATTCACTCCTGACTTTGGAAGAAAAAAAAATTTCATTTAAAACTGTACAAATTCTGATTCCAGACTTATAACTACAAGGAATTTTCAGAAAGCTGAAAAAAAAGACACCTTGATATCTGTAATCTAATGTTTTATTGCAGAGAAATCCACATTTGTCTTATATATAAATGAGCTGTTCAGGACTATGGGCTGGACACTGATCTGCATGAGAATCTGCCTCCAGAGATTATTTTAAATGAAAGGACGTGTTAGCAGTGTAAGACTAACACAGAACAGTAAGTAACTAACTAACTAACACAGAACAGTAGAAATGAACTCTGCCTCCTTACAAACATGTTTTCAGCTGTAGTTCTCACAGCTCTACTGTTTTACAACAATATTTCAAACCTGTCAGCCTGAAATGGAAGCTGAAGCTGAGAGGAACCTGCAGATGTGTCAGTTATAATCACGCACAGCTCTGCAGTGAGATCAGGAGAGCAGAGAGTGACTATTACACTGGTAACTCCGCTTCATTTAAATTATCTCTGGAGGCAGACTCTTATGTAGATCACTGTCCGGCCCATAGACTGGAGCAGCTCATTTACATGTAAGAAAAATGTGGATTTCTCTGGAATAAGACATCAGATTGCAGACATCAAGGTATGACATTATCCAGCTTCCTACGACCTACATGGTCATATAGACGGCTTAGGAGGGTTGATCCTACTGGAAGATTCCCTTTAAGAAGAAGAAAAAAAAGTATCCAAAAGTATTTAGTTTATTTATGCCAACGACAATAGAATTACACAAAATAGGATTTTTTTACGTGCAGTATAAAAAATGTCAAATGTATGGCAAACATGGCATATAAACCTAGTAGGGTTTAAAAAGGGTAAATCATGCGCTACCTTCACATAATTAAAGAATATTAAGTCACGTGTTCTATAGACATACATCACTTATCTGCTCACCTTCATACTTCTGGGTTTAGTGCTACCAATAATTTTTTCATATGACCTGCCTGAAAAAGATTAAAAGTATGTGTTACTTCTCTTTATGAGCTGTATCCAACTGATGGAGCCTTTTAAACAAATTGCAAATACAGAAATATGCCAACACAGAATTATGACTAAAGTTGTACAAACTAATTAAAATAATTCCAAATGAAAGAGTAAGATGATCAATCAGGATAATATATTTTTCACCTTGCATGGGTAAGAAATAGCCTGCTCCACTATGACACTGTATAGACACAATTTAGATATATACTATAAATAGATAGGACCCCCGCTACATTCTTTGTGTATGGTACTGTAGGAAATAGCCAAGTATGTAGCTTGACTTCCTCCAGCAGCCCCATGCACAATGAATGAATCGAAATTGAGCATAAGCATCTCTACTCCATGCAAGATGGAGCTTTGCAAAGCCCCACTCTCAGGATCAATGGGGTCCATTCATTGTGATATGGATAACTTTAAATTCTGGGACTATCCCTTTAAGTATTTTCTGCCAAGTTGAATTATATCCCATATACAGGTGCTTCTCACAAAATTAGAATATCATCAAAAAGTTAATTTATTTCAGTTCTTCAATACGAAAAGTGAAACTCATATATTATATAGAGTCATTATGCATAGAGTGATCTATGTCAAGTGTTTATTTCTGTTAATGTTGATGATTATGGCTTACAGCCAATGAAAACCCAACTCATTATCTCAGTAAATTAGAATACTTTATAACACCAGCTTGAAAAATGATTTTAACCCCTTCATCCCCAAGGGTAGTTTGCACGTTAATGACCGGGCCAATTTTTACAATTCTGACCACTGTCTCTTTATGAGGTTATAACTCTATAACGCTTCAACGGATCTTCGCGATTCTGAGATTGTTTTCTCGTGACATATTGTACTTCATGTTAGTGGTAAAATTTCTTCGATATAACTTGCGTTTATTTTTTGAAAAAAACGCAAATATGGCGAAAATTTTTAAAATTTAGCAATTTTCAAACTTTGAATTTTTATTCCCTTAAAACAAAGAAATATATCACACAAAATAGTTAAGAAATAACATTTCCCACATGTCTACTTTACATCAGCACAATTTTGGAACCAAAATTTTTTTTTGTTAGGAAGTTATAAGGGTTAAAAGTTGACCAGCGATTTCTCATTTTTACAACAAAATTTACAAAGCCATTTTTTTTAGGGACCACCTCACATTTGAATTCACTTTGAGGGGTCTATATGGCAGAAAATACCCAAAAGTGACACCATTCTAAAAACTGCACCCCTCAAGGTACTCAAAACCACATTCAAGAAGTTTATTAACCCTTCAGGTGCTTCACAGTAACTAAAGCAACGTGGAAGGAAAAAATGAATATTTTACTTTTTAGCCACAAAAATTATCTTTTACAAACTTTTTTTTATTTTCACAAGGGTAAAAGGAGAAAATGGACAGATAAGGTTGTTATGCAATTTCTCCTGAGTACGCCAATATCCCATATGTGGGGGAAAACCACTGTTTGGGCACACGGCAGAGCTCGTAAGGGAAGGAGCGACGTTTGACTTTTTCAAACTAAAATTGGCTGGAATTTAGATTGGATGGCATGTCGCGTTTGGAGAGCCCCTGATGCGCCTAAACAGTGGAAACCCCCCACAAGTGACACCATTTTGGAAACTAGACCCCCTAAGGAACTTATCTAGATCTGTTGTGAGCACTTTGAACCCTCAAGTGTTTCACAAAAGTTTAAAGCCTGGGTGTGAAAAAAAAAAAAAATCAATTTTCCACAAAAATGATTTTTAGTCCCAAATTTTTGAATTTTCCCAAGGAAATTGGACCCCAAAAGTTGTTGTCCAATTTGTCCTGAGTACGCTGATACCCCATATGTGGGGGGGGGGGGAAAACTGTTTGGGCGCACGGCAGGGCTTGGAAAGGAAGTAGTAACGTTTTGGAATGCAGACGTTAATGGGGGTCATGTTCCGATTGCAGTGCCCCAGATGAGCCTAAACAGTGGAAACCCCCCACAAGTGACCCCATTTTGGAAACTAGACCCCCTAAGGAACTTATCTAGATCTTTGGTGAGCACTTTGAACCCCCAAGTGCTTCACACAAGTTTATAATGCCCAGGCATGAAAATAAAAAAATCCTATTTTTTTCCCACAAAAATTATCTTTTAGTCACTAATTTTTTATTTTCCCAAGGGTAACAGGAGAAATTGGACCACATAAGTTGTTGCACAATTTGTCCTGAGTACGCTGATACCCCATATGTGGGGGGGAACCACTGTTTGGGCGCACGGCAGAGCTCGGAATGGAAGGAGCACCATTTGACTTTTTCCAACCAAAATTGGCTAGAATTGAGTTTGGATGCCATGTTGCATTTGGAGAGCCCCTGATGTGCCTAAACAGTGGAAACCCCCCACAAATGACCCCATTTGGGAAACTAGACCCCCTAAGGAACTTATCTAGATTTTTGATGAGCAATTTGAACCCCCAAGTGCTTCACACAAGTTTATAACGTAGAGCCGTAAAATTTAAAAATCATATTTTTTCCACAAAAATGATCTTTTCACCCCAATTTTTATTTTTCCAAGGGTAACAAGACTCCAAAAGTTATTGTGCAATTTGTCCTGAGTGCGCTGATACCCCATATGTGGGGGTAAACCACTGTTTGGGTGCATGGCAGAGTTTGGAAGGGAAGGAGCGCCGTCTGACTTTTTCAACGCAGAATTGGCTGGACGCCATGTCGTGTTTGGAGAGCTCCTGATCTGCCTAAACAGTGGAAACCCCCATAAATGACACTATTTTGGAAACTAGACCCCTCAAGGAACTTATCTAGATGTGTGGTGAGAACTTTGAACCCCCAGGTGTTTCACTAAAGTTTATAACGTACAGCCGTAAAATAAAAAATCTTTTTTTTTTTTTTACAAAAATGATTTTTTCGCCCCCAATATTTTATTTTCACAAGGGTAACAGAAGAAATTGGAACCCAAAAGTTGTTGTCCAATTTGTCCTGAGTACACTGATACCCAATATGTGGGCGAAAACTACTGTATGGGCACACGTCGGGGCTCGGAAGGGAAGTAGTGACGTTTTGGATTGCAGACTTTGATGGAATGGTCTGGGGGCGTCATGTCACATTTGGAGAGCCCCTGATGCACCTAAACAGTGGAAACCCCCCACAAGTGACCCCATTTTGGCAAATAGACCCCACAAGGAACTTATCTAGATGTGTGGTGAGCACTTTGAACCCGAAGTGCTTCACAGAAGTTTATAACGCACAGCCGTAAAAATAAAAAATCTTTTTTTTTTTTACAAAAATGATTTTTTCGCCCCCAATATTTTATTTTCACAAGGGTAACAGGAGAAATTGGACCCCAAAAGTTGTTGTCCAATTTGTCCTGAGTACGCTGATACCCAATATGTGGGAGAAAACTACTGTATGGGCGCACGTCAGGGCTCGGAAGGGAAGTAGTGACGTTTTGGATTGCAGACTTTGATGGAATGGTCTGGGTGCGTCATGTCGCATTTGGAGAGCCCCTGATGCGCCTAAACAGTGGAAACCCCCCACAAGTGACCCCATTTTGGAAAATAGACCCCACAAGGAACTTATCTAGATGTGTGGTGAGCACTTTGAACCCCGAAGTGCTTCACAGAAGTTTATAACGCACAGCCGTAAAAATAAAAAATCTTTTTTTTTTTTTGCAAAAATGATTTTTTCGCCCCAATATTTTATTTTTACAAGGGTAACAGGAGAAATTGGACCCCAAAAGTTGTTGTCCAATTTGTCCTGAGTACGCTGATACCCAATATGTGGGAGAAAACTACTGTATGGGTACACGTTGGGGCTCGGAAGGGAAGGAGTGACGTTTTGGATTGCAGACTTTGATGGAATGGTCTGGGGGCATCATGTCGCATTTGGAGAGCCCCTGATGCGCCTAAACAGTGGAAATCCCCAACAAGTGACCCCATTTTGGAAAATAGACCCCACAAGGAACTTATCTAGGTGTGTGGTGAGCGCTATGAAGCCCCAAGTGCTTCACAGAAGTTTATAATGTACAGCCGTAAAAACAAAAAAATAATTTTTTTTGTACAAAAATGATATTTTCGCCCCCAGTTTTTTATTTTCCCAAGGGTAACAGAAGAAATAGGACAAATTGCACAATAACTCTTGGGGTCCAGAGTACGCTGATACCCCATATGTGGGGATAAACTACTGTTTGGTCGCATGGCAGAGCTCAGAAGTGAAGGAGCACCGTTTGACTTTTTCAACGCAGAATTGGCTGGAATTGAGATCAGACGCCATGTCACATTTGGAGAGCCCCTGATGTGCCTAAACAGCGGAAACCCCCAATTCTAACTCCAACCCTAACCCCAACACACCCCTAACCCTAGACCCAACCCTAACCACAAACCTAACCCTAACACACCCCTAATCCCAACCCTAACCCTAATCCTAACTTTAGCGCCAACCCTAACCCTAACTTTAGCGGCAACCCTAACCCTAACCCTAATGGGAAAATGGAAATAAATACATTTTTTTAATTTTATTATTTTTCCCTAACTAAGGGGGTGATAAAGGGGGGTTTGATTTACTATTTATAGCGGGTTTTTATGATTGGCAGCTGTCACGCTAAAAGACGCTTTTTATTGCAAAAATAGTTTTTTGCATCGCCACATTTTGAGAGCTATAATTTTTGCATATTTTGGCCCACAGAGTCATGTGAGGTCTTATTTTTTGCGGTACGAGTTGACGTTTTTATTTGTACCATTTTTGAGCAGGTGACATTTTTGATCGCTTTTTATTTCGATTTTTGGGAGGTTAGAATGAGCAAAAATCAGCAATTCATGAATTTCTTTTGGGGGAGGCGTTTTTATTGTTCCGCGTGTGGTAAAATTGATAAAGCAGTTTTATTCTTCGGGTCAGTACGATTATGGCGATACCTCATTTATATCATTTTTTATGTTTTGGCGCTTTCATAGAATAAAAACAATTTTATATACAAAAATAATTATTTTTGCATCGCTTTATTCTGCGAGCTATAACTTTTTTATTTTTTAGCTGATGATGCTGTATGGCGGCTCGTTTTTTGCGGGACAAGATGACGTTTTCAGCGGTACCATGTTTATTTATATCGGTCTTTTTGATCGCGCGTTATTCCACTTTTTGTTCGGCGGTATGATGATAAAGCATTGATTTTTTGCTTCGTTTTTTTTTTTTTTTAAGGGGTTCACTAAAGGGGTTAACTAGTGGGACAGTTTTATAGGGGGGTCGTTACGGACACGGCGATTCCAAATATGTGTACTTTTATTGTTTTTTTTTTTATTTACAGGAAGAAATGAATTTATTGGGGAATATTTTTTTTTTTTTTTTATTTATTTTGGATTTTTTTTTATAATATGTTTATTTTTATTTTTTTTAACTTTTTTACTTTGTCCCAGGGTGGGACATCACTGTATTTTATCAAATCGCTGGTGTGACAGTGTGCACAGCACACTGTCACACCAGCGATCGCTCAGGCAGTGCAGCAGGCTTCTCAGTGCCTGTGTAAGGTTCTGTGTACATGTTCCTGAAACTCAGTTTTTCCGTCAGCCATTTTACTTTCTGTCTTGCTGCAGCTGTCTTGCCCTCAGTCAATATGGAGTTTCCAGCTTGCATGTTCCCGCCCTGATTCTCTCCCTCTTGCTTCTTAAGCAGCCACAGCTGAGCAATCAGTGCTTCAGAATCAAGCATGCAGTGAACCTGTGACCTGACTCCTGGAAGCCTTGGACCTTGTACTCCAGTTATTTCCTATTGTGGAACTTTGGAACACTCGTGGACTTTGGAACCTTGCTATTTGATAAATCCACGTTTGCATGGACTTATGGTAACAGAGAAGAGATCCTGAACCTGTTGTGAGAGTGATTGCTGAGCTTAAGTTACTCTGGCCTGCTGTGTCTCCTGCTTTTGTATCTGCAAACTGTGTGACTATTATTGCCACTTGTATGAAGTAATACAAGACCTTCTATATCAAACCTGTGACTCCTGTGTTTTCATCGCACCCAAGCACAAGACACTATATGAACTGTACTCCTTACATTACAAGATTCTGAAGCCAAACGTTAGTGTCTGCTGGGTCTGGAAAGGCTGTGTCTGCTGTAACTGTGGATATCAGATGTCCGGTTGTACTTTCTGTGATGACAGTGGTTGTGACTTCTCACAACCATTCCAGGTGAGCAATTCCCTTAAGTTTTTTTTCTGCAGTGTTACCACAGGTAAACACTATTGTTTTTTTTTTTTTTTTCCTCTTTTGTGTCTGCTGTAACTGTGGATATCAGATGTCCGGTTGAACTTTCTGTGATGATAGTGGTTGTGACTTCTCACAACCATTCCAGGTGAGCAGTTCCCTTAATTTTTTTTTCTCTCTGCAGTGTTACCACAGGTAAACACTATTGTTTTTTTTTTTTTCTTCTCCTCTCCTTCCAGTACTCCTGTCTTAAAAGATCTGGAAAATGGAGGCCCGCATAAAGGAACTTTGCGGAGTGACTGATAACATCCTTGCAGATTTGCAGACTATAAAAACCCGTTTTACAAACCTACAGGACCTCACTAACCACAATTTGCAAGTGTTTGGACAGACTGCCCAGGATTTGCGAGCCAGGATTGAGGTTCTAGAGGAGCGAGTCCAGGCTCCTGCCGTAGCCCCGAGTTCTGGGATTCCTAAGTTGCCCCCTTTTCGTTTTGGCGGTGAACGTGAGAAATTCAGGGGATTTATTAATCAATGCAATCTTTTTTTTTCTGCACATGCTTCACAATTTCCCACTGAACGATCTAAAGTGCTTACTATAATTATGTTGCTTACCAACAAGGCTTTGATGTGGGCAAACCCTCTGATTGAGACTGAGGATGAATGTTTGGATCATCTTGATGCTTTCATTTCAGCCATGGGGCAGGTGTTTGATGACCCCAATCGAGGTGCAACAGCTGAAGCAGCCATGTTAGCTTTGCGCCAAGTTAAGCACTCGGTAGCTGAATATGCCTTGGATTTCAGGAGATAGGCCCTTGATACCACCTGGGACAGTTCCGCCAAAAAATCTATTTTTCGAAAGGGGTTATCTCCACTGATTAAGGATGAACTTGCTCGTGCCGACCCTCCCTCTCCGTTAGGTGACTTTATTAACTACTGCATCCGTATTGAAACTCGTCTGACTGAACGCAGGCAAGAGAGATGGTTCGAAAGCAATCGCACTAACCTTTTCCTACCTTCCTCTCCAGCTAAGGAACCTTTGAGTAGGATTACACGGGAACCTGAACCTGAACCCATGCAGGTAGACTCTTTACAAAGACGGGTTAGTGATGCACGCAAGGAACATCGTTTTAAGGAGAATCTATGTTTCTATTGTGGTAAGTCAGGGCACTTCATTATAAACTGCCCCAGCCGTTCTCGTAAGACTACTGCAGCACTCATTCACTGTGAGTGTTGCGAGAGGGGATCTGTTAGGTCCGAGCCTCAGGCTCCAGAGAGATCTGCAGCAACAGATCTTGATTTCTCGGACTTAAACTCCGTTACTTCTGAGGACGTTGACTGTGTAAACGCTGCAATTTTTCAAGTTTCCTCAGCGGTGTCCCAGCTGAGTTGTAAGAAAAACAATTCTCATTGCTTTCTTTCCATCAAACTCTGGGTTGACTCAGCTTGGGTGTCTAGCTCTGCTATGATCGACTCAGGGGCAAGTGGAAATTTTATGGATGTCTCTTTTGCTCTGAAACAGGGGATACGTTCAGTGAAGAAGGCTACTCCAGTACAGATGGAAACTGTGGATGGCTCCCTGCTGACCTCTGGACCAGTGGATCAGGAAACAGAGCCTTTGAGGGTTCTTATGGGTAAAGATCATCAAGAGAAACTGTCCTTTATGCTTATCTCTTCTCCCCACTTTCCCATTATTCTAGGGCTACCATGGCTGCAGGCTCAGAATCCTACCATTAACTGGGAGACCAAGGAATTACACTTTCCAGAGAAACAGATGAGTCCAAAAGTTTCAGCTTGCTCTGTTCCTAAAGGAACCATGTCAGTCCCTGAACTACCAGCTGTATACCAGGACTATGTGGATTTATGTGACAAGAAGAACGCTGACCAGCTTCCCCCTCACCGTCCATATGATTGTCCAATTGAATTATTGCCTGGAGCAGAGATACCTTTTGGTAAGATCTACCCCCTGGCGGGGCCCGAGCTAAAGGCTTTAAAGGATTACATAGACCAAAATCTAGCCAAGGGCTTCATACGCCCCTCTTCATCTCCTGCAGGTGCACCCATCTTCTTTGTAAAGAAGAAAGATGGATCTCTGAGACCCTGCGTAGACTATAGGGAACTCAATAAGGTTACTATTAGAAACCGTTATCCATTGCCTTTAATCCCTGAGTTATTGGAGAGAGTGCGACATGCCAAAATTTTCTCTAAACTAGATCTCCGTGGGGCCTATAACTTAGTCCGTATTAGACCTGGGGATGAATGGAAGACTGCATTCAGGTCACGCTATGGACACTTTGAATATCTAGTTATGCCTTTTGGTCTGAGTACCGCCCCAGCCACTTTCCAACACTTGGTGAATGACATCTTCAGGGATCTCCTAGATACATTCGTGGTGATTTATTTGGATGATATTCTAATTTTTTCTAACTCCACAGAGGAACATCATGGACATGTGAGAATGGTCTTGGAACGTCTAAGACAAAATCATCTTTACATCAAACTTGAAAAGTGTGAATTCCATAGGACCGAAATTCAATTTCTGGGGTATGTACTGTCTACACAAGGAATTAGTATGGATGGAAGCAAGACCCAAGCCATCAAGGATTGGCCAAGTCCTAGAAATGTGAAGGAGGTGCAGCACTTCATCGGGTTTGCCAACTTCTATAGACGTTTCATTAGGAATTTCTCTGAGGTAGTGTCACCTATCACCCAACTTACCCGGAAAGAGTCTAGGTTCTCCTGGACTCCCCAAGCCCAGGAAGCATTTTCCCGTCTAAAAGATAAATTTACCACTGCACCTATCTTAGTACATCCCAACCCCGAACTTGCCTTCATAATAGAGGTGGATGCTTCAGACTGTGCCGTTGGAGCTATACTCTCTCAGAGAACAGGTGAGAAGAATGTCTTGCATCCCTGTGCCTTCTTTTCCCAGCAGTTGTCTTCGGCTGAGAGGAACTACGATGTGGGCAATAGAGAGTTGTTGGCCATTATTGCCGCCTTCAAAGAATGGAGACACCTTCTTCAGGGAGCTGCACAGCAAATAGTCGTCCTGACAGACCATCGTAACCTTGAATTTATCAGGTCGGCTAAGTGCCTGACTCCTCGCCAGGCTCGCTGGAATCTTTTCTTAAACCAATTTAATTTTATCATTTCTTATAGACCAGGATCGCGCAATGGAAAGGCTGATGCACTTTCTAGGATTTATTCAGCAGAGACACGTCCACTTACTCCTCCTAAGACTATTCTTCCTGACTCTAGATTCCTGGGAGTGATTCATAATCAAGACCTACTTAAGGACATCAAGGAAGCATACCATGCGGATTCCTTTTTGGCACAACCCCCAAGGGACGTAAGTCTTGTCTTTAAGAATGGTGTGTGGATTCAGGGACAACGTCTGTATATTCCTGAAACAGTCAGATTAAGAGTATTGCAACTCATTCACGATTCCAAGATAGCTGGGCATAGAGGAATTCTAAAGACACAGGAATTTCTTTCTCGTTTCTTTTGGTGGCCCACTTGCAGGAAGGATGTTTTAAACTATGTCACTTCATGTGAAGTCTGTGCAAGATGCAAAACACCTCGCTCCTCACCAACTGGTCTGTTGCAACTCTTTCCCACCCCGTCCCGCCCGTGGGGATCCATTTCTATGGACTTCATTGTGGAGTTACCAACCTCTCAAGGGAAGAACACCATTCTAGTGGTGGTTGATCGTTTAACAAAAGCAGCTCATTTTATCCCTTGTGTCGGCTTACCCACTGCAAGACAGACATCAGAATTGATGATTAAAAATGTGTTTCGTTTACATGGAGTACCAGATGAGTTTATTTCGGATCGAGGGTGCAATTCACTTCAAGGTTTTGGCAAAATTTCTGTGCAGCATTGGACATTAAAGTGAACCTTTCTTCTGCTTTTCATCCTCAGACTAATGGACAGACGGAACGAACCAATCAGACCCTGGAGCAGTATCTTCGCTGCTTTATCTGCCACCTACAGGATGATTGGGTGGATCTACTTCCACTGGCTGAGTTCTCTTATAACAACTCTCAGAGCGCCTCCACTAAGCAGTCTCCTTTTTACTCCAATTTAGGTTATCATCCTAATATTCTTCCTCGATTTCCCATAGAAACGCCTTTGCCAGCAGTGGCTGAAAGAATCACGTCTTTACAAAAGAATATGGATCTTCTAAAGGGAAATCTGGAATTGGCTCAGGAAAGGTACAAGAAAGCCGCAGATAAATTTCGTAAACCTGCACCAGCTTTCAAGGTAGGAGACCTGGTCTGGCTGTCAACCAGAAATCTTAAGTTAAGAATTCCATCATCTAAGTTGGGACATAAATACATTGGAACTTATAAAATCAGTAAAATTATAAGTGCTGTCGCTTGTCGTCTTCAACTGCCCAGAACTATGAGAATCCACCCTGTCTTTCATGTATCTCTACTAAAGGCTGCGACACCCAATACGTTTCCTGGACGTTCTTCTCCTTGCCCTGACCCAGTGCTAGTCGATGGTCAGGAAGAATTTGTGGTGGAAAGGATTTTAGATTCCAGGTTGTATAGAAATCAGTTACAATATTTGATTAAATGGCAGGGCTACCCAGTGGAGGACAATTCATGGGAACCAGTCAATAACGTTAATGCTCCTCGCTTGCTCCGTCAGTTTCATCAGAGGTACCCACACAAGCCTGGTCTGAGGTCATCCGGAGGTTGTCCCTAAGGGGGGAGTAATGTAAGGTTCTGTGTACATGTTCCTGAAACTCAGTTTTTCCGTCAGCCATTTTACTTTCTGTCTTGCTGCAGCTGTCTTGCCCTCAGTCAATATGGAGTTTCCAGCTTGCATGTTCCCGCCCTGATTCTCTCCCTCTTGCTTCTTAAGCAGCCACAGCTGAGCAATCAGTGCTTCAGAATCAAGCCTGCAGTGAACCTGTGACCTGACTCCTGGAAGCCTTGGACCTTGTACTCCAGTTATTTCCTATTGTGGAACTTTGGAACACTCGTGGACTTTGGAACCTTGCTATTTGATAAATCCACGTTTGCATGGACTTATGGTAACAGAGAAGAGATCCTGAACCTGTTGTGAGAGTGATTGCTGAGCTTAAGTTACTCTGGCCTGCTGTGTCTCCTGCTTTTGTATCTGCAAACTGTGTGACTATTATTGCCACTTGTATGAAGTAATACAAGACCTTCTATATCAAACCTGTGACTCCTGTGTTTTCATCGCACCCAAGCACAAGACACTATATGAACTGTACTCCTTACATTACAGCCTGCTCTCAGCAGGCACTGAGGAAGCCGCCTCCCTCCAGGACCCCGGCGCCATCTTATGCTCCAGGAAGACATCCAGGCCTCTCTTGAACCCCTCGACTGAGTTCGCCATCAAAACCTCCTCAGGTACGGAATTACAGATTTTCACTGCCCGAACAGTAAAGAATCCTCTTCTATGTTGGTGGAAAAACCTTCACTCCTCCAGACACAGAGAATGCCCCTTGTGACATGGTTATTAGATTGCCCCTTCGTCTTTTTTCTAGACTAAATAATCCTAATTTTGCTATTCTCTCCGGGTATTGTAGTTCCCCCATGCCCTTTATTAATTTTGTTGCCCTCCTTTGTACTCACTCTAGTTCCATTATATCCTTGGATTTGCAGGAAGGCTGTATTATGCTCTCATCATGTGTACCTAGACCTCTTTTAATGCACCCCATGATCCGCTGCCTGGCACTGGCTGCTCCAGGCACCTTTATCATTCACTAGGATCCCTAAGTCCTTCTCCATATCAGATTTACCCAGTGTTTTCCCTTTCAGTGTGTAATGGTGATATTGATTCCTTCTTCCCTTGTGTATAACCTTACATTTATCATTGTTAAACTGCATCTGCCACCTTTCAGCCCAAGTTTCCAACTTATCCAGATCCATCTGTAGCAGAATACTATCTTCTCTTGTATTGACTGCTTTACATAGCTTTGCATCATCTGCAAATATCGATATTTTACTGTGTAAACCTTCTACCAGATCGTTAATAAATATGTTGAAGAGAATAGGTCCCAACATCGACCCCTGCAGTACCCCACTGGTCACAGCTGTCATGGAAATATATATGTATTCGATATATTCAAAGTATATTCACATATATGTATTCACAGTTCACAGTTAGATAGATCTCACTTGCTAAAAAACCCTGTGCTCACATATTTCTAGGCCAGCTATAATCAGTCGTTTTAAAGAAATCTGACCTTCATAAGGCCTTTGTAAAGGAACAAATGCATGAAGTACAAAAAGTCCTATTAGATATGTGTTGTTTACATTATAGTTATGCAAGACAACTAGGTCACAAGAATATAAACAATAATTCTGCAACTTCAGCTCTTTTAATGATTATCATAATTATCATATTTACACTAGAACAGCCAATAATCTAGCAGCTTTTAATTGTATGTTAATTGACTAACCAGCCCCTTTTTGTAAATGTATAAAACCTTGAATGAATAATAAATGTATGTCTTTGACGAACTGTTATACTGACACTTTCGTGTGGACAGTCCTCATTTCGTTCTGAGCGCTCAAGAAGACATTATATAGAGATTTGGACATGGCAAGCAGCAAACACAGAAGGATATTTTTATCCTAATTAAATTTCTATATCACAGCGACCCAGCTAGAGAATATACCATTTATAACCACCCTCTGCTTTCTATCACTAAGCCAGTTACTTACCCATTTACACATTTTCCCCCAGATCCAGCATTATCATATTGTGTACCAACCTCTTGTGTGGCACGTATCAAATGCTTTGGAAAAATCAAGATTTACCACGTCCAATGACTCACCTTGGTAAAGTCTATAGCTTACTTCTTCATAAAAACTGATTAGATTGGTTTGACAGGAGCGATTCCTCATAAACCCATGTTGATATGGAGTTAAACAGTTATTCTCATTGAGATAATCCAGAATAACATCTCTCAGAACCCCTTCAAATATCTTACCAACAATAGAGGTTAGACTTACTGGCCTATAATTTCCAGGTTCACTTTTAGAGCCCTTTTTGAATATTGGTATCACGAACACCGCACTGCACTTGCTCACTGAGCCAGTGCGCGTGTCCTGAATAAGACAGACTGCACTCAATGATACCTGTGCAGCAGCGGTAAGATGCGTGCTTCAGACAGGAGTATAACTGACACCAGACCTAGGTCAATTGGCAACTAAATAGCCGCCCTCTGCCAGAGAGAGGCCAGAGAGAGGCTGAAACCATTAACCCCAGTCTGACCAGGACGAGGCAAAGACAAAACCCCGTCCTGGGTCATGACAGTACCCCCCTCTCAACGGGGGGCCACCGGACCCCGGGTTTCTCAGGACACCTGGCATGAAAGGCCTGGACCAACTGATCCGCATGAACAGATCGGGCAGGAACCCACGACCGGTCCTCTGGACCGTAGCCTTTCCAATGTATCAGATACTGAAGAGCACGACGGACAAACCTAGAGTCAAGAATTCGTTCCACCTCGTACTCAGACTGCCCATCTACCAAAACCGGTGGTGGGGAAGACAACGATCCTTCCCTACAGGACCCCACAGGTTTCAAAAGGGCCCTATGGAAAACGTTGGGAATCCGTAGAGACGGAGGGAGACGCAACCGAAATGCCACCGGGTTAACTGCTTCCGTAATTTCATAAGGACCAATAAATTTAGGTCCAAGTTTTGCAGAGGGGACCTTGAGCCTTATATTCCTAGTAGATAACCATACCTTATCCCGAACCTGGAACACCGGCCCCACAGACCGTTTTTTGTCAGCAAAAAACTTATATTTAGACTGAGCCTTCGTAATGTTCCTTTGGACCTCCTGCCATAACTCCCCCAACCGCTGTATTGTCCCATCCGCCCCAGGACACCCAGAGTCCAAACGGGAGAACTCCCCAAAATGTGGATGAAATCCATAATTGCAGAAAAAGGGAGATGTGCCCGTAGACTGGTTAGTGCGGTTGTTAAACGTGAACTCAGCCAAAGGTAACGCAGTACACCAATCATCCTGTCGGGCTGAGGTCAGGCAACGCAGGATTTGCTCTAAAGACTGATTGGTTCGCTCAGTCTGCCCTTTAGTCTCTGGATGATAAGCGGATGAAAAAGACAGATCAATACCCAACCTCTTACAAAATGCCCTCCAAAATCTGGAAACAAATTGTACCCCCCTATCAGACACCACATTCAAGGGTACCCCATGCAACCGCACCACATGCTCAACAAACAATCTGGACAACGTTTCTGCATTAGGTAAAGCCGACAAGGGTACAAAATGTGCTTGTTTACTAAACCTGTCCACCACTACCCAAATGACGGTATTACCCTTGGAAGGAGGAAGGTTGGTGATAAAATCCATGGACAAATGGGTCCATGGTCTATCAGGAATTGGCAGTGGCACCAATTCCCCGGTCGGCCGGTTATGGGGGGGTTTCGCACGGGCACATACCCCACAAGCAGACACAAATTCCCCAACATCAGAGGCTAAAGAAGACCACCAGAATATCCTAGAGATGGCCCTCCGGGTAGCCGAGATTCCAGGATGTCCACCCAGAACTGAGTCGTGGAATTCCCGAAGGACCCTGAGACGAAATTGAACTGGTACAAAAAGTTTATCCACCGGCTTAGCCGGAGGGGCAAGAGACTGAGCTTCCCGAATCTCCTGCTCCAACCCAGCAGAAACAACTGCCACCACCACCCCAGGCTGAAGAATGGAGGATGGAGGTTCGGGGGGAGACACCCGATCCAGACTGCGTGACAAGGCATCAGCCTTGACATTTTTGGATCCTGGCCGAAAAGTGATGGAGAACTGGAATCTGGAAAAAAAAAGCGACCATCTTGCCTGTCTAGGAGTCAACCTTTTAGCAGACTCAATGTAAGCTAGGTTCTTGTGGTCCGTAACCACGGTAATAGGATGGACAGCACCCTCCAAAAAATGCCTCCATTCTTCAAAGGTCAACTTCACGGCCAGAAGTTCTCGATTCCCAACATCATAGTTTCTCTCCGCAGGAGAGAATTTCTTAGAGAAAAAGGCACAGGGTCTCAAATTAGTCAAAGTGGCGGGTCCCTGGGACAACACTGCCCTCACCCCCACCTCCGAGGCGTCCACCTCAACAATAAATGGTTCAGACGGGTCCGGTTGAATAAGAACCGGAGCAGACATGAAACATTTTTTTAAGAACTGAAACACCGCCACCGCTGCGGCTGACCAATTCTTGACATCAGCCCCCTTTTGAGTCAGATCTGTGAGAGGTTTAACTACCTGCGAGAACCCCCTTATAAACTTGCGATAGTAATTTGCGAATCCTAAGAAACGCTGCAGAGCCTTCAAATCACGAGGTTGTACCCAATCAACAATGGCCTGCACCTTATTAGGATCCATGCGATACCCCTCAGCAGAAACAATGAACCCCAGAAATTACAGTTCCTGAACGAAGAATGAACATTTCTCTAGCTTAGCAAAGAGACAGTTCTCCCGGAGCCTTTGGAGAACTGCCCGAAGATGATCATTGTGAGTTTGTTTATCAGGCGAGTAGATAAGAATGTCATCCAAATACACAACCATAAAACGCCCAATAAAGTCAGAGAACACATGATTAATACAATTTTGGAAGACTGCTGGTGCGTTGGTCAGACCGAAAGGCATGACCAAGTTTTCAAACAACCCTTCAGTAGTGAGAAAAGCAGTCTTCCACTCATCCCCCTCCCGGACCCGGATAAGGTTATAAGCCCCCCGCAGATCCAATTTCGAAAACCACTTAGCCCCAGACAACTGGTTGTACAAATCAGGAATAAGTGGGAGGGGGTAAGTATTTCTCACAGTTATCTTATTTAACTCTCGAAAATCGAGGCATGGGTGCAAACCACCGTCTTTTTTCTTAACGAAAAAGAACCCCGCCGCCATGGGGGAAACAGAATTATTATTTAATATTATTATTGTTTATTTCTATAGCACCATTGATTCCATGGTGCTGTACATGAGAAGGGGTTACATACAAATTACAGGTATCACTTACAGTAAACAAACTAACAATGACAGACTGATACAGAGGGGAGAGGACCCTGCCCTTTCGGCTTACATTCTACAGGATTGTGAGGCAGGAGACAGTAGGTCGGGGGGTTGCAGCAGTTCCGGTGTTGGTTGAGGCAATATCTCCGGTAGTGGTGAGGAGGTAGCAGGGTCATTGCAGGCTGTAGGCTTTCCTGAAGAGGTGGGTTTTCAGGTTCCGTCTGAAGGATCCGAATGTGTTTGATAGTCGGACGTGTTGGGGCAAAGAATTCCAGAGGATGGGGGATATTCGGGAGAAGTCTTGGAGGCGGTTGGGTGAGGAGCGAATAAGTGTGGAGGAGAGAAGGATGTCTTGGGAGGATCGGAGATTACGTGAGGGAAGATATCGGGAGATTAGTTCAGAGATATAAGGAGGAGACAGATTATAGATGGCCTTGTAGGTCAGTATTAGTAATTTGAACTGGATACGCTGAGGGAATGGGAGCCAGTGAAGAGATTTGCAGAGGGGAGAAGCGGAGTAGTAGCGAGGAGAGAGGTGAATTAGTCGTGCAGCAAGTTAAGGATGGACTGGAGAGGTGCGAGGGTGTTAGCAGGGAGGCCAGAGAAAAGGGTGTTGCAGTAGTCGAGGCGGGAGATGATGAGGGCATGCACAATCATTTTAGTAGATTGAGGGTTGAGGAAAGGACGGATTCTTTAAATATTTTTGAGCTGAAGGCGACAGGAGGTAGAAAGAGCTTGGATGTGCGGTTTGAAGGACAGGGCAGAGTCAAGGGTTACTCCGAGGCAGCGGACTTCTGGTACGGGGGAAAGCGTGATGTCGTTAATTGTGATAGATAGGTCAGGTAAGGAAGATCTGTGGGATGGGGGAAAGATTATGAGTTCAGATTTGTCCACATTGAGTTTGAGGAAGCGGGAGGAGAAGAAGGAGGATATGGCTGATAGACACTCCGGGATTCTGGATAGCAGAGAGGTGATGTCTGGGCCAGAGAAAGAGAAGGACGAATGTGTCCCTTACGAAGGCTCTCGGAAATGTATTCTTTTATAGCAGCCCGCTCGGGACCCGAGAGGTTATACAAGCGGGCCTTGGGCAATTTAGTACCTGGAACCAGGTCAATGGCACAATCAAATGGGCGGTGTGGTGGTAAAACTTCAGCCTCTTTTTCAGAGAAAACGTCCGCATAGTCCTTCAGGTACTCCGGAATACCTTCCAGACCAACGGACGACACAGACACAGTAGCAAGACATCTTTCAGAACAATTAGATCCCCTTTTAACAATATCACGGGAATCCCAGTCAATAATCGGGTTATGCTGTTGCAACCAGGGAAACCCTAACACCAGGCCAGCAGAGAGGTTATCCAAAACAAAAAATGACATACGCTCCTGGTGAAGGGCCCCCACCCTGAGGGTGAATTCTTCAGAGACAAAATGGACACCGTCCTTGGTGAGAGGTGTAGAATCAATGGCCATTATTTTTATAGGAGTCTCCAACCTAACTGTCCCTAATCTACAGCTGGCCACCAGCTTAGAGTCAATCAGGTTCAAGGATGACCCACAGTCCACAAAAGCTGAAGTAAGGAAAAAGCAGTTCTTCACACCAAGTTCCACCTTTAACAGTATCTTAGAAAATGAAGGAAAGGGTACCTGAGAGTCTGAGTGACCTCCACGATGATCACCCAGACTCAGTCGCTTGTTAGTCGGTGGGCAGGAGGGACAGTTCTTTTTCCAATGTCCAGGATCACCGCAGTAAAAACACAGCTTTTCTAAACGCCTCCGTCTCCTTTCTTTCTCTTTGAGGTCGATGGCTCCCATCTCCATGGACTCCAATACAGGACTGGCTCCCCTTCCACTGGAGAAAAATGGTGTCTCAACCTGCATCACACCTCTCGCCCGCAGCCTGCGATCCATTCGGACGGCCTGCGTCATGGCGTCCTCCAGAGAATCAGGCGGAGGGTGAAGTGCCAAGGCATCTTTCAGACGTTCAGACAGGCCTCTACGGAACAAGCCCCGGAGGGCGGCATCATCCCAACAGACCTCAGCAGCCCAGCGTCTGAACTCTGAGCAAAACCACTCGGCTGAGTGCTTCCCCTGACATACACTCATCACCATGTCCTCAGCCATCAGCACTCGATCAGGCTCATCATAAATATGCCCCAGGGCCTCAAAAAATGCATCCACAGTCATTCTCTCAGGGGCAGTGGTAGGAAGGGAAAAAGCCCAAGCCTGGAGGGCTCCCCTTAACAGAGACATAATGACCCCCACCCTCTGACTTTCATCCCCAGAAGAGTGCGGTCTTAAAGAAAAAAAAAAGCTTACAGCCCTCTTTGAAAACTTTAAATTCCTTTCTATCTCCGGAAAAGGTATCTGGTAATTTAACCGGGGGCTCTGGGGAAACTAATGTAACATCTTGAACCCCTGTCCCATGAGCACCAGATGATAAAGCCCCCTGCACAGTGTCAACCATCAGCTGCTGAGACTGAGCCAGAACTCGCTGTTCCTCATTCAGTTTCTGAGACATCTGAGTCAGGTGCTTTACCTGCTCAGAAAGGGCATACATAGGATCCATAACACACACAGGAGAAAAAAAAACAAAAAAAACAGGTAGCGGTCAGTTATAATATCACGAACACCGCACTGCACTTGCTCACTGAGCCAGTGCGCGTGTCCTGAATAAGACAGACTGCACTCAATGATACCTGTGGAGCGGGGCAGCAGCGATGAAGATGCGTGCTTCAGACTAACAGGACCCTAAGCACGTGACTGCCAAGGGCGGCGCCGGCCACAGGTCTCTCAGAGAAGGCAGTAACAGACAGAGATTGTTTCAGGCCAGAGGACCTTAAGCACGTGACTGCTGATGGGCGTGGCCTAAGCTCCAGAGAGCTATGAGCAGAAGGAAAACTCCTAGAAGGGTAACTACGGGACAGAGTTACCAAGGGGCATAGACAAAACGGATAGTCAGGTTAGCCAGGTCATACACAGAGGGAGCAACGCAGTACAAGTGGAGCAGGCAGAGAATAACCAGAACGTAGCCAAGGGATCAGAAAACCAGAACGGGCAAATACACAGTACCAAGACAGTAGACAAACTCACAACGAAGAGACGGACCGGGTCAAAACCAAACAAGCAACAAGATCAGGCACAAGGCACAGGCACACAGGAGGTCAACTAACTCAGCCGAGGGCAGGAGTATAACTGACACCAGACCTAGGTCAATTGGCAACTAAATAGCCGCCCTCTGCCAGAGAGAGGCTGAAACCATTAACCCCAGTCTGACCAGGACGGGGCAAAGACAAAACCCCGTCCTGGGTCATGACAATTGGTACCACATTTGCTATGCGCCAGTCCTGTGGAACAGACCCCGTCGCTATAGAGTCCCTAAATATAAGAAATAATGGTTTGTTTATTACATTACTTAGTTCTCTTAGTACTCGTGGGTGTATGCCATCCAGATCTGGAGATTGATATATATTAATCTTATTTAACTGGTTCCGTACCTTTTCTTGGGTTAGATTGGTAACCCTTAATATAGGGTTTTCTTTGTCTCTCGGAATTTCACCTAGCATTTCATTTTCCACCATGAATACCGTGGAGAAGAAGGTGTTTAATAAATATATTAGCTTTTTCCTTGTCATCTACAACCTTCTTTCCTCACAATTTTTTAAGGGGCCTACACTTTCACTTTTGATTCTTTTACTATTGATGTAGTTGCAGAACAGTTTGGGATTAGTTTTTCATTATGTAATGAATAAAGATTTGCAACTGGAATATTTCATTTAGTGATATCTAGGATGTGGTATTTTAGTGTTCCCTTTAATTTTTTTAGCAGTGTATATACTGGATGAAATATTTTTGGATAAATTATGAAGAAAAACAACGTGTTGTACCGTTTTCTGTTTTGTATATGCTAGGGTATGCCATTACTATATGATTGGTGGATGTCTCAACTCTGACATCCCCACTGATCCCGAGAATAAAGGGTCTACAGCTCCAGTGCTGCTGACCCTTCACCATTATCCCTGCATGGTGGCACTCCCAGCCACCTGACTGCAGGACACTACAGCCAACTATATTTAGTTCAGTGCAACTGTCCTGCAGTTCACCTGCATAGCTGCTGAGCAGGGAAAGCATGTGAAGAAGCTACGGGAGGTGGGGGGACCCCAGTGGTTAGACCCCCACTAATCACAATAGCAAGTCAAAAAATCCTTGCTTCCATTATTTCAAATACTTTAGATATGTGTACAAGGAAGTAGGATGAACAATTCAAATGGATTTGTATCCTTTTTTTGGTTGAATTGATTTTTACTATTACCTCGTGTGGCCATCAAGTTAAGCTAAAAGATATTATTGATTGAACATACCCACAAAAAATCCTCGTATTATGTGTCTAGTTATTTCTTCACATCACATTGTAAGATATGAATACAACTCTAAACAGATGGGTTAAATAATACATCCACGTCCTTTGATCAGAAGGTTAATATGCAGATTATAGAATTTGTAGCACTGTCACTTTTTCCATGGGTCACTTTCACATTTCAGTTGGTAGCTATATTGCTAAATGGTTTATTTTACAAGGTCTCCAAATTGGGATTCTCCAGGCTGGCAGTTCACAGTGTCTCTTTGGGTTAATTGCCCTGTTGTCTGCAGAATATCCTTATGTCAGAAAACTAATTTCCGCCATGGTCAGAAGGGTCCTAGTTCAAATTCACTTCAGCAATGTGCTTAGCAGAGCTCACAAATACAGCCCTCCTCACTGCTAGGAATGAGCTGTGCCTGGTAATTAAATCCATCTTTCCTTTCGCTTGCCACAGTTCACTTATTTTACCCCATTTATCAACCTATGATTCTAGAAAACCAGAACCACATGCACTTGACTACTTAATTACAAATTCTTACACATATGGAAGAGAACATAGTATGTGTTATTATTAATGATAGGGTTAGGTTATAGGAAGACACATTTTCATTTTTTCAAGTATAATTGGCTCTGGTAATTTCCAACAGTACTAAACAAAATCTGTTAGCAGGAGTTTGCTAGGTAATATGAGAGCACTATTATTGTAGGAGCAGAGAGCCTGATTCCAGCAATGTATCACTTACTGGTCTGCTTGGTGTAGTTTTGATCGAATCCCTGTTTCCTCTTCTGAAGATGTAGCAGTGGTCAGAATGTTGAATCCTTTGCAACCCCGTCCACACACAAGCTTCTTGTGGTTACACACATTTAACTGACTGGTCTGCACATGAAACTGAGTCAGTCAGTAATAATCTTCTACTGATAAAACACTGATTGGAAACTACAACCCAAAGCCTAGTAAGTGACACATCACTGGAATGAGGCTCTCTTACCATATATTACACTGTTCTCAGATGATATAAAAAACTGCTTATAGATTCCATGTAAAGGGGTTAACAACTACTAGGACAACCCTTTCTTAGGCCGGAGTCACACTGGCGACAAAATCGGACGACTGCAATGCGATGAAATATCGCATTGCAGTCGGACCTATGTTAATCTATGGAGCAGCTCCCAGTATCAGATTTTTTGTGGTCCGTTTTAAACGTCCGTGTACAATCGCAGCATGCTGCGATTGTCACCGATTGTGGGTCGACTATCGCCAATGCAAGTCTATGGGAGCGATGAAAAATCTGATTACAAACGGACCACACTGTGTGACTTGCGATGAAATCGCATCGGTGTCCTTTAGAAAAGCCGGCAATTCATCCCCGCCTATACTGTAAAATCACACTGACAGCTTTAATAAAGACTAGAAAGAATAGATATATACACATAGAACACATATATATATATATATACATGTCATTGTGACATGTATATATACATATATTTATAGTTCCTAGACTTCTACATACTGTAATAGCCGCTAATTCAATTGCCGGGTTTTGTGAAATCACAGAAGCCGACATGAAATGATACATTGTTTCCACACATTTAACCATGTAATTTCATGTATTTTTATATATGTTTGAAACATACAATTACATGAGTGTATTTGTGCAAAATTTCAGACATGTAGGGGTTAATTAAAGGTGTAATTTCGTTGAAAAAAAATGCGTGGGCTCCCGCTGTATTTTCTCCACCAGACAGACAAAGCAAAGCGAGTGGGGGCAGATAATAATAGCCCAGGGAGGGTGCATTTTTTTGTGCCCCCCCTGGCTACTAACATCTGCCCCCAGACACCCCAGAAAGGGCAAATCTATAATTAGATTCGCCCTTTCTGGCACTTTGCCCGTCTATTCCCATTGCCCTGTAGCGGTGGCGAATGGGTTAATCTCACCTTACTGTCACCTTGCAATTGAAAGGTGACCTTAAGGCAGGTTAATGATTGATAGCTGTCAATTAGACAACTATCAATTATTAATCCTATTGAAGTAAATAAAAAAACACACACACTTTAAGAATAAATAATTTTAATGAAATAAAAACACATTTTTTTGACCATATTTTATTTTACACTTAATCCGTGCGAAGCCATTGATCTCCTAAAATAAAGAAAAAGAAATAAAACAACATTATTCTTACCTATTTCGCCGATCTGTCACGTCCCACGCTGTAATCCTTCACAAAGGGTTAACTAGCTTTGAGCCAAGCAGTGCAAGTAATCCTGCATGCTCAGCTCAAAGCTCATGAATGAATAAGTTCCTCTCCTGGCGACAGGAGAGGATGTGTTTCATGAATGAAGCTTAATTGATTGTGTCCACTTTCCCTTTAGGTCAGGTCACTACAGTTAAATTGGCAAGAAATCAATTAAGCTCCATTCATGAATCTATTCCTCTACTTTCGCTGGGAGAGGAACTTATTCATTCATGGGGTTAGAGCTAGGAGACAGAATTATCTCCCTGCTAACTGTAACCTCTTAACCCTTTCTGATGGATTACACCGTGGGACCTGACTGTACATCGGATTGGTAAGTATAATTTTGCTTTTTTATTTTATTTTTATTACAGGAAATGGTTTTAGCAGGAAAATAAAATATGGTCAAAAACTGTGTGATTATTTCATTAAACTTATTTTTTATTAAACTGTGTGTGTTTGATTTTTCTTTCATACAATAGGATTAATAATTGATAGTTGTCTAATTGACAGCTATCAATTATTAACCTGGCTTAAAGTGACCTTTCAATTGCAAGGTCATTTTAACCCCTTATTAACCCATTCGCCACCGCTACAGGGCAATGGGAATAGACGGGCAAAGTGCCAGAAAGGGCGAATCTAATTATAGATTTGCCCTTTCTGGGGTGTCTAGGGGCAGATGTTAGTAGCCAGGGGGGGCACAAAAAAAATGTACCCTCCCTAGGCTATTATTATCTGCCCCCACTCGCTTGCTTTGTCTGTCTGGTGGAGAAAATACAGCGGGAGCCCACGCATTTTTTTTTAACGAATTTACACCTTTAATTAACCCCTACATGTCTGAAATTTAGCACACATATACTCATGTAATTGTATGTTTCAAACATATATAAAAATACATGAAATTACATGGTTAAATGTGTGGAAACAATGTATAATTTCATGTCGGCTTCTGTGATTTCACTGAAGCCGGCAATTGAATTAGCGGCTATAACAGTATGTAGAAGTGTAAGAACTATAAATATATGTATATATATATATGTCACAATGACATATATATATATATATATATATATATATATATATATGTGCTCTATGTGTATATATCTATTCTTTCTTTTGGCATTTAAATACTATTCTTTTGGATCCATTATATGTCAGTTTTGCAAGCCTGCGAGAAAATCTCGCAAGTCGGATGAAAATCGGATGTTACAAGGTACACACACATGCGATTAAATCGCATCTTTGAAGGAAAATCGGATGCCAGAAGGATGTGTGATGTTTTTATTTTGATCCGATTGTCGACCGTCTAAAACGGACCGATTTTTTGTGGTTGTGTGTGACTCCGGCCTTAGACTAAATGTTTGGCCTCGATAAAATAATAAAGTCTATACTCACCGCCCATGCCAGCGCCGTTCCCGCGGTTTTGGCACTTGCTCTTTACTGGGCTGTGATGCAGTGTTGTGACACGTGATGCAAGCACCCAATAAGTGCTGGCATCACTGTCTCTGTCTTCGGACAAACTGAACATGAAGAGAAAGTTGGAGATCAGCTGAAGCCCGAAATAGTACACCGACGTCAGAATCCTTCCCTTTGATGAGGGCTCAGGCGATGAACGCACATCTTTCCGGCACATGTCAGCTATTTTGAACAGCTGACATGTGCCTCTAACAGCCGCGATCCACCCTCCGCTGTTAACCTGTTAAATGCCACTGTCAATTTCTGAAAGCGCCATTTAATTTGCGCTTACCGGAAGTGTGCCAGAAATACCGCCTATCGGTGACCCCATCATGTGATCGCGGGTCTCCAATGGGTTGGCATGACAACCAGAGGTCTCCAACAGACCTCTATGGTTGTCATAGCCGGATTGCTATTAGTGCAGCCCAGTAGTCGGCACTCATAGCAAGTGAGCATTTCTGCTACACACAGGCGATTTGATCATCTCCTGTGTGCAGCAGAGACGATCAGACAACTGCAGCTTCTAGTCTTCCATGGAGACTATTGAAGCATGCAAAAAGTTAAAAAAATGTATTTAAAAATATTAAAAAAATATATAAAAGTTCAAATCACCCCCTTTCACCCTTCAAAATAAAACAATAAAAAAGCCAAACATACACATATTTGTATCACATCATTCAGAATCACACGATCTATCAATATAAAAAAGAACTAATCCACTAATCACTAAACAGCGTAATGAGAAAAAAATTTAACACGTCAGAATTACGTTTTACAGGTCGTTGCTACATTGCAATAAAATGCAATAACAAGCGATCAAAAGATCGTATTTACACCAAAATGGTATCAATAAAAACGTCATCTCGGCACGCAAAAAATAAGCTCTCACTCAGCCCCAGATTACAAAAAATGGAGACGCTGCAGGTATTGGAAAATAGCTTATTTTTTTTTACCAAAGTTTGGATTTTTTTTTTACCATGTAAATCGAAAAGAACCTAGACATGTTTGGTGTGTATGAACTCGTAATGACCTGGAGAATTATACTGGCAGGTCAGTTTTAGCATTTAGTGAACATGGTAAAAAAAATAAAAAAAACACAAAATACAACTGTGGAATTTAATTTTTTTTGCAATTTCATCGCACTTGGAATTTTTTAACTGTTTTCCAGTACAAGATATGTTAAAAACAATGGTGTCGTTGAAAATAACAACTTGTCCCGCAAAAAACAAGCCCTCCCATGGCAATTTTGACAGAAAAATAAAAAAGTTATGGCTCTAGGAAGAAGGGGAGCAAAAAACAAAAATGAAAATATGTATGGTCATGAAGGGGTTAAAATTTAAATTTTTAGGAGCAAAACAGGAACAATACAGTGACATGACAAGAATCTGTATAACTAATCACATGCTAAGTGGTTACAAGTCAAATTTATGTATGAGATAGCCAAGATGATTGTCTCTAAAATGATGGTAGCCTCATGCTTGAAGCTGTAACGGCTGGTGAGAAATGGAGCCCAAAAGTCAAACGTTCAAAAGATTGTTACCCTTTTGCTCATCAGTGTAGCTTTGTCTTTGTTACATTTCCACCTGTCTACTCCTCATCTCGTATGGCCAGCAGCAGCTCTATTCCTCTGGATGTCTGAATTGTCCCAAGAGGGGGAGAATGAATTCAGCGCTGCTTCGGTGCAGGGATCGCATGGCATAACAAGAGCGAGTGCCGTCACAGGAGGTGAGCATAAGTGTTGCTATTTTACTGAGGGCAAACATACTGATTAATACGGGAATGTCAGAGTAGTGGACAACCCCTTTAAGATAAGTACAACTAAAGAAAAAAATTGGCACTCCACCCTTAAGGGCGAATTGTTGTTTCTTTTTGCAAAAACAGACAACGTTAAAAGAATCTCAGAATAAATTTCTAGCTATGAGCCATGATTAAGAAACTTTATTCCGGAACCCTTAAGAAGACGTTCTCATACTTGCTTTTAACGTTGTCTATGCACATGATTTTTGAATAAAGAAACCAGAGTTCATCTTGGAGGACGGAGTGCCGACCTGAACTGCTTGCTTGTGAACCCCTTCAAGGGTATGGTTCCACGTTCCGAAGCCACAGCGCTCCGCCCAAAGCCTCGCCCCCTTCTGAACGAGCCGTGAATCCGGATGTGCTCATTGAACACATCTGGAATCGCCGCAGTGCTACATAGGTCTGTGTTATTTCCCTTGCGGCGACGGGGTGGGTCCTTCCTGCCTCCTGTACTACGGTGACGTCACCATTTTTTGTCCCGCCCCGTCCTGTCCGTCTCGTACTAGCGGCGCCTCGTGGCCTGAGGACGCTGCGCTGCATCCGGACTTTCAGCGCTCTGTCACAGCAAGCTTATTCCAGCTGCAGGGAGGACGCTCCCTGCCCCGGCACTCTCGGTGTGCCCGCTCTGTGTGCGCGGTCCGATCATCACCTGTACTGAGTCAGGATCTCCTCCTTCCGTGATCCAGTCCCCTGCTGTCATGCCAGTAAGTGTACTACATTAACATCTAAGCATATGCCTGACATTTAATACTGTCACATCTACATCCACTCGGTATATTTTCACTTTGTGTGGGTATTTCCTCTTGCATGTACTGTATTAGAGGCGCAGGTAGTTAGTTGATTTTAAATTACAGATAACACTTACAGTAAACACACTAACAATCACATACTGATACAGAGGGGAGAGGACCCTGCCCTTTCGGGCTTACATTCTACAGGATAGTGGGGAAGGAGACAGTAGTTTGAGGGGTTGCAGCAGCTCCGGTGATGGTTGAGGCGGTAGCTCCAGTAGTGGTGAGACGGTAGCGGGGTCATTGCAGGCTGTAAGCTTTTCTGAAGAGATGGGTTTTCAGGTTCCGTCTGAAGGATGCGAGAGTGGTTGATAGTCAGACGTGTTGGGGCAAAGAATTCCAGAGGATGGGGGATATTCGGGATAAGTCTTGGAGGCGGTTGGGTGAGGAGCGAATAAGTGTGGAGGAGAGAAGGAGGTCTTGGGAGGACTGGAGATTATGTGAGGGAAGATATCGGGAGATTAGTTCAGAGATATATGGAGGAGACAGGTTATAGATGGCCTTGTAGGTCAGTAAAGCTAGTGAAGAGATTTGCAGAGGGGAGACGCAGAGGAGTAGCGAGGAGAGAGATGAATTAGTCGGGCAGCAGAGTTAAGGATGGACTGGAGAGGTGGAAGGGTGTTAGCAGGGAGGCCACAGAAAAGGATGTTGCAGTAGTCGAGGAGGGAGATGATGAGGGCATGCATAAGCATTTTAGTAGATTGAGGGTTGAGGAAAGGACGGATTCTGGAAATATTTTTGAGCTGAAGGCGACAGGAGGTGGAGAGAGCTTGGATGTGCGGTTTGAAGGACAGGACAGAGTCAAGGGTTACTCCGAGGCAGCGGACATCCGGTACAGGGGAAAGCGTGATGTCGTCAATTGTTATAGATAGGTCGGGTAAGGAAGATCTGTGAGATGGGGGAAAGATGATGAGTTCAGATTTGTCCACATTGAGTTTGTGAAAGCGAGAGGAGAAGAAGGAGAATATGGCTGATAGACACTCCGGGATTCTGGAGAGCAGAGAGGTGACGACTGGGCCAGAGAGGTAGATCTGAGTATCATCGGCATAAAGGTGGTACTGGAATCAATGGGACTTTATGAGTTGTCCCAGGCCAAGTGAATAGATTGAGAAAAGTAGGGGTCCTAGAACAGAGCCTTGGGGAACTCCAACAGAGAGAGGGTGGGATGAGGAGGTAGTGTGGGAGTGGGAGACACTGAATGTGCGGTTGGAAAGGTATGAGGAGATCCAGGATAGGGCGAGGTCTTTGATACCAAAGGAGGAGAGGATCTGTAGTAGGAGGCAGTGGTCAACTGTGTTGAAAGCAGAGGACAGGTCTAGAAGGAGGAGTGTAGAGTATTGTCTGTTAGCTTTGGCTGTAAGTAGGTCATTACTAATTTTGGTCAGAGCTGTTTCAGTGGAATGATAGGGACGGAAACCAGAATGTAGATTGCCAAAGAGCAAGTTAGATGAGAGGTGGGAGGAAAGTTCAGCGTGGACGTACTGTTCCAGGAGTTTGGAAGCAAATGGGAGCAGCGATATTGGAGAAATGCCACTCACATTTCAGGTGGCATATTTTAGTGGGAAGAAATTCCGCAAACTTACTGTGACGTCCGCCCACTGCAGGTCTGAACTGCAGGTAAGACAGCACCCCGAGAAACTTCGAGACTAGAGTTGATCGATACTTTCCAATATCCAAAAATATCGGATCGGAATGGTATCGCCGATATCACTAAAATATCGGCGATACCCGATACCGATACCGGAAGTCCCATGTAAGTCTATGGGAACAAAATATCGCAACTAAAAAAACACTTTCTTTCCTTGTAAACACAAAATATACACACATAGAATACATATATATATATACATGTCATTGTGACATATATATATATACATATATTTATAGTTTATTCACTTCTACATAGTAAAATAGCCTCTGATTCAATTGCCGGGTAAAGCCGGCATTTGTGAAAAGACAGAAGCTCCCGAGGGTCCAGTCGCCACAGAGATGTTGCATCGCACCCAGCGGTGTGACAACTTACTCTCAGGTAAGGAGGAAACACCCCATTGACTCCAACCACTGCATTCAACAGTACACTATGCCAGCTGAGTGTAGGCGGACCCAATGGGATGGTCTAGCTCAGGCTGGTTAGAACAGGGTGTAGCTAGTTGGATGGGAGGGGTTGAGGCAGCCTTATGCTGCATGTCTTTGTAGTAAGAATTGTTTCCTTTCCTGCTTTCTTACTACGTCGCATACTCCACTCTGCTACATCACTCTGCACCATTGCTCTATCTCACATCTATCTGCCCTGGAAGGATACCGTCTTACCTGTAGAAGACTTATCACCTAGCTGCACTACACCATCCCTGCCAGAGGACCTGCACAGCAGCGCTGGTCACCCTGACCAGGTACTACAGGTGGCGTCACGACAAACTACACAAACATTCTATCATCCCCTGGAAATATCCCACATTCCAGTGAGCGACCAGGGCACGGACATAGCTGTGCTACCCGTCACATCCCCCATAGAAGTCGACGGGCTTGGTGCCGAGTACCCCCAAAACCTGTGGCTCTGTGCGACTCAACTTTGGCGTCACGAACAGGATTCAGAAGCTCGCTATAAGCGAGTCCTGTGTGCCTTAATTGAACTGTTTTTTTGCTTGAGAATTTCAAAAATCATCATAGACTGTATTTGCCATTTTTCCGTCATATCTGCGCCACGAGGCACAGGTGAAGAATAAGGGCGTGCTCTCGTGGGCGTACACTCACTCCGTGGCGCGAAAACGATGTCCGCCCACTCTAAATGTTACTGCAATGTAAGATCGTGCCCCACAGCTCTGGAGTTCCGCCTCCTCATCCTCCTCAGTGGGCGGAAACGAACGCGAAGGTCCCGCCTCCCTACAAAAGATGGCGCCTCTCCTGATGCTAATGACACATGTGACTTGGCAGAGATGGCGAACGGACGTGAGCAGAAGTGGGAAGGGATGGAGGAGTCAGAGCTCTCCCCCCACGGAAGCGACCCGATCGCCACGGAGCCACCGTTTGGCACCCGGCCTGGAAACCCTCCTACGCTGGAAGAAGCGGAGGATACCCTGAGAGACCTGGCCCGGCACCGGGAGGAGGTCGCCAGGATGGAAGCGAGCTGGCGGGCCCTAAAACTACACTTGGAGCGGCGCCAATCCCTCTTACCCCCTGAAGTGTCTGTACCGGAAGGTGAGGCACCCGTTCCAGTAGAGGAGGCCGTGCGGGCATCCCAGCCCTTGTAATCTGAACCGGTTGACAGTATCTCAGTGGAGGCACCCGTTCCAGTAGAGGAGGCCGTGCGGGCATCCCAGCCCTTGCAATCTGAACCGGTTGCCAGTATCACAGTGGAGGCACCCGTTCCTGCAGAAAACGCCGCACCAGCACCCCAGATCCCGCTGTCTGCCCCCGTCGCTGAGGCAGAAGAAGCGACACCCGTCCTCATGGAGGAGGCCGCGCAGGCACCAGAGCTCTACCTGCCTGTACCGGAGCCCCGACCGTCATCTGTTCCAGAGCCGGCTGCTTCCGCCACAGGTGAGCGCCGCCAGGACTAGCGGGCGCCAGGAGAGCTGCCGCAAACCGGACATCGTAAGCTGGCGTTTGATGGTGGAGACATGGAGCTGCTGGTGGAGGAGAATTACAACCGGCGTCAGGAGGAAGAGTGGAGACGTCGGGAGCGGGAAGCAGAGCGACAAAGGGAGCAGCGAGAATCCCAAAAGCTTCGGCAACGTCACCTGGACAAGGACCTGGCAGAGAAGGCACGTATGAGAAAGGATAAAAGTACGCTGAGGGAGCCGCGGCGTAAGGGTGCAGTACGGAACTTTAAGTTAAAAGGTGGTTGGGGCTTCATCCAGGAGCCTGGACTTTATTTAGAAGTCTTTGTAACCCGGCGGGACGTGGAGGCTCACCTCCCAGAAGGACACCCGGGAGGGACCTGTTGGCAGGAGACTTGGTGACTTACACCCGACACTGGGGTTACAATGGATGGTACGCCCTAAATGTTACCAGGTGTGACCCCTACTCCCCAGAGTGTCAGGAAACTGACAGACCCTCCGAGCCTTCAGCCTCCCCCAACCAGGCCTCTGCACAAGTGCCCACCCCACGCCGTAAATCTCCCCAGCCTCCCTCAGTGGTCTCCTCAGCAGCCCCAGCTATGGACATGATAATGATAGCTGGCCCGTACCCGGCGCCTGTTAGGCCCCCTGGGGTTCGTTCAGTCCGGGACATAGGGTTCCAGACCCGGAGGGAGACGAAAGAGGTGGCCACACAGACCCAGATAGCGGGTCACGACGTAACTGTACAGGCCACACGACGTCATCAGGTCTGGGTGGACCCTCCTGTCACGGATGTTTGGCAAGCTCCAGAAGAGTACCAGGTGGTACCTGTAAGAGGCCAGCCAAAGAAGTCTAAATAACCCGGACAGGGTCTCTGTATGTAAATAGTTAAATTATTGATGTACCCGGACGGGTGAATGTTCATAAAAAGAAGTTTATTGTTGCCTTAATATACCCAGGTTGGGTAATGATTTGATGTACCCGGACGGGTGAATGTTCAGAAGAACAAGTTTATTGTTGCCTTTATATACCCAGGTTGGGTAATGGTGTTTCAATGTAGTCAAAATGTTGAACTTTGAAGCCATGAACTGTACTGGCTCACAAACTTTTCTGTAAATAGTTGGCACTTCGGTGCTCCATCTTGGTTTTACAAAAAACTTAACTGTGCACTATTTTCAACTACCTCAGAAACTAAAAACCCGTTTGGTGTGGCCGAAAGTGAGGTCTGCTCAAGGAAAGTCTTGCAGCCCACCCAAGACCACAGTTGGAAGTTTGGAGCGGGTCCTCCACAAGCACAAGTAAAGGACACTGTGAAGTTACCCCGGTGGGGGTAGTCCTAAGAAGTCTCAACGAACTTCGGCAGTAATGCTATTTGCACTTTTGTAATGTTATTATTAAAAATTTTATTATGCAACGTTTAACTTGAAGTGTTTCCTGCTTTCTTACTACGTCGCATAGTCCACTCTGCTACATCACTCTGCACCATTGCTCTATCTCACATCTATCTGCCCTGGAAGGATAGCGTGTTACCTGTAGAAGACTTATCACCTACCTGCACTACACCATCCCTTCCAGAGGACCTGCACAGCAGCGCTGGACACCCTGACCAGGTACTACAGGTGGCGTCACGACAAACTACACGAACATTCTATCATCCCCTGGAAATATCCCACATTCCAGTGATCGCCCAGGTCACGGACCGAGCTGTGCTACTCGTGACATCCCCCATAGAAGTCGACGTGATCGGTGCCGAGTACCCCCAAAATCCCTGTCTCTGTGCGACTCAACTTCCCTCACTGTGCTGGCACTTTACATTTACAATGCCTCTGGGTTTTTTTTTTGGGGGGGTGGGGAACATTCAGACTTTTGCTATGGGGCCCATGATTTATATGTACGCCCCTGCTGCTGAGGCATGGTATTTAAGGCTGTTAAGGAGCCAACATACATGGACCTTGCCAGCAGCGTCGGACTGGAGTACCTTGGGCCCACCAGAGAAAATATATTCTTGCGGCCCAACATCATACTTCCCAACCTTTGAATAAGGGAAAGAGGGACAAAGGCTGTGGCACGCTGTGCATGCTGCAGAAAATTTTAGGCCACGCCCCGACAACACCCATTTCACAGCTAATCACACCCATATCCTCGCCCCAAGCGTAATCATTTAGCACTGCTGATCACACTGACTGGTAATGAGGGCACAGTGGCTGGTACTGAGGAAAAGAAAGAAAGAGCAGCGAGAGAGAAAGAACAAACAGAGAAAGAAAGAGAGGAAAGAAAGAAAAGAGAGAAAGAAAGAACAGAGAGAAAAAAGAACAGAGAGCGAGAAGGAAAGAACAGAGAGCGAGAAAGAAAGACTAGAGAGAGAGCCATAGGCGTAGCTAGGGTTTTGGTTTAGTGGGGGCAAAACTTCTGAGTGGGCCCATCATCAGAGAACCTCAGCGCTGTTGGCCAAAATAATCTATATATAAAAAGACCAATATTGATATTACCGCCATATGGTCTGTGTTAAATAATACCAGTCCTACAGAACATATAGATTACAGCACAGGTACAGATAATGACTTACCGCTGATGTTCTTTCTAATGGAATTGTTCACTTTTCATGTCTTTTCCATCTGGCCCACACCGACATGACGACTTCTCCAGCCAGGACTCGACTGCAACCCCATTAAAAAAAAAATAAAAAAAATACTCACCTCCCGGCTCCTGTGCTGCTCACTGTTCTCCCTCTCAGCGTCTGACAGCGGGCGCCGGCAGGTGATGTTATTGCGCCCGCTGTCATACGCTGAGAGGGGGATTATGGGAGAGAAGGAGCGCTCGCTCCTTCTCTTCTATGCGGTCAGCTTTATCGGCTGGATGCCGATACAGCTGACCCTCCGATGACGGGTGGGGGGCCCACTGCTGGCACCGGGCCCCCCCAACGCCTGTTCAGGCCCATAGCTTCCGGGCGGCAGAGCAGGGAGAGCGATTCTCCCTGCTCTGCCGCAGAATGTAACTGTATCGTAGCTCCGGGTGGGCCCCCTCAGAGCGCGGGCCCCGGGGCCACCGCCCCCTCTGCCCCGCGACCTATCCTTTCAAATTAGGGCCCACCACGCAGGAGCTGGGGCCCACCGTAGGTTTCTCCGGTGTCCCGGTGCCTCAGTCCGACCCTGCTTGCCAGCCTGATAATACCAGGCCACAGCAGTCTGCTTATCTTTGCTGGTTAACAAAAATAGGGGATCCCCTCGAAAAAAAATTGGCGTGGGTCCACCCTATTTTTGTTAACCAGCCAGATGAAGCAGACTGCTGAGGCCTGGTTTTTCAGGCTGGTAATGAGCCAATATCCATGGACCTTGCCAGCCTGATAATACCAGGCCACAGCAGTCTGCTTAGCTTGGCTGGTTAACAAAAATAGGGGATCCCCTCGAAAAAAAAAACGGCGTAGGGGTCCCCCTATTTTTTGTAACCAGCCAAGTAAAATGCAGACTGCTGCGGCCTGGTATTAAAAGACTGTCAAGGCCCATGGATTTTGGCCCTCAACAGCCTGATAATACCAGGCTACAGCAGCCCCACATTTGGCGCATCAAAAGATGTGCCAATTGTGGCACTTTACCCGGCTCTTCCCACTGCCTTGTAGCGGTGGCAAGTGGGGTAATAAGGGGTTAATGTCACCGTTGATTGCACGGTGACAATAAGCCCGGTTAATAATGGAGAGGTGTCAATAAGACACCGATCCATTATTAATCCCAAAGTTTTTAAATGTATAAAAAAAAAGACACAGCAAGAAAAAAGTATTTTAATGAAATAAAAGAGACAACACAGTTTTCATTTCTTTTATTATACTCTCATTCCTGCGACGCCATCGATCTCCTGTAAAAAAAGGAAAAAAACAAACCAACAGTATACCACCTGTCCGACGCAGTCCATAGTAACGAGTGTCCCATGACGACCCCAGCTCTGCTACATCGGAATGACAGGCAGAGGCTGTCATCCCGGCGCAGCACAGCTGATTACCTGCTTCCCCGGCGGTGACGTCATCGGACTGACTGCTTTACGGCCGGGATTACCCAGCAGTCACTGCAGTTATCGCGAGAAACTGCATGTGACCGCCGGGGAAAGATGATGGCGGCCATCAACCAGTCCAGGCCGTGACCACCGGAGATCTTCTGCCAGGTAAGTGCCGCTGACTCCTGACAGACCCGACTGACGGACACTCACAGTGACAGTGACAATTCCGATTCCGGTATACGATATATGGGAAATATCGAAAGTCAATATCGAAAGTCCGATACAGCTAATATCGGCCGATACCCGATACTTGCGGTATCGTATCGCTCAACACTACTCGAGACCCTTCACCCCTATACAGGGATCTGGAATTATAGCGAAGCCCAGGGAGTAGCTGCCTATGAGAGCAGTGGACCGGAGTAGGAAGGACGCTAGGAAGGGAATAAAAAGCGAGGCCAAATGCGTAGTCAGAAGTCCAAGGGTCAAAACCAGGAGGGAGCAAAGGTACAAAATCAGCAGGCAGTAGAAGGGTCAGAAATTCAGGCTAAAGTTAAAGTCAAAACCAGGCGGGCAGCAGAGGTACAAAATCGGCACGCAGTAGAAGTCAGAAATCCAGGCAAAGGTCAGAAATACAATAGCAAAACAAACTAGCACGCTAGGGAAACCAAGACTATATCTGGCGGCCTACAAGCCAGGCTCCAAGGCATTTGAAGGGCATGGCTACCTCTCACAGGCTCAAAGTCTGATGACCTCATCTGGACCGCCCCCAGAACCAGGCCAGATGGTGATGCATGACTGACACCAACCACTTCACCTCTGACAGAAGAGCGAAGCCTACGCCCACCAGACGCCTGCACAGGGACCTCCTCTCTGTCACCAACATTACCCACAGGCGAAACATGGCGATGCGCAGCGACAGAGGCCGGCGTCAAAGGAGCAGAACCATATGAAGATACCGCTCTCCTATCACAGGCACCACCAGCCGAAGGAGTCCAGCGCCTCCCAGCGGCCGAGGAAGGTACACCAGCCACTGAATCCAACGGCGACGTGACAGTACCGCTCCCTCTAAGAGGGGCCTCTGGACCCTCAAAACCCGGTTTGTTGGGATGAAGGAGATGAAACTTCCTGATCAAACCCTTGGCATGGACGTTACTGGCAGGCACCCAGGACCTTTCCTCCGGACCATAGCCCTTCCAATGCACCAGATACTGCACGGATCCTCTCACTAAACGGGAATCAAGGATCCTCTGGACTTCGTATTCCAAAGCACCCCCTACCAAAACATGAGGAGGAGGGGAGTGGACAGAACGAATCGGAGAGTGGTACAATTTGAGAAGGGACTTATGGAATACATTGGGCAGTTTAAATGATTGAGGGAGCTTCAGACGAAAGGCTACAGGATTAATCACCTCAATAATTTCATATGGACCAATAAACCTGGGACCTAGTTTGGCAGATGGCACTTTGAGCTTAATATTCCTGGTAGAAAGCCAAACTTTGTCCTCAACTCCCATGTCCGGTCCCTTGGAGCGCCGTCTATTAGCAGACGAAAACTGTCTAGTCTGAGCCCCTTTCAAGTTTACGTTGACTTCTGACCAGATAGTTTTTAACTGATCTATGGTCCTTTCTACCCCAGGGACATCTGACATCCTAGAAGAGAACGAACCAAAACGTGGGTACAGCCTATGATTACAGTAGAAAGGGGTAGTCTTGATGGACTCCTGGTACTGATTATTCATGGCAAACTCTGCTAGCGGTAGGTGTTCCACCCAATCGGACTGATGCTTAGAGACATAACAACGTAGATTCTGCTCAAGCGCTTGGTTGGTGCATGCGGTTTGACCATTGGTTTCATGGTGATAGGCAGAGGAAAAGGACAATTCCATTCCAATTCATTTACAGAATGCCCACCAAAATTTCGAAACAAGCTGGGTGCCCCTATCGGACACGATATTCAAAGGAATACCATGCAATCGCACAACATGAGTAGTGAATAATTTGCTCAGGGTCTCAGAATTAGGTAATCCGGACAGAGGAACAAAATTACACTGCTTGCTGAATCTATCCACCACCACCCAGATACACGTCTTTCCTTCTGAGAGTGGCAGATCAGTAATAAAGTCCATGGAGATATGGGTCCAAGGACTCTCAGGGGCAGGCAGGGACTGGAGCCACCCGGCAGGGAGATTATGGGGAGACTTAGGGCGAGCACAGGTTTCACAGGCCAGTACATAGTCCTTACAGTCCTTTACTACAGTTGGCCACCAAAAATTCCTAGTTACAAGTCGGATGGTGTTTTTGATGCCTGTATGCCCTGCAAGGACGGAATCATGTGATTCCTTCAGAACTTGAAGGCGGAATGTGGCCGGAACAAATAGTTTTTGGGGAGGAGTAGTGTCAGGTGCCTGTTCTGGGGATCTACGGATATCTTCCAGAAGATCTAAGGATACAGCTGAAATAACAATTCCCTTGGCTAGTACTGGAGTTGGTTCAGAGTCCTTGACCTGTGAGGGGCAAAAACTTCGAGAAAGGGCATCAGCCCTTACATTTTTAGTACCCGGTCGAAAAGTGATCACAAAATCAAACCTAGAAAAGAACAAGGCCCACCTTGCTTGTCTAGGATTCAGTCTTTTTGCTGACTCCAAGTAGGTCAGGTTCTTGTGGTCAGTAATTACAGTGATCTTATGTTTGGCACCTTCGAGGAAGTGGCGCCATTCCTCAAAGGCCCATTTGATTGCCAACAATTCCCGATTACCTATATCATAATTCCCCTCGGTGGAAGAGAATTTTCGGGAAAAGAAGGCACACGGACGAAGTTGAGTGAGGGATGCAGTGCCTTGCGATAGCACTGCTCCGACTCCAACTTCAGAGGCATCTACCTCTACAATAAAGGGGTGGTCCAGATCAGGCTGAACCAATATCAGGTTAGAGGAAAAACATTTCTTTAAGGCAGAAAATGCATGAAGTGCTTCAGGCTTCCAGTTAACCACATTTGCCCCTTTCCGAGTCAAATCAGTGAGTGGTTTGGCTATCTCGGAAAAACCTTTAATAAATTTACGATAGTAGTTAGCGAAACCCAAAAATCGCTGCAGTGCCTTTAGAGACTGGGGTTGTACCCATTCCTTAATGAGTTGAATTTTAGAAGGATCCATGCGAAACCCTTTAGCCGACAAAATATACCCCAGAAACTGTATCTCCTGTGTCATGAAGACACATTTCTCTAGTTTGGCGAATAAAGAATGCTCTCTGAGTCTCTGGAGGACAGAGCAGACGTGTTGGACGTGCGTCACAATGTCAGAAGAGTAAATCAGGATGTCGTCCAAATAAACGACCACATAAACATCACTAATATCTCTGAAAATCTCGTTCACAAAATTCTGAAACACTGCAGGTGCAGTACTGAGCCCGAACGGCATTACCAGATACTGAAAGTGGCCGAGGGGTGTGACGCGGTTTTCCACTCATCTCCCTTTCTTATACTGACAAGAGTATATGCTCCTCGGAGGTCAAGTTTAGTAAACCAACGGGCTCCCAACAGCTGATTATAAAGATCAGGAATGAGTGGAAGCAAATACTGGTTTTTCACAGTGATTGCGTTCAACTCACGGTAATCAATGCAAGGTCTGAGACCACCATCTTTCTTTTCCACAAAAAAGAACCCGGCCCCCACTGGTGAGGTGGATGGTCTAATAAACCCTTTTTGCAAACTGTCTGTTATGCAGTCTTTCATGGCCTGACGTTCTGGACCAGAGAGGTTAAATATTCTCCCCTTAGGGAGGCGAGAATCCGGTACTAAGTCTATGGGGCAATCGTACTTTCTATGAGGGGGTAATTTCACTGATTCCAATACAGAAAATACATCCTCATAATCTCTGAATGCATAGGGTACAAAGGGGAAGGTGTGATTTTAACTTGGTTCACTGATAGCGATATACAATTATCCTGACACTCTGGGCTCCAGCGCACGATATCACCCAAGTGCCAGTCAATGACTGGATTATGTTTGCGTAACCATGGCATACCCAGAATAACAACGGATGATATATTATGGATAACAAAAAATGACACATGTTCAGCATGTAACGATCCCACTGACATTGATATTTCCTCAGTGACAAACTCCACTCCATTCTGGACGATAGGAGTGCCTTTAATAGCAGTGGTTTTAATGGGCGCATTAAGCCTTAGCAGTGGTACACCAAGATTTCTCACTACCAGGAAATCTATGAAATTGCCTTCTGAGCCACTATCCACATAAGCCTCCACACACACAGATTTCTTCAGGTAAGACAAAGAAGTAGGTAAAAGGACTTTGGCCGCATCAGCTCAGCGGGCAATACCTGGGCACCTGGGCAGGCATGGCTACAGTCGCCCAGGTGCTGACGTCCAGGCAGTGAAGGCTTCTGACGTCCAGTGTTCTCCCAGAGGTCTCCAGACTGTGGCTTGTGCAGCATGTTAGTAGGAGATGATGGGAGTGATCCTCCACAGGACTGAGCAATGAAGCAGGACACAGGTGCTTTAGCAACAAAATCAGCTCAGAGAAGGAGAGGAAGGAAAAAAAAATTCAGAGAAAGGGTTAGGAAATGCTTTTATATATATCCAGAATATATATAAAAACGTTTTTTTAGGGCCAGATATAATGTGACGTCCGCCCACTGCAGGTCTGAACTGCAGGTAAGACAGCACCCTGAGAGACCTCGAGACCCTTTACAGGGATCTGGAATTATAGCGAAGCCCAGGGAGTAGCTGCCTCTGAGAGCAGTGGACTGGAGTAGGAAGGACGCTAGGAAGGGAATAAAAGGCGAGGCCAAATGCGTAATCAGAAGTCCAAGGGTCAAAACCAAACGGGCAGCAGAGGTACAAAATCGGCACGCAGTAGAAGTCAGAAATCCAGGCAAAGGTCAGAAATACAATAGCAAAACAAACTAGCACACTGGGGAAACCAAGACTATATCTGGCAGCCTACAAGCCAAGCTCTAAGGCATTTGAAGGGCATGGCTACCTCTCACAGGCTCACAGTCTGATGACCTCATCTGGACCGCCCCCAGAACCAGGCCAGATGGTGATGCATGACTGACACCAACCACTTCACCTCTGACAGAAGAGCGAAGCCTACGCCCACCAGACGCCTGCGCAGGGACCCCCTCTCTGTCACCAACATTACCCACAGGCGAAACATGGCGATGCGCAGCGACAGAGGCCGGCGTCAAAGGAGTGGAACCATATGAGGATACCGCTCTCCTATCACCGGCACCACCAGCCGAAGGAGTCCGGCGCCTCCCAGCGGCCGAGGCAGGTACACCAGCCACTGAATCCAACGGCGACGTGACACTTACTTGTTACTACAGTGGTATCTTTTTACAGGGCCACACTTGAATTCAGTAAGCTATTACTTCCCAAATGTTTTTAAGGGCAGACGGCATGGCTAGGTCCTGGATTTTGTAGACACCTTTGGCAGTGGAGCTGGGAATCAATGGTAAACTTAAATTAAATTATCACAACATGCACCAATATGTTTGCCCATATTGCGTATGTTACAAACATTTACAGTCTACCTGTTTCAGGTCATTTTTCATAATAATCTCTCATGTATGTGTACATGGAATAATAATAATATACTAATAATATAATAAAACTATTACTGCCATTATATGTCTTTCATTGTACATTATCAACAGCTTCATGCAGTATATGCTGTATTTCTCATTTTTAGTTGTCCAAGGGGTAGTTGGTGAAGACTAGCTGCTATTAAACCATGCAGAGTACACAGACAGAAGATGTCAGGATCCCGTCTGGGTTGGAGCCCACGTTACAGCAAACACTAGGGGAATCAGAGGCAGGTAGCGTAGTCAGGTGGCAGGCCGAGGTCAGTACACAGGAAAGGCAGTTCGGTAGCAGAGGAGCAGGCAGATAACGTAGTCAGGTGGCAGCCGGAGGTCGGTACACAGGAAAGGCAGTTCGGTAGCAGGGGAGCAGGCAGATAACGTAGTCAGGTGGCAGCCAGAGGTCGGTACACAGGAAAGGCAGTTCGGTAGCAGAGGAGCAGGCAGATAACGTAGTCAGGTGGCAGGCCGAGGTCAGTTCACAGAAGAGCAGTGTTTGTAGCAGCAGGAACAGCAGGAGAAAGAGCTTGACTAAAGGCTGGAAGCACAATAATCTCGCAATGACACACCCACAGGGCCAGGTTTATATAGGGCGTGTAATTGGCAATCAGAGGCCAAACGAGAGAGCACTGGGTGAAGCCGATCAGGAAGAACAGTCAATGGTATCCGGGTTCAGCAAGGAACTTTGTAGCCAGCAGAATAGCTCAGATGGTAGAGCTGCTGGCCGGTGGACACGAGACACTGGGTTCGATTCCTGACAGAAGAGGGGATCCTGATCTCAAACTCTATGCAGCAAACACCCCAAAAGCGGCAACATCGAGATCACTATTCTGCAGTACTGAGCAGTGTAGCTGTGAACTCGCACTGGGGTGAGGTAAAACACTTTCTGCTGTCTGCTATCGCTTTCCCCGGTTCTCCATAATCTATTATGGGCAGCCTGTAGCCTGAAACCCCCAAGGAGCTTAAAGTCAACCTCCTCTCTCAAGATATAGCCAGTATTTCAAAGCTAATAATGAGCTCAGGAGACAGGGGGAGGAGAAGAAAAAGATGAAAAGTGGAGAAAGGCCTTTTGCTCTATTAAGATATATCACAAAGTTTTGTTTATTAGTATATTTGTATGTAGACCAGTGACCATAGGGTATAGGGGGTTTGGTAAGAACCAGCTATCAACATATTTAAAGAAACAAAGAATTGACTGGGATCAAATGCAGTACACAAACATTAACAAAAATATCATGTATATGGCGATCCTACACCTGACATACATACGTAAACAGTGGGAAAAATAACATACACTGCCAATTTTGCAAGTTTTCCTACAAAGAATGGAAAAGGTCTGTAATTTTTATCGTAGGCACACTTCAAATGTGAGAGACGGAATCTAAAATTAAAAAACAGAAAATCACAGTGCATGATTTTTAATTTATTGGTCAAAATGGCCATGGGAGGGCTTGTTTTTTTGCAGGACAAGTTGTACTTTTGAAGGACATCATTGGTTTTAATAAATCGTGTACTGGAAAACAGGAAAAAATTCCAAGTGAGGTGAAATTGCAAAAAAAAAAATATGCAATTCCACATTTGTTTTTTGTTTTTTACCATGTTCACTAAATGCTAAAACTGACCTGCCATTATGATTCTCCAGGTCATTACAAGTTCATAGACACCAAACATGTCTAGGTTCTTTATTTATCTAAGTGGAGAAAAAAAAATCCCAAATTTAGTTAAAAAAAAGCGCCATTTTCCAATACCCGTAGCGTCTCCATTTTTCGTGATCTTGGGTTGGGTGAGGGCTCATTTTTTGCATGCCAAGGTGACATTTTTATTAATACCATATTGATGTAGATATCATCTTTTAATTGTTTGTCATTGCATTTCAGTGCAACGTAGCGGCAACCAAAAAACGGAATTCTGACGTTTTAACTTTTTTTCTCGTTATGCCGTTTAGCAATCAGGTTAATTCTTTTTTTAGATTGACAGATCTGTCGATTCTGAACACAGCGATATCAAATATGTGTATATTTTTTTTTTTATTGTTTTATTTTGAATGGGGCGAAAGGGGAGTGATTTGAACTAATATACAGCTCTGGCAAAAATTAAGAGACCACCACATCAAATCCCTGTCATGGGCAACCCATTCTCCAGACCTGAACCCCATTGAAAACCTCTAGAATGTAATCAAGAGGATGATGGATAGTCATAAGCCATCAAACAAAGAAGAACTGTTTAATTTTTTGCGCCAGAAGCAGTGTGAAAGACTGGTAGAAAGCATGCCAAGATGCATGAAAGCCGTTTTTAAAAATCATGGTTATTCCACAAAATATTGATTTCAGAACTCTTTCTGAGTAAAAACATTAGTATTGTTGTTTCTAAATGATTATGAACTTGTATTCTTTGCATTATTTGAGGTTTGAAAGCACTGTTTATTTATTTTGATCATTTTCTTTGTCAGAAAAAAAATAAAAAATTTAGTGCTTGGAAATTCGGAGACATGTTGTCAGAAGTTTATAGACTAAAAGAACAATTTACATTTTACTCAAAAATATACCTATAAAGATAAAAATCAAACAAACTGAACATTTGATAATGGTCTCTTAATTTTTGCTAGAGTTGTGTGTATATACGGTATATATATTTATTTTTTTAATATTTTTTAAAACTTTTTTTTTACTTTTGGCAAGCTGCACTTGTCTGATCGGCTCTGCTACATACAGGCAATGATCAGATCACCTGCATGTCGCAAAATTACTCACTTGCTATGAGCGCCGACCACTGGGCGGCGCTCATAGCAATCCGGCAGTGACAACCATAGAGGTCTGCAGGAGACCTCTGGTTGTCATGCCAACCCATAGGTGACCCGTGATCACGTGACAGGGGTCATGAATGGGCGAGTTAAATGCCGCTGTCAGAGTTTGACAGCAGCATTTAACGGGTTAACAGCCACGGGTGGATCGCGATTCCACCTGCGGCTGTTGTGGGCACATGTCAGCTTTATAGATCAGCTGACATGTGCCCAGAAAGGAACGGGCTCCGGCGCTGGAGGGGAGTCCGACATCAGCGTTAAATGATTAAATTGCATTAAACTGCACCTGTTTTAACTCGTTATCTGTATAAAAGACACCTGTCCACACAATCAATCTGTGGCGTCCGCCCACTGCAGGTCTGAACTGCAGGTAAGACAGCACCCCGAGAAACCCCGAGACCCTTTACCCCTATACAGGGATCTGGAATTATAGTGAAGCCCAGGGGGTAGCTGCCTATGAGAGCAGTGGACCGGAGTAGGAAGGACGCTAGGACGGGAATAAAAAGTGAGACCAAATGCGTAGTCAGAAGTCCAAGGGTCAAAACCAGGAGGGGAGCAAAAGTACAAAATTGGCAGGCAGTAGAAGGGTCAGAAATTCAGGCTAAAGTTCAAGTCAAAACCAGGCGGACAGCAGAGGTACAAAATCGGCAGGCAGTAGAACAGTCAGAAATCCAGGCAAAGGTCAGAAATACAATAGCAGAACAAACTAGCACACTGGGGAAACCAAGACTATATCTGGCGGCCTACAAGCCAGGCTCCAAGGCATTTAAAGGGCATGGCTACCTCTCACAGGCTCACAGTCTGATGACCTCATCTGGACCGGCCCCAGAACCAGGCCAGATGGTGATGCATGACTGACACCCACCACTTCACCTCTGACAGAAGAGTGAAGCCTACGCCCACCAGACGCCTGCGCAGAGACCCCTTCTCTGTCGCCAACATTACCCACAGGCGAAACATGGCGATGCGCAGCAGCGACAGAGGCCGGCGTCAAAGGAGCGGAACCATATGAGGATACCGCACTCCTATCACCGGCACCACCAGCCGAAGGATTCCTGCGCCTCCCAGCGGCCGAGGCAGGAACACCAGCCACTGAATCCAAAGGCGACGTGCCACAATCAATATCATTTTGGCCAACAACCTCCTTCCCTCAGAAAGAGCGTTGAAGATGGGTTGTGGCTTGGTCTTCCAGCATGACAATGACCCAAAACTCACAGCCAGGGCAATTAAGGAGTGGCTCCTTAAGAATCATTTCAAGGTTATGGAGTGACCTAGACAGTCTCCAGATCTGAAACCAACAGAAAATCTTTGGAGAGAGCTGAAACTCAATGTTGACCAGCGACAGCCCTGAAACCTGAAAGATCTGGAGAAGATCTGTATGGAGGAGTGGGACAAAATCCCTGCTGCAGTGCGTGCAAACTTTGTCAAGAACTCCAGGAAACGTCTGACCTCAGTAATTGCAAACAAAGGTTTCTGTACCAAATATTAAGTTCTGTTTTCAAATACTTATTTCATGCAATAAAATTCAAATTAGTTATATAAATATCATACAATGTGATTTCCTGTTTTTTATTTTTAGATTCTGTCTCTCGCAGTTGAAGTGTACCTACGATAAAAATTACAAATCTCTACATTTTTGTAGATGTGAAAACTTGCAAAATCGTCAGTGTATCAAATACTTTTTCCCCACTCTGTAGTTGCATGACAAAAACAGCAGGGAACCTGTCACCCCACCCCACCCCCCCGGGCCTTTTTAAGTAAAAGAGCCACCTTCAGCTGCACTAAGGCTGCATTCTGTGAAGGTGGCTCTTATCGCTATGAACGCTGAAATATACACTTAAATAATCTGTCCGACATACCTATATTGTGTCAGGGAGGTACAGTATGTCTTCTCCCCCTGTGTCAGCGGTGTCCATCATCCCCCTCTTGCTTCCGGCCCCGCCTCCTCTCTTATAAAAGTGTATATTTCAGCGTTCCTAGTGATCAGAAACATAAGAGCCACCTTCACAGAATGCAGTCTTAGTGCTACTGCAGTAATATTCCAAATCATTCTATTTTAATTTTACAAAAAAATTAATGAATAAATTCTGCTTTGTTCTTTACAATACATTAAAATCCTGGCATCTAATATGGCCTATCCCTTGAATTATGTTCTTTCAATTATTTCTTTTTTTTTTCTTTAAACTAACAGCATCACAACTGTAAGGGAATCTGTCAGGGGGGTTTTGCCATGTAATCTGTGAGCTACATGATACAGGGTCAGAGAGCCTGACTCCAGCAATGTACTAGGTTGTGTGTTGTTTTATCAGCAGATTATCACGAGGGGACTAGCTTTCTGCCTATGCACAGTATACATAGAAAAGCTGCCAATCATGGTGTGGGATGAGTTATACAGAGCTCAGTATTCAGAGAACTGGTACATCTGCAGCAGAGAAAACAGTGATTTTATCAAATTGACAGAATGCAGACCAGTAAGTGAGACATCACTGGAATCAGGGTATCTTCACCTACATCATGATGCTCTCAGATTACAAGTGAAAACCTGGTGACAGATTCCCTTTAAAGAAGCACTCCTATGATCTTTTTTCCCACAAACTCTGTGTATATGTGTATGTACTGTTGCATACACAGCTTTAGAAAAAAAAATAATAGGAAGGCTTCTTTAAGGATAAAACAGAGCGAATGTGACTTAATTCAAATCTGTGAAATTCTGCAAAATGTATTTTTAGGCTTTTACCAGTAGTAAAAAGTCTTGAATCTGCCACGATTCTACTTACAAACATTAGATAAGGTCCACTGAAATAAGCCCCTCACTACTGGACACCATCTGGATATAAACTACACCAAAAATGAAGCGGTAACATGGAGCAGTAGTTGCAAAGTATAGAAAGTAATACTGAAATATACAGGATTGCTCTTTCTGACATTTTGCGAGCCGTATGAACTTTCTGCAGTGAAAAAGCTAAAGGTTGGTACATGTTCTTTTTCATCTTCACATTAATGTTGAAGGTAATATGTAGCAGGATCACTTTGGCATCTAAGTCAGCTTGTTCTTTACCGAGATTTCAATATTTTAGACCTGAGAAAGTCATTATTCTCAGCAGAGGAGAATTCAGAGTGGCATTGTCATTTCTCTGAGAACAGAAGTAAGAAAACCTCTATGAACATCTTCCTAGGAACTTCCTGGATTGTTTTTTTTTTATGTATTTCAAAGACTCAAAATCAATTGGTCCTTTCCCTTGTATTTCAGTAAATATGAACATGGCACAAAAGCGTCATTTGTATGCAATAGCCTCTTGTGGATGAAGGCTAGTGAAATGTCTGCCAGGTAGCGGTATGCGCACCGACACTGCTGTGATCTTTCCATTAGCTCCAGCTATTATATGTGGATTTGTGCATGGACAATACATTTGGGTGACAACTTTTGCCCACACGATGCATTGTATTTTTTTTCTCAAGCATAACTAACTTATAGACAGCTGGTCTTACACTTTTCCCTGTAATGATCTTTAACAAACACTGTCATATATTAGCATTCTGCATTACTTTGATCAACAAATGTCAGGGAAGTTCTTGTCCCCTGAGAAAATTTTATTGCATCTTATAGATTTTGATTTGCTGAACACGAATATGTGCTCCAAAAGTCTGGTAAGGTTTTTAACCCCTTTATGACCAGAGCTTTTTTCAATTTTTCGTTTTCGCTTTTCGCTCCCCTTGTTTCCAGAGCCATAACTTTTTTATGTTTCCGTCAATATGGCCGTGTGAGGGCTTATTTTTTTGCCTGACAAGCTGACATTTTTAATGATACCACTTTTGAGCAGATACGTTCTTTTGATTGCCCGTTATTGCATTGCGGCGACCAAAAAACGTAACTTTTCTCACTATGCCGTTTAGCAATGAGGTTAATTCTTTTTTGTTAATGATAGATTGGGCAATTCTGAACTCAGGGATACCACATATGTGTATGTTTGATTTTTTTTTTCATCGTTTTATTTTGATAGGGGCGAAAAGGGGGGTGATTTGAACTTTTATTTTTTTTTATTTTTCTATATTTTTAAACACTTTTTTTTTTTTTTTACTTTTGGCATACTTCAATAGTCTCCATGGGAGGCTAGAAGCTGCCATAGCGCGATCGCCTCTGCTACATAGAGGTGATGCTCAGATCACCTCTATGCAGAAGAATTACAGGCTTGCTATGAGCGCCGACCACAGGGTGGCGCTCATACAATCTGCCATCAACAATCATAGAGGTCTCGAGGAGACCTGTGGTTGTGATGGCAATGCAGCGATGACCCCTGGTCACGTGATGGGGGTCGTCGCAGCGCATATTTCCGGACCGGCGTCCGGAAGTGCATTTAAATGCCCGCTGTCAGAGTTTAACAGCGGCATTTAACTACTTAATAGGCGCGGGCGGATCGCGATTCTGCTCGCCCATATTGCGGACACATGTCAGCTGTTAAAAACAGCTGACATGTCGCGGCTTTGAGGTGGGCTCACTGCCGGAGTCCACCTCAAAGCGGGGGAAACTGCCTGCTGACGTACTATTCTGTCAGCTGGCAGTAAGCGTTTAAGAAACAACAGTTTATAGACTAAATTATGACATCAGAGACACTACATACATGTGCATCGATGTCAGTAGCAAAAGAAATTGTTCAAAAGTGTTTTGCAGACGACTTTCATTTATTATCAGATGCTTCTCGAATAAGATTCCAGCAATAGTCAGCCAACACTGACGTACTCCACTTTCCCTGGTACCTTTTCTCCATCAGCGCAATGTCGTGGTGAAATGCTTTCACCGTTTTCATCGCTAACGGCACCAAAATTGGATGGAAAAAAGTCCAAGTGAGAATGTAGAAAATGCATTTTTAGTGTCATATTGCATTTCATCAAATGATATGCTCTGAGCATGTTGTCCACGAGTTGTTCAAAGTTCGTTGCCCTGCTGTTACCAAGGAAGTTGAAGGTCACATCTTTAAAGGCTCTCCATGCCACTTGTTCAGCACCTTGCAAAAGACCATCAAAGCCACTGTCATTCATTATATCTCTGATCTCTGGGCCAATAAAAATACCTTCTTTAATCTTTGCATCACTTATTCTTGGAAATTTCTGTCGCAAGTAAGAAAAGGCTTCCGATTCTTTGTTCATTGCTTTGACAAAATTCTTCATAGCCCAAGTTTAATATGCAAAGGAGGGAGAAATATCTTAGCTGGATCAACGAGAGGATTATGTTTAACATTCTTCTGTCCAGCAACCAGGTTTTTGGGGAGTGGCCAGTCCTTTCTGAAATAGTGCATTTCTCGTGCACGACTGTCCCACTCACAAATAAAACAAAAATACTTGGTATATCCAAGCTGCAGTCCAAGAAGAAGTGCAACAACTTTTAGATCACCACATATGTTCCACTTAAATTTCTATAATTAATGTGGGTCAACAGTAACTACATATTCTCATACGTTTCTTTCATGTGTATGGCATGTCTAATAGGTATAGAAGGATAGATATTTCCGATATTTCCGTTGTGTAGTAAAACACCTTTGGACAAAACCTTTGTAACACAGTGTTATCGGCAATCAAGCACGTACACAGCAAAAGTCATCAGCGTCATTTTATAATGATATTTCATTGACTAGCAATGACTTGTAGCAAAAGGTGATCATATGGATGGGAAATGTCACTTTAAGGTCACATTAAAGGGGTTGTCCATATATATGATACTGATGGCCTATTGTTATGCAGGGTGATTCACTCACTACTTTACCCGGACAAATTATAGTGACTTCTAAAAGAAACGGTCAACAATGCTGAAATTTGGACTGCACATACTTAGGTTCATGAGGAGTGAGAGTGCAATCAACTTCAGCAATGAGAGACATCCTGAGTGGTCTCGCCAACTTGTTGCCCCGCCAGTCGTCTCCACTACATGATAGACTTGCAGCTCACCTTTCTGCACGTCGGTAGTTTATGTGTGGTGCTTGCATTTCACTCTTGTTGAATTCCTTCTTCATTTGTTAACAATGTAAAGATACAGTTTGGAGGAGCATGTTTTCATTGTGAAAACTTATTGGAAAATTCCATAAAGAGGCGCCAAGGGGGGTTTCTAAAGAAGTTGAAAATCACCTTCCAAACCGTGTATTGAAACCTTCTTTGATGACAGAGCAATCTCCAAGGGACTCTGGCCATCAAGATCGCTTTATTTAACACCACAAGATATTTTCCTTTGGGGCCATTTGAAGGGTTTGTTGTACAGTAAATACCTATGAACATTATAGGCACTCTGAGAGAACATACAGAGAGAAATTCAGACCCCATGATGTTCTGCAGAATACATTCAACAATGTGGAGCGGCGCATGCAGGCGTGCTTGAATGCGAACCGGGGATATTTTCAACATCTGACTTAAAACATAAATTTCTCATGAACCATGGTATGGACAGTCCAAATTTCAGTACGATAGATCGTCTCTTTTAGAAGTTACAGCACTTTTTACGGGAAAAGTAGCAAGTGAATCACTCTGTAGTAGAGGCAACATGGAATCGAGCTCAACAGTCTTGTCCTAATACAGACATACGGGCACAAGAGATTTCCAAATAATAATGAAAGGATATCCAGAGCTTCATGGTTCATCTAAAATCTTCAAATTTATTTCAGGAATATAAGTACCACGTAGTCAGGAACACCAATGCATTTCGACCAGAAGGTGTTAATCATGGTACAGACCCTTTGTCGAAACGCATTGGTTTTGCTGACTAAGTCGTTTCGCCTGTACTTACAGTGAAGGAAATAATTATTTGATCCCTTGCTGATTTTGTATGTTTGCCCACTGATAAAGATATGAACAGTCTATAATTTTAACATTGAGAGATAGAATATCAAAAATAAAATCCAGAAAATCACATTGTACAAATTATATAAATTTATTTGCATTTTGCAGTGAAAAATAAGTATTTGATCCCTCTGGCAAACATGACTTTATACTTGGTGGCAAAACCCTTGTTGGCAAGCACAGCAGTCAGACGTTTTTTCTAGTTGATGATGAGGTTTGTGCATGTCAGGAGGAATTTTGGTCCACTCCTCTTTGCAGATCATCTCTAAGTCATTAAGATTTTGAGGCTGTCGCTTGGCAACTCGGAGCTTCAACTCCCTCCATAAGTTTTCTATTGAATTAAGGTTTGGAGACTGGCTAGGCCACTCCATGACCTTAATATGATTCATTTTGAGCCACTCCTTTGTTGCCTTAGATGTATGTTTTGGGTCATTGTCTTGCTGGAAGACCCAGCCACGACCCGTTTTTAATGTCCTGGTGGAGGGAGGGAAGGAGGTTGTCACTCAGGATTTTACGGTTCAAGGCTCCATCCATTCTCCCATTGATGCGGTAAAGTAGTCCTGTGCCCTTAGCAGAGAAACACCCCCAAAACATAATGTTTCCACCTCCATGCTTGACAGTGGGGACAGTATTCTTTGGGTCATAAGCAGCATTTCTCTTCCTTCAAACACGGCGAGTTGAGTTAATGCCAAACACCTAAATTTTTGTCTCATCTGACCACAGCACATTCTCCCAATTACTCACAGAATCATCCAAGTGTTCATTGGCAAACTTCAGATGGGCCTGTACATGTGCCTTCTTCAGCAGGGGGACCTTGCGGGCACTGCAGGATTTTAAACCTTAAAGGGAATCTGTCACCCTAAATTGGCGGGATATTTAAATGATGGCAGTCAGGTCAGATGGGCGGTGTTTTGGGTACTTGCCTTAACATGTTGTTCGCCGCTGTCTCCATTATTTCTGGGAATTGTAGTCGTTGCCCTCCATATAACGCGCCTGTGCATTGCAATCTGTGGGCAAAGCATACTGCGCGTGCGCAATTCAAGATTGCAATTATTATTATTATTATTATTGCAATATGCAGGTGCGTTATATGGAGGGCAACGACTACAATTCCCAGAAATAATGGAGACAGCGGAGAACAACATGTTAAGGCAAGTACCCAAAACACCGCCCATCTGACCTGACTGCCATCATTTAAATATCCCGCCAATTTAGGGTGACAGATTCCCTTTAATGTGTTACCAATGGTTTTCTTGGTGACTGTGGTCCCAGCTGTCTTGAGATCATTCACAAGTTCTTCCCGTGTAGTTTTAGGCTGATCTCTCACCTTCCCCATGATCAAGGGGTATCCACGTGGTGAGATTTTGCATGGTGCCCCAGATCGATGTCGATTGACAGTCATATTGTATTTCTTCCATTTTCTTACTATTGCACCAACAGTTGTCTCCTTCTCACCCAGCATCTTACTTATGTAGCCCATTCCAGCTTTGTGCAGGTCTATGATCTTGTCCCTGACATCCTTATAAAGCTCTTTGGTCTTGCCCATGTTGCAGAGGTTAGAGCCTGACTGATTAATTGAGTCTGTGGCCAGGAATCTTTTATAAAGGTGACTATGTAAGACAGCTGTGTTATGTTTCGGTAGCTGAGGAGGACAGGAACAACAGCAGGGCAGCTGAACACCTGAGATGTTGGTAACTGATGGGTTGCAGATTCCTAAACTAACGACACAACTAGAGGTAGCCGTGGAGTGTTCCTACGTTGATACTAGATGCCTCGTCACAGCCTGAGAGATAACTACACCTAAAGGCAGAAAGATGAAAGCTATCTGCCCCAGAGCAGATCCCCAAAGAAAATAGGAAGCCCCCAAACATATAATGGCGGTTAGACAAGATGAAAATACAAACATAGGCAGAAAATAGATTGAGCAAACGCTGGGGCCACAAGCTGGCTAAATAGGATAGGACAGGAGAGATTACTTTCTGCAACCCAGAAAACCCTACAAAAATCCAACAATTCTGATTACAAAAATACTGAGATCACACGATCTCGCCACCCACTAAATCAGGTCTCAGTGTGAACAAAAACCAAGCCGCAGCCGCTGAAAAAACAGGAAAGAGCAAATGAGCAAATAACAGTGGCTGCAGATAAACTGTGAGGAGCTCAGGCCTCAGGAGGGGACCTAGCTGACCTCCACAAAAGTGCAGAAAACAATGCAAAAAGCAAGCACAAAAAGAAAAGCAAAAAATATCTTATCTGAAAGCAGGAGATGCAGGCAAGTCTCCAGCAGGCTTCCAAATGAACCAGGAACAACAATTGAGACAAGAACAATTGATCACCGGCAACCATCATGGGAGGGAACCTGCCTTATATCAGACCAGTCAGTGAACCCAGATTGCCACTCCTCGCTGAAAGGTTCAGTACTGTCTGTAACCACCAGAGTGTAATACTATTGTAGGAACTCGAGGATTCTGATAGCGTGGGGCAATGAACAATCAGAGACGGGTTTCTTTGAATGCAAATAATGTATTTGTGAAACAGCAAAACCCCCAAAAACAATATTCAAACAACCCGTAGTGACATGCAATGAGTCCATATATATATACACAAGTCCAGTTATATGAATCCGGATATATAAGTCCTAGAACCTCTATAGCGAGGGTGGTAAAGTTCTTACGACGAAGTCCTCACACAAATGTGACCACAAGGTAAGTCTGATGCACAGGTTACGTGGCTGGATTTACACACTGCTGGTGTGTGAAGAGTCAGATCCAGGTATGCAGAAAACACAGGGAGATCCAGGAACAAGTTAATCTCAGTTGTGGCTTAATTCAGTGAAGTCCAACAACAAGTTCATAAGTCAGTAAGGTTCCAGTAATAGTTCCAACAGCTCTCACCAGAGGTAATGCACAAAGGGTTAAACAGCAACAGTTCAGAAACACAGTTCTTATCAGATGGAGTGAACCAAAGGTTAAATTCCCAAGTCAACAGTTTAGTGACAACACAGTATGTGCAACTTACATATGCAGAGAATGTCCAGAGCCATGGGTAGCAACTGCTGTGGCAGAGAAACACCTGAAGATAACCTGGTTATGCACTTCCCTGGTAAATACACAACAATCTGTGAGGAACAAGCAGCTGGGTTGCAGGGAAACAGAAGCAGAATATTCCAGCAGTGAAGCCAGCACCTGAGCCGGGTTTTAAACAAATGAACAGGAAGTAGGGCACAGAAAACAGCAAACTCCATCTTAACAAAGGGCAAAATCATTGACAAAGTTACCTAGAAAACCCGGAATACTGACATTACTCCCCCCCCTAAAGACGGCCTCCGGACGGTCCTGGACCAGGCCTGTCCGGGTATCTCCGATGAAACTGAGCAATCTTCAGAGGCGCATTGATGTTACTTACTGGTTCCCAAGAATCATTTTCAGGAGAGTAACCTTGCCATCTAACTAGATACTGAAGCCGGTTTCTATGAAGTCTCGAATTAACAATATCCTGTACCACGAATTGTTCTTCGCCATCAACCAACACTGGTGGAGGGGAGGTACGATACGTCCCTGAAATGTGTTAGGAGAGACTGGTTTTAATAAGGAAACATGAAATACTGGATGTACCTTTAAAGTCCGTGGTAGCTTCAACCGACAGGCAACAGAGCTCACAATCCCCGTGATCTTGAATGGACCGATGAATTTCTGTCCCAGTTTCTGCGAAGGAACACCCAATTTTAGATTCTTGGTGGACAACCAAACTGAGTCTCCTACCTTATACATAGGTGCTGGTTTCCGGAATCTATCGGCCGACTTTTTGTAACGCTCCTGTGCTGTGGTCAGGGAGTCCTTCAAAACTTCAAGATTACGTTGCAACGCCGTCACTCTGTCTTCAACCGCTGGTACCGAAATCGTAACCGGAGACCTAGGCAAAATATTTGGATGATAACCCAGGTTGGCAAAAAAAGGCGTTACCTTCGTGGAACTGCTTTGGGAGTTGTTGTACGAAAATTCCGCTAGAGGAAGTAGCTTCAGCCAATCATCCTGCAAATGACTGACGTAACAGCGTAGATATTGCTCCAAAGTTTGATTTGTCCGTTCGGTCTGCCCGTTGGTCTGAGGATGGTATGCAGAAGACAAGCAAACATTAATGTGGAGCGCAGAACAAAATCCTTTCCAAAATCTAGAGGTAAATTGTATTCCCCGGTCAGAAATGATGTCATCTGGTACCCCATGCAGCCGGAAAATGTTCTGGATAACTAGATCTACTGTCTCTGTAGCTGAGGGAAGACCAGCGCACGGAATGAAATGAGCAGCTTTCGTTAAACGATCTACTACCACCAAAATAGTATTTTTACCATCAGAGGTGGGTAACTCCACAATAAAGTCCATCGAAATAGACCCCCAAGGGCGAGACGGTACAGGTAGCGGTTTAAGAAGACCAGTAGGTGAAACACGAGGAACCTTGTACCGGGCACAAACTTCACAAGAGCGGACATAGTCATTCACATCCTTCAAGCAGGTAGGCCACCAAAAAAAACGAGTTAACAATTCCTGCGTCTTCTGTACCCCCCTATGACCAGCCAATTTAGAGTCGTGGACCAATCTGAGAACTCGAAGTCTTACAGCCTCTGGGACATAAATACATCGATCTCTAAGCCACACACCATTCCGAAGGACAAGATTCACATTGTCAGGTGGAGCTGCAAGAAATACGTCACCGTCATAGGCCAGCTTGATCTCCTGCCACAAGTCCCGGTTCCGGAGCACTCCAACGAAATTGGCCTCCGACAAGATGGTCTTCGACGGGGTCCCAGGCACGGAATCCACGGTATGGATTCGGGATAATGCGTCAGCTTTCCCATTACGTGAACCTGGGCGGTACGAAATAATAAAATTAAACTGGTTCAAGAACAAACTCCACCTAGCTTGTCGAGGAGAAAGACACCTGGCAGACTTAAGGAATTCCAAATTGCGATGATCCGTGAGTACTACTACCTGCTGAGTTGCCCCCTGCAAATGGTGTCTCCATTCCTTAAAGGCAGAAATAATTGCCAAAAGTTCCTTATCTGCCACATCATAGTTCAGTTCTGCAGAAGATAACCTACGAGAGAAGAAGGCACACGGGTGCAGCAAACCTTTGTCTCCGGTACGTTGTGAGAGGATAGCTCCCAATGCACAGTCAGACGCGTCCACCTCCACGATAAAAGGCTGTGCAGGATCCGGATGCATCAATATTGGAGCTGTGGTAAAACAACCCTTCAGGCGATCAAAGGCTTCCTGAGCTTGCGAAGACCATTCAAACTTCTTCCCCTTCTTGGTGAGGAGAGTGATGGGACGGACAATTTCTGAAAAATTTCGGATAAACCGTCTATAAAAGTTAGCAAAGCCAATGAATCGTTGTACCTCCTTAATGTTTCCTGGTACCGGCCAGTCCAAGATTGCCTGGATCTTGCTGGACTCCATATTCAATCCCTGAGGCGAGATAACATAACCCAAAAATTGAATTTCAGAACAATGGAACTCACACTTTTCGAGTTTGATGTACAAATGATTATCTCTCAAACGTCTAAGTACGGTCTTGACATGTTCCTGATGTTCCTGTAAGGAGTCAGAAAAGATTAAGATGTCATCAAGGTAAATTACCACATATTGGTCCAATAAATCCCTGAAAATGTCGTTGGCTAAATGTTGAAAAGCAGCAGGAGCGTTACAGAGTCCGAATGGCATCACCAAATATTCAAAATGTCCATACCGGCATCTAAAAGCTGTCTTCCATTCGTCTCCGGGCCGTATACGGAGTAAATTATATGCCCCACGAAGATCTAATTTGGTAAATACTTTGGCCTGGCGAACTCTTTCCAACAATTCTGGAATTAGGGGCAACGGGTACCTGTTACGAATGGTTACCTTATTTAACTCCCGGTAGTCAATGCAGGGTCTTAGAGTACCATCCTTCTTCTTTACAAAGAATATTGGAGCTCCCGCTGGTGAAGAAGATGGTCGGATAAACCCCTTGGCTAAATTCTCATCTATATACTCTCGTAAAGATTTTAATTCCGGAGCCGCCAACGGGTAAACATGGCCGAAAGGAATCGCTGCTCCAGGAAGCAATTCTATGGGGCAGTCATACGGTCTAGTGGGGGAAGTTGATCTGCCTTCCTTTTATCACAAATGTCTGAGAATTCCTGATAAATCAGAGGGAGAGTAGGTACCTGTATCACCTCTTCCAAGTTCTGGGTAACTGGAGCCGCTACAGTTGGACTGATGGTAGAACTGCACTTCGGGAGAAAGGTTATCTCCTTGGTTTCCCAATTGATGATTGGATTTTGTGACCGTAACCAGGGAATTCCTAAAATTACAGGAAAATGAGGAGAAGATATTAACATGAATGAAAGTGTTTCTTGATGGTCTGGTTCCATCTTACACTCCAGAGGCACTGTCTCCCGATCTACTGGTCCAGAAACTAATGGGGAACCATCCACCGTTTCCATAGTGATTGGTGAAGCTCTTAGTTGTGTCTTTATACCATGTTTCTCTGCAAAAGAAGAATCCATGAAATTCCCACCTGCTCCAGAGTCTATCATGGCAGAACTTGATATCCACTGTTCCTCCCACTGAATCTGTATAGGAAGAGAACAATGTGAATATTTCTCCCCGTGATCTTTAGGGGAAGTCGGCATCAGTATTGGGGGAAAAACCGCATCTAGATGTAGACTGGTTTCTGAAACTTCAGACTCAGCGTCTGTGTTATCATAATCTCCTACTACCGCCAACACCTTGTTGGGTCGCCTAGGACATTTAGGACAATTGATGAGGAAATGGTCCGATTGACCACAATAGAAACATAAGCGCTCACGGAAACGGTGTTCGCGGCGTTCATTATTCTCACGTCTCTGCAGTGAGTCCACCTGCATAGGCACCTCCTCAGCCTCTCGCGGGTTTTTGCCTGTGGTTTCCCTGGACGGAAGAGAGTAATTAGTAATGCGATTTACAGCGGCCCATTTTTCTTGTCTGCGTTCAGTTAAACGGGTATCAATACGTACACAGTGCTGTATAAACAATTCAAACTCCTGTGGAGACTCTGAACGAGCTAGCTCATCCTTGATTACATTTGACAAACCTTTTCTAAAGATTGGTAATAAAGCATTGTTTTCCCACTGGGTGTCCACCACTAACCTTTTAAATTCAGTAACATATTCTATGACTGACCGTTTCCCCTGGCGTAAGGAAAGCAAGGCAGATTCAGCGGTAGCACGGCGGTTGGGATCGTCGAACATTTGCGCCATGGCTGCCAGAAAATTGTCCAAATTATTTAGACGGGTATCATGACTTTCAACCATAGGATTTGCCCAAGCCAGTGCACGTGATGTCAACAACATAATAATACATAGAACCTTAGATCTATCAGACCGGTAGTAAGAGGCATGTACATCAAAAAATAATATACATTGATTAACAAACCCACGGAATTGACTTCGGTCACCATTAAAACGGAATGGAGGCAATTTGGGCATACTGGTGGATGAGGTAGGCTCAGTAGGTAAGGCCTCCAGGACTCCTAACCTAGAACGTAGATCTTGGAGAGCCTGACCAAACCCCTGTGCATTGTGGTTAACCCGAGACTCCAAGTCTCTAATTTGATTGAGTGCAGCCGACACCTCCTGCTGCAAGGAGTTAACTATGGTGAACAGTTTGTCTGCCCGTGTCTCCGTCATTGCCCCAGCAGAATCCTCTTTTTTAGGCTGGAATATCCTGTAATACTATTGTAGGAACTCGAGGATTCTGATAGCGTGGGGCAATGAACAATCAGAGACGGGTTTCTTTGAATGCAAATAATGTATTTGTGAAACAGCAAAACCCCCAAAAACAATATTCAAACAACCCGTAGTGACATGCAATGAGTCCATATATATATACACAAGTCCAGTTATATGAATCCGGATATATAAGTCCTAGAACCTCTATAGCGAGGGTGGTAAAGTTCTTACGACGAAGTCCTCACACAAATGTGACCACAAGGTAAGTCTGATGCACAGGTTACGTGGCTGGATTTACACACTGCTGGTGTGTGAAGAGTCAGATCCAGGTATGCAGAAAACACAGGGAGATCCAGGAACAAGTTAATCTCAGTTGTGGCTTAATTCAGTGAAGTCCAACAACAAGTTCATAAGTCAGTAAGGTTCCAGTAATAGTTCCAACAGCTCTCACCAGAGGTAATGCACAAAGGGTTAAACAGCAACAGTTCAGAAACACAGTTCTTATCAGATGGAGTGAACCAAAGGTTAAATTCCCAAGTCAACAGTTTAGTGACAACACAGTATGTGCAACTTACATATGCAGAGAATGTCCAGAGCCATGGGTAGCAACTGCTGTGGCAGAGAAACACCTGAAGATAACCTGGTTATGCACTTCCCTGGTAAATACACAACAATCTGTGAGGAACAAGCAGCTGGGTTGCAGGGAAACAGAAGCAGAATATTCCAGCAGTGAAGCCAGCACCTGAGCCGGGTTTTAAACAAATGAACAGGAAGTAGGGCACAGAAAACAGCAAACTCCATCTTAACAAAGGGCAAAATCATTGACAAAGTTACCTAGAAAACCCGGAATACTGACACAGAGGGAGCCTCTGCTCAGAAACCATCTCTAACACATTCACAACACAGCTGTCTTTAATGCAGGTAACGAGTTGATTAGGAGCGTCTAACTGGTCTGCAGGAGCCAGAACTCTTAATGGTTGGCAGGGGATCAAATACGTATTTCTCACTGCAAAATGCAAATAAATGTATATAATTTATACAATCTGATTTTCTGGATTTTATTTTTGATATTTTATCTCTCAATGTGAAAATTAACCTAGACTTAAAGTTATAGACTGTTCATGTCTTTGTCAGTGGGCGAACTTACAAAATCAGCAAGGGATCAAATACACTATGTTCCAAATTATTATGCAAATTGGTTTTAAGCGTTTTTTTTTTTTTTTTGTAAATTAAAACCATTGATGGTATTGTGTCTCAGGTTTCTTTGGATCACTGAAATAAATCTCAGATACCTGTGATAATTAGTTTGCCTTGTGAGCCCAATAAAAGGAAAACTGGATGTTACACACTATTAAGCAGGCCAGAGTTTTCAAGTAATATGGGAAAGAAAAAGGATCTCTCTGCTGCTGAAAAGCATCAAATAGTGCAATGCCTTGGTCAAGGGATGAAAACATTAGATATTTCCCAAAAACTTAAACTTGATCATCGTACTGTTAACAGATTTGTGGCTGATTCTGAGCACAGACGTGTTTTGTGCTGATAAAGACAGAATGAGGAAGGTTTCTGCCAGACAAGTTCATCGGATTAAGAGAGCAGCTGCTACAAAGCCATTACAAACCAGCAAACAGATATTTGAAGCTGCTGGTGCCTCTGGAGTCCCTCAAACCTCAAGGTGTAGGATCCTTCTAAGGCTTGCTGTGGTGCATAAACCTACTATTCGGCCGCACCTAAACAGTGCTCTCAAGCAGAAACGGTTGCAGTGGGCCCAGACATACATGAAGACTAATTTTCAAACAGTCTTGTTTACTGATGAGTGTTGAGCAACCCTGGATGGTCCAGATGGATGGAGTAGTGGATGGTTGGTGGATGGCCACCATGTCCCAACAAGGCTGCTACGTTAGCAAGGAGGTGGAGGAGTCATGATTTGGGCCGGAATCATGGGGAAACAGCTGGTAGGGCCCTTTAAGGTTCCTGAAGGTGTGAAAATGACCTCTGCAAAGTATATAGAGTTTCTGACTGACAACTTTCTTCCATGGTATAAAAAGCAGAAACGTGTCTTCAGGAGCAAAATCATCTTCATTCATGACAATGCACCATCTCATGCTGCAAAGAATACCTTGGAGTCATTGGCTGCTATGGGCATAAAAGGGGATAAACTCATGGTGTGGCCACCATCTCCCCTGACCTCAACCCTATAGAGAACCTTTGGAGTATCATCAAGCAAAAGATCTGAGAGGGTGGGAGGCAGTTCACATCAAAACAGCAGCTCTGGGAGACTATTCTGACTTCAGGCAAAGAAATACAAGAAGAAACTATGAAAAAAACTCACAAGTTCAATGAATGCAAGAATTGTGATGGTGATATCAAAGGGTTCCTATGTTAACATGTCACTTGGCCTGTTAGGATGTTTTGGAGTTAAGTAGCTTTTTTGTTCAGTGAATGTGACCTCCTAATGCTGCAAATTCCACAAATGAGCATTTTCAGTTCTTTAAAACAGATCAAATGTTTAGAAATTCTACTGTGCCTAATAATTTGGAACAGTGCATTTTGAGTTTTTATTCATTTTGGAGATTATACTGTTATTATTGGGAGGTTTCTCCAATAAAATTCCATGTATACTCTAACGGGTGATGACTTTTATTAGACTGACTCATTTGCACCGACCACTTAGGAAAATCAGAGAAAAATATCATTTGCATAATAATTTGGAACATAGTGTAATTATTTCCTTCACTGTATGTTCTCGAAATAATTTGAAGATTTCACCCCCTCACAGACAGCTGGATATCCTTTCATCATTAATCTTAATACAGGTTATCAATATTATTACTATATAATTGTATAATTCTTTCTGTAACGGAAATCCCGCGTCGCTGATTGGTCGCGCCCGGCAGGACGCGACCAATCAGCGATAGGTGCAGTCCGGCCGCAAATTGGTGCAGGATTTGAACCACGCACGCCACCGCTATCGTCGGGAGATCAGCGGCGCTAGCCACTGATCTCCCAACGGTAGCCTTGGGTCATCTTCTGCCGCATGGAGGTCAGCGGCGACGCAGCCGGGAGACGACCGGTGCCAGCTGGTCATCTCCCGGCTGCTCGCAGCGGAAGTACCCCGACCGGCGGCTTCCACGAAAATCCTGTGTATTTATTGCATTATTCTTAAATCTTCATAAATAAACTACATACATATTCTAGAATACCCAATGCGTTAGATTCAGGCCACCATCTAGTATTATATAATATTATAGTAGCATCAGCTCTCCAGACATGTCTGTTGTAGTAAATGCTCGGATTGCCCATAATGTAACAATTCTGGAGCATCCTCCATGCAAGAACTCAACCCTTTAACATGCGGGATTGTAACACCCAGTTGTCAATTTATAAATATTCAGGCGTAATACAGCACAATGCAGATGATCCAGAATTGTTTTATTTTGTAATGTTTCCCTTCTAGTTATCGGGATGGAGGTTGGGAGAGAGTGGCTACTATTATAGACATACTGAGTAACATTCGGTTACAAATTATTATTAATAATAATAACTTATAAGACATTATTTTATTGGAATTACATATATTACAAAATGAGAAAGGCTTGTTTTCAGAATCCTACACTCTTTCCTATTTTAGGCTTTCACCTTTTAATTACAGCTAATTAGGTTGTCATTTTACCTGACTTTTTTTCACATTTCATGATGGCATCAGCCATATTCTCGGCAATCCCTGCTAATCTCAGCGCAGCTTCTCCCAATATAACAGCATCTGTGTGTCCGATACTTGAGTGCTGCATCACTTCATAGATGAGACATAGATATAGATCCACTGGAAGAGAAATAGAAAGAGGATCTTAAAAAAATGTGTTTTATTAATCTTTTCACTGAAATTACATTATCAATAAAATGTTGATTCCGGAACACTTTGATAATTTGGACACGTGGGCATCGCCACTCTCCGTCCCACACTGCTGCATCTCAACTCTGCCCATTTCAGCAAATCGGATTCAAACGTGCAAAAATTCTGCGACTTTTCAAATCTGTTGGTGAATCGGCCCCATAGTCTGTGGAAACTGTGGCACTAAGTGTCGATTCATCAAAATGTTTGTATCTCTGATGGCGTGTGCCTCTTAATGAATTGGGTGCCTCTTACCCCACCACGACCTTTCTTTAACCCCTTCACGCCAAAGCCATTTTCCGTTTCTGTATTTCTGTTTTTTGCTCCCCTTCTTCCCAGAGCCGTAACTTTATTTTTCCATCAATATGGCCATGTGAGGGCTTGTTTTTTGTGGGACGAGCTGTACTTTTGAACAACACCATTGGTTTTAACATATTGTGTACTGGAAAACGGGAAATAAATTCCAAGTGCTGTGAAATTGCAACAAGAAAAGTGCAATTCCACAACTGTGTTTTGGTTTGTTTTTTTTTACCATGTTCACCAAATGCTAAAACTGACCTGCCATTATGATTCTCCAGGTCATTAAGAGTTCAAAGATACCAAATGCATAAAGGGTTCTTTTTTATTTAAGTGGTTAACCAAAAATCCAAAGTTTGTTAAAAAAAAAAAAAAGTCATTTTCCGAGATCCGTAGAGTCTCAATTTTTCGAGATCTGGGGCTGGGTCAGGGCTTATTTTTTGAGCGCCGAGATGACACTTTCATTAATACTGTTTTAGTGCAAATACGATGTTTTGTTCGCCCATTATCGCATTATATTGCAATGTTGCAGCAACCAGAAAAATGTAATTCTGGCGTTTTGACTTTTTTTCTCACGTTGCTGGTTACCGATCGGATTAATTATTTTTATATATTGATAGATCGGGTAATTTTGAACGTGGCAATATCAAATGTTTTTTTTTTTTTTTTTGTATTGTTGTTCTTTGAAAGGGGCGAATGGGTGGTCATTTAAACTTTTACATTTTTTTGATTTTGAAAAAACATTGTTTTTTTAAACTTTTTACTTGCTTCAGTAGTCTCCATAGGAGAATAGAATCTGCGATCATCTGATCGCTTGTGCTACATAGAGCGGGGCTGCAGGCCTGCTCTATGTAGCAGATAGGCTCACTTGCTACGGAGCCCACATCAAAGGAAGAGACATAACATGCACCATACATGTACTCGAATGTCGTGAAGGGGTTAAAGGGAATTACTCAGCAGGTTTTTGATACCTCATCTGAGAGCAGCATAATGTGGGCAAGGAGAAGCTGAATCCAATGATGTATCGCTTAGATTACTCGGGGTAGCTGTTCTGACACAATCAGAAGCTTTTAGATTTAGAATAAAGCAGAGCTGAGAAAGGTATCCCCACCCACAAAGGTGCTTAGTGGACATTTGGCAAGTTTAATCTCTTAGTGATAAATCCTTCACAGTTAGTAAACAACAGCATACACTTTGACAAGTGACACATCCCTGAATTCTGTGTTTCAGCCTCTATCTCCTGCTGTCTTCAGATTACATAGCAAAAACCTGCTGACAGATTCCATTTAATTCTGGCATGTACAACACCATTCCTAATTAATCAGGTCCTATGACTTTTGTTTTTATCATTATAACCAAAGAAAGCAGGAACATGACTTTTATTGCCTTAAAGCAGCTAAAATGAAAAGTAGTAACTTTGCAATAGATCTAACAATTTCTAATTGCCTGGTTTCTAGATTCTATGCAGTCTTGTGTTTCTACAAGGTAATAGATCATAAGTTAAAGGGAACCTGTCAACAGGATTGTGCACAGTAACCTACATACACTGTCAGGTCGGTGCAGTTAAACTGATTAATATGATAGCTTGGTTGATGAAATCCGTCTTGTGGTTGTTGTTTTCTCTTTATTTTCAGTTTAGAGTTAATGATATGCTCGTGCTCCGAGGCGGCCTGAGAGGGGTCTTCATGTGGTGCTCTGATTAGATATTTATAATGAAGACTGCTGACAGATCACTGTTTCCTCACTGACCCTATTTTACATACTGAAAATAATAGGTATTGTTAAAAAAAAAATCACATTTAGCAGGCAGGTGGTGGTGCCTGCACTGCAACATGATCACATCTATAATATGCATTAAATTGTTTTATTTAGTAATATACATTGTAAGGAAAAGGTTGTCGCCATTTTGTATAGGGCCTGTACCAGCCTCCATTTTGTCAGTTCACACAGCCACAGACTTTTAGCTACACAGGGCCTATTAGCATATTCAGTACGGCCAGCTTTGATGTCCACTATGAATCAATAGGCCTTTACATGCTAATTGGTTTAGGCCAGGGTCTGAATAATATGGTCAGTCGTATGGTAATTAGCTCAAGCCATTGTTTCCTGCTCCATATGAATTGCAGGTCAGTTAATATGCGGGCTTCAAAGCAAATGGGGAAGGGCCTAGCAGGTCAAGGATAGCCAGGACAGGCTGCTTCTCATTCCATTCACACACAGAAGCCAAGAAGATGGTCTAGGAAAGGACCAAAAGAAAAAGATTTGTCTTGCCAAGGGTGCAGCAACATATGCTTTGGGGACTATCCAGTAACTGAAGACTATACCTGGGAATGGCAAAGCCCCTGCCTTCCCATGTCCATACTACAACCCGGTAATATTGATCTATAGCTAATACCTTTAAGCCTTGTACATTATTGTTGTATTTTTACTCTGACTGCCATTCCATTGTAGTTACGTTGTATAGCTTTACTTATATTTCTGTAATCATCTAGTGCGCCCTTAAGGCAAATTAAACCATAAAATTAATCTTGGGCTGATGCTTTTACTCTGATCACGAATCTTAGAATACCCAGTGGGTAGCAGGACACCTTCCCCGGCGGCCATTTGCTCTAGGTGCAGTTCTCTTACTGACCTGAGAGACAAAGGGGGGCGCCGGAGAGCTGTACCTGTGGAGTTAGTCCCATTGGTGACGTGGGAGGAAAGGGATCGTCCGTCACATTTGGTAGCGGCGGTGGTATCAGAAGCTGTGATACCCGGGCTACCGTGTTGCGGTCGGCTGAGTTCCTCACAAATTGGTGGCAGCGGTGGGATCAGAGTAATAGTGTGCGTGGGACCCCTACTCCCAGACACTAGAGACTACCAGCAGTACTTTCACTGCTGGGGTCTTAAGGTCAGCCCAGCACTAGACGGTCAGAGTGTAAATATAACAAGTTGTGTGCAAGGTCAGGGTTGCAGCTGTGTTTCAGTAACCAAGGGTTCCCAAGATGGCGGAAGGCACCAGGAGTAGGGCAAAGGGGGAGGCCAATGCTGTGGCCTATGAGGGGTTCGATACCGATGAGGGGGAGCTCAGCCAGGGCTCCCCAAGGAGCCCGACCCCCGTGCTCAGTCTCACAGTGGACTGCCCACCCCCTGCCCGTCCCAGCCTGTCCAGATCGGAGACCCTCTTCCAAGCGGCTATGGCACAGCTCGAGGCTGGTAATGACGCCGCCTATGAAAGACTCCTGGTGGCGGCAGAGACAGCAGCAGAGCGTGAGCAAGCAGCGGCAGAGAAAGCAGCAGAGCGTGAGCAAGCAGCAGCAGAGCGTGCAGCGGAGCGGGAGCATACAGAACGCCGTGAAGCTGCGGAGCGCCGGCACCGACTGGAGATGGCTCAGCACGGGCCCCCACTGGACGCACCAGGCCCACCGGAGACAAGGGCTCCCAAGGTCCGGGCGGAGGACTTTCCCTTACTTGAAAAGGATGGAGACCTGGATTCCTTTCTGCTTGCTTTTGAGAGGACATGCCTCCAACATCATCTGGCCCCGGATCAGTGGGCAAGGTACCTGACCCCCCGTTTGAGGGGTAAGTCCCTGGAAGTTTTGGGGGACTTACCTGCCGGGGAGGAGCAGGACTACAACAGCATCAAGCGGGCCCTGATCTAGCACTACAACCTCACCCCGGAGTCGTACCGCAGGAAGTTCAGGAGCCTGCAGCGGGGTTCAAAGGACACCTGGACCGACCACATGCGGGCCCTGCTGAGAGCTGCGGAGCACTGGACCTCGGGTCTAGAGCTCACTACCCGCCAGGAGGTCCAGGAACTGTTTGTCGTGGAGCAATTTTTGTGGAACTGCCCAGAGGACCTCCAGCAGTTCCTCCGTGACCGGAAACCAAAGGGGGCTTCTGCTACAGCTGCCCTGGCAGACGAGTATGCCAACAACAGGGCGCCGGAGCCAAAGAAGCCTGCCAGCAGCACCTGGAGAGGGGGTAAGCCCAATCCTGCCCCAGCCCCATATCCAGCCCCCAGAGTGCAAGGGGTGTACCCCCCTGCTGCCCTCTCCAGGCCAGGAACAGAACCCAGACGTTGCCATAATTGCAATCAGCCAGGACACTTTAAGGCTGCATGTCCCCAGCGCCAGAAGGCCCCATCCCTGTCCCAGAAACCGTCCACTGTTTTGTGTGTGGGAGGGGGTGGTGGGAGGTCCCTAGACAATTACCAACCCGTCACCATCGGCCGCTCAGCGGTCATGGGACTGCGGGACACAGGCGCTGAACGAACCCTGGTACGCCCTGAGGTGGTGTCCCCTCAAGACTTGGTACCTGGGAAAACCCTTTCCGTCTCCGGAATTGGAGGCGTTGAACCGGCGCTGCCCGTTGCCAAGGTGTATTTGGATTGGGGTGCCGGGAGGGGGATGCGGGAGGTGGGAGTAACGCCGAATATTCCTGCAAATGTGTTGCTTGGGACCGATTTGGGGCGGCTAGTGTCCCAGTATGTGGCCGCTGAACCCCCAAGTCCGGCTCCCCAAGAATGTCATGACTCTACTGTGAATGCTAATGTTAATGTATTGAATGTGCCTCCAACAGTGGAGGAGGGAGTGAAACCTGATGGTAAGCCATGCACTGACACTACACACACAGGGCTCACAGTGAGGACAGGTGAGGAGGCTGTAGGGGAGAGCTCAGAGGTGGAGGGAGGGGTTGCTATGGGCAGTGTAGGGCCCCTAAGTGAATCCAGCCTGCTGAGTCTAGGGCCCCTGCAGGAAGAGGAACAGGCCATGGGGGGAGGGGGTGTCCCGGGAGAGGAGCCACCAGGTAGGACCCCAGGTCAGGAGTTCCCCACATCCGGGATGTCAGGAAGTCAGGGAAGTCTGCCTGACCCGGCGACTTGGTCAGAGGAGGAGGGAAAGCAGGCGCTACCCGTGGTCTCAGCGGTCGTGGCCGCTGTTACCAGGAGTGGGAGCGCTGAAGCCCAAGGAGCCTCGCGGAGGTCCGACGGTTTCCCCCTCTCTGACCAAGTGGCTGCCGAGTCAGACAGTAGCCAGGAGACAGATCCCGGGAACTGACAGAGGACAGGGCAGTTTCATCAATTCTTGCCATATCCAGTCAGGGATTTCAGGCAGCGTTGGAAGCTGACCCTAGCCTGAAGACTCTCAAGGAACAGGCGGCACAGCCTCCCCTGGAGTCCGACCGCGAGCGAGTGGTCTGGGACCAGGGACGGCTGTACCGGGTAACGGTCCAGCAGGGTTCACCGGAGGCGTGGCCCAGGGACCGACAGTTAGTGGTGCCCCATCCGTTCAGAGCGGAATTGTTGCGGATCGCACACGAGATTCCAATGGCCGGACACTTAGGGATCACTAAAACCAGGGCCAGGTTAGCTCAGCATTTCTACTGGCCTGGAATGAGGACCGAGGTGATAGCCTACTGCCGTTCATGTGACACCTGTCAGAGGGTGGGGAAGGCGGGGCCGCGCCCCAAAGCCCCACTGGTAACTCTGCCCATCATCGAAGAGCCTTTCTCGAGGGTGGCTGTGGATCTCATTGGACCTCTGTCCACTCCCAGCCGCTCCGGGAAATGCTTCATACTAACGGTAGTGGACTATGCCACCCGGTACCCGGAGGCGGTGGCTTTGTCGTCCATTCGGGCCGACAAAGTGGCCACTGCCTTACTGGAGATTTTCTCCAGAGTGGGGTTTCCCAAGGAAATGCTCACCGACCGAGGGACCCAGTTCATGTCGCAGCTGATGGAGTCTCTCTGTAAGCAGGTACAGGTGCAACATCTGGTGGCCAGCCCGTATCACCCACAGACCAATGGCTTGTGTGAACGGTTCAATGGCACCTTAAAGCAGATGCTGAAGATGTTGGTCGACTCCCACGGGAGAGACTGGGAGCGGTATCTCCCACACCTGCTGTTTGCCTACCGGGAGGTTCCACAGGCCTCAACGGGGTTCTCCCCCTTTGAGCTCCTGTACGGGCGACGTGTACGGGGGCCCCTTGCTCTGGTGAAGGAAGCATGGGAAGGGGATTTAGCCACCCCTGGAGTGTCGGTCATTGAGTATGTCGTGCGCTTCCGGGACCGAATGATGGCCTTGACACGGCTGGTGCATGACAATATGGCCCAAGCTCAGGCTGACCAGAAGCGATGGTACGACCAGAATGCTTGTGAGCGGACCTACCAGGTGGGTCAAAAGGTGTGGGTACTGGTCCCCGTACCACAAAACAAGCTTCAGGCGGCCTGGGAGGGTCCATACCTCGTGCACGAGCAGCTCAACGCCGTCACCTACCTGGTCACCCTGGACCACGCCCGTGGAAGGAGGAAGGCCTTCCATGTGAACATGATGAAGGCCCATCATGAGCGGGAGGCTTATGCTCACCCAGTGTGCAACCTTCCAGAGGAAGGAGAGGCAGAAACCCTCCTCGATCTGCTCACCCAAGCCAAGTCGGGTGGATCCATCGAGGATGTGGGGGTTGGCCACCAGCTCTCGGAGGACCAACGTTCCCAGCTGGGGGCCACCCTGCACCCCTTTCGGGAGCTGTTCAGCAGCCTGCCCGGAAGGACTGAGGCAGCCGTCCATGACGTGGACACTGGCAACCACCCCCCAATCCGGCGTTCAGCATATCGGGTCTCTCTTGAGGTGCAGCAGCAGATGCGCCAAGAGATAGACGAGATGCTGAGGCTGGGGGTGATCCAAGCGTCCAACAGCGCGTGGGCTTCGCCTGTAGTCCTCGTCCCTAAAAAGGACCGAACTACGCGGTTCTGCGTGGACTACAGGGGGCTCAACGCTGTGACGGTCACCGATGCGTACCCAATGCCGCGCATCGATGACCTGCTCGACCAGCTGGCCGGGGCCAAGTACCTGACCATCATGGATCTGAGCAGGGGTATTGGCAGATTCCCCTGACCCCTAGGGCACGGGAACACTGCCTTTATCACCCCATTCGGACTGTACGAGTCCACGGTGATGCCCTTCGGCATGAAGAATGCCCCTGCCACTTTTCAGCGGATGGTCAACACGCTGCTCGAGGGACTGGAAGGGTATGCGACCGCGTACCTGGATGACATTGCCATCTTCAGTCCCACCTGGGAGGATCACCTAGAGCACCTGGCGCAGGTGCTCAGGCGATCCAGCGAGCAGGCTTGACCATTAAGCCGGAAAAATGCCACTGGGTATGAGTGAGGTCCACTACCTGGGACACCGGGTAGGTGGGGGAGCTCTGAAGCCAGAGCCCGGGAAGGTGAATGCCATCGCATCCTGGCCCACCCCCAGGACCAAGAAGCAGGTGATGTCCTTTTTGGGTACTGCTGGGTACTATAGGAGGTTTGTTCCACACTATAGTGCCCTGGCCAAGCCCCTGACGGACCTCACCAAGAAAAGGCTGCCCGTCGCAGTCGACTGGACAGTCGCCTGCGAGACAGCTTTCCAGGCTCAAGACCGCCCTTTCTAGTTCTCCTGTACTACAGGCAGCCGACTTCACGCGGCCATTCTTAGTGCAGACCGACGCCAGCGACTTCGGCCTCGGTGCTGTGCTCAGCCAGGTTGACACTACGGGCCATGAACACCCCATTTTGTACCTGAGCAGGAAGCTCCTGCCGAGGGAAGTGGCCTATTCCACGATGGAGAAGGAATGTCTGGCAATTGTGTGGGCCCTGCAGCGTCTGCAGCCATACTTGTACGGACGCCAATTCACCGTGGAAACAGACCACAACCCCCTCAGCTGGTTACACACGGTCTCTGGACGAATGGGAGGTTGCTACGCTGGAGCCTCGCTCTCCAACAGTACCATTTCACCATTCGCCACAAAAAGGGCAGTGACCATGGTAACGCTGATGGGTTGTCCCGGCAAGGAGAGGGTGCGGTAGGGCGCACGGGGAACACAGGAATGTGATACCCCCTAGCGCCCTCAAAAGCAGGGAGGTGTAAGGAAAAGGTTGTCGCCATTTTGTATAGGGCCTGTACCAGCCTCCATTTTGTCAGTTCACACAGCCACAGACTTTTAGCTACACAGGGCCTATTAGCATATTCAGTACGGCCAGCTTTGATGTCCACTATGAATCAATAGGCCTTTACATGCTAATTGGTTTAGGCCAGGGTCTGAATAATATGGTCAGTCGTATGGTAATTAGCTCAAGCCATTGTTTCCTGCTCCATATGAATTGCAGGCCAGTTAATATGCGGGCTTCAAAGCAAATGGGGAAGGGCCTAGCAGGTTCAAAAGCTGTAGCCAGGAAGAGGCTGCTCTCTCATTCCATTTCACACACAGAAGCCAAGAAGATGGTCTAGGAAAGGACCAAAAGAAAACGGATTTGTCTTGCCAAGGGTGCAGCAACATATGCTTTGGGGACTATCCAGTAACTGAAGACTACTACCTGGGAATGGCAAAGCCCCTGCCTTCCCATGTCCATACTACAACCCGGTAATATTGATCTATAGCTAATACCTTTAAGCCTTGTACATTATTGTTGTATTTTTACTCTGACTGCCATTCCATTGTAGTTACGTTGTATAGCTTTACTGTATATTTCGATAATCATCTAGTGCGCCCTTAAGGCAAATTAAACCATAAAATTAATCTTGGGCTGATGCTTTTACTCTGATCACGAATCTTAGAATACCCAGTGGGTAGCAGGACACCTTCCCCGGCGGCCATTTGCTCTAGGTGCAGTTCTCTTACTGACCTGAGAGACAAAGGGGGGCGCCGGAGAGCTGTACCTGTGGAGTTACGTCCCATTGGTGACGTGGGAGGAAAGGGATCGTCCGTCACATTTGGTAGCGGCGGTGGTATCAGAAGCTGTGATACCCGGGCTACCGTGTGGCGGTCGGCTGAGTTCCTCACATACATGTATTCTAAAAAAAAAAAAATCTCTCTCAAAATGGCGCTGGCCGCGACTGCGTAGTGGCATCCACTGGCAATCCGATAGATGCTGCTGCGCAGGTGCCGTCGGCGACAATTTACTAGAGGAAACAAAAAAATGAAAAATTGACTCCACCAAGATGGAGCCGCTGGTGCCTGCGCAGTAGCATCTATCTGATCGCCGATGTGAATGTGATTTTTTTTTTCAATACATATTATATTGAGTATGTAAAATAGGGGGCAGCTCACTGAGGGATCAGTAACCTGAAAATAAAGATTAAACAACAACCACAAGGCGGAGTTCATCAACCAAGGTATCATATTAATCAGTATAGCGATGCCGACCTGACACTGTGTGTAGGTTACTGTGCACAATCCTGCTGACAGGTTCCCTTTATAGGTGTTCTCCAGGAACTGAAAAAATAAAATGGTTACAGAAAATGTTATTATAACTAAATAAATACATATTTTTTAATTAGCAAATCATGCTCATTTTGTCTGCGGAGGTAATCACTATAGTACATCAGATGCCATCTTGTTACACTGACAGAAACCGGTCCTAGAATGTTAGAAGTACAGGTAACTATAAGCATATGTAGTAGGAAGCTCTACTGTTGAACGATCTGGAGATAACCTTTGCGTATTCTGAAGAGAAACTAGAGAATATTGTCCTAGAGATATGATATTTCACGTATTGTCCAGGTGATAGCAGCCATTCAGCACTCAGAATAACATAGTGGACAGCAGTGTGAACAGCCTCTTTTTAAGTTAGCTCCACTGGTACCCCCAGTATAAGATCAGAAAGACAGGGTGAACAGAAGTGAGCAGCCTCTTCTTACCTCTGCCAACTTGTTATCTTCAGTACTAGATCAGATAGACATGGTGGACAGCAGTGTGAGCAGCCTCGTCTTACCTCTGCCCACCTGTTATCTTCAGTATTAGATCAGATAGACATGGTGGACAGCAGTGTGAGCAGCCTCTTCTTACCTCTGCCCACCTGTTATCTTCAGTATTAGATCAGATAGACATAGTGGACAGCAGTGTGAGCAGCCTCTTCTTACCTCTGCCCACCTGTTATCTTCAGTATTAGATCAGATAGACATGGTGGACAGCAGTTTGCGCAGCCTCTTCTTACCTCTGCCCACCTGTTATCTTCAGTATTAGATCAGATAGACATGGTGGACAGCAGTGTGAGCAGTCTCGTCTTACCTCTGCCCACCTGTTATCTTCAGTATTAGATCAGATAGACATGGTGGACAGCAGTGTGAGCAGCCTCGTCTTACCTCTGCCCACCTGTTATCTTCAGTATTAGATCAGATAGACATGGTGGACAGCAGTGTGAGCAGCCTCTTCTTACCTCTGCCCACCTGTTATCTTCAGTATAAGATCAGATAGACATAGTGGACAGCAGTGTGAGCAGCCTCTTCTTACCTCTGCCCACCTATTATCTTCAGTATTAGATCAGATAGACATAGTGGACAGCAGTGTGAGCAGCCTCTTCTTACCTCTGCCCACCTGTTATCTTCAGTATTAGATCAGATAGACATGGTGGACAGCAGTTTGTGCAGCCTCTTCTTACCTCTGCCCACCTGTTATCTTCAGTATTAGATCAGATAGACATGGTAGACAGCAGTGTGAGCAGCCTCGTCTTACCTCTGCCCACCTGTTATCTTCAGTATTAGATCAGATAGACATGGTGGACAGCAGTGTGAGCAGCCTCTTCTTACCTCTGCCACCTGTTATCTTCAGTATAAGATCAGATAGACATAGTGGACAGCAGTGTGAGCAGCCTCTTCTTACCTCTGCCCACCTGTTATCTTCAGTATTAGATCAGATAGACATGGTGGACAGCAGTGTGAGCAGCCTCTTCTTACCTCTGCCCACCTATTATCTTCAGTATTAGATCAGATAGACATAGTGGACAGCAGTGTGAGCAGCCTCTTCTTACCTCTGCACACCTGTTATCTTCAGTATTAGATCAGATAGACATAGTGGACAGCAGTGTGAGCAGCCTCTTCTTACCTCTGCCCACCTATTATCTTCAGTATTAGATCAGATAGACATAGTGGACAGCAGTGTGAGCAGCCTCTTCTTACCTCTGCCCACCTGTTATCTTCAGTATTAGATCAGATAGACATAGTGGACAGCAGTGTGAGCAGCCTCTTCTTACCTCTGCCCACCTGTTATCTTCAGTATTAGATCAGATAGACATAGTGGACAGCAGTGTGAGCAGCCTCTTCTTACCTCTGCCCACCTGTTATCTTCAGTATTAGATCAGATAGACATAGTGGACAGCAGTGTGAGCAGCCTCTTCTTACCTCTGCCCACCTGTTATCTTCAGTATTAGATCAGATAGACATGGTGGACAGCAGTGTGAGCAGCCTCTTCTTACCTCTGCCCACCTGTTATCTTCAATATTAGATCAGATAGACATGGTGGACAGCAGTGTGAGCAGCCTCTTCACTACTCATCAGCCCTGGTATCTCCAGTATATGATCAGAAAGACATGTTGAACAACAGTTTGAGCAGCCGATCCTTATCTTGGCAACCTCTGGTATCTCCAGTATCCTATTAGATAGACAGGTTGGACAGCAGTGTGGGCAGCTCCTTCTTACCTCAGCACCCCTGTTATCTCCAATGTTAGGTCAGATTATCTACTGGGAGCACAACTTCCTACATATGAAGTGCGTTTGGAGCTTCTACTGCAGGCTTACATACCACTGTCTTATTTTCATTTTATTAGGATCACCTCCCAAAACAAAATGAGTGTGATTTGCTAATTTAAGGTATTTCAGAAATATACTAATAATTACATTTTCTTTACAAAAAGAAAAGAAAATGGCATGTAAAATGAATCATGTAAAAGATATTTTTTATGTAATATTAAGATTTAACCAATAAAGAAGATTCATTTAAGGAAATTGAATATGCCGCTTGCACTTTTGTTTTGTTTTTTCATTTGTGAGTTGGAGGTCCACAATGGGACTGGCTCCCATCTTTTTTAAAAACTAGAGTTAATTTCAAGGACTATTGTAATCATTAATGCAGGTGTGGAAAAACCCATCATTCTTTCATATATTTCATTTAGCTATTATCTTTTTTTCTATCCCCACAGAGCCCCTTTAAAGGAATATTTGCATCTGAGACATTGGCAAAGTATAATTGCAAGAAGTGTATGATAGGTAACTGTTCTACTCTCATGATTCCATCCTTTCCCTACTTCTTAACCATAAGAGAAGGAGACACATGGGAGTATGACTTTAGGATCAAACTACTGTATTTTTATAACTATAAGGCAAACTAGACCATAAGAAGCACCTAGCTTATAGAGGAGGAAAACAGAAAAAAATATAAAAATAAAATTAAAGCAAAAAATGTGATCATGGCACACTTTTATGGGGGGGGAGGATCTGCTGCTGACACGGTTATAGGGGTAATTGTCCTCCAATTCTGTACTAATATCCCCCATCCTGGTATATAAGTCTCCAATCCAGGAATACATGGCCTCCTCATCTCCATCCTGGTATACTAGGCCCCTGCATCCCCATCCTGGTATACTGGGCCCCCTCATCCCCATCCTGGTATACAGGGCCCCCTCATCCCCATCCTGGTATACAGGGCCTCTCATTCCCATCCTGGTATACATGCCCCCTGCCCATCCCCATATGATAGCTCCCATCATACTGCACACATAAAAACATAAACCATTGTACTTACCTTCCCTGCGCTCCCTCATAGCGTCCTGTTCTGCTGCCAGCAGCTGATTTATGTTTGTAAGCAGGGCATGGCAATGACATCACGTGCTGCTTACAAGCCAAGATCAGCTGCCAGAATACTCACTGATCCCCACACCTGGGATTATTGGCATGTGGAGCAGTGAATATTCATCTTCTTTAATAGCATTCACACTATTAGCAGCAGCCGTCAGGCAAGAGGCGTATCTATAGGGGGACAGCCGGGGCATGTGCCCCAGGCGCAGCCGGCAGGGCGGCGCAGTCGGCCCGCCTAATACGGCGGTCCGCAGTGTCTCCTCCGCTGCTGCATTCTGTCGCCCCCGGACTAGGAGTCGGCGGTTCCCTGTGCCGGCTGTCAAGCTGATAGCCGATGCAGAGAAGCTGCCGCGTGCCAGCTCTCAGTGATCAATTGTAGTGGCGTCTATACAGAAGCCACTACAATTGAAGCTCTGACAGCCAGGTCAGAGCGACGCCAGCAGCATGATCAGGTCATGTGATCACGCTGCTGATGTCACTCGCCGGCGCCAAGATCGAACACTGGGGGTAAGTGTGCTCTACTGTGGAGCTGAAGAAACCACCGAAGATGGGGGGTACATGATATGTGGGGGGATTTGCAGTGGGGGAGTGCTGTGTACATAATGTGTGGGGGGATTTGCAGTGGGGGGTACATAATGTGTGGGGGGATTTGGACTGGGGGTGTACATAATGTGTGGGGGGATTTGGACTGGGGGTGTACATAATGTGTGGGGGATTTGCAGTGGGGGTACATAATGTGTGGGGGGATTTGGACTGGGGGTGTATATAATGTTGGGGGGATTTGGACTGGGGGTGTACATAGTGTGTGGGGGGATTTGGACTGGGGGTGTACAGAATGTGGGGGGGGATTTGCAGTGGGGGGTGTACATAATCTGTGGGGAGATTTGCAATGGGGGTGTACATAATGTATGGGGGGCTTTGCAGTGGGGGGTGTACATAATGTGTGGGGGGATTTGGACTGGGGGTGTACATAGTGTGGAGGGGATTTGGACTGGGGGTGTACATAATGTGTGGGGGGGATTTGCAATGGGCGGTGTACATAATGTGTGGGGGGCTTTGCAGTGGGGGTGTACATAATATGTGGGGGGATTTAGAGTGAGGATGGGGGTTATTTAATGTGTGAGGAATTTAGAGTGGGGGTGGGGGTTATTTAATGTGTGGGGATATTTGGAGTGGGGATGGGGGGTTATTTAATGTGTGGGGAGATTTGGATTGGGGATGGAGGGTACTTAATGTGTGTGGGGAGATTTGGAGTGGGGATGGGGGTATTTAATGTGTGGGAGGATTTAGAGTGGGGTTGGGGGTTATTTAATGTGTGGGGGATTTGGAGTGGGGATGGGGAGTTATTTAATGTATGGGGTATTTGGAGTGGGGATGGGGGTTATTTAATGTGTGGGGGATTTGGAGTGGGGATGGGGTACTTAATGTGTGGGGAGATTTGAGGACAGAAAATGAAGAGTATGTATGTATGAGGGCATGTATGAGGAAACAGTATGGGGGATGGGTGCAGACAGTATGGGGAGCGAACGGGTAAATGTATGTGGACACAGTATGGGGGAGGTGATGGAGGTGAGTATGGTGAGCAGTAGACAGAATATAGAGAGTGAGGGGGTAAATATATGAGGAGACAGTATGGTGAACAGGGGGATGTGAGAGGATACAGTATCAGGAGGGAGGGGAATAGTGTCAGGTGACAGTATATTGCAGATATTTTTATTTAGGAGCATTATAATGACTCTTCTGTCTTTAAGGGCATCATGTGGAGAGTTGGTGTAGAAGAGCGGAGAAGATGGAGGTCTGCAGAGACGGCTGTGGATGAAAAAACTCATCATGGGGTCTGGACAAGGTGAAGAAAAGAAGGAGAAAGACTCCAGAGACAACGTTATCTATAAGGTACCCGGATGTAAATGTTATTTGTGAAACTGACTAATTCTCATGTTTTTATTTATGTTAGGAGCATTAAAGGGGTTGTCCAGGTCTGTGCTGAGTCTGCAGTCATTCTATGTGACTGCAGACTTCTGAATTCTCACAGTGCGCATTGCACGCTGTCAGGATTCTCTTGTGCCGGTGATTTACATACATGCGGTCACATGCTGACTAGACATATGTGGCCTCACTCAATGAAAATGAACGGAGCGAGGCCGGGCACGTCTAATCAGAATGTGGCCAGAAGTATACAAATCACATGCTTGTGCTGACATGACTGTACATCGGCAAGGGAGAATCCTAAATGTGTGCAGTGCATTCGTTGTGAGAATGTCACGCTGTATCACAGATACACATATGATGTCAGTAATCAATACTAAGAGGGACAACATGCAATATAACACATAAATAGGAAATCTCAACATGTACATAAAGTATAGTATTACCTGACATAATATCCGTTGTACTGTGGGTGAATCCTGAAGACGTATAATGCTGTACTCAGGCTGCAGGTGGACCGGGGTCTATGCTGACCCTAGACTGGGGACCTGACTAGTCCCTCAACCTGGAGGTACTGTTAATGGTACAGAGGTCCAGGCCGCCAACGTAACCCTGTCTCCTATAAGTCCCTGACAACTGTAATCCAGTCCTCAGAAGGACCCTGATTACCACACAGGGAATAGGCAGGTTACTGCTTAACAAACAGTACAGACAAACGAGACAGACAGGGGACAAAGCAAACACTGTCTTGCATACAACACTTAAACACAGAGGGAACACAAAAGGTCTAGGAGATAAACTATAATCGAGGAGAGGAGAAACCACAAAGGAACTCTTAACTTAAGTCTTCTCATGACCTGATCCAAACTGCTGGTCTGCATGTAAGCTTTCACCGGCATCTAACAAGCAGACTGGCAGGTATATAAAGGAAGCTAATTAGTGCATAATCAAAAGCAGCCGGGCGAGGCTGGACCTAGTCTTAGCAAAGAGCTAGGTAAAATTAACTCCCTCACTACCAAACACAAAGAAACAGCAACTCAGCTGCGAGAAGTCAGAATGTGCAATCGCGACGATCTTCGTGGCGATACACCCATGACAGTACCCCCCCTTCTACGAGGGGCCTCCGGACCCTCAGGGCCAGGTCTGCCCGGGTAAGTTGTGTGGAAGGTCCGAACCAATCGATCTGCGTTAACATCAGACGCAGGGACCCACGTCCTCTCCTCAGGACCATACCCCTTCCAATGAACCAAGTACTGAAGGGACCGGCGACTCAGACGTGAGTCAATGATCTTCGACACTTGAAATTCTAAGTTACCATTGACCACCACTGGAGGAGGAGGTAGAGGTGACGGTATAACTGGCGCCACGTACCTCTTAAGCAACGATTTGTGGAACACATTGTGGATTTTAAACGTAGGAGGGAGGTCCAGACGAAATGCCACAGGATTAATTATAGAACTGATCCTGTATGGACCGATGAACCTGGGACCCAGTTTCCAGGAGGGAACCTTGAGTTTTATATTCTTGGTAGACAACCATACCAGATCGTTCACACAAAGGTCCGGACCAGACACTCTCCTCCTATCAGTCCTCCGTTTGTAACGGTTCCCCATAGCACTCAGATTATTCAGTACTCCTCTCCAAACTGAAGCAAGTGACGACGAGAATCGTTCCTCCTCAGGAACCCCAGAAGGGCCCCCCCCATTGAAAGTACAAAACTGGGGGTGAAAACCATATGCCCCAAAAAATGGGGACTTACCAGTGGACTCGCTCCGCCTATTGTTAAGAGCGAACTCTGCCAGAGGCAAGAAAGAAGACCAGTCCTCCTGGTTCTCTGAGACAAAACACCGAAGATATGTCTCTAGGCTCTGATTCAGACGCTCTGTCTGACCATTGGTCTGCGGATGAAAAGCCTGAGGAAAATGACAATTGCATCCCCTGACGTGAACAAAATGCCCTCCAGAATTTGGACACAAACTGAGACCCCCTATCTGACACCACATCAGAAGGCAACCCGTGAAGTCTCACAATCTCCCCAATGAACACCTGCGCCAGAGTTTTAGCATTAGGAAGAGCAGGAAGAGCAATGAAATGTGCCATCTTACTGAACCTGTCAACTACAACTAGAATGACAGTCTTCCCTGACGACGGAGGGAGGTCCGTAATGAAGTCCATAGACAGATGAGTCCATGGACGCTCCGGAATTTTCAAAGGCAAGAGGGTCCCAGACGGATGGGTATGAGGGGTCTTAGAGCGAGCACAAACTCCACAGGACGCGACAAAAGTTATTACCTCTTTATTTAAGTTAGGCCACCAAAACCGGCGAGAAAGGAGATCCACAGTTGCTTTACTCCCTGGGTGTCCTGCTAAAGCAGAATTATGATGTGCCTCGATAACTTTTTGTCTCAACTGATTAGGAACAAACAGTTTACCTGGAGGTCCTACAGGGGCGTCCCCCTGAGCCTCCAATACCTCCTCCTCAAGCTCCGAGCATACAGCCGACACTACCACTCCCTCCTGAAGGATAGGAACCGGGTCATCCGTTTTCCCGGCCCCTGGGAAACTACGAGATAAGGCATCAGCCTTAACATTTTTTGACCCAGGACGATAAGTGACGACAAAATTAAACCTGGTAAAAAACAACGACCATCTAGCTTGTCTAGAATTCAGACGCTTTGCAATTCTAAATACAGCAGGTTCTTGTGATCAGTAATAACGGTGACCGGGTGGACTGCCCCCTCCAAAAAGTGACACCACTCCTCAAAAGCCAACTTAATGGCCAAGAGTTCCCTATTGCCGACATCATAATTCCTCTCGGCGGGCGACAATTTCTTGGAGAAGAAAGCGCACGGACGCCATTTACCAGGGGATGGACCTTGGGATAATACTGCACCCACCCCTACGTCAGACGCGTCTACCTCCACAATGAACGGTTGTGATGCATCTGGTTGAATGAGTATGGGGGCCGAAGCAAAACATTTTTTCAAGGATGAAAATGCTTGACAAGCTTTGTCAGACCACCTAGAAAAATCCGTCCCTTTTTTAGTCATGTCAGTGAGAGGTTTGACAACAGATGAGAAATTACGAATAAATTTCCGGTAGTAGTTAGCAAACCCCAGGAAACGCTGCAGTGCCTTAAGATCTCTGGCCGATCCCATTCAAGCACTGCTCTCACTTTCTCAGGGTCCATACGGAAACCGGAAGCTGACACCAGGAAACCCAAAAATTGAAGTTCCTGTACGGCGAATACACACTTTTCCCATTTGGCGAACAACTTATTATCTCGCAAGATCTGCAACACCTGTCTCACATGTTCCTGATGAGACACAAGATCTGGCGAGTAAATTAAGATGTCATCTAAATAAATGACCACAAACTGCCCCACAAGGTGGCGAAAGATGTCATTAACAAAATTTTGAAACACCGCCGGGGCAGTAGTCAGACCAAAAGGCATGACAAGGTTCTCATAATGTCCTTCCGGAGTGTTAAACGCCGTCTTCCACTCATCCCCCTCCTTTATCCTAATCAGATTATACGCCCCCCTGAGATCCAACTTAGAGAACCATTTGGCGCCCACAATCTGATTGAAGAGATCAGGAATAAGTGGGAGCGGATACGGATCTCGGACCGTAATCCGATTAAGCTCACGGAAATCCAAGCAAGGGCGTAGGCCTCCATCTTTTTTCTTCACAAAGAAGAACCCCGCGGCCACTGGGGAAGATGAAGGTCTAATATGCCCCTTGGCCAGACTTTCCGAAATATAATCCTTCATAGCCTGCCTCTCGGGACCAGAAAGGTTATATAACCTAGATTTAGGTAATTTAGCATCAGGAAGCAATTTAATTGAGCAGTCATACGCACGATGAGGAGGTAACTCTTGACATCCCTCCTCTGAGAACACATCCTCAAAGTCCTCCAGAAAAGGAGGCAAGGTTCTAGGCACGACCGCACTGATGACCGTTTTCATGCAGTTATTCTTGCAAAATTCACCCCACTGGCTTATCTCTCTGGATTGCCAATTAATCACTGGGTTATGTTTAGCCAACCAAGGAAGTCCCAACACAATAGGAGTAGGAAGACCCTCCAACACATAACAAGACAATTGTTCTTTATGTATTGCCCCTACTCGAAGGTCTATGTTATGAACAGCTTGTACAAAGCTACCTTGACCGAGAGGTCTGGCGTCAATAGAGAATATAGTGATCGGTTTGGCCAATACACTCAGTTGCATACCTTGCACATGGGCAAACCGAGCGTCCACCAGATTAGCCCCAGACCCACTATCAAGAAGAACAGAAATCCTCTCAACTCTCGTACCAACCACCACCTCCGCAAGTACGAGAAATTGAGACGGACTTAGGGACGAAATACATACTCCCAGGTTGTCGTCCACCACACAACCTGGGATTAACAGTTTTCCGGCGACTTTTTTGCTCAATGAGGCACGGGATGGACACCCCTCAACAAAATGTCCCTCTTTCCCACAGAAGAAACACCTTCTTGTCTTGCGGCGCACCGCCGATCCCCTCCTACGACATGATGTCACTCCCAACTGCATAGGCTCCTCAGAACAGACCAGGGGAACCTCAATATAAGGGACTTTAGTAGTAGGTGGAGTCACAACAGGGGCGGAGTTACCTCGCCCTCTCCCGAAGCCGTCTATCAATACGAATAGCAAGGGCCATAGCAGCCTCCAGTGACGGAGGAGAATCATACTGAGCCAAAACATCTTTTAATTTGTCAGATAACCCTTGACAAAACAGGCTCCTAAGAGCTGGGTCATTCCACTGAGTATCTGTGGCCCATCTACGGAACTCAGAAGAAAATTCCTCCGCTGGACGATCTCCCTGCTGTATCTTACGTAACTTCATTTCAGCAAGGGAGACCCGATCCGGGTCATCATATACCAGACCCAGGGCAGTAAAAAATCGATCTACTGACTGGAGGGCCGGGGAGCCCGGAGAAGAGAGAACGCCCAGGATTGAGGGTCCCCTTGTAAGAGCGAGATGACAATTCCCACCCTCTGCTCTTCACTCCCCGATGACTGAGGCCGAAGCCGAAAATATAATTTACATGCCTCCCGGAAGGTAAAAAATTTGTCCCACCCACCAGTGAACCTGTCCGGGAGAGCAACTTTAGGTTCAGACCTGGTTTGCTCCGGGAGAGACAAAACCCTGGACTTAATGTCCGTCAGCTTCATGGATAAACTCTGCAACTGCAGGGCAAACTGGGCAACTGGATCCATGGTAGCTGGGGAGAATCTTTTATGGCCGGTGAAAATGTCACGCTGTATCACAGATACACATATGATGTCAGTAATCAATACTAAGAGGGACAACATGCAATATAACACATAAATAGGAAATCTCAACATGTACATAAAGTATAGTATTACCTGACATAATATCCGTTGTACTGTGGGTGAATCCTGAAGACGTATAATGCTGTACTCAGGCTGCAGGTGGACCGGGGTCTATGCTGACCCTAGACTGGGGACCTGACTAGTCCCTCAACCTGGAGGTACTGTTAATGGTACAGAGGTCCAGGCCGCCAACGTAACCCTGTCTCCTATAAGTCCCTGACAACTGTAATCCAGTCCTCAGAAGGACCCTGATTACCACACAGGGAATAGGCAGGTTACTGCTTAACAAACAGTACAGACAAACGAGACAGACAGGGGACAAAGCAAACACTGTCTTGCATACAACACTTAAACACAGAGGGAACACAAAAGGTCTAGGAGATAAACTATAATCGAGGAGAGGAGAAACCACAAAGGAACTCTTAACTTAAGTCTTCTCATGACCTGATCCAAACTGCTGGTCTGCATGTAAGCTTTCACCGGCATCTAACAAGCAGACTGGCAGGTATATAAAGGAAGCTAATTATGCATAATCAAAAGCAGCCGGGTGAGGCTGGACCTAGTCTTAGCAAAGAGCTAGGTAAAATTAACTCCCTCACTACCAAACACAAAGAAACAGCAACTCAGCTGCGAGAAGTCAGAATGTGCAATCGCGACGATCTTCGTGGCGATACACCCATGACAGAGAATTCAGAAGCTGCAATGTCAGGATTCAGCTCTGCAGGTTCCAGCAGTCATCACATGGACACTTCACTCATATGCGATTTTCATACTTATGGTCCTGTGACAACGAGCTTCTCCTCCTGCTTCTCTCAGTTTTTATTGAACATTGAGAGCATTAGGGAGAGCAGCTCGTCGGTACATGACTAAGTGTGCAAATCGCATGTGTTCGGGGGGGGGGGCGCCGAACCAAATTCTTGCCCTGAGTGCCAGAAAGCCTACATACACCCCTGCATCAGGCGATCATGTGTGCCCGCTATTAATGAGAATGAATATTCACTGCTCTCCACTCCCAAAGACCCTCACACCTCTCAGCGCCAGCTTCAGTGCAAAATTTGAGGAAAAAAGTGTGTACAGTCCGAAAAATACGGTATGTAGATTAATTTTTTATTCAAATGATGTTCATACTTTGTCTTTTTATAAGAATTTTTTAATGTTTATTAGACATTTAATGTTAGTTTTTTTCTCTTTAACCTCTAATTAGCTAATTTAATAATAAGAAAAAAATGACAAGGTTCTTGACCAGTCATTTTAACTAAAGGGGTTTCTTTGTCACAAAATCTGAAAGCTACTGATTCCTCGGAGGCCAACTGTAATTTGCAAACTCTTGTTTTTTCTCTTTAGAAAAGCATGTTAATTATAAAAATTAGCTGTCAGACTTCCTAAGTAGAATTGTGCACAGCAGCCCCCAAATGACGGAGTCCCGGGTGGAAACTAAACTATATGGCGATTAATGAAACCTACCTTGCTATTCATTTCACATTTTTGCACAAATTTGCCTGCGTCTAATCCAGGTTGCATTCGCTGCACTCCAGCTTTGCATTTTTGCCACAGGAATAATATGACATCGATGACAATATCTCTATCGGGCTGGACATCCTGAAAAATCAAGGGAAAATGTTACGGAAAAAAAAATCACTATTTCAAATATTTTACATTAAAGGGAACCTGACAGCTAAGTCATGCTGCGCAAACCACAGGCGAGATGAGCCACAACTGGCTCCATAATTACAGACACGTATGTTTCACTCTGAAAAGATGCTCATTTTCAAATGAAATATACTTTAAAATGGTGGCCTCCGAGAAGGTGATTAGGATTTTCAGTCATAGTTGTATGTCCCCACCACTTTTCTGTCTGTAATAATAGACATTCTTTGATTCATGCTGCCCGAGGTTCAGGTGACAGAAATCAGCTGACCGATTCCCTTGAACATATGGTAAAAGCCTGTAATTACGCCCAGAAAGAGCAGAAGATTAAATGACTACAACACAAGTTACCCCGGGTTCACACTTGCGAGAAACTCGCACGAGTCTCGCACATTAATACCCGGCACTGCCGCTGGCACTTGGGACCGGAGTGTGCAGCTGTATGTATTTCTATGCAGCTGAATGCTCCGCTACGAGTGCCGGCGGCAGTGCTGGGTATTGAGGTGCGAGACTTGTGAGAGTTTCTCGCAAGTGTGACCCCAGACCTCTCACTGAATATTTTCTCACAAAACTATATATCAATCCGCTCAGCTCCCCCTGCTCTATACCATGGTGCTTGCAGATTGGACTGTATTTTCACGGTCATAGGTTCCCTTTAAATGTAAAAAAAGAATATCTTAAAATGTGTCACAGCTGTGGAAGAGGGTATGACTATCACGGTGCATGCATGATAATCACATAAAATATAGATAAACATGAAAGAACCAACCCATGAAACTCTCTGGTATACAGCAAGCCTGTTATATATTTTAAACTAGAATCCATCAAATCTCCATATCTGAAAGTAATTTTCAATCTACTCATTAAGTGGTACAAAGAGTGGTATAAGGAGTGGTATCGAGGAGTGGTTCGTGGAGTGGTATAAGAAGTGGTACAAGAAGAAGTACAAAGAGCGGTATGAGGAGTGGTATAAGAAGTGGTACAAGAAGGAGTACAAAGACTGGTATGAGGAGTAGTACAAGAAGAAGTACAAAGAGTGGTATGAGGAGTGGTACAAGGAGTCGTATAAGAAGTGGTACAAGAAGAAGTGCAAATATGGGTATGAGGAGTAGTACAAGGAGTGGTATAAGAAGTGGTACAAGAAGGAGTACAAAAACTGGTATGAGTAGTACAAGAAGAAGTACAAAGAGTGGTATGAGGAGTGGTACAAGGAGTCGTACATGAAGGAGTACAAAGAGTGGTATGAGGAGTGATACAAGGCATGGTAAGAAGAGAATTACCAGAAGTGGTACGAGGATTGGTACAAGAAAAGGTACAAGAAATGGTACCAAGAATGGTACAAGGAGTGGTCCAAGGAGAGGGACAAGGAAAGGTATAAGGAATGCTACGACCAGGGGTACAAAGAGTGGTATGAGGAGTCGTACAATGAGTAGTACAAGGAGAAGTCCAAGGGAGGTACAAGAAGAGATATAAGAAGTAGTACAAGAAGGGTAACAGAGAGTGGTATGAAAAGTGGTACAAAGAGAAGTACCAGGAGTGGTACAAGGATGGGTACAAGGAGTGGTACAATGAGTGATATGAGAAGTGGTAAAAGAATTGTAGAAAGGGTGGTACAAGCAACAACAGGGCAAAGAGTGTATTTAGGATGTGTGGATCAAACTATATACTAAAAAAAGAATCCACTAAATCCACCAAACAGCTATATCTGAAGGTCATTTTCAATGAACTGATTGACTAGTACAAGGAGTGGTAAAAAAATGGTACAAGGAATTGTATGAAGACTGGATGGATGAGTGGTTTAAGGAGTGGATGAAGGAGTAGTACAAGGAGTGCTGAAAGAAGTGATACAAGCAATACAGGGATGAAGGGTGTATTCAGATCGTGAGGTTAAAACCATCCAGTTTTGCCGCAGTTATCGATGTTATTGCAGCTTTTACAAGTAAAATGTTTAAATTTGATGTATTTCACCCATAACAACTGAAACCATCACAAAAACCAAGGGAAAATTACATGCAGCATTTTGGATAGAATTTTAGACGTGGCTTTAACCACATGTTCTGAACATAGCCTTAGAATCCGAGAGATTTCATTACTGGATAAAAGACTACAGCCCACATAGGGTTTGTATATATTTTGACTTTCCTGTTCCCTTTAAATATTTCATATATCCATTATATTTTTCCTAAACAATAAATGCATCCCGACAGAGCGTATTGTCCCCTCACAATAGTGCAGGTATGGCAATCCCCATTTACTGTACACAAAGCAGTCCCCATGATTGATTTATATGCAGACCTAGACAAAACCTGTCAAGTGTCACTGATTTCTTGTCAGTCCTGCTGACTGGTTGCAGTGACGCATACGTTAATGGATTATCTATCACTCACAGCTTTCAATAATTTCTCATTTAAATTTCAGATTCTTTTTGAAAAAGATAAAATGAGTGTCTCCGTTTATTGTTAGTGTCCTCCTGCACATCTCTGTGCGGCTGGAGATAGGAGGAGGCTGGAGAAGAGACAGGTACATTGGGCTCATCTCTGTGGATTTGTAGTATAATGTGACAGTAACTTCACACAGCTGGTACGTGGGCACAGTTATGGACATATTCATGCATTTTAGCCATTTTTATGCTTTATTTTATAATTGTAAAGGCTGTCAAGGCATTGGACACCTTGGCATTAATAGAATTAACAAAAGTTTGTGATTACATTGAAACAAGTTGCACTAACTTTTCCACTGCACTCTTCATTCCCAGTTAGGTCACCTAATTAGCAGCCCCCCAGTAATACATGGCAGGTGCGAGTTCTGCGAATCCATGGATGATGCTACTTTCACTAGCACTAACGTTCTACATCATCCACATTCCCTGTAACATAGTGGCCTGAGTATGTGACATCCATGTCCGATCACTTCCACCTCCCTCTGTGTGATCTCTCCCTCTGCAGACTCTTCTCCCTCTCGTCTGTCTATCATCATGTACAACTGCTCTAAAATATTACCTTGTGAGCAACGCCAGACCATAAAAAGCAGCACTAAATAACAAGGCCCATATATCTGGAACCATATAGCGGAATTTCAAAAAAATAAAAAACTGGATTGCTCAGAGGAGCAACGGGGAACAAAATCCGCCCACTCCTGACCTTAATTACAGTGTCCATTGAGGCCTCATCAGCCACTTGTTTATACAGAATATTAATTCCTCTCTTACTTGCATAATTAGATATTAAAAATTCACTAATTGGCTTGCCATCAGCCAGAACAAGAAGCTGGGGAGAAGATTGAACTGCATGTTATAATTGAAAATATCGGAAAAAATTCAATCTCACCAAACCAAAATGAAGCTTTAAAGGGGATTGGTCACCCAGGGTTTACTCTTATTTAATTCCTGCTGCTCTGCCGAATACTTCCCTACTAGTGATGAGCGAGTATGCTCGTTGCTCGGGTTTTCCCGAGCATGCTCAGGTGATCTCCGAGTATTTGGAAGTGCTCGGAGATTTTGCTTCTGCCAGCGCAGCTGCATGATTTGTGGCTTTCAGACAGCCTGAATACATGGGAGGAATGCCTGTTTGTCAGGCAATCCCCACATGTATTCAGGCTGTCAAGAAGCCACAAATCATGCAGCTGCGTCAACAGAAACTGAATCTCTGAGCACTTCCAAATACTCGGAGATCACCTGAGCATGCTCGGGAAAACCCGAGGAACAAGCATGCTTGCTCATCACTATTCCCTACCTCTAACTCTGAAGCTTAAATGCTATATTAGGTAGAAGATTCCCAGTAACTAGTAACTGTTCCAAATAACCCCCTTTATTAGAGATTCCTTAACCTGGCAAAATGTGACATTGTATATTTTAGCTGAATTTTTACGCCTTAAAGGGAATTTGTCACCAGGTTTTTGCCATGAGAGCGACATGATGTAGGGTCATAGTCCCAGATTCCAGCAGAAAATTATCACTAGAGGACTACTTGGCCTGCTACCATTTAATCTAACCACACCCCCACCACTCCACTGATTGGCAGCTTTCTGCTTATGCAGAGTGTACACACAAAGCAGCCAATCAGTGATGTGGGCGGGGTTATACAGAGCTCAGCATTTGGAGAACTGGTAGATCTGTGGCAGATAAAACAGGGATTTTATCAAAACTAAAGCAAGCAGCCCAATAAGTCATACATCAATGGAATCAGAGTCTCTGTCTGCTTTTAGATGAGCTTACAAGAATCTGGTGACAGATTTTCTGTAAGAGTACATTGTCTGTAATGCTTAAAAGTATAAAAAAAAACCTGTCAGACACAATACCTGAGAGGAGCGACACACGCATGAGTACAGCGTCTCTGCCAGTGTGATGTGATCGTCCGTAGATTTGTTATCTATAGGTTCACCTGGAAAGTAAGATCAATCCATCAACAAGAAAACATGGATTATTGCCGATATTCTAGAATGCACACATTATTATCTTCGATTTTTATTGCTTACTTCACAATTGTCAAACACTCTTTTTTATTATCTTTTCCATGTGTTTGCACTGTCTGCACACATAGGAAGATTCGGGTTCTGTCCATTAGGAGTGATGCCATGCAGTGTTTCACATACTCCCCTAATGGCCCTTTCATTTGAAGTTACACTTGTCTACCACCATTGCTATAAGGATATTTAAAGGGAATCTGTCACCCCAAAAATGCCATATCAAGTAAAGATATGGCTGAATTGTGTGTCCCATAACTAAGCTAACGGTGGGTATCATATATCATGATACCCCCGTTTTCATAGCAAAATACCTTTGTAAAGTTGGTGATTGAACGTGTCAATCACGGTGATCAGGTCAGGAGGGCGGCGATTTTCATGTCCTCCTCCGCCCCCGCTCCTCGTCATCTCTTTAGTATCGCCGTCTGTGAATACCACAGACGGCGTTAGTTTCCCGCAATTGAGCAATTCAAAATTCTGCCGGCGCATGCGCAGTATGCTTTGCCCAGCAGTGGGCAAAGCATAAAATTACTACAGCGCATGCGCTAGTATTTCCTTGCCCCGGAAAATCCTGCTTGCCTTGGACGACTTCCGGGGCAAGGAAAGACTAGCGCATGGGCTGTAGTAATTTTATGCTTTGCCCACTGCTGGGCAAAGCATACTGTGCATGCGCCGGCAGAATTTTGAATTGCGCAATTGTGGGAAACTAGCGCCGTCTGTGGTATTCACAGACGGCAATACGAAAGAGATGACGAGGAGCGGGGGCGGAGGAGGACATGCCTGACCACCGTGATTGACATGTTCAATCACCAACTTTACAAAGGTATTTTGCTATGAAAACGGGGGTATCATGATATATGATACCCACCGTTAGCTTAGTTATGGGACACACTATTCAGCCATATCTTTACTTGATATGGCATTTTTGGGGTGACAGATTCCCTTTAAGGGAAGATGTGACACGAGTTGGGAGTGAGAGGAGCTTTGTATGCAGACACCTTTCTTCATTAAATAATCACAAACAAAAATCAGTCATGTACACAAGGAAAGTCTGCTGATTTCGAGCAGCATTTAATGTTTTAAGATGCATAATCGTTATGAAATCTCATGCATATTTTAACTTGTCAGGTTGTCCCCCCCAGAAGGGAAAAACGTTAATCAGTTAGACTGGAAGCACACACCATGCTTTAATGAGGCATCTTCACCTTCTTACTCTTCTTGACTTATCTTACCCAAGAAGAACTTATTTTCTGCGGATACTAGAGACAGAGTCTTAGAATAGACTAAGTCACTTTAGAAAATATTCAAAAGGGTTAAAAGTGTAAGTATTTGGAGTCAAACAGAAGCAAACAGTGAATATATTAGAGAAGTTGAAACTCTGCCCTGGAGAACTTAGTTTGATTTCCTTTATAATGACGCCATCTGGTGGATACAGTAAAGATGTATATCTTTGTACCATGTTAGCCAGTAGATAGAAAAATATTTAGAGTTGAGAGTCCTCAGTGGTTGATACCTTTAATGGCTAACTGAAAAGATGGTAACAAATTGCAAGCTTTCGAGACTACTCAGGTCTCTTCATCAGGCAAAGACTAATACAAAATCTGAAGAATCACATATTTGTACACAAAGCAGCACAGAAAAAATGCAATAGGTAAGACAAGTGACGTGAAGCAGAATAGTCATTATGGCAGAGGGATGAGCATAAATATTGGAACAGTTCATAGATAAGGAGTGTGAAAGTTTTATTACCCTCTGATTGGGGTCTGGTAATGTTTTGTGATGTTTTCACAGGGTATTTGGAGTAAATTCCTTAATTGATATAGAGCGTCATAAATCCGTGTGACAGGTTCATTCCAGCATTAAGAGTGTCAAAGGTCACCATCAATTTGTATTCGAAAATTCTTCTTTGTCTCCGAGATGTGAAATTGCCTCTCAGTACAAGTATTTTCATATCTAACATGTTATGATCAGGGGAGCAAAATGTTTTGCCACAGGTAGATCCATTCTTTTTTCTCTTATTGTGTGGCGATGAGAATTCATCCTTGTTCTCAGTTTTTGCCCGTCTCCCCCACATACAGACCCCCAGTTGGACATTTAGTACATATAATTAGGTACACCACATTAGATGTGATGCAGCTGAAAGTACCTGGTATCTTGTAGTCCCGATGGGAGTTGGGGATCTTTATCTTGTCCGTGGTCATTATAAATGGACAAGTTTTGCATTTCTTCTTGTTACAAGGAGAGGTTCCTGCAGCTGTTGGGGAGGACAGGGAACTTCTGACAATGATGCTTCTTAGATTTGGGGGCTGCCTAAAACACAGTAGAGGGGGATCTGGAAATATGGATTGTAATCGGGCATCTTTTTGTAGTAAAGGTTGTAGTTTCCGTGCAGCTCCCCTTAGCACCTCCAGATTTGGATTGTAGGTGACCACTAGAGGCACCCGGTTATTTTCTTCTTTAGTTTTGTAATGTAGCAGGTGATTCCTTGATATTCTGGTGGCTCTTGTAATTTGGTTTTCAATTGTTCTTGGATGGTAGCCCTGATTTAAAAAGGTCTTTCTAAGGCGACCAAGGTGTTCATCTCTATCCATGGGGTTGGAACATATACGGTTGTATCTGATGGCTTGGCTGTAGACAATAGAGTTTTTTATGTGTTTTGGATGGAAACTGTCCCATTTAAGGTATGTTGGACGGTCGATTGGCTTCTGATACAGGGATGTCTCTATTTCATTGTTCTTTAGCTTAATGATGGTGTCCAAAAAGTTAATTTCAGTGCTGGAGTAGTTGAGTGTTAAGTTGATGGTGGGGTGAAATTGATTGAACTGTTCATGGAACGTCTTTAGCTGTTGCTCAGACTCCGTCCAGATGATTAAGATATCATCAATGTAGCGGTAGTAGACCCGAGGCCTAATGGGACATGAGGACAGAAAGTCGCTTTCAAGCTTGGCCATGAAAAGATTTGCATACTGAGGAGCTATTTTACTTCCCATAGCTGTGCCAGTCTCCTGTAAATAGATCTTGTTGTCAAATTCAAAGTAATTGTGGGTGAGGATGAATTTTGTGAGTTTCACCACAGAATCACATCATTCGCGGTGTTTTTCATGAAGTCTTTGCAGGCATTTAATCCATCCTGGTGTGGGATATTAGAGTACAAGGATTCCACATCCATGGTGGCCAGGATGGTTCCTTCTGGTAGAGGACCTATTGCTGCTAGTTTATTTAGTAGGTCAGTTGTGTCCTGAATGTAGCTGGGTGTATCCTTTACCAGGGGTTTAAGAATGCCCTCTACCCATCCAGATACCTGCTCAGTAAGGGTGTCCACACATGAAATAATCGGCCTCCCTGGATTTCCGGCTTTGTGGATTTTGGGAAGCATGTAGAATGTCCCTGTTCTTGGACTCTCTGGTATCAGGTCATCGGTCTTATGGATTTGTCAGACAGACAAGATACCAACTTGCTTAGTTCCTTGTAATAGTCCTGTGTAGGGTCCGACTCCAGTTTGTAAGTGCTGTGTCGTAAGTTTGATCTGTTTGCTTCTCACCATTTTATTTGTCATTGCATGCTATGCATCCTTGTCAGCAGAATATGATTGTTTCAAGCTGTCATGTTCCCCTGCACTGAGTTTCTTCTCCTGTTGTTCTTAGGGTACAAAATCTGAGAGCAATATGTTCCATGATTCTAAGGCTGCAGTCTGAACCTTGTGATTGGTACTCCTTCAGCCGATGTCTGAACTTGTATCATTGAGTTTCCCTAGCGAACTCCTGAATGCCTATCACTGCAGAGTTCAGATCACCTGACATCTTTAGAAAAGACCCACGTTGTGCATGACTTAACAGTAATCTGCAGGAATGAGTGGTTCCATGTTGTCAGTTTTGCTGTTTTGGATCTGTGTTGATAGAGCCGAATTGATACGCATCGTGCTGTTTCTTTTCTTTGTTGATCAAAATCGTAGTTGTGACTATTTTAGTAAGCCAACTTGAAGTAAGAAAATACAGACCCGAAAATTTTACTAAACAAACTCGTGACTTCTTGTTTCATACACCAAGAAAAGAACGCACAATTTTCAACTGGACTCATACATAACAAGATTCAAAAAGCCAAAACTTACAGACTCTGCTTGTCCAGGAACAATGCTCTAACTGTGTCATCAACTCCGGATTACAAACCCACGGTGGAACTGTGTTTAGAGACTTCTCCAACCTACAGGCTGGACAACTGATACCTAGTTTAAATTTTTTTGGAGTGTTCCCGAGGAAATCACTATTGTTTTTTTTTTTTTTCCTTTCTTTTCTCTTTTTTGTCTGCTGTAACTCTGGATATCAGATGTCGGGTGAACTTTCTGTGATGATAGTGGTTGTGACTTCTCACAACCATTCCAGGTGAGCAATTCCCTTAAGTGTTTTTTTTTTCTGCAGTGTTACCACAGGTAAACACTATTGTTTTTTTTTTCTTTTCTCTTTTTTGTCTGCTGTAACTCTGGATATCAGATGTCTGGTTGAAACTTTCTGTGATGATAGTGGTTGTGACTTCTCACAACCATTCCAGTGAGCAGTTCCCTTAATTTTTTTTTTCTCTCTGCAGTGTTGCCACAGGTGAACACTATTGTTTTTTTTCTCTCCTCTTCTTCCAGTAATCCTGTCTTAAAAGATCTGGAAAATGGAGGCCCGCATAAAGGAACTTTGCGGAGTGACTGATAATATCCTTGCAGATTTGCAGAATATAAAGACCGTTTACAAATCTACAGGACCTCAATAATCACAATTTGCAAGTGGTTGGACAGACTACCCAGGATTTGCGAGCCAGGATTGAGGTTCTAGAGGGGCGAGTCCAGGCTCCTGCCGTAGCCCCGAGTGCTGGGATTCCCAAGTTGCCCCCTTTTCGTTTTGGCGGTGAACGTGAGAAATTCAGGGGATTTATTAATCAATGCAATCTTTTTTTTCTGCACATGCTTCACAATTTCCCACTGAACGATCTAAGGTGCTTACTATAATTATGTTGCTTACCAACAAGGCTTTAATGTGGGGAAACCCTCTGATTGAGACTGAGGATGATTGTTTGAATCACCTTGATGATTTTATTTCAGCCATGGGGCAGGTGTTTGATGACCCCAATCGAGGTGCAACAGCTGAAGCAGCCATGTTAGCTTTGCGCCAAGGTAAGCACTCGGTAGCTGAATATGCCTTGGATTTCAGGAGATGGGCCCTTGATACCACCTGGGACAGTTCCGCCAAAAAATCTATTTTTCGAAAGGGGTTATCTCCACTGATTAAGGATGAACTTGCTCGTGCCGACCCTCCCACTGCGTTAGGTGACTTTATTAACTACTGCATCCGTATTGATACTCGTCTGACTGAACGCAGGCAAGAGAGATGGTTCGAAAGCAATCGTACTAACCTTTTCCTACCTTCCTCTCCAGCTAAGGAACCTTTGAGTAGGATTACACGGGAACCTGAACCTGAACCCATGCAGGTAGACTCTTTACAACGACGGGTTAGTGATGCACGCAAGGAACATCGTTTTAAGGAGAATCTATGTTTCTATTGTGGTAAGTCAGGGCACTTCATTATAAACTGCCCCAGCCGTTCTCGTAAGACTACTGCAGCACTCATTCATTGTGAGTGTTGCGAGAGGGGATCTGTCAGGTCCGAGCCTCAGGCTCCAGAGAGATCTGCAGCAACAGATCTTGATTTCTCGGACTTAAACTCCGTTACCTCTGAGGACGTTGACTGTGTAAACGCTGCCATTTTTCAAGTTTCCTCAGCGGTGTCCCAGCTGAGTTGTAAGAAAAACAATTCTCATTGCTTTCTTTCCATCAAACTCTGGGTTGACTCAGCTTGGGTGTCTAGCTCTGCTATGATCGACTCAGGGGCAAGTGGAAATTTTATGGATGTCTCCTTTGCTCTGAAACAGGGAATACGTTCAGTGAAGAAGGCTACTCCAGTACAGATGGAAACTGTGGATGGCTCCCTGCTGACCTCTGGACCAGTGGATCAGGAAACAGAGCCTTTGAGGGTTCTTATGGGTAAAGATCATCAAGAGAAACTGTCCTTTATGCTTATCTCTTCTCCCCACTTTCCCATTATTCTAGGGCTACCATGGCTGCAGGCTCAGAATCCTACCATTAACTGGGAGACCAAGGAATTACACTTTCCAGAGAAACAGATGAGTCCAAAAGTTTCAGCTTGCTCTGTTCCTAAAGGAATCATGTCAGTCCCTGAACTACCAGCTGTATACCAGGACTATGTGGATTTATGTGACAAGAAGAACGCTGACCAGCTTCCTCCTCACCGTCCATATGATTGTCCAATTGAATTATTGCCTGGAGCAGAGATAAACCTTTTGGTAAGATCTACCCCCTGGCGGGGCCCGAGCTAAAGGCTTTAAAGGATTACATAGATGAAAATCTAGCCAAGGGCTTCATACGCCCCTCTTCATCTCCTGCAGGTGCACCCATCTTCTTTGTAAAGAAGAAAGATGGATCTCTGAGACCATGCGTAGACTATAGGGAACTCAATAAGGTTACTATTAGAAACCGTTATCCATTGCCTTTAATCCCTGAGTTATTGGAGAGAGTGCGACATGCCAAAATTTTTTCTAAACTAGATCTTCGTGGGGCCTATAACTTAGTCCGTATTAGACCTGGGGATGAATGGAAGACTGCATTCAGGTCACGCTATGGACACTTTGAATATCTAGTTATGCCTTTTGGTCTGAGTACCGCCCCAGCCACTTTCCAACACTTGGTGAATGACATCTTCAGGATCTCCTAGATACATTCGTGGTAATTTTATTTGGATGATATTCTAATTTTTTCTAACTCCACAGAGGAACATCATGGACATGTGAGAATGGTCTTGGAACGTCTAAGACAAAATCATCTTTACATCAAACTTGAAAAGTGTGAATTCCATAGGACCGAAATTCAATTTCTGGGGTATGTACTGTCTACACAAGGAATTAGTATGGATGGAAGCAAAACCCAAGCCATCAAGGATTGGCCAAGTCCTAGAAATGTGAAGGAGGTACAGCGCTTCATCGGGTTTGCCAACTTCTATAGACGTTTCATTAGAAATTTCTCTGAGGTAGTGTCACCTATCACTCAACTTACCCGGAAAGAGTCTAGGTTTTCCTGGACTCCCCAAGCCCAGGAAGCATTTTCCCGTCTAAAAGATAAATTTACCACTGCACCTATCCTAGTACATCCCAACCCCCAGCTTGCCTTCATAATAGAGGTGGATGCTTCAGACTGTGCCGTTGGAGCTATACTCTCTCAGAGAACAGGTGAGAAGAATGTCTTGCATCCCTGTGCCTTTTTTTCCCAGCAGTTGTCTTCGGCTGAGAGGAACTACGATGTGGGCAATAGAGAGTTGTTGGCCATTATTGCCGCCTTCAAAGAATGGAGACACCTTCTTCAGGGTGCTGCACAGCAAATAGTCGTCCTGACAGACCATCGTAACCTTGAGTTTATCAGGTCGGCTAAGTGCCTGACTCCTCGCCAGGCTCGCTGGAATCTTTTCTTAAACCAATTTAATTTTATCATCTCTTATAGACCAGGATCGCGCAATGGAAAGGCTGATGCACTCTCTAGGATTTACTCAGCAGAGACACGTCCAATTACTCCTCCTAAGACTATTCTTCCTGACTCTAGATTCCTAGGAGTAATTCATAATCAAGACCTACTTAAGGACATCAAGGAAGCATACCATGCGGATTCCTTTTTGGCACAACCCCCAAGGGACGTAAGTCTTGTCTTTAAGAATGGTGTGTGGATTCAGGGACAACGTCTGTATATTCCTGAAACAGTCAGATTAAGAGTATTGCAACTCATTCACGATTCCAAGATAGCTGGGCATAGAGGAATTCTAAAGACACAGGAATTTCTTTCTCGTTTCTTTTGGTGGCCCACTTGCAGGAAGGATGTTTTGAATTATGTCACTTCATGTGAGGTCTGTGCAAGATGCAAAACACCTCGCTCCTCACCAACTGGTCTGTTACAGCCTCTTCCCACCCCGTCCCGCCCGTGGGATCCATTTCTATGGACTTCATTGTGGAGTTACCAACCTCTCAGGGAAGAACACCATTCTAGTGGTGGTTGACCGTCTAACAAAGGCAGCTCATTTTATCCCTTGTGTCGGCTTACCCACTGCAAAACAGACATCAGATTTGATGATTAAAGATGTGTTTCGCTTACATGGAGTACCGGATGAGGTTATTTCGGATCGAGGGTGCAATTCACTTCTAGGTTTTGGCAAAATTTCTGTGCAGCATTGGACATTAAAGTAAACCTTTCTTCTGCTTTTCATCCCCAGACTAATGGACAGACCGAACGAACCAATCAAATCCTGGAGCAGTATCTCCGCTGCTTTATCTGCCACCTACAGGATGATTGGGTGGATCTACTTCCATTAGCTGAGTTCTCGTATAACAACTCTCAGAGTGCCTCCACTAAACAGTCTCCTTTTTACTCTAATCTAGGTTATCATCCTAACATTCTACCACGATTTCCCATAGAAACGCCTTTACCAGCAGTGGCTGAAAGAATCACGTCTTTACAGAAGAATATGGATCTTCTAAAGGAAAATCTGGAATCGGCTCAAGAAAGGTACAAGAAAGCAGCAGATAAATTTCGTAAACCTGCACCAGCTTTCAAGGTAGGAGACTTGGTCTGGCTGTCAACCAGAAATCTTAAGTTAAGGATTCCATCGTCTAAGTTGGGACATAAGTACATTGGACCCTATAAAATCAGTAAAATTATAAGTGCCGTTGCTTGTCGTCTTCAACTGCCCAGAACTATGAGAATCCACCCTGTCTTTCATGTATCCCTACTAAAGGCTGCGACACCCAATACGTTTCCTGGACGTTCCTCTCCTTGCCCTGACCCAGTGCTAGTCGATGGTCAGGAAGAATTTGTGGTGGAAAGGATTTTAGATTCCAGGTTGTATAGAAATCAGTTACAATATCTGATTAAATGGCAGGGCTACCCAGTGGAGGACAACTCATGGGAACCGGTCAATAACGTTAATGCTCCTCGCTTGCTCCGTCAGTTTCATCAGAGGTACCCACACAAGCCTGGTCTGAGGTCATCCGGAGGTTGTCCTTAATGGGGGAGTAATGTAAGGTTCTATGTATATATTGCTGAAACTCAGTTTGTTCGTCAGCCATTTTACTTTCTGTCTTGCTGCAGCTATCTTGCCCTCAGTCAAAATGGAGTTTCCAGCTTGCATGTTCCCGCCCTGATTCTCTCCTTTGCTTCTTAAGCAGCCACAGCTGAGCAATCAGTGCTTCAGAATCTAGCCTGCAGTGAACCTGTGACTTGACTCCTGTAAGCCTTGGACCTTGTACTCCAGCTATTCCTACTGAGGAACTCTGAAGCACTTGTGGACTCTGAACCCTGCTCTTTGAAAGACCCACGTTTGCATGGACTTACGGTAACAGAGAAGAAGATCCTGAATCTGTATTGGAGAGTGATTGCTGAGCTTGGATTACTCTGGCCTGCTGTGTCTCCTGTTTCTGTGTCTGCAAACTGTGTGACTATTTCTGCCAACTTGTATGAAGTAATACAGGACTTTTCTATATCAAACCTGTGACTCCTGTGTTTTCATCGCACCCAAGCACAAGACGCTATATGAACTGTACTACATACATTACACCAGTTTTCTGTAGTAGCGTGTGTCCGTAAGTTGTCTGTTTGCTTCCTTCATATAGTCTGATGTGTTCATCATGACTATTGCACCTCCCTTGTCAGCAGGTTTAATGATGATTTCTTTGTTGGTTTTCAGAGACTGTATAGCCTTTCTCTCCTGGGCACTGATGTTGGATGCTTGTCTCCTGTTGGTGTCTATGATGTGGATTTTATCAAATATCTGAATGAGTCTATATATTTATCCAAATGAGGGTTGCGTCCAGGAGGAGGTGTCCAGTCTGACCTCTTCTTGGTTGTTGGGATACCTTTTCCTTCAGTCCGAGTGTTTTCTGAATCTTCTGTATCATTGAAGTATTCCCTCAGGCGCAGTCTCCTGAAAAAAATGTTCCATATCACTGCAGAGTTCAGTTTTATCCAGGGCCTTAGTGGGACAAAATGAGAGTCCTCTAGAAAGCACGGCCAGTTCCACTTTGTTGGGTTTGTAATCCGAGAGATTGATGACACAGTTAGATGCTTTTGTGTCTGGAATGGAGTGGTTGTCAGAGTTGTCAGGTTTTGGCTTTGTTTTGGATCTGTTTGTATAGAGTCCGGAATTGAGACGCAATCTGTGTAGTTTCTTTTCTTTGTTATGAATCAGAAAGGTCCGTAGTTTGTTGTAGTATTGTTGGAGTAAAGTCCAAGGGCAATTTGAAAGCCTAAGGAAAACACTTACAGAAACCACAGAACAAAAATTACAACAATACTACAACAAACTACGGACCTTTCTGATTCATAACAAAGAAAAGAAACTACACAGATTGCGTCTCAATTCCGGACTCTATACAAACAGATCCAAAACAAAGCCAAAACCTGACAACTCTGACAACCACTCCATTCCAGACACAAAAGCATCTAACTGTGTCATCAATCTCTCGGATTACAAACCCAACAAGGTGGAACTGGCCGTGCTTTCTAGAGGACTCTCATTTTGTCCCACTAAGGCCCTGGATAAAACTGAACTCTGCAGTGATATGGAACATTTTTTCAGGAGACTGCGCCTGAGGAAATACTTCAATGATACAGAAGATTCAGAAAACACTCGGACTGAAGGAAAAGGTATCCCAACAACCAAGAAGAGGTCAGACTGGACACCTCCTCCTGGACGCAACCCTCATTTGGATAAATATATAGACTCATTCAGATATTTGATAAAATCCACCATCATAGACACCAACAGGAGACAAGCATCCAACATCAGTGCCCAGGAGAGAAAGGCTATACAGTCTCTGAAAACCAACAAAGAAATCATCATTAAACCTGCTGACAAGGGAGGTGCAATAGTCATGATGAACACATCAGACTATATGAAGGAAGCAAACAGACAACTTACGGACACACGCTACTACAGAAAACTGGAGTCGACCCTACACAGGACTATTACAAGGAACTAAGCAAGTTGGTATCTTGTCTGTCTGACAAATCCATAAGAGCCGATGACCTGATACCAGAGAGTCCAAGAACAGGGACATTCTAAATGCTTCCCAAAATCCACAAAGCCGGAAATCCAGGGAGGCCGATTATTTCATGTGTGGACACCCTTACTGAGCAGGTATCTGGATGGGTAGAGGGCATTCTTAAACCCCTGGTAAAGGATACACCCAGCTACATTCAGGACACAACTGACCTACTAAATAAACTAGCAGCAATAGGTCCTCTACCAGAAGGAACCATCCTGGCCACCATGGATGTGGAATCCTTGTACTCTAATATCCCACACCAGGATGGATTAAATGCCTGCAAAGACTTCATGAAAAACACCGCGAATGATGCTGATTCTGTGGTGAAACTCACAAAATTCATCCTCACCCACAATTACTTTGAATTTGACAACAAGATCTATTTACAGGAGACTGGCACAGCTATGGGAAGTAAAATAGCTCCTCAGTATGCAAATCTTTTCATGGCCAAGCTTGAAAGCGACTTTCTGTCCTCATGTCCCATTAGGCCTCGGTCTACTACCGCTACATTGATGATATCTTAATCATCTGGACGGAGTCTGAGCAACAGCTAAAGACGTTCCATGAACAGTTCAATCAATTTCACCCCACCATCAACTTAACACTCAACTACTCCAGCACTGAAATTAACTTTTGGACACCATCATTAAGCTAAAGAACAATGAAATAGAGACATCCCTGTATCAGAAGCCAATCGACCGTCCAACATACCTTAAATGGGACAGTTTCCATCCAAAACACATAAAAAACTCTATTGTCTACAGCCAAGCCATCAGATACAACCGTATATGTTCCAACCCCATGGATAGAGATGAACACCTTGGTCGCCTTAGAAAGACCTTTTTAAATCAGGGCTACCATCCAAGAACAATTGAAAACCAAATTACAAGAGCCACCAGAATATCAAGGAATCACCTGCTACATTACAAAACTAAAGAAGAAAATAACCGGGTGCCTCTAGTGGTCACCTACAATCCAAATCTGGAGGTGCTAAGGGGAGCTGCACGGAAACTACAACCTTTACTACAAAAAGATGCCCGATTACAATCCATATTTCCAGATCCCCTCTACTGTTTTAGGCAGCCCCCAAATCTAAGAAGCATCATTGTCAGAAGTTCCCTGTCCTCCCCAACAGCTGCAGGAACCTCTCCTTGCAACCAGAAGAAATGCAAAACTTGTCCATTTATAATGACCACGGACAAGATAAAGATCCCCAACTCCCATCGAGACTACAAGATACCAGGTACTTTCAGCTGCATCACATCTAATGTGGTGTACCTAATTATATGTACTAAATGTCCAACTGGGGGTCTGTATGTGGGGGAGACTGGGCAAAAACTGAGAACAAGGATGAATTCTCATCGCCACACAATAAGAGAAAAAAGAATGGATCTACCTGTGGCAAAACATTTTTGCTCCCCTGATCATAACATGTTAGATATGAAAATACTTGTACTGAGAGGTAATTTCACATCTCGGAGACAAAGAAGAATTTTCGAATACAAATTGATGGTGACCTTTGACACTCTTAATGCTGGAATGAACCTGTCACACGGATTTATGACGCTCTATATCAATTAAGGAATTTACTCCAAATACCCTGTGAAAACATCACAAAACATTACCAGACCCCAATCAGAGGGTAATAAAACTTTCACACTCCTTATCTATGAACTGTTCCAATATTTATGCTCATCCCTCTGCCATAATGACTATTCTGCTTCACGTCACTTGTCTTACCTATTGCATTTTTTCTGTGCTGCTTTGTGTACAAATATGTGATTCTTCAGATTTTGTATTAGTCTTTGCCTGATGAAGAGACCTGAGTAGTCTCGAAAGCTTGCAATTTGTTACCATCTTTTCAGCTAGCCATTAAAAGGTATCAACCACTGAGGACTCTCAACTCTAAATATTGTGCCATCTGGTGGACACACTCAGTAATGTTACTGCATCACACATGAAAATAGGTTTGTTTGTTTTTTTTAGGTGGATGGTGTTTTTATTGGCAATTTGTTTTAGATTCGTAACAAGCAGAACATGAATAGTATGAGTTTATAGGCAAGTATGAATGACACTGGAAAAAATGTAATAGATTTTGGAAGCATAAAGAGAGTAATGTTCTTCACTTACCTTGTAGTCCAATAATTCCAAGATAGTCGGGTAACTCAGCTATATTACTGTGTTTCACAATAACCTGTACATTGTGTTTGTGCTTTTTCCCTGACAACAAAGGTTCAGCGACAATAAGTATGCTAAGATCCATTTCTTCTTTCTTCCACTTTGCACTTTCCTTGGCCTAGTTTGGGAAATTCAGATTGATATGAGAGATTTGTATTTGCGTTTATTTCAAGGAAATAAAAAAAAAGTTTACAAGTATGTAAGTGTATACAAGTACGACAGCCATGCAAGAAAACTAAGAAGCAAGCTTGATGTGTGCACAGAGGCACTCTCATGTGATATGGCCCCATAGCAAAGCACAGAGTGGTACAGGTTGTGTGATCCAATGCGCCAACCTCAACACTGAGGTCTCTTTCTCACGTCAGTGATTTTTCTTGTACACAAAATACAGTTTGAGCTTGTCAGAAACGTCAGTGTTTCAAAGCGTTATCAGAGTTTGGTCAGAGTGCCTGTTGTTACCATCAGAGTTTGGTCATAGTTTCTGTTACCATCAGAGTTTGGTCAGAGTGCCAGTTGTTACCACCATCGTTTGGTCAGAGTTTCTGTTGTTACCATCAGAGTTTGGTCAGAGTTTCTGTTGTTATCATCAGAGTTTGGTCAGAGTTTCTGTTGTTATCATCAGTTTGGTCAGAGTTTCTGTTGTTACCACCATCGTTTGGTCAGAGTGCCAGTTGTTACCACCATCGTTTGGTCAGAGTTTCTGTTGTTACCATCAGAGTTTGGTCAGAGTTTCTGTTGTTATCATCAGAGTTTGGTCAGTTTCTGTTGTTATCATCAGAGTTTGGTCAGAGTTTCTGTTGTTATCATCAGAGTTTGGTCAGAGTTTCTGTTGTTACCATCAGAGTTTGGTCAGAGTTTCTGTTGTTATCATCAGAGTTTGGTCAGAGTTTCTGTTGTTACCATCAGAGTTTGGTCAGAGTTTCTGTTGTTATCATCAGAGTTTGGTCAGAGTTTCTGTTGTTACCATCAGAGTTTGGTCAGAGTTTCTGTTGTTATCATCAAGTTTGGTCAGATTTCTGTTGTTATCCATCAGAGTTTGGTCAGAGTTTCTGTTGTTACCATCAGAGTTTGGTCAGAGTTTCTGTTGTTACCATCAGTTTGGTCAGAGTTTCTGTTGTTACCATCGAGTTTGGTCAGAGTTTCTGTTGTTACATCAGAGTTTGGTCAGAGTTTCTGTGTTTTCAAGTTGTAAATCATCAAGTTGGACCATCAATTGGTCAATGCCAGTTGTTATCATCAGAGTTTGGTCAGAAGTACCAGTTTGGACCATCAGAGTTTGGTCAGAGTGTCAGTTGTTACCATCAGAGTTTGGTCAGATGTGCCAGTTTTACCATCAGAGTTGGTCAGAGTTGTCAGTTGTACCAGTTTGGTCAGTGTCAGTTTTACCATCAGAGTTTGGTCAGAGTGTCAGTTATTACCTCAGAGTTTGGTCAGAGTGTCAGTTGTTACCATCAAGTTTGGTCAGAGTGCAGTTGTTACCATCAGAGTTTGGTCAGAGTGTCAGTTATTACCGTCAGAGTTTGGTCAGTGTGTCAGTTATTACCATCACAGTTTGGTCAGAGTGCCAGTTGTTACCATCAGAGTTTGGTCAGAGTGCCAGTTGTTACCATCAGAGTTTGGTCAGAGTGCCAGTTGTTACCACCAGGTTTGGTCATAGTTTTCTGTTGTTACCATCAGAGTTTGGTCAGAGTTTCTGTTGTTACCATCAGAGTTTGGTCAGAGTTTCTGTTGTTATCATCAGAGTTTGGTCAGATTTTCTGTTGTTATCATCAGTTTGGTCAGAGTTTCTGTTGTTACATCAGAGTTTGGTCAGAGTTTCTGTGTTCCATCAGAGTTTGGTCAGATTTTCTGTTGTTATCATCAGTTTGGTCAGAGTTTCTCGTTGTTACAGAGGTCTGCCACTTATACTGAAGTGAGCTCAGCACACTTTCTTAGCAACTATGCATGTCTGCACACATTAGGAAGGGTCACCCTGTCCAGGAGGTGTTACAGAGTTTGCCACCTATACTGAAGTGAGCTCAGCACACTTTCTTAGCAACTATGCATGTCTGCACACATTAGGAAGCGTCACCCTGTCCAGGAGGTGTTACAGAGATCTGCCACCTATACTGAAGTGAGCTCAGCACACTTTCCTAGCAACTATGCATGTCTGCACACATTAGGAAGCGTCACCCTGTCCAGGAGGTGTTACAGAGGTCTGCCACCTATACTGAAGTGAGCTCAGCACACTTTCTTAGCAACTATGCATGTCTGCACACATTAGGAAGGGTCACCCTGTCCAGGAGGTGTTACAGAGGTTTGCCACCTATACTGAAGTGAGCTCAGCACACTTTCTTAGCAACTATGCATGTCTGCACACATTAGGAAGCGTCACCCTGTCCAGGAGGTGTTACAGAGATCTGCCACCTATACTGAAGTGAGCTCAGCACACTTTCCTAGCAACTATGCATGTCTGCACACATTAGGAAGCGTCACCCTGTCCAGGAGGTGTTACAGAGATCTGCCACCTATACTGAAGTGAGCTCAGCACACTTTCCTAGCAACTATGCATGTCTGCACACATTAGGAAGCGTCACCCTGTCCAGGAGGTGTTACAGAGATCTGCCACCTATACTGAAGTGAGCTCAGCACATTTTCCTAGCAACTATGCATGTCTGCACACATTGGGAAGCATCACCCTATGACGTCACTTCCGGTTCGGGAGTTCTACTTCCGGTCTGGCGCTTTAAAGCAGCGCCTGTCAGCCTCTCTCACTGCAGTCCAGCCACAGCAAGGAGCGGGAGCGCCGCTGAACCCGATACTAACGATCACCAGTAGGCTGACCTTCTCTACAGGGGTACAGACATTCTCAGACCGCTATCATTCAATAATGCTAATGTTCTGCTGACTGATTACTCCCTCAGGTGGGAAACTCCCCTTGATCTCTGAGGCTTAGAATTGATATAACTGACTGCCAGGTATGCTGCATAGAACTATCTAAGCTTACACTCTGACCACTTTTACATGACTGTCCTGTTACTAAGTAACAGTACAGTTCTCAAATTTTACAGGCTAATAGAGTCTCCTTTCTTCTGGCCACCATCCGACTACTATATATCAGGTATTTCATTAGCTCAATTGAGCTTCACTCTCACAAGATATCACCAATATATATCTTCCATTAGGCATTTCCTATACCTTTTCAGATTACTATTGAGGCTTCTCTCTTAGAGACATTGGATACAGGTACCAGGCAATTAATATGGTTGTCTAACACTGTATTATTGCATGTTTTTAACACTATTACTGTTGCTTGCAGCTATCCTCTATATTTGGACACTTATCCTTTATATTTGGACACTTATCTCTCTATATATCCACTCACAAATTTTCCTTGGACTGAGGTAAAAAAATGTTCTATATACTTATGTGATTATTCTCATTGGCTCTGATGATCTATGAATATATATGGCTGCAACTTTATTGTCACTTCTACCTTTTGCCATTTTTGTTATTTTATTTTAAGACTGTACATATTGACTATTCACTGGAGATTTTTGTACCAATCTTTATGTCACCTTGTATTTACTTTCTTATCCATATATGTTATTTATATAGTTCTTTTTATTCACAGCGACTACATGACTAAGGTTCTGGATGAACCGAAACGTTGAGATATTAGTGTCGCTTTATGCTTACATTCCTGTTTTGCTTCACAAATTTGGTTGTCCACAATAAATTGATATTTTGCAAATTGATCATTTGGAGTGTGCGGTAAAAAGTTATTCCCTACCATCAGAGTTTGGTCAGAGTTTCTGTTGTTATCAGAGTTTGGTCAGAATACCAGTTGGCACCATCAGAGTTTGGTCAGAGTGCCAGTTGTTACCATCAGTGTTTGGTCAGAGTGCTAGTAGTTACCACCAGAGTTTGATCAGAGTGCTAGTTGTTACCATCAGAATTTGGTCAGAGTGTCAGTTGTTACCACCACAGTCTGAGCAGAGTGCTGGTTTTTACCATTAGAGTTTTGTCAGTGTCAGTTATTACCATCAGTTTGGTCAGAGTGCCAGTTATTACCATCAGAGTTTGGTCAGAGTGCCAGTTGTTACCATCAGAGTTTTGTCAGAGTGTCAGTTGTTACCATCAGAGTTTGGTCAAAGTGTCAGTTATTACCGTCAGAGTTTGGTCAGTGTGTCAGTTATTACCATCAGAGTTTGGTCAGAGTGCCAGTATTTACCATCAGAGTTTGGTCAGAGTGCCAGTTGTTACCATCAGAGTTTGGTCAGAGTGCCAGTTGTTACCATCAGAGTTTGGTCAGAGTGCCAGTTTGTTACCAGAGTTTTGTCAGTGTGTCAGTTGTAAGAATCAGAGTTTGGTCAGTGTGCCAGTTATTACCATCAGAGATTGGTCAGAGTTGTCAGTTGTTACCAGAGTTTGGTCAGAGTGTCAGTTGTTACCATCAGAGTTTGGTCAGAGTACCAGTTGTTACCAGAGTTTGGTCAGAGTGTCAGTTGTTACCATCAGAGTTTGGTCAGAGTGTCAGTTATTACCGTCAGAGTTTGGTCAGTGTGTCAGTTATTACCATCAGAGTTTGGTCAGATTGCCAGTTGTTACCATCAGAGTTTGGTCAGAGTGCCAGTTGTTACCACCAGCGCTTGGTCATAGTTTCTGTTGTTACCATCAGAGTTTGGTCAGAGTTTCTGTTGTTACCATCAGAGTTTGGTCAGAGTGCCAGTTGTTACCATCAGAGATTGGTCAGAGTTGTCAGTTGTTACCAGAGTTTGGTCAGAGTGTCAGTTGTTACCATCAGAGTTTGGCCAGAGTGTCAGTTATTACCGTCAGAGTTTGGTCAGTGTGTCAGTTATTACCATCAGAGTTTGGTCAGAGTGCTAGTTGTTACCATCAGAGTTTGGTCAGAGTGCCAGTTGTTACCACCAGCGTTTGGTCATAGTTTCTGTTGTTACCATCAGAGTTTGGTCAGAGTTTCTGTTGTTATCATCAGAGTTTGGTCAGAGTTTCTGTTGTTACCATCAGAGTTTGGTCAGAGTACCAGTTGTTACCAGAGTTTGGTCAGTGTGTCAGTTGTTAGCATCAGAGTTTGGTCAGAGTGTCAGTTATTACCACCAGAGTTTGGTCACAGTTTTATCAGCTTTTTCGCATTAAAAAAGGAGACTTTTCAATCTTCACACAGTCCATGAAAAATGTACAGCACACGATGCCATCTGAGTGCTGTCCGAGTTTTTTACATATCCATACACTTGCCTTAGCAAGTTTAATCTGAGACTGGGATCAAAACTGATGCTTTTCAGATAGAACTTGTATCTCTCGTATATTGGGCTTTTCACACATCCGTGTACTTAAGGATAGGTTCACACGAGCATACAAAAACTTGTTCAGAGATTCATCACGAAAAATTCGGACGATTTTTTCTCACTTGTCATCCATGTGATGTCCGAATAGAATCCATTTTTTACAACAGCTATTAATCATTCATGAGAACACTTACAGTTTCCTATGTTACAGAATTGCAGTGCATCCATAAAAATTGGATCCTTGACTGTGGTTCAGTATGGCATCTGATTTTTTGGGGCACCCATAGAGTTGAATGGCTTAAAACCAGTGTGTGCTGTGATCTTTTTCAAACGTAGATTTGGTCAGTGAAAAAAAATCGCTCATCCACACAGCCTCACTGAATAACATCAATCTGAATGCTGTCCTTTTTTCATGGACAAGACTCGAACTGAAAATACGGTGGTGTGATGGAGCCCTAAGGCCTCCTTCACATGTCCAGGTTTCCAATACATGTGGCATCCAGCAACATGGATGACAAGGGCCAATATGAATCTGTGAAAAACACGCACAGCACACGGATGGCATTAACATTGCAAAGTAGAACTTTCATAAATACTGATGGTTTCCTGACTGTGGAAACATAGCCTTACTTCTCAGCCCTGAAATGTGGCCTAACAGTAATTTCGGACAGCATGTGGGGCATCACCGCATTTGGGAGATGTTCCATAATAAATTATGAGGTCCAGTTTCACCTATTAACCCTTGTATACCTGACAAATTTGCAGCAAAAAAAAAAATACAATTTTACCACTAAAATGTCATATTTCCACATCTCAATGTTATAAAATTCTGTGAAGCACCTAAGGGTTCTAAATACTCATTACACCCGTAAATTAATTCCTTAAGCAGTGAGGTTTCCAATATGGGGTCACTTGTGGGGGTATCGTTGTTCTGGCACATCAGGGGCTCAGCTAATGGAGCCCACACTCTATTGAAACAAAATCTGCGTTCTAAAAGCCAAATAGCGCTCCTTCCCATCCGATCCCTGCCGTATGCTCAAGCAGTAATGTACAACCACTTATGGGGTACTGCCACTATCGGGAGAAATTGCATAACAAATTGTCGGATCCAATTTCTCCCATTACCCCTTATGTAAATTATAAATTTGCTGCTAAAACAGTATTTAAGTGGAATTTTTTTTATTTTTTGTTCTCACATCTGTTATAAAGTTTTGTGACTCACTTGTGGGTTAAAAATGCTCAGTACATCAGTACACCCATAGATGAATTCCTTGAGGGTCTAGTTTCCAAAATGGGGTAACTTGTGGGAGTTTCTGCTGTTCTCGCATGTGAGGGGCTCTTTAAATGTAACATGGCATTCATAATCTATTCCAAATAGCACTCTTTCCTTTCCTAGCCCTGCCATGTGCAGAAGTTTTTGACCACATATGGGGTACCATCACATTCAAGAGAAATGGCGTAACAAATTATCTCCTATTATTCATTATGAAAATTACAAATTTGGGCCTAAAACTATTTTTTTGTGAAAAAAAATGAGAATTTTCAGTATGACGACCTAATATTATCTAATTCTGTGTAGTACCTGTGGTTCAAAATGCTCACTACCCCTGTATAAAATCTTTGAGGGTGTAGTTTCCAAAATGGGGTAACTTGTGTTTTTTCACTGTTTGGCTCTCCAAATGCGACATGACACACGCAGACCATTCCATCAAAGTGTGTGTTCCAAAACGTCACTCCTTCCCTTCCAACCCTGCCGTGCGCCCAAACAGTAGTTTTCCCCCACATATGGGGTATTGGTGTTCTCAGGAGAAATTGCACAACACATTTTCTCTTGTTACCCTTGTGAAAATAAAAAAATGGGGCTAAAAGTACATTTTGTGGCAAAAATTTGATTATTTTTTTTTTATTTTCAAGGCTCTACGTTATAAACTTCTGTGAATCATCTGGGGTTCAAAGTGCTCACCACACATCTAGATACATTCCTTGAGGGGTCTAGTTTCCAAATTGGGGTCACTTGTGGGGAGTTTCCACTATTTAGGCACATCAGGGCTCTCCAAATGCAACATGGCGTCTGCTCTCGATTCCAGCTAATTTTACATTCAAAAAGTCAAATGATGCTCCTTTCCTTGTGAGCCCTGCCATGATCCCAAACAATACTTTTCTCCCACAAATGGGGTACTGGGGTATCTGGTTCATTTTCTCCTATTATCCTTGTGAAAATAAAAAGTTTGGGGCTAAAAGTGCATTTTGTGGGAACAATGTGACTTTTTCTCTACGTTATAAACTTCTGTGAAGCACCTGCGGGTTCAAGGTGCTCACCACACCCGTGTGAAAGAAATTTGTGGCTAAAATAAAATTTTTGTAAAAACTTCTTGAATGTGGTTTTCAGCACCTTGAGGAGTGAAGTTTGTAGAATGGTATCACTTTTGGGTATTTTGTTTTATATAGGCCTCCAAAAGAAGTCACTTCAAATGTGATGTGGTCCCTAAAAATACAGTTTTGTAAATTTTGTTGGAAAAATGAAATTGTTTATCAACTTTTAACTTTTTAATTTCCTAACAAAAAAATTATGATTCAAAAATTGTGCTGATGTAAAGTAGACACGTGGTAAATGTTACTTATTAACTATTTTGTGCCACATAACTATTTTAAGGGTATGCAATTTACAAACTTTTAATTTGTATCATTTTCAAAATTTTGACAAATTTACAATATTTTCACAAATAAATGCAAGTCATATCGAAAAATTGTTATCACTATCATTAAGTACAATATGTCACGAAAAACAATATCAGAATCAGTGGGATCCGTTGAAACACTCCAGAGTCATTACCACATAAATTCACACTGGTCAGATATCAAAAATTTGGCCTGGTCATTGAGGTCAAAATTGGCTCGGTCACTAAGGGGTTAAATTAGTGATATAGTGATCTCTTTAAAGTAAACAATGTCCCAGCAATGTATTAAGTAAACAGTGTCCTACAAATGTGTTAACCCCTTAGCGACACAGCCAATTTTGACCTTAATTACCAGGCCAAATTATTTCATATATCGTTAAAACCAAGAGTTATGTCACACAAAATAGTTATTAAATAACATTTCCCGCATGTCTACTTTACATTAGCACAATTTTTGAATCATAATTTTGTTCTCTTTGGAAGTTAGAAGGTTAAAATTTGGCCAGCAATTTTTCAATTTTCCAACACAATTTACAAAACCATTTTCACGACACAGCTGTCGGGTGAACCAGGACCAGGGGCTCCTTCCCTGTCCCTAACACTAGGGGGCGCCCTAGCTCGCCCTACTCCCAGGGATACTTCTTGCCTTATCTCCCTTGCCTTATCTCCTGAGTTAGCCCTCTGTCTGTTCGCGCAACTGTGCACCGTAGAACACCAACCCAACAAACAAGGCAACACAAACAAGGGTTAACAGAAAACTCCAGGCATACAAAATATTCACTCACATATAACAGATAAATGCACCGGGGTGTGAAGGTAGGGGAATAAACCAAAATAGAGAAGGATAGGGAATTACCAAACATGCAAACCAAGCAGATAACTCCTCCAACTCTCCTTCTCATATGAACTCCTTTCCCTCAGTTAGCCATGCAACAAATGCTACTTCTAACAAGGATTTGTAACAGAGCCCAGATTATAAAGGTGAAAGGAGTGGCTAACCGAGCTCAGCTGTGAGCACAGGCATTTCTAACATGTCCGATTAACCCCTGTTCTGCCAGAAGAAATAAACACATTTAAAATGAAGGAGAAGTTCTTCTTCTCAGCGCCGTAGTAGGAGCAATCAGACGCTGAGGTGTTCTGGCTTCACACTGTCGCAGTAACCCCGTGACAAACATTTTTTTAAAGACCACATCACATTTGAAGTGACTTTGAGGGTTCTATATGACAGAAAAGACCCAAAAGTGACACCATTCTAAAAATTGCACCCCTCAATTTTCAAAGTCCTCAAAACCACATTCAAATGTTTATTAACCCTTCAAATGCTTCACAGGAATTAATGGAATGTGGAAGGAAACGTTTTGAAAAGCAGACTTTGAAGGAATTGTGTGCGGGTGTCATGTTGTGCTTGGAGAGCCTCTGGTGTGCCTAAACGGTGTAAAATCCCCACAAGTTACATCATTTTGGAAACTAGACCCCTCAAGGAATTTATTTAGATATGTGGTAAACCTTGAACCCCCCCAGGTGCTGCACATAATTTTACAACGTTGATCAGTGAAAATGAAAAAAAAATGTTTCCCACAAAACTGTTGTTTTAGCCCCAAATATTTTCATTTTTATAAAGATAGCAGGAGAAAATGGCCCCCAAATTTTTGTTTTGCAATTTCTCCTGAGTACGCCAATACCCCATATGTGGCCGAAAACTACTTTTGAGGCACAGTGCAAAGCTCCATATTGGAGTTCAAATTTTGCTGGAATGGAATGAGGGTGCCATGACACACTGTCAGACCTGCTGAGGTGCCAGAAAAGCAGAAAGCCCCCACATATATTTACAAACTACACTCCCCACTGAATTCATCTAGGTGATCATTTTGACACCACATGTGCCTCACAGAGTTTTATACTATTGTTTAGATTAGCAAAAGAATAAAGATGGCAAAAATGTGTGGTCTGTCATTTCATTAAAATACTTTATTCTACCTGTGTGTGTGTTTATTTAACCCTTTACAAACTTCAGGATTAGTGATGGATAGGTGTCTTATTGACACCTCTCCATTACTAAGCCAGGCTTAATGTCACCTTACAATGCAAAGGTGACATTAACCCCTTATTACCCCATATGCCACCTCTACAGGGCAGTGGGAAGAGAGCCTAAGTGCCAGAATTGGCACATCTTACAGATGTGCCTTTTCTGGGGTGGCTGGGGCCAGATGTTTTTAGCCAGGGGGAGCCAAAAACCATGGTCCCTTTCTAGGCTATTAATATCTGCCCTCAGTCACTGGCTTTCCCTCTCTGGCGCAGAAAATTGCACGGAGCCCATGTCAGTTTTTTTTCAGTGAATACATTCTTTTATTAAATACCTACAGCTCCCAAATTTTGCACACATATACTACTAACAGTAGTAGACAGTGACATATATAAATCGAACTGTTCTGAAATGGTTTACTGTATGTAAACCATGTCTCCTATCCTGTCGGCTTCTGCAATGATTTTACAGAAGCCGACAAATAAATTAACAGCTATTCTGCTATTTCTCTATGAAATATATATATACTATATATACTCGAGTATAAGCCAAGATTTTCAGCCCATTTTTTAGGGCTGAAAGTACCCCTCTCGGCTTATACTCGAGTCATATACCAGGGGGTCGGAGGGGGAGCGCCGCTGTCACATATACTCACCCCCTCCTGGCACGGTCTCTGCAGCCCCGCTGCTTCTCCCATGGTCTCCGGCGCCTGTGTTCAGCGGTCACGTGGTACTGCTCATTAAAGTCAGGAATATGCGCATATTCATGACTTTAATGAGCGGTACCACATGACCGCTGAAGAAAGGAAGACCTGGGGCGCCGGAGACCATGGGAGAAGCAGGGGCTGCAGAGACGCATCAGGAGGGGGTGAGTATGACGAGGGGGACAGGGGAGCCATGCTATATTCACCTGTCCCCGTTCCACTGCTGCGCGCCGCTCTGTCCTCTGCGTCCTCTGGCTGTGACGGTCAGGTCAGAGGGCGCGATGACGTGTTTAGTGCGCGCGAGCCGGTGGAACGGAGACAGGTGAATATCGCCAGTGCCGGGGCCTGAGCCAGCGGTGACGCCGGCACCTTGCCCCCATAGCGCGCCAGTGTCCCCGCCTGCTCAGGACATTGGCACCTGGCCCCCAGCAACGAGAGGTATGTCATTTTTTTTTTTTATTCGCAGCAGCAGCATATGGGGCCTATTCTATGGAGCATCTTATGGGGCCATAACCTTTCTGGAGCAGCATATGGGGCATAATCTATGGAGCATCTTATGGGGCCATAACCTTTATGGAGCAGCTTATGGGGCCTATTCTATGGAGCATCTTATGGGGCCATTATTAATCTTTGTGCAGCATTGTATGGGGCGTATTTTGTATGGGGTCATCTTGAACTGTATGGAGCATTATATGGGGCTCCTGATTAAATATGGATATTCAAAAACATTTAACCTACTGATGTCTCAATTAATATTACTTTTATTGGTATCTATTTTATTTTTGAAATTTACCAGTAGCTGCTGCATTTTTCACACAAGGCTTATACTTGAGTCAATAAGTTTTCCCAGTTTTTTGTGTCAAAATTAGGGGGTCGGCTTATACTCGGGTCGGCTTCTACTCGAGTATATACGGTATGTGTGGCAGGGACATATATATATACTATACTATGTGTATATATCTATTCTATTGTAAGCTGTTAGTGTGATTTTACTGTACACCGCACTGAATTGCCGGCTTTTCTAAGGACACCAGTGCGTATTTCTCGCAAGTCACACTGATGGTCCGTGTGGTGTGTGAGTGTTTCTCGCACCCAATGAGCAAGGAAGAAAAAGCACTACCGTAAATATGCACACTACACCATGATATATGCAAAAATGTGAAAACAGCTTTATTGGCACATACAACAACAGTGCAAATTAAAACATAATTAAAAAACTGAGTTAAAACCCCACTAGGGGTGCCTGCCAGACCACGGAGCTATATTGGGGTATACAATGCAAAATATGAAATAAACATATACTGTACATACAGAGTGAACAGCAGCAACTCTATAACATATAGAAACATGTATGTTGTATAGAAATCCCTACGAAAAAATGCATATATGTGTCATAGAGGTAAAAAATACCCAAATCATCCGCAATTATAGTGCAGAAAATCAATTATAAATATGCAAATGGACCCTGTATGGACACAATAAAAGGGCAAAGAAACAGAAACAACACATGACTAGGCAAAAAGAAATAATAATGCCTTATATGTAGCACTAATCCCAGAACCAGAGCAGTGCATCCTGATAGGAGAAAACTGAGGTCTGAAAGGGACAAGTAATAAGTCCACATGAACCGCCCAAAAGGTGAAGAGAAAATGAATTACCCAAAACACGATCCTTAGTAAAAAATGAGACAAGACAGACAGAGCCCGAAGTGTGGTCCCAGGAAAGTGGCCCCATGCGTATCGCCGTAACCAGTACGGCTTTGTCAGGGGAAGTGACGTACTGGTTACGGCGATAATGCGTGGGGCCACTTTCCTGGGATTAGTGCTACATATAAGGCATTATTATTTCTTTTTGCCTAGTCATGTGTTGTTTCTGTTTCTTTGCCCCTTTTTTGTGTCCATACAGAGTTCATTTGCATACTTATAATTTCTTTTCTGCACTATAATTGTGGATGATTTGGGTATTTTTTACCTCTATGACACACATATGCATTTTTTCGTAGGTAATTTCTATACAACATACATGTTTCTACATCTTATAGAGTTGCTGCTGTTCACTCTGTCTATATATGTTTATTTCATATTTTGCATTGTATACCCCATGTAACGCTGGTATTGTCTGTATTTTGTTTTCCAGCGTTACTCTGCATGTTTTTTGCATTAACCCTTTTGCTCCTTTCCCCCTAACCAGCTGGGATACTGTTGTCTGTTACCTATATGGATGCTGCTCAGTTCCCGGCTCTGCTGCGTACCCGTACTTGCGTGAGTGGCTCCGCTGCTTTGCATGACCGCCCGCATGTGCGGTTCCTGACTTGCTGTGAAAGCCGTCCGTAGCTTGCAAAGTCCTCTGCAGTGGTGCATGACTTACTGCTGGTTGGCAGCAGCCATTGTTGGGTTCCCTCTGTGTTGTGCTGTCTGGCTCTGCATAGGGGGCGCGGCCCACACCTGTCCTGCTTTTATGTGGATTGGGTGTTTACTAGAATTACTGCTCCAGCCTATCGCTGTGAAGCAGCTCATATATAAAGTTCCCCAGCCCTAGTGGGCGTGGCCAGAGCTTCACATTGAATCCACATTGAATCCACACTGAATCCCTGAACCTAGCCTATGTGGTTGTGTGTTCAGCTCCTGCTCTGAAGTTGATCAGCTCTGGAGAGCTGATTCCCTGTTCCTGCTGTGTCTTGTTCCCTGATCCTGGATCAAACCCGGTACCTGAATGTCTGAATTGTGTCTTGTGTTTCCGCCTATGCTGGGGGCTGATTACCCAGATCGCCGTTCCTGGAGGCTGTATATCCAGGCCTGTTCCTGCTGTGTCTAATTACCTGAACCCTGATCTTGGATCGCATCCTGTACCTGACTGTCTGAACTGTGTCCTTTGTGTTATGTTCCTGAAATCCTGCTGTGTCCAGAACCCTGTGCCAGTGACTGTGAATCCTTGCTATATAACCTGAGTTCATCTTGGAAGAAGGAGTCCGGTGTGTGCTGAGTTTCTGTTACTCTGTGCTCAGCCTCTGTGCAATTCCCGGCCAGCTCCCGTTGAGCCTGGCGGGGCTTGCACCAGACCGCTGGGGTTCCTTTTCAGGTCGCTGCCAGATGTCCGGATCCTATGCCTGATGACCATGGCCTGATGTCCGATGTCCGACGACCACTTCCAGATGTCCGGATCCTATCCTTCCTGCCTGATGTCCGGATCCTGCCGATCATTGCCAGATGTCCGGAGCCTGCTGATCGGTGCCAGATGTCCGGAGTCTGAGGCCTGTGTTCCAATCCGTGTTCCTGATGTTCTTGTCCGTGTTCCTGACTCCCTGAGACCCAATCCGTGTTCCTGACTCCCTGTGATCCAATCCATGTTCCTGTCTGTGTTCCTGACTCCCTGTGATCCAATCCATGTTCCTGTCTGTGTTCCTGACTCCCTGAGATCCAATCCGTGTCCCGGTTGTTCCTGTGCAGTCTAACTCTGTTTCAGCCATCAGCTCCTGATTCCAGTTACCTGCCTGTTACCTGTCGGTTTGCCTGTCTGCCATCCGTCTGCAGTTCCATCCAGAGGCTCGGACGTCATCTGCAGAGATCCCCGGCTCTTGCCTGCTCACCTAGGAGCGATCATCTGCCATCCGACTGCAGCTCCATCCGGAAGTTCGGACATCATCTGCAGAGATCCCCGGCTCTTGCCTGCTCACCTGGGAGCGATCATCTGCCATCCGACTGCAGCCTACCTGGAGGCTCCACCATATCAGGTCGTATATACCTGCCTGTCCCAGAGACTGCCTTGGTCACTTGCCGTGACAACCTGCCTGTCCAGAGACTGCCCTGGTCACTAGCCGTGACAACCTGCCTTGTCCCAGAGACTGCCCTGGTCACTAGCCGTGACAACCTGCCTGTCCCAGAGACTGCCCTGGTCACTAGCCGTGACAACCTGCCTGTCCCAGAGACTGCCTGGTCACTTGCCGTGACAACCTGCCTGTCCCAGAGACTGCCCTGGTCACTAGCCGTGACAACCTGCCTGTCCCAGAGACTGCCTTGGTCACTTGCCGTGACAACCTGCCTGTCCCAGAGACTGGCTTGGTCACTTGCCGTGACAACCTGCCTGTCCCAGAGACTGCCCTGGTCACTAGCCGTGACAACCTGCCTGTCCCAGAGACTGCCTGGTCACTAGCCGTGACAACCTGCCTGTCCCAGAGACTGCCCTGGTCACTAGCCGTGACAACCTGCCTGTCCCAGAGACTGCCTGGTCACTTGCCATGACAACCTGCCTGTCCCAGAGACTGCCCTGGTCACTAGCCGTGACAACCTGCCTGTCCTGCCGGTTCCTCCTTGGTCTACCCTGTGATGACGTCTATCCTGGGTCGGTGTCTGATGTTCTCCTGCTGAGCCTGTGCTACGCCTGAGGCCTGAGAGAGAGGCCGTCCTAGTATGCCCGTGCCAGATGACCCTGGACTTCATCAACCCGTGATGACCCCGCCATCGTCTGACGTTCGTCCTGGGCCGGTGTCTGATGTTCTCCTGCTGAGCCTGTGCTACGCCCGAGGCCTGAGAGTGAGGCCATACTAGTATGCCCGTGCCAGATGATCCTGGACTTCATCAACCGTGATGACCCCGCCATCGTCTGAAGTCTGTCTGAGGTCGGTGTCTGATGTTCTCCTGCTGAGCCTGTGCTACGCCTAAGGCCTGAGAGAGAGGCCGTCCAAGTATGCCTGTGCCAGATAACCCTGGACTGCATCTACCCGTGATGTCCTCCAGCACTCGTCTGTGATCCTGAGTTGTGTACCCTTCTCTGATGTGCGGAATCGGGAGCCCGGTCTTATGTTCTGTTTATGTACTTTGTTTCTTTAAGTAAACTTTATGTTTCTTCTTACCTGAAGTTGTGCGGTGTTGTCTAGTCCTGCAGGTCGCCACCTTGCCCACATGCTCAGCTGCCACGGATCCCGGTCGCTGCCCTTCCTAGTCCGGGCAGGCCTGGGTCTCCCTCCGTGGTCCAGTGGGTCCACATTCTCTTACCATCTGGGACCCATGCCTCACGTCGTCGTGGACTGGCGGCGTGGGAGCATTGGCTAGCTAGGCAAGCTATGCCATGTCCCGACGCCCCACAGCCGTGGGAAACGCCAACCCCAATATAGCTCCGTGGTCTGGCAGGCACCCCTAGTGGGGGTTTAACTCAGTTTTTTTAATTATGTTTTAATTTGCACTGTTGTTGTATGTGCCAATAAAGCTGTTTTCACATTTTTGCATATATCATGGTGTAATGTGCATACTTACGGTAGTGCTTTTTCCTCCTTGCTCATTGTGGTCATTACTACTGGTTTTGCATCTCCCTGTATTCAATTGATATATAGTTCGCCCATTTCTTCATATAATGTTTCTTGCACCCATAGACTTGCATTGGCGAGTCTCGGACGAGATACTGTGCAAATCGCAGAATGCTGCTTTTTCTCTTGCACGTATAATACGGCCGAGAAAAAAACGGATGATGGAAGCTGCTGCATAGATTAACATTGGTCCGAGTGCTATTTTTTTCTTGCATAACACTCGTCCATATTCCTCTCTAGTGTGACGCCGGCCTTATGAGGAGTTCTGCTGTTCTGGCAGTTCCCCCAGATGGTCATGGCACCCACAAACTATAAGGCTGGAGTCACACTAAACGTGTGAAAAATCGGTCCGAGTCTCCCTGCCGAGAGTCGCAGGAGTGTAATGCGAGTGTCATGAGAGTACAATCCAATTTTCACACCTACGTCCGAATTCAGTGCGATTGCACTGCGCCGTCACATAGGTTAAATACGTTAATTGACCGTGAACTCCCAGGACCTGTCAGACGGCACAGCGAGAAGGAGAACTTTCTCACGCTCGTGGTGCTGTCAGATAGGTAACAGGAGTACACAGAGCAGAAATGGGTAAAAATGGCACCAAAATTTGTCCCACAATTTCTGCTGAATTTAGAAAAACTCAATATATGTGGCTGAACAGTACTGCTTAGCCACACAGAGAGACTTGGGAGGGACAAAGCGCTATTTGCCTCCTGGAGCCCAAATTTTCCTAAAACAGTTTGCGGACTTCATCTACAGAGCCCCTAAGTGCTAGAAGAGCAGAATTTCCCCTCAAGTGACCCCATTTTGGAAATTATATCCCTTTGGGAATTTATCTAATGGTGTAGTGACGATGATGACTCCATGGGAGTTTTCCAGAAACAAGCAGCAGTGGATGCTACTGAGTAAATTGCAAATTGCCATTGTAGTGACCAGTACGTTGAAGGGACCAGTATGTTGTAGGGACCAGTTATGCCCAGCATGTGCTTCTTGAGGCACGCATCCATAAATTAGGGGGGCTCTCATCACTACAGAAATGACAAACATGTGTACGCTATATGTGGTTTAGGCACACTGGGGCTCAGAAGGGAAGGTGGCATTTGGATTTGGGAGCGCAGAATTCATTGGATTTCTTTTCGGGTGCGAGGAGCCACAGCACTTTTCCAAAGCCATTGTACTACCAGCGACGTGGAGGCCCCCTATATTTCCATTGACAGGTGACGAACCCAGTTGGGGTCTTGCTTTTTTGTGGATTGAGTTGAAGCTTTTATTGGGAACATTTTACATAACATTTGGGATCACATTTATCCGGTGCTATACGCCGAGCACTTACTTTGGGGTTTCTATCTAAATATCCGACTGACGTGATTCAGATGAAACCCTTGAGGGATCCACATACTACAATGAGGCAGCAGAGTTGCTCTGGACTCCGTCTGGCCTCTGTTCAGTGGTTTACTTCTTTTCAGAAGTGCACAAAACTGTGGCAGACCGCGCTTTTATGAACGCCTAAAAAGATGGACACTGCCAGATCACAGGTCTGGTGTAACCCTGGTGTAATCGCTCAGTGCAGAGCGCAGGATTAATTTGAGCCGAGCCTTACTGCGATCTTTGGGAGGCTGAATGGAAAAAACAGTAGGTGAAGAATTGATTTTATTTTTTATGCTGTTCCTCGTGCGGTATAAGTGATTAAACTTTATTCTTCGGGTCGGTGCGATTACAGCGATACCAGATTTATATCGGGTTTTTCGGCTTGGCTGTTTTCACACTAAAAAAAGCTTTTTATTGTAAAAAAAGTTTTTGCATAACCATATTTTGAAAGCTATAATTTTTCCATATTTCTGCCGACAATCATGTGAGGGCTTGTTTTTTTGCAGGACGAGTTGACATTTTTATTGGTACTGTTTTCGGTCACATAACTTTTTTATTGCTTTCTATTTAAATCCGAAAAGCAATAAAAAGAATCAGAATTTAAATCAGAGTCAGAATGAACAAAAACCAGCAACACAGGAATTATTTTTTGGGGTTTTTTTTTATGCCGTTCTGCGTGTGGTAAAATTGATAAGGCAGTTTTATTCTACTGGTCAGTAGGATTACAGCAATATCACGTTTATATTGTTTTTTTATGTTTTGGCTCTTTTTCACAGTAAAAAATATTTATAGTTATAGCTATTTTATGAGAGCCGTAACGTTTTCATTTTTCCGCTGATGGAGCTGTATGGTGGATTTTTTTTTTGCAAGACAAGATGACCTTTTCAGAAGTACCATTTTATTTCCATTTGTCTTTTGATCGCGTTTTATTCCAGTTTTTGCTTGGGGATGTGATGAAAAAGTATAGTTTTTTGCCCGTTTCTCTCTTTTTTTTTTTACGGCGTTCACTGAAGGGGTTAACTAGTGGAACAGTTTTATGGGGCAGGTCGTCCTTGGGTCACCACGGCAACGATCGGGCCCCAGTGATGAAGTTGCGGGGGGCGCCGATCGGAGGGCAGAGGGAGCTCCTGCCTTCTAAATGAGGCAATCTCAACATTTAGGGGTTAAACTGCCGGGCAGTGAGTGCTGGGCGTCCGCTGTGATATCAGCTGATCACCTGGTGGCGATCATGTGCACACAGCTCCAGTGCGTGCAAAATCACCGGGACGTACTCAATATGTCCAAGTTCAGTAAGTACCAGCCGACCATGATGTACTGAGTACATCCAAGGTCGTGAAGGGGTTAAATCATTTACAAAAGCATTTCCTATGCTATGCTAATGAGGGCTTTGACTAGTTGATAGGGCAGCGTCACAATTTCAGAAGATGGCCTCCTGTCATGCGCAGTGCGTCTCTGAAGCCAGGTGTATGCTTCCCGGCTTCAGAGGCATGTCCAGAAGTTCAGAAAATGGCCTCCAGTCATGCTCAGTGCGCGCTTCTGAAGCCGGGAAGCCTGCACCGGGTTTCGGAGACGCAATGACGCTGTCGGAATGAGCGACGCGCTTGCGCAGATTTGCATGAACTGGCGATGAGCTCAGCTAGGTCAAATTATTTTAGCAGGACCACAGGGGCATAATAACATGGAAAGAGGGTCGACTAGTCTGGGGAAGTAACACCCTATCAACTAGTCAAAGCCCTCATTAGCATAGGGAAAGCGAGGTTATAAATGCTTTTTTAAAGAATTTATGTAACTGAATTATGTTATACAGGGCTGGTTGGGGGGGGAGTGTAATCACACATAGCTGAATGCTGTTGGATTGGAGGGCATGGGGCACCTTACAGGTTCCCTTTAAATAAACGGTGCCTGACCAATTCGACTTCACCCGCTGTTTTTACATTTGCAATTGTGTATATTTTTACAAACTCATATAACCTTACTTCACAGCAATCCAGTTGTTTTGTTCAGAATAGTCACTATGTTTTTATACATAAAAAAAACTTTTTTACCTAAATAATTTGACCAAATTGGACTTTTGTCCCAAAATGTTTTATGGGTTCACATATATCTTGCATTGTTGGCCTAACATCTTGAATTGTCCATGCCTGTATGGTAGAAGCAAAGCTGAACTAGGGGATCCTGAAAAACGCACCAAGAAAAGCCACAAACCTGCCTTTTGGCTGCAGCTTTATTTACTGCCAAGAAGTCAGCTTTTGGCTGTAAAAAAAATGCAATGTGTGAACATAGCCTGACACTGATGAACATTGCAGCAAATGGAGGAAATACTATACGGTTATCCAATATCTTATGATTATAATTACTGATTTCAATTCTAGACTCTTCTATTGTACTACCTGTAGGAATGAATATAATGGCGCTATAATGGCATCAAATGCTTCCCAGTGTTCATAGCTAAATGCCAGTTTTGAAAACTTGACAACGGCTTCTGCAGACATGGCATCCTTTTCTGAAACAGACACAAAAAGAGACAAAGCAATGCAGATCTCTAAATGCTCATACAGCACAAGCGAGAGCTCTGCTGCATTTCACAGCACTGTTATCAATATATCATCAGCCCCAGTGTGAATTGTACGTGGCAGGAGGAACATTTAAACTAATTCTAGACAGTGTAATGCTGCCTTTGGCAGTGTCTGGCATCTTGTGAATCTTCAAGGATGCTTGGCGAACGTTTGTTGTGAAATGATTTATTTCTTTTTGCAGTACATTTATCTTATTGTACACGATTAAGTCATCAGTTATGTTACACGCTCTTTAGCCTGCTCCTTTGGTTTACAGACTGATGAAATATATGACTAACATTCAGACCCAATTGTAAATGTGAAGAACAGATGCAGATGTTGATGTATTCTGCTATAAGGTGCTGTGCACCTTGCTTTCCTCAGCTAATTTGCTGCAATATAATGTCCATGTGGCAGCATGCCAATGGGTGCAAGACATCTTTTCACAGTAGAAAATGTGTTCTAGGGCAATGAAAATATATAGATATATATTGTAAGCTACAAAGAAACAAAAACTGACCATCACCTCCTAACGGAATGACGTGTGAACAGTCGCAATCTGCTGTGATTGTATTATAGACACAAAGAATACAACCGCATGCTGTGACAAATGTGTACATGAAATATGAACTGCATTGCTGCTGTAAGGAATATACTTATATAAATGAAGACACTCGCAGCATAAGTCAACCAATTAATGTGTGCAAACCAGCCATAACAATGCAACCTGACCGATTTGTGCAAGCCCACCAGTCACAACAAAGCAACCAGGATAACTTGTGTGAGCCGACCAGGCACAACAATGCAACCAGGATAACTTGTGTGAGCCGACCAGGCACAACAATGCAACCAGGTCAATTTGTGTGAGCACATCAGCCACAACAATGTGACAGGCAAATTTGTGTGAGCCCACCAGCCACAACAATATGACCAGGCCAATTATTGTGAGCTCACCCGCTACAACAATATGACCAGGCCAATTTGTGTGAGCTCACCAGCCACAACAATGCGACCAGGCCAACCAGTGTGAGCCCATCAGCCAAAACAATGCGACCATGCCAATTTGTGTGAGCCCACAAGCAACAAAAATGTGACCTTGCCAATTTATGTGCCAAGTACCTTCATTTTATCAGTGTATTCTATGTAGTAGTAATGCTGTTTAAATTTCATGAAAAAATACTTGAATGATGAGACTAATAAAAAGAATGAGAGGACACTGGATAAGAAATTTGTGGAACTACAGTTGAAAAACACTTTTTTGAAATGTGGATGTCAGAATTAAAGTGGATGATCATGGAGGAGATAGTTATGGATGATGCAAAACAGATTAAAAGAAAACTACTGCAATGAGAGGTATAATGAATAGTCTCCATCAATACAGTAAGTCCAGAAGGGATGAATGAATTTTTCAATGTGTTTTTACTGCACCTGAGTAAAATTTAAATGCAACAAGTGAGGTATATATAAATATATAACGTAATTTATGAGTACACATCAAGAAAGGATTGCATATAATTATGTATAACAAAAATGTTGTCTTGACTATAGCAAAATAAATGGTTTCATGTACTTTAAATACCTGTTTGTAGGATTGGTGGTGTGCGTCTTGTGGTGTGTGTCATTTTAAGGAAGGAAGAGAAGTAAGATTGCGTATTTGAGAAAGGTGAGGATACTCGAAACATTGCCACAGGTGCAGACCCTCTAATCGTCAAGGAGCGTCTCTGCCTTTACCCTCGATCTCTGGAGTGAATGGATCGTCTATACCAGATCATTTGGATTTTTCTCACCGTGAAAAATATGTTGATTGATTATTGTCTATAATCGCTACACTTCCATGGAAAATGTTGGAAATGCAAATTAATCTCTTGTAAATGGAATATTGAAACAATTTAATGTGTTTTATGCCGATTTTAGCCACTATATAATACAGTTACAGCAGTTTGTATCTGTCACACTTGTTTCATTCTATTAGGAAGTGATAGTCAGTTTGTTATGTCTTTGTATTACAGTCATGGCCAAAAGTTTTGAGAATGACACAAATATTATATTTTCACATGATCTGCTGCCCTCTGGTTTTTATGTGTGTTTGACAGATGTTTTTATCACAGACAGAAATATAATTGCAAACATATGAGTAACAAAAGCTTATATTGACAGAATGAGTTAATGCAGCAAGTCAATATTTGCAGTGTTGACCCTTCTTCTTCAGGACCTCTGCAATTCTCCCTGGCATGCTCTCAATCAACTTCTGGACCAAATCCTGACTGATAGCAGTCCACTCTTGTACAATCAATGCTTTCATTTTGTCAGAATTTTTAGGTTTTTGTTTGTCCACCCATCTCTTGATGGTTGACCACAAGTTCTCAATGGGATTAAGATCTGGGGAGTTTCCAGGCCATGGACCCAAAATCTCTATGTTTTGTTCCCTGAGCCATTTAGTTATCACCTTTGCTTTATGGCAAGATGCTCCATCATGCTGGAAAAGGCATTGTTGATCGCCAAACTGCTCTTGGAGGGTTGGGAGAAGTTGCTCTTGGAGGACATTCTGGTACCATTCTTTATTCATGGCTGTGTTTTTAGGCAAGACTGTGAGAGAGCCGATTCCCTTGGCTGAGAAGCAACCCCACACATGAATGGTTTCAGGATGCTTAACAGTTGGCATGAGACAAGACTGGTGGTAGCGCTCACCTTGTCTTCTCCTAATGATGTCCCAAACAATCGAAAAGGGGATTCATCAGAGAAAATAACTTTACCCCAGTCCTCAGCAGTCCACTGCCTGTACCTTTTGCAGAATATCAGTCTGTCCATGATGTTTTTTCTGGAGAGAAGTGGCTTCTTTGCTGCCCTCCTTGAGACCAGGCCTTGATCCAAGAGTCTCCGCCTCACAGTGCGTGCAGATGCACTCACACCTGCCTGCTGCCATTCCTGAGTAAGCTCTGCACTGCTGGCAGCCCGATCCTGCAGCTGAAACACTTTTAAGAGACGGTCCTGGTGCTTGCTGGTCTTTCTTGGGCGCCCTGGAGCATTTTTGGCAACAATGGAACCTCTCTCCTTGAAGTTCTTGATGATGCGATAGATTGTTGACTGAGGTGCAATCTTTCTAGCTGCGATACTCTTCCCTGTTAGGCCATTTTTGTGCATTGCAATGATGACTGCACATGTTTCTTTAGAGATAACCATGCTTAATAGAAGAGAAACAATGATGCCAACCACCAGCCTCCTGGTGTCATTCTTACTTAATCATGACAGATTGATCTCCAGCCATGTCCTCATCAGCACCCACACCAGTGTTAATGGAGCAATCACTGAAAAGAGGTTAGCTGGTCCTTTTAAGGCAGGGCTGCAATGATGTTGAAATGTGTTTTGGGGGATAAAGTTCATTTTCTAGCCAAATATTGACTTTGTAAGTAAGTGCTGTTAAGCTGATCACTCTTTATAACATTCTGGAGTATATGCAAATTGCCATTAGAAAAAGTGAAGCAGTAGGCTTTGTAAAAATTTATATTTGTGTTATTCTCAAAAGTTTTGTCCATGACTGTACATACACTGCTCAAAAAAATAAAGAGAACACTCAAATAACACATCCTAGATCTGAATGAATGAAATATTCTCATAGAATACTTTGTTCTGTACAAAGTTGAATGTTCTGACAACAAAATCACACAAAAATCATCAATGGAAATCAAATTTATTAACCAATGGAGGCCTGGATTTGGAGTCACCCACAAAATTAAAGTGGAATGTAATGTCCTTAAAACAAGTCAAAATGATGCTCAGTAGTGTGTGTGGCCTCCACGTGCCTGTATGACCTCACTACAACTCCTGGGCATGCTCCTGATGAGGCGGCGGATGGTCTCCTGAGGAATCACCTCCCAGACCTGGACAGTCTGTGGTGCAACGTGACGTTGGTGGATGGAGTGAGACATGATGTCCCAGATGTGCTCAATCGGATTCAGGTCTGGGGAATGGGCGGGCCAGTCAATAGCTTCAATACCTTCATCTTGCAGCTACTACTGACATACTCCAGTCACATGAGGTCTAGCATTGTCCTGCATTAGGAGGAACCCAGGGTCAACCGCACCAGCATATGTGTTGTGAATGTGCTAGAAATGAATTCTGAGCAGAAGCTCCCTCTGGTGGTTACAAACAGTACTGAACTATCCAATGAAGATTGTGAAGATTGGCGATCAGGTGTTACTGACTGGTCTTATATAAGGGAGGTTCCCTCCCATCAGGGTTGCCGGTGATCAATTGTTCTGGTCTCATCTTTGTTTCCTGTTCACTTTGTAGCTTGCTGTTTCGTGCCTGCATCTTCTGCTAACAGATAAGACATTTTCTTCTTTTAGTTTTTTGTGCTTGCTTTTTGCATTTTGTCCTGCACTTCTGTGGGGGTCTGCCGGGTCCCCTCCGGGGGCTTGTGCTCCTCTCAGTTTAGTTCACCCACTGTTGTTTGTTCATTTGGCTTTTCCAGTTTTTTCAGTGGCTGCTGTTTAGTTTTGTTACACCGGAGAACTAATTTAGGTGGTAGAGGTCGTGTGATCTCAGGTGTTTTTGTAATTAGTAGAGTTGGTACTTTTCAGGGTTTTTTGGGATTGCATTAAGTGTCCTTCCTATCCTTTTCTATTTAGGAAGTTTGGGCCCCAACGTTTGCTCATACTATTTTCTGTCTGTGTCTCTATTTTCCTCTTGTCTAACCGCCATTACATGTTTGGGGCTTTCTATGTTCTTTGGGGATCTGCTCCGGGGCAGATAGTTTTCCTCTTTCTGTCTTTAGGTGTAGTTAGCTTCTCAGGCTGTGACGAGGTGTCTAGGACCAACGTAGGTACGCTCCACGGCTGCCTTTAGTTGTGGTGGTTAGTCAGGGTACTGCAATCCCATAGATTCCAAACTCTCTGGTGTATTTCCTTTTTTGCCTGCTCTCCTCAGCTACCAAATCATAACACATATGGTTTTACAAGGGTTCCATGGATCTCATCTCGGTACCTTATGGCAGTCAGGCTACCTCTGGAGAGCACATGGAGGGCTGTGCGGCCCTCCAAAGAAATGCCACCCCACACCATTACTGACCCACTGCCAAACCGGTCATGCTGAAGGATGTTGCAGGCAGCAGATCGCTCTCCACGGCGTCTCCAGACTCTGTCACGTCTGTCACATGTGCTCAGTGTGAACCTGCTTTCATCTGTGAAGAGCACAGGTCGCCAGTGGCGAATTTGTCAATCCTGGTATTGTGGAAAATGCCAAGCGTCATGCACGGTGTTGGGCTGTGAGCACAACACCCATCACTCAAACCATCCTCATGGAGTCGGTTTTTAACTGTTTGTGCAGACACATGCACATTTGTGGCCTGCTGCAGGTCATTTTGCAGGGCTCTGGCAGTGATCTTCCTATTCCTCCTTGCACAAAGGCGGAGGTAGCGGTCCTGCTGCTGGGTTGTTGCCCTCCTACGGCCCCTCCACGTCTCCTGGTGTACTGGCCTGTCTCCTGGTAGCGCCTCCAGCCTCTGGACACTACACTGACAGACACAGCAAATCTTCTTGCCACAGCTCGCATTGATGTGCCATCATGTATCAGGTGCATTACCTGAGCCACTTGTGTGGTTGGAAAGTCCGTCCCATGCTATCACGAGTGTGAAAGCACAAACTTTCAAAAGTGATCAAAACATCAGCCAGAAAGCATTGGTACTAAGATGTGGTCTGTGGTACCCACCTGCAAAACCACTCCTTTATTGAGTGTGTCTTGATAATTGCCAATAATTTCCATCTTTTGTCTATTCCATTGGCACAACAGCATGTGAAATTGATTGTCAGTCAGTGTTGCTTCCTAAGTTGGACAGTTTGATTTCACAGAAGTTTGATTTACTTGGAGTTATATTCTGTTTAAGTGTTTCCTTTATTTTTTTGAGCAGTGTATTTTGAGGTAGTGATTGCTTTCTTAGTTGGCTAAGCATTCAACCCAGTTCAATGCTGTTTTTAATAATCCTTTTAAATGTCCAGCCTATTTGCCCTGGAGAGGTATATCTGATAGACACAGCTGTTATGATTTGGTAGCCAAGGAGGACAGAAGCCAAAATAGCCTAAGCAACCAGACATCCAGAGAGGTTGGTAACTAGCGGATTGCAGACCCCTAAACTGACAGCACAACTAGAAGCAGTCGTGGGACATATCTACGGTGCCCTAGATGCCTCGACACAGACGGAGAGATAACTAAGCATAAAGAGAGAAAAGGGGAAAGCTAACTGCCCCGGAGTAGAGCCCCCAAAGGAATAGGTAGCCCCCAAACATATATTGGCGGTGAGACAAGATGAAATACAAACACAGGCAGAAAATAGAGCAAGCAAATGCTGGCGCCCACACTGTCTAGATAGAACAGGACAGGAAAGAATACTGTCTGCAATCCAGCAAAAACTCTAAGAAAAACTCCAACCCGTCTGATATGCAAAAATACTGAAACCACACAATCTCTCCCCCACTAGATCAGAACTCTGGTGTAACTGGTAGCAAATCAGCAGATACTGAAATAACAGGGAAATGAAAATACATAAACTGTCTCTGGTGTGAACTGGTAGCAAATCAGCAGATACACATAAACAGTGGCAAATGAGAAACAGAGTCCAGCGCAGACCCCCGCAGGGGAACCTGGCTGTAGTAACTCCAGAAGGGTAGAAAACTGAGATAGACAAAAACAAATGCCACAGAAATAAACAGCAAATAACTTATCTGAAAGTTGCTGGACAAAGCAGGGAGCAAGCGAACTTCCAAAAGGGACCAGGAAGAAACAAATCACCGGCAAGGATTATGGGAAGGTTGCTCAATTATATCTCCCCAAGTCACTAGCACCTGATTGCCAATTATCATCCCCAGCTGACAGACTCTGTTAGTCAAAGCAGCTTCATTACTATCAGCAGCCACCAGGGGGAGCCCAAACTCAGAAGTCAGACACAGAGTGTTCACAACAGTACCCCCCCCCTTGAGGAAGGGGTCACCAAACCCTCACCTGCGCCACCAGGCCGATCAGAATGAGTCCAGTAAAAGGCGCAAACCAATCTCTCAGCATGAATGTCAGAAGCAAACACCCAAGAATTGTCCTCCTGACCATAACCTTTCCACTTGACTAAGTACTGGAGTCTCCGTCTAGCCAGACGAGAATCCAATATCTTCCCCACTTCATACTCCAGATTGCCCTCAACCAAAACAGGCTCAGGGGGTGTAGCCATAGGAACTACTGGCTCAACAAACCTTTTCAATAAAGATTTATGGAAGACGTTGTGAATCTTTAACGTCCCTAGAAGAGCCAAACGGAAAGAAACGGGATTAAGGATTTCCAAGATCTTATAAGGTCCAATGAACCTTGGCTAAAATTTTGGAGACACAACCTTCATAGGGATATTTCTTGAGGACAGCCAAACCATGTCACCTACTTCTGGAGACCAATTCACTACATCAGAACCCTTTTTGGTCAAATCAATCAGTGGTTTCACAATACCAGAGAAATTACTTACAAATTTACGGTAAAAATTAGCAAAACCCAAAAATCTCTGAAGAGCCTTCAATGAAGTGGGCTGAACCCAATCACAAATGGCCTGAACCTTGACCGGGTCCATTTCAATAGCGGACGGAGAGAAAATGAATCCCAAAAATGAAATCTTCTGTATGCCAAAGAGACATTTTGATCCCTTAACATATAAAGCTTTTTCTCTCAAAATCCGGAATACCATCCGAACATGTTCCACATGAGAATCCCAGTCATTGGAAAAAATCAAAATATCGTCCAAATAAATAATCAGAAACTTATCCACAAAATCTTAAAAAATATTGTTCATGAAAGATTGGAAGACGGAAAGGGCATTAGTGAGCCCAAAAGGCATCGCTAGGTACTCAAAATTCCCCTCAGGGGTATTAAACGCCGTCTTCCATTCATCACCGTGTTTAATGCGATTAAGATTATATGCTCCCTAAGGTCAAGCTTGGTAAACTAACTAGCACCTTTCACTCTGGAGAATAAATTGGAAATCAGGGGTAAAGAATACTGATATTTGTAACGCTGGTATTATCTGTACTTTGTTTTCCAGCGTTACTCTGCATGTCTTTTGCATTAACCCTTTTGCTCCTTTCCCCCTAACCAGCTGGGATACTGTTGTCTGTTACCTATATGGATGCTGCTCAGTTCCCGGCTCTGCTGCGTACCCGTACTTGCGTGAGTGGCTCCGCTGCTTTGCATGACCGCCCGCATGTGCGGTTCCTGACCTGCTGTGAAAGCCGTCCGTAGCTTGCAAAGTCCTCTGCAGTGGTGCATGACTTACTACGTGTGTGGCAGCAGCTTCTGTCAGGCGCCTGGCCTGCTGTGAAAGCCGTCCGTAGCTTGCAAAGTCCTCTGCAGTGGTGCATGACTTACTACGTGTGTGGCAGCAGCCACTGTCAGGCGTTCCTCTGTGATGAGTTGTCTGGCTCTGCATAGGGGGCGCGGCCCACACCTGTCCTGCTTTTATGAGGATTGGGTGTGTATTAGAATTACTGCTCCAGCCTATTGCTGTGAAGCAGCTCATATATAAAGTTCCTCAGCCCTAGTGGGCGTTGCCAGAGCTTCACATTGAATCCACACTGAATCCCTGAACCTAGCCGTATGTGGTTGTGTGTTCAGCTCCTGCTCTGAAGTTGATCAGCTCTGGAGAGCTGATTCCCCGTTTCCTGCTGTTTCTTGTTCCCTGATCCTGGATCTAACCCGGTACCTGAATGTCTGAACTGTGTCTTGTGTTTCCGCCTATGCTGGGGGCTGATTACCCAGATCGCCGTTCCTGGAGGCTGTATATCCAGGCCTGTTCCTTCTGTGTCTAATTACCTGAACCCCTGATCCTGGATCGCATCCTGTACCTGACTGTCTGAACTGTGTCTTATGTGTTATGTTCCTGAAATCCTGCTGTGTCCAGAACCCTGTGCCAGTGACTGTGAATCCTTGCTATATAACCTGAGTTCATCTTGGAAGGAGGAGTCCGGTGTGTGCTGAGTTTCTGTTACTCTGTGCTCAGCTTCTGTGCAATCCCCGGCCAGCTCCCGTTGTGCTGGGCGGGGCTTGCACCAGACCGCTGGGGTTCCTTTTCAGGTCGCTGCCAGATGTCCGGATCCTATCCCTGATGACCATTGCCTGAGATCCGATGTCCGATGACCATTGCCTGATATCCGATGTCCGATGACCATTGCCTGATATCCGATGTCCGATGACCACTTCCAGATGTCCGGATCCTATCCATCTCTACCTGATGTCCGGAGCCTGCTGATCGGTATCAGATGTCCGGAGTCCGATGCCTGTGTTCCAGTCCGTGTCCCTGAGACCCAGTACGTGTTCCTGTCTGTGTTCCTGACTCTCTGAGATCCAATCCGTGTTCCTGTTGTTCCTGTGCAGTCTAACTCTGTTTCAGCCATCAGCTCCTGATTCCAGTTACCTGTCTGTTACCTGTCGGCTTGCCTGTCTGCCATCCGTCTGCAGTTCCTTCCAGAGGTTCGGACGTCATCTGCAGAGATCCCCGGCTCTTGCCTGCTCACCTAGGAGCGATCATCTGCCATCTGACTGCAGCTCCATCCGGAAGTTCGGACATCATCTGCAGAGATCCCCGGCTCTTGCCTGCTCACCTGGGAGCGATCATCTGCCATCCGACTGCAGCCTACCTGGAGGCTCCACCATATCAGGTCGTATATACCTGCCTGTCTAGAGACTGCCTGGTCACTTACCGTGACAACCTGCCTGTCTAGAGACTGCCTTGTCACTTGCCGTGACAACTTGCCTGTCCAGAGACTGCCTTGTCACTTGCCGTGACAACCTGCCTGTCCCAGAGACTGCCTGGTCACTTGCCGTGACAACCTGCCTGTCCCAGAGACTGCCCTGGTCACTTTCCGTGACAACCTGCCTGTCCCAGAGACTGCCTAGTCACTTGCCGTGACAACCTGCCTGCCTGGTCACTTGCCGTGACAACCTGCCTGCCCTGGTCACTTGCCGTGACAACCTGCCTGTCCCAGAGACTGCCTGGTCACTTGCCGTGACAACCTGCCTGCCTGGTCACTTGCCGTGACAACTGCCTGCCCTGGTCACTTGCCGTGACAACCTGCCTGTCCCAGAGATTGCCCTGGTCACTTTCTGTGACAACCTGCCTGTCCCAGAGACTGCCTGGTCACTTGCCGTGACAACCTGCCTGCCCTGGTCACTTGCCGTGACAACCTGCCTGTCCCAGAGACTGCCTTGGTCACTTGCCGTGACAACCTGCCTGCCCAGAGACTTCCTTGGTCACTTGCTGTGACAAACCTGCCTGTCCAGAAACTACCTATATCCCCTGCCGTGATTCCCTGCCCTTTTCCCAGGTGCCACCCGCTCTCTTGTCCTGCCGGTTCCTTCTTGGTCTACCCTGTGATGACGTCTGTCCTGGGTCGGTGTCTGATGTTCTCCTGCTGAGCCTGTGCTACGCCTGAGGCCTGAGAGAGGCCGTCCTAGTATGCCCGTGCCAGATGACCCTGGACTTCATCAACCCGTGATGACCCTGCCATCGTCTGACGTTCGTCCTGGGCCGGTGTCTGATGTTCTCCTGCTGAGCCTGTGCTACGCCCGAGGCCTGAGAGTGAGGCCATACTAGTATGCCCGTGCCAGATGATCCTGGACTTCATCAACCCGTGATGACCCCGCCATCGTCTGAAGTCTGTCTGAGGTCGGTGTCTGATGTTCTCCTGCTGAGCCTGTGCTACGCCTAAGGCCTGAGAGAGAGGCCATCCAAGTATGCCCGTGCCAGATAACCCTGGACTGCATCTACCCGTGATGTCCTCCAGCACTCGTCTGTGATCCTGAGTCGTGTACCCTTCTCTGATGTGCGGAATCGGAGCCCGGTCTTATGTTTCTGTTTATGTACTTTGTTTCTTTAAGTAAACTTTATGTTTCTTCTTACCTGAAGTTGTGCGGTGTTGTCTAGCCCTGCAGGTCGCCACCTTGCCCACATGCTCAGCTGCCACGGATCCCGGTCGCTGCCCTTCCCTAGTCTGGGCAGGCCCGGGTCTCCCTCCGTGGTCCAGTGGGTCCACATTCTCTTATCATCTGGGACCCATGCCTCACGTCGTCGTGGACTGGCGGCGTGGGAGCATTGGCTAGCTAGGCAAGCTATGCCATGTCCCGGCACCCCACAGCCGTGGGAAGCGCAACAATATTTAACAGTGATCTTATTAAGGAGACGATAGTCAATACATGGCCTCAATGAACCATCCTTTTTGGCCACAAAGAAAAAGCCGGCACCTAAAGGTGAAGAGGACGGTCTAATATGACCTTTCTCCAATGACTCTTTGATATAAGATTGCATACCATCATGCTCAGGTACAGACAAATTGAAGAGCCGACAATTGGGAAATTTACAACCGGGCACTAACTCAATCACGCAATCATAACTTCTGTGGGGAGGCAAGGACGCAGACTTACTCTCACTAAACACATCAGAAAAATCAGCCAAATAGTCGGGGATATCCTGAGATAGGGGAGAGGCAGAAAAAACAGGAGTGTCATCACGAACACATTGACAACCCCATCAGACCACAGACACAGACTTCCAATCCAAAACAGGATTATGGGTCTGCAACCAAGGAAAACCCAGTACAATAATGTCATGTAAATAATGCAACACCCAAAAATTTAAAATTCTCTTGGTGGTCCGGGGCTACCCACATTATCACCTGGGTCCAAAACTGGGGTTTATTCTCCGCCAAAGGGGTAGAATCAATGCCCAGCAAATGAATAGGAGTCCGCAGGGGTACCATGGGAAAACCACAACGTTTGGCAAAGTCGAAATCCATCAGGTTCAGGGCTGCTCCTGAATCGACAAAAGCCTTAGCAGAAAATGAGGATAAGGAGCAGATCAAGGTAACAGTCAAGAGAAATTTAGGCTGTACATTGCCCAAAACAAATGAGCGCGCAAAACGTCTTCCCTCTCGCATAGTTTTACGTTCACGCAAGCGTCTGTCATTTTGAATGGCTAATGACAAAGAATCGCTGAGACCCGAGGGGACAGGAAATCCCACCATAACATCTTTTACGGTCTCTGCCAGCCCTTTCCGAAAAAGAGCCGATAGGGCATCATCATTCCATTTGGTAAGGCCTGCCCACTTTCGGAATTTCTGACAACATAGCTCTGCCGCTTCCTGACCCTGGTTCAATGCCAATAAGGTTTTCTCAGCTTGATCAATAACATTAGGTTCATCATACAACAACCCCAGAGCCTGAAAAAACGCATCAACATTAGCCAAAACAGGATCCCCAGGTGTCAGGGAAAAGGCCCAATTCTGATGGTCGCCGCGCAACAGGGAGATGACAATTTTAACCTGCTGCACCGAGTTCCCTGAGGAATTAGGTTTCAAGGCAAAAAACAATTTACAATTATTCTTAAAGTTCAAGAATTTAAACCGATCCCCAAAAAATATATCAGGAATAGGGATCTTAGATTCTACAGCTGACAACTGAGTGAGAAAGGCAGAAATACTCCGAACTTCAGAAGCGAGCTGCTCAACATGATCAGACAAATGCTTAATTTCCATTGAAGAAAAAATCCTCCTACGGCCCCCAAGAAAAAGAGGAAAAAATAAATAAAAATTCTGAAACCCTTTTTTTTCCCTTCTTTTGAGTATCCTAGAATTACAGTTAAGCCGGTGATTCTGTTATGATTTGGTAGCCGAAGAGGACAGAAGCCAAAATAGCCTAAGCAACCAGACACCCAGAGAGGTTGGTAACTAGCGGATTGCAGACCCCTAAACTGACAGCACAACTAGAAGCAGTCGTGGGACGTGCCTACGGTGCCCTAGACGCCTCGACACAGCCAGAGAGATAACTAAGCCTAAAGAGAGAAAAGGGGAAAGCTAGCTGCCCCGGAGTAGAGCCCCCAAAGGAATAGGTAGCCCCCAAACATATATTGGCGGTGAGACAAGATGAAATACAAACACAGGCAGAAAACAGAGCAAGCAAATGCTGGGGCCCACACTGTCTAGATAGGACAGGAAAGAATACTGCCTGCAATCCAGCAAAAACTCTAAGAAAAAATCCAACCCCTCTGATATGCAAAAATACTGAGACCACACGCTCTCTCCCCCGCTAGATCAGAACTCTGGTGTAACTGGTAGCAAATCAGCAGATACTGAAATATCAGGGAACTGAAAATACATAAACTGTCTCTGGTGTGAACTGGTAGCAAATCAGCAGTGTAAGATTTTCAGGGGATATAGCTCTGGGATCGCCATCTGGGTAGACAGAGTGGCACGAAAACAGTTCATTCACACAGCAGTTCTGGTGAAAACTGGCCGCAACCAGCTTTATTAAAGTCCACAGCAAACAGATAAAAATAAATCATAAACATAAGACCTGGGCTTGTCGAGCCACTAATTACACTTAGATAGATTTCCCTTTCTATCCGGGTCCAGACTCTACCAGTCTGTGCCCAAAACAACACATATGTTCAGTAGTTACCAGCGTGGAGTTTCACAGAGTCTCCTCCTTGTGTCTGAAGGCACCTTCAATGTCCAGACTTGAGAGAGCTCCCCTCCTATTCAGCCGCTATTCACACGGATTCTCACTGAGACTACTCCTGTGTCCGGGGTACATCGAGCACCCAGACTGAGATAGCTCATACTCCTGGAGACTGCTTCTTGTGCCTAGACTCCTTGTCCAGACTAAGCGAGCTCTCTGACTGTGTTCCAACACACCTACTTCTGGTCTCCTAATTAACACCTGAGTGATTTCAGGCCTGAGCTGCAAGTGTGTACTGAATGTAAGGTGTAGTGACCTTTCTCTACCACTAGGTCTACAAAGCCACACATCTCCCTTATATCAGTCAGTAAAGTAGCTAGGTGAAATATACACCCCATTCAATACACATACTCTCACTGTCTCACATATCCCCCCCCTCTTCTCCAGACCGGAGGGCTGGTCATCCAGACCGGAGGGCTGGTCAACAATCCAACAGAGACAGTGAACTCTGGACCAGTCATAGCCCTCATCAGCTTCATCTTCACCACTGTCATTTGTATCTTCACCTGAGTCATAGCCAACATCAGCTTTCTCTTCATCTGAAGCATCCGTACTACCCTGTACCCTCCCAGGCCTATGCTCTCTGCGGGCCCCGGGTATCCTGCACGGTTTCATCTTGACCCTAGGGCCGGGCTCAGCTTCGACATAGTGCCTGGCCAGAGAAGTACGACCAGGCACGTCAGAACACCTCTGCTGATTCTTCCACAGAAACTCTCGTACCTCCTGTTTTTGGGGCACTGACCCTGTGTCACCAACTGTCACAGGAGGTATAGGGTTTTTTTCACCTTTCTCTAATTCCCCCTGAACCTTTTTTAGCACATCTACTTTCTTAAATATCAGTTGGTTCATAAATTCTATTTCACAGAACTTAAGCACCTCTGCCATGGTCTCTGACCATTTTGAGCCACACTGTTCCCACAATTGGCACTGTAGAGGAAGCTGATCGTTTTTCTTTTTCGGTACACATAATTCATCCTCTTCTTGTACAGGCTTTTCTGGTAGAACATGCTCAGAAGCCCTACCGTCAGTCTTACATTCTGCCTCTTCAGTCACATCATTATGGTCTCCAATATTTCCATTTATTCCGGCTTTCAAGTTCTCCTTGATAGCGGCATCTGTATACTCAGAACCCGCCGGATTCTTCTCTTCCACCACGTTCTGCATCCCATCTGAGCTCCCGTGTGTCTGCAGCGGCAACGGAGTGACACATCGCTTTTCCCATTTGTTGGGACGTGGCTCCGATGTAGACTCCATGAAAGTGCGCTTGAGCTCACCAACGCCAGCCTGATGTCTCAAAATCTCATCTTGTGACTTATCCAGATCCTTGGTGTCACTCAGGAACACCGCTGGGGCTCCGGGCGCCGAACTTCCAGCCTGAGCTTCACGAGTTGCAGCTACTGATCCGAACCGCAACCCGTCCACACCGCTGTCTTCGGCAGAAACAGATTCCTGGACAGAGTCAGTCCCCATATCTTCAGTCTTGTTCCTCACAGCTTCACTTGAGACCTCAGCTTCTGATGAGGCATCTGGTTTGGTGTCTACCACTTCTATGGCTTTTTCCACCTCTGCAGCATCACCTTCAGAGTCCTTGGAATGATGCAGATCCACACCGCACACCGACAACTTCTCATCTTCAACAGCATCCACTTGTGCTGTGTTCAGTTTCAGAGTCCTGCCTTTAAAGCTCAGCTCTCCTCCTTTCACCTTAGTCTTCGCCAGGGAACCGGCCAACTGTAAAACATCTTCAGATGCCATCTTCTGTCTGGCTGTAAGGTCAGTATCAGCTTTCTTCTCAGGACTCTCAACCTCCTCTGCTACCATGCCTTCCTCATTTGCACTGGTTGCTTTATTGTCATCAGATGACTCACCATCACTCCCAATATCCCTGCCTGACCCCTTTTTCTCAGCCACATCCGGGTCACTTTCAGGGTTATACAATTCATTCTCATTCTCATCCTGCTCACTTTCAGGAGTATACAATTCATTCTCATTCACATCCTGATCTGGAACCTTAGTTAACATGTCATCCACAACATTAACTTCACCATCTGGTCCCTCAAGTATGTGACTATGTGACAACCCCAGCACTATACTTCTATATAGCTCAGGTACTAGGAGCTGACTCACGACCTCTCCCTGGACTTCAGTGTCCCTATACAATAGGCTATTGTCCATGGCAGCATGAGGAAACCTCTCCTCAGAGCCAGGCTCCTGGGAAACCTCATTTAGAACAATCATATTTTCCTGTGCCGTCCTAAGAAAGGGGTCTCGCCACTGCTCACTCTCAGAATTGTCACAGGACACAGGTAAGTCAGGGACACTCGGTTCCTGAGAACCACCATCCTCGTCTCCCAACATCACCTGCAAAGGAATTTCATCACTATCACAGTCATCATTATTATCAATATCATTATCATGACTATGATCAGTATCATCATCACTATCATGATCATCATCACTATCATTATCAGCATCAGCATCATTATCATGGTCATCATCATTATCATGATCATCATCATCATCATCATCATCATTATCATCATCATCATTATCATGGTCATCATCATTATCATGATCATCATCATCATCATTATCATCATCACATAAGTTTAACGGCCCACTAGCATTGTGTTCCGCCCCTCGGGACTGCGCACCCTCAGTAGGAGCTTCATCACACTGTCCATCAGAAACATTTCTCCCCCAGAGACCCTTAGATCGGGGAAAGTCATTACCCAATATGACGGGGTGCACCAGGTTCTTCACTACCCCCACTTCATATGAAACCTCCCCGAGTTTGGGGACCAAGTCCACGGCAGTCTCTGGGTAGACTTTGGTGTCTCCATGGATGCACACCATACTCAGGTGCTTATCAGGGATGAAGTCCCTATCAATCAGGCTGTCACATAGGGAAGTCACTGGACTCTCTGAGTCCAAGAGGGCCTGTGATGGGCAGTCATTTACAACCACCGGGGACACCTGTGGTCCAGTATTTTCGGCTGAGGTGGACACACACACAGGCTCTGCGCAGGGAGAGAGGGATCTGCCAACACCACAATACATAGGCTCCCCCTCTATTGGACAGTTGGCTGCAATTTCACGACATCTCCAACACTGTCCATCACACTCTCCCACCCATATGTCCCCTCGGGCCCGAACCCGCTTATCAGCATACCCCATGTCCCCAACAGCTGGAACGCTCTTACCGCGAGAGTTCAGCGTCCGGGAACTCTGAAGTGACGACCTCTCAGACGGCTGGTCACGGAGACAGTCTTTGCTGGCGAAGCCCTTCTCCATCAGGCTGACCAGACGATTGGCGTCCTGGTGGTCTCCTTGTCCGACCTCTGGCTGTACCTCAAGAGGACATGCTCGGGTGTAGCGGTTCACTATCACCTTTTCAACTCCATAATCAGGTTTGCTTACTGCAGACTCCCAACTGCATCTCCAGTCATGAACTCCCCTGGCACGGGCTGTCACCGTAACACCCAGCCCGGTAAGAATCTCCGCTTTCAGCTTGGCATAGTCTTGGCTGTCCTGCTCGCTCAGGTCAGCATAGGCTATTTGGGGTTCTCCAATCAGATAGGGTGTGACCATCATGGCCCACTCAGATAGGGGCAGATTCTCCTTCTCTGCCAGTCTCTCAAACCTAGTGAGATATACCTCCACATCATCACGAGGTGTCATCTTTTTCAGGGACCGTCTTACCGCCTTCTTTACAGCGGACAATGCAGGTGACTTTGCAACATTACTTTGGGACGATGCGCTGCAAGTCTTTTGTTGTGCTGCAACCTGCTCAAAAAACAACCGATTATTCTCCTGCTGCTGCTGCAGGAATTGCTGCTGGGCCTGCTGCATGCGCTGCTGGTGCTGCAGGCGCTGCTGCTCCATGCTCTGCTGCATGCTCCGCTGGGCCTGGACCAGGTACTCAAGGAGCTCCTGCATACTGCCGGACTTATCTGTCTCAACCACGGCAGTCTTATGTTGCACATTAACTTGCGCCATTTATTCAAACAGCGCCTCCATGCTGTCATCCATGCTGTCAGACTTCTCTGTCTCAACAACGGCAGTCTTCACTCAAGACATACACACTCCACAGTCTTTTCCACAGAAAAATTCAGCTCTGCTGTGCAGACACTTTTTTTTTTTTTCTCTGCAAACTCTATTAGGGCCACTGTCTCTTTAAGACTGCTCCAATAGACGTTTCTCCTTTGCTGCTGCACACTCCACAGTCATTTCCACAACAAGTTCAGCTTTGCTGTGCAGACACACTTTTTTTTTTTTTTTCTTTTGCAAACTCTATTAGGGCTACTGTCTCTTTAAGACTGCTCCAATCAGACGTTTCTCTTGACACACTTTTTTTTTCTCTGCTGCTATTTCAACAGACTTCACCTTTATTGCTGTCTCTAAGCCACTGTGCCGCACACACATTCCAGCACCAATTGTATCAGCCACTGTGCTGCCTGCATTCTCCACCAATTGTAAGCTTTTCAGGGGATATAGCTCTGGGATCGCCATCTGGGTAGACAGAGTGGCACGAAAACAGTTCATTCACACAGCAGTTCTGGTGAAAACTGGCCGCAACCAGCTTTATTAAAGTCCACAGCAAACAGATAAAAATAAATCATAAACATAAGACCTGGGCTTGTCGAGCCACTAATTACACTTAGATAGATTTCCCTTTCTATCCGGGTCCAGACTCTACCAGTCTGTGCCCAAAACAACACATATGTTCAGTAGTTACCAGCGTGGAGTTTCACAGAGTCTCCTCCTTGTGTCTGAAGGCACCTTCAATGTCCAGACTTGAGAGAGCTCCCCTCCTATTCAGCCGCTATTCGCACGGATTCTCACTGAGACTACTCCTGTGTCCGGGGTACATCGAGCACCCAGACTGAGATAGCTCATACTCCTGGAGACTGCTTCTTGTGCCTAGACTCCTTGTCCAGACTAAGCGAGCTCTCTGACTGTGTTCCAACACACCTACTTCTGGTCTCCTAATTAACACCTGAGTGATTTCAGGCCTGAGCTGCAAGTGTGTACTGAATGTAAGGTGTAGTGACCTTTCTCTACCACTAGGTCTACAAAGCCACACACCTCCCTTATACCAGTCAGTAAAGTAGCTAGGTGAAATATACACCCCATTCAATACACATACTCTCACTGTCTCACAGCAGATACACATAAACAGTGGCAAATGAGAAACATAGTCCAAAAAGGCCCTGCAGGGGAACCTGGCTGTAGTAACTCCAGACGAGCAGAAAACTGAGATAGACAAAAACAAATGCCACAGAAATAAACAGCAAATAACTTATCTGAAAGTTGCAGGACAAAGCAGGAAGCAAGATGACTTCCAAAAGGGACCAGGAAGAAACAAATCACCGGCAAGAATTATGGGAAGGTTGCTCACTTATATCTCCCCAGTCACTAGCACACTAGCACCTGATTGCCAATCATCGTCCCCAGCTGATAGACTCCTGTTAGTCAAAGCAGCTTCATTACTATCAGCAGCCACCAGGGGGAGCCCAAACTCAGAAGTCAGACACAGAGAGTTCACAACACACAGCTGAGGGAGGATGCACTGTTGTGTCTGGTGGGCACACTCGAATTGGTCAATTTGTGCATTAAGTACAGTAATTCTATAACTATATAGCAGTAATGCAGTTTACATTTCACACATACAATTATTGCATACACAATAATGCACCTGCCTAGCTTTTTACTAGAACCAGGGCCTGTGTTCACTTGGTGTCAGTCTGCTGGATGGAGCAGAGTCGAGTGTGCTGCTGGTGAGTGACCAGCTAAAATGTGAGCGGTTGCTGGGAGAGAAACATGTCAGAGTCTTTCTCTGAAAGGAGATTGCATGGTTTGGCTAAGAAAGCTAAGCAGCCTGTTTATGGGAGCTGCAGAGAGCACTGTAGAAGCTGCAGCCTTTTTAGTTTGAACTGTGCCCAGCATTGAAAACTTCTGCTTGGAGCTGAAAGCTGCTAGAGCTTGGACTGAAGGGGATTCCGAGACTGGTGGGATTATGCCTATTCTGTGTATGAAGTTTGCTCCTGGAGAAAGTACTGTAATCTGTTCGGGTGAGTCCGCACTGACATATGTGCCTGCTAAAAGAACCATATATTTGCTGTGATACCTTTGTGCCCAGAAGAGGCTATTTTTGGTTTTGAATCCCTTGGACTTTTATGAAAGCAGTAAAACTGAACCTGTTTGGACGAAACTGAATTGCCTGTGTGAACACTCCTTAATGCCTTTGAGAGAGAGTGAATACCTATATACATATAGATATGTAAACCAGCATAGCTCACAGATTTGTACTTTAAATCTCACCTTGCACTGCTAACTCCAGAAGTGAGGACTCTTTCAGCAGTTTACACAACTCACTTTCAGGGGTACCTCCCATATTCCGCTCACCTTTGTTGCCTCCCCCTAGAACAAGTGAGAAACAGCAGTAAAATAAATTTCAGATTTACATTTTTATCCTACAGTAAATGGCATGAATTCAGCAACAAAAGGGGACTGTATGGCTTTTGATGTGCTATGAACATGTATTTCATAGCTATCACTGTGCTGCAGATAAAAGGCCCATAAGAAGCTAGGAATCAGTCTATTCTACTGTGTTAGGGTATTTAAGATGTTGGAACACCTACCAAGGTTCTCTTAGGTGAATCTGCTTCTGGAAAAAGCTGCCTTTATCCTGAAGTAGCTTCACTGGTGGTTATAATATTGTCTTCGTGATCACTCTGCTGCCGGCGTCCTTTTTAGTATTATTTAAACTATAACAAGAAAGTAGCTCCCCGGCTGCAGCTGCATAAATAATGGTCACGCTGCTTCTTTTGCCAGCTTCAGTTTCCAAACCCTGAAGTGTTTAAAAGAAGTAACCAAAACCTGAACATGTGTACAGCAATGTCATTTGTACATTTAGTTTTTTTGTGACACTTTTGCAGGCAGAATCCACCTGAAACAGACATTGTGTGCACATACGCTTATGTGGGACGGAGCCACTGACCTGTGGCAAAAACGCAATGTGAACCGGATCTTAGGCTTTAATGAGTGTTTAAAGGGAACCTGTCACCTTATTTTTCGTATATCAGCTGCGGCCACCGCCATTGGGGGCTTATCTTCAGCATTCTGTAATACTGAAGATAAGACCCCGATGTAACCTGAAAGATAAGAAAAACAAGTTAGATTATACTCACCCAGAGGCGGTCCAGTCCGATGGGTGTCGCAGGTCCGGGTCTGTTGCTTCCCATCTTCATGTGATGATGTCCTCTTCCTTGCTTCTGTTGCGGCTCCGGCTCCAGCGCAGGTGTACTGATCTGCCCTGTTGAGGGCAGCGTAAAGTACTACAGTGCGCAGGCGCCGGGAAAGGTCAGAGAGGCCCAGCGCCTGCGCACTGCAGTACTTTACTTTCAGGTGACATCGGGGGCTTATCTACAGAATTACAGAATACTGTAGATAAGCCCCTGATGGCGGTGGCTACAGCTGATATACGAAAAATGGGGTGACAGATTCCCTTTAATAAAATGTAATGCAACTTAGTGATAGCCATTAAAATTGTTGCTTATGGTTAGTGACTGCACAATTTACAGTTTACATTCAGCTGACAATGCATTACCAAGAAAATCTTACCAATACTCTGCCAATTAAACACAGCAGTGGCACAAATCACTGCCGGAGTCAAGATTCTTCTATTACATTGTTACTAAAAAGTTACCTCACCAATAGTGTTGAGCGATACGATACTGCAAATATCGGGTATCGGCCGATATTAGCTCTATCGGCCTTTCGATACTTCGTTTCGATATTTTCGTCTTATCGGATACCGGAATCGGAAGTTCCCATAATTCTTTGAGAGGCAATGTGATTTAGTCAGCCAATGAGGAATCCTAAGAAGTGTGGGCACATCCTGTACTGCTGCGGTCATGTTAACTAATGGCATGGCTGTGATTGGATGCTGAAATGATGTCAGAATGCACTATAAAAGGCGCCGCCGCCATTTTAGCGTCACTGTGCTGTGAATTCAGTAAGGGACAGAACGCTGCTGTGCTGACTCTGAGGGACAGTTAGAGATTGCGATTTAGTGTACTGTGCTGTAGGCAGGCTAGCACCAACTGCTGTGTAAAGCTTCCTTTTGCCTGCAGTGTTGTTTTAACAGCTCTGCAAGGTGTGTGTGAGTGCAGGTGACGCTGCAGTTTGCTCTGCATGCAAAGCTGTCTGTAGGCATCTGCACATGTCACTCACAGACTCTTTTTTTTTTCCTTCAGTGTAATTCTTGCAGCTCCATGCAATTTAACTATTAGTGTGACGCGCTTCCATCCGTATCCAATACATTGGTTGCAAACACTATAGAAGTAGACAAAGGAGTAGCCTTTCACAGATTGTGAACAGTTGTGTTTCAGTGTTCACTTCAGTCTGTGTTTTTTATTTTTTGAGTGCACATCACGCTCCAGTTACTTGTTCAAGCACTGCTGTTTGTACTCTGCTGAGCGTGTCTCAGTGGCTCATCCTTTTCATTTATCTCCAATTGGTTCTGCTCCATTCCATTTAAAATATAATCTATTAGTGTGACGCGCTTCCATCCGTATCCAATACATTGGTTGCAAACACTATAGAAGTAGACAAAGGAGTAGCCTTTCACAGATTGTGAACAGTTGTGTTTCAGTGTTCACTTCAGTCTGTGTTTTTTATTTTTTGAGTGCACATCACGCTCCAGTTACTTGTTCAAGCACTGCTGCTTGTACTCTGCTGAGCGTGTCTCAGTGGCTCATCCTTTTCATTTATCTCCAATTGGTTCTGCTCCATTCCATTTAAAATATCATCTATTAGTGTGACGCGCTTCCATCCGTATACAATACATTGGTTGCAAACACTATAGAAGTAGACAAAGGAGTAGCCTTTCACAGATTGTGAACAGTTGTGTTTCAGTGTTCACTTCAGTCTCTGCATAATAACCACACTTAGGCCTTATAACTTTTCTGACTTTCTTTCTCAATCTACCAAGATGAAGAAGTCAGTGAGTAAGGCACGTGGTCGTGGCCGTGGAGTTTCAGCAGGGAGAGGACGTGGGGATTCTGTGGCTGCTGCCGCCCTCAGTGACACAGCATCCACCAGTTTTCCCCGTGAGCGTTCCTTTATGCGCACTTTGGTAGGAGCTCGGCGTGCCCCCCTGCTGCGGGAAGAACAAATTGAAGCCGTTGTTGGTTGGATGGCAGCCAATGCATCGACTTCAATTCCTTCCACCTCCTCTCAGGAACACAACACTGTTGAGCAACCATCTGTCTGTTCACCGCCTGTCAAATTGCCCAGGCAGTCAGAGAGTTCTGTACAGGAGCCAGCTGAGTCTCTGCTTCTGTTCTCAGAATCTGTTGGCTCGCAAACACGGGCACAGGCAAGCAGCATTCTGCAATTTGAAGAAGAGGGAGTATGCAGTGATGCGCAACAGCTGTGTCTCTCTCAATCTGAAGAGGCGGGTGAGCCAGTGCCGATGGACAGCACACCGCAGAACGCATCTTATGATGATGATGAGACTCAGGTGCCAGGTTTTGTGGAGCATGGTGCTGCCCAGACCATCCAACAGCAGCAGGTGTTGGAAGAGGGTAGTGGAGATGATGAAGTCCGAGACCCAACATGGCGTGAGCAACAGGAAGGTGGTGGGAGCAGCTCTGAGGAAGAGATTGTCCCAACGGTACAAAGAGGAGGGAGAGGTAGGCTGCAGACTCGCTTGCCTGTAGCCTCCAGTTTGGCACCTGTTGGGAGCAGTTCTCTTAGAAATGTCAAAATTGGCGCTCCCATGACTTGCACTTCGTGGTCCTTTTTTGACAGATTTGTAGATGATATTTGCTATGTTCAATGCAAGCTGTGTAAGCAAAAAGTTAAAAGAGGTAAAAATATCAGTAACCTGAATACCACAAATATGTGGAAACATGTACGGACAAAGCACGTAGCTGAGTTACAAAGACACACTGGAGATGTAGGCCAACCTACAGCAGCACCTACATCTTTAGGTCATGTTCGAGCCTCTACCTCCAGCTCTCACACACCTGGTTCGGCTTCCTCACAGGATCTCCATGGAAGAACCTCGGTCACTGTTGTCCATAGACAAACTGTTATTCCACCCACTGCAGCAAGTTCACAGTCATAGTCACACTCCCAGAACAAAAAACAGCCATCGGTAACACAGGCATGGGATAAAAGACGGCCATACTCGGCAAACCATCCACGAGCACAGGCTCTGAATGCTGGCCTTGCAAAACTCCTGTCCCTTGAAATGCTGTCATTCAGGCTGGTGGAGACTGACAGTTTCAGGAACTTTATGGCATTGGCAGTCCCACAATATAATGTGCCAAGCCGATTTTATTTCAGCAGGCAAGCTGTCCCTGCTCTGCAAAAACATGTCGAGGGAAACATTAAACATGCGCTACTAAACGCCGTCAGTAGCAGGGTCCACCTGACCACCGATGCGTGGACCAGTACCCATGGCCAGGGACGATACCTTTCCCTCACTGCCCATTGGGTCAATGTTGTGGAGCCGGGTACAGATCTTGCCAGTGGCGCTGTACGTGTTCTGCCAACTCCAAGGATTGCAGGAATCCAGTCTGTGCACATTGATTCCTCCTCCTACTCCAGTTCCTCAGAATCATCGCTGCACGAGCCGTCACGGTATACCTCCACATGGACCCGTGAACGCTTACCTGTTGCGACCGATATGAGCACAGCCGTGGCCAAACGTCAACAGGCCGTCCTGAAATTAATTCCCATGGGGAATCGAAGCCACACAGCGCAGGAGCTCTGGGATGCCATCAAGCAGGAGAGCGACGTGTGGTTTTTGTCAGCTAATCTCCAGCCAGGCTTGGTAGTGTGTGACAATGGCCGAAATCTGGTGGCAGCTCTGGCCTTGGCAACCTCACTCACATACCATGTCTGGCACATGTGCTCAACTTGGTCGTGCAGAGTTTTTTGAGGGACTATCCGGATCTTGATGCACTGCTGCACAAGGTCCGCCTAGAGTGCGCTCACTTGCGACGTTCCAGCATGGCCAGATCGCGCATTGCAGCTCTGCAAGTCAGATTTCGCCTTCCTGAACATCGCATCATATGTGACGTACCCACCAGGTGGAATTCCACGTTACATATGTTGGAGCGGTTGTGTGAGCAGCAGCCAGCAGTAATGGAGTATCAGCTGCAACAGGCACAATCAACTCGCAATTTGCGCCGTTCACACTTCACCACTACTGAGTGGGCCTCTATGAAGGACATCTGCGACGTTTTGCGTGCGTTTGATGTCTCAACGCGGATGGCGAGTGCAGATGATGCACTAGTCAGCATGACTGTCCCCCTTATCTGCCTGCTTCAGAAATCACTGAAAGCACTAAAGGAAGAGGTTTTGGAAGAGGTGGAGGATGAGGAGTCACAAATTCAATTACCTTCAGGACAGTCAGCGCAACGTGGTTCCTCACAAAGGGCTGGGCAGGGCTCACTTTGTGAGGAGGATGAGGAGGAGGAGGAGTCAATGGAGGAGGAAGAAATCCCTACAGAGGGAGGTACACAACGCTGTAGTCAGTATGTAGAGCGAGGGTGGGTGATGCAGAGGAGACAGAGATGACGCCTCTTCCAGAGGACAGCCTTTGTTGGCCAGTTGGGAGTCTGCAGCACATGGTTGATTTCATGCTTCAGTGCCTGAGAAACGACCGCCGCATCGCCCACATTCTCAGCACGTCAGATTATTGGGTGTACACCCTCCTAGACCCTCGCTACCGGACAACTTACAAACCCTCATCACACCGGTGAACCGGGACCGTAAAATGCAGGAGTACCAAGACACACTGGTGCAATCCATACTGTTGTACATTCCAGCCGAGAGAGCTGCTGCTGCTGCTACTGCTTTACAAAGCAGCTCTATGCGTCGAGGCAGTGTAGACACCTCTACAACAAGAGGGATCAGAAGCAGCGCCTCTGCACAGGGCAAGAACTGTATGTTACAAATGTGGCAAAGTTTTGTGACAGCGCCAGCAAGGTCTACACCATCCGAGACGGCTCCAGTCACCAGGAAGAAACGTTTCCGTAAGATGGTGACAGACTACTTGGCTTTCCCTCTAAGTGTACTCCCAGATGCCTCTTCCCCTTTCAAATTTTGGGTCTCTAAGTTGGATACATGGCCAGAGCTTAGCCAGTATGCATTGGAGGTGCTGGCTTGCCCTGCTGCCAGTGTATTATCTGAGCGTGTCTTTAGTGCTGCAGGTGGTGTAGTAACAGACCGTCGCATGCGACTATCCTCAGAGAATGTAGACCGGCTTACTTTTCTGAAAATGAACAAGGCATGGATCTCACCTGAATTTGCCTGTCCGTTTTCAGATTAAATAACTGTTTGGCAACGTTTTCCATGTCTCCTGTTATGTTCATCTTTCTACCACCTGAACTCTACTCCCTGGGCTACAACACCGCCATTTGTTGCTCGTAAGTAATTGGCAGGGGTACTGATTCCTGGCCAGCCTGGTTACAGCACGACAGCTGTTTCCTGGCAGTGTGAACGTCAATTATCCTCCAATAAGTTGTGCTGTCGTGTTGCATTCGGGTTAGCCGACTCTATGGTGCCTGCAGTTTAGGTGATTCCTATGTGTGCTGTGGGATATGTAAATAAAGGCGGTTTCCATTGTGACAATAGGATAAGCACCCACTGTAGGACTGTGTGATTCGGTAACTGCGGACGGCTTGCGTCCTGTCAACTTACATTTTCATGGGTGCGTTCTTCTACCTGTCCGGGGTCCAGTACCGTCAAGTGGTTCTCCCCAGTGCCTTTGGCCTAGGTGCCTCCATCTCCGTATCCGAGTTCCAGCAACGTCTGCTGGTCCTTGGTAGTGCTTTGGAGCACAGGTACCTCCTGCTTAGTAACCGTGTCACAGTAACGTCAGCTGGTACTCGGTTGTGACTTTGCCTCTTTTCCTTCTGCTACCCGTCCGGGGTCCAGTACAGTCAAGTGGTTCTCCCCAGTGCCTTTGGCCTAGGTGCCTCCATCTCCGTATCCGAGTTCCAGCAACGTCTGCTGGTCCTTGGTAGTGCTTTGGAGCACAGGTACCTCCTGTTTAGTAACCGTGTCACAGTAACGTCAGCTGGTACTCGGTTGTGACATTGCCTCTTTTCCTTCTGCTACCCGTCCGGGGTCCAGTACCGTCAAATGGTTCTCCCCAGTGCCTTTGGCCTAGGTGCCTCCATCTCCGTATCCGAGTTCCAGCAACGTCTGCTGGTCCTTGGTAGTGCTTTGGAGCACAGGTACCTCCTGCTTAGTAACCGTGTCACAGTAACGTCAGCTGGTACTCGGTTGTGACATTGCCTCTTTTCCTTCTGCTACCCGTCCGGGGTCCAGTACCGTCAAGTGGTTCTCCCCAGTGCCTTTGGCCTAGGTGCCTCCATCTCCGTATCCGAGTTCCAGCAACGTCTGCTGGTCCTTGGTAGTGCTTTGGAGCACAGGTACCTCCTGCTTAGTAACCGTGTCACAGTAACGTCAGCTGGTACTCAGTTGTGACATTGCCTCTTTTCCTTCTGCTACCCGTCCGGGGTCCAGCACAGTCAGCTGGTCCTTGTTACTTCCATTGTCTCTTGCTCCATCTGATACCCGTCAGGGTTCCAGTAACGTCAGCTGTTTCTCGAAATTAGACGACCTTAACCCTTAATGACCAAGCCATTTTGTAGGTTAAAGACCAGGCTAATTTTTACAATTCTGACCACTGTCTCTTTATGAGGTTATAACTCTGGAACGCTTCTACGGATCTTGGCGATTCTGAGATTGTTTTCTCGTGACATATTGTACTTCATGATAGTGGTAAAATTTCTTCAATATAACTTGCGTTTTTTTATGAAAAAAATGGAAATATGGCAAAAATTTTGAAAATTTTGCAATTTTCAAACTTTTAATTTTTATGCCATTAAATCAGAGAGATATGTCACAAAAATTAGTTAATAAATAACATTTCCCACATGTCTACTTTACATCAGCACAATTTTGGAACCAACATTTTTTTTGTTACGAAGTTATAAGTGTTAAAAGTTGACCAGCAATTTCTCATTTTTCCAACAAAATTTACAAAACCATTTTTTTAGGGACCACCTCACATTTGAAGTGAATTTGAGGGGTCAATATGACAGAAAATACCCAAAAGTGACACCATTCTAAAAACTGCACCCCTCAACGTGTTCAAAGCCACATTCAAGAAGTTTATTAACCCTTTAGGTACTTCACAAGAATTGAAGCAATGTGGAAGGAAAAAATGAACATTTAACTTTTTTTCCCAAAATTTTTCTTTTGATACAATTTTTTTTAAATTTTGTCAAGGTATCAGGAGAAAATGAACCACAATATTTGTTGTACAATTTCTCCAGAGTACACCGATATACCATGTGTGGGGGTAAACCACTATTTGGGGCATGGCAGAGCTCGGAATGGAAGCAGCGCCATTTGACTTTTTTGGCTGGAATTGAGATTGGACGCCATGTCGCATTTGGAGAGTCCCTGTGTGCCTAAACAGTGGAAACCCCCCACAAGTGACCCCATTTTGGAAACTGGACCCCTCAAGGAACTCATCTAAATGTGTTGTGAGAGCTTTTAACCCCCAAGGGCTTCACAGAAGGTTATAACGTAGAGCAGTAAAATTAAAAAATCATATTTTTTCCACAAAAATGATCTTTTCATCCCAATTATTATTTTCCAAAGGATAAAAGGACCCCAAAAGTTATTGGGCAATTAGTCCTGAGTACGCTGATACCCCATATGTGGGGGTAAACCACTATTTGGGCGCATGGCAGAGCTCGGAAGGGAAGCAGCGCCATTTGACTTTTTTGGCTGGAATTGAGATTGGACGCCATGTCGCATTTGGAGAGTCCCTGTGTGCCTAAACAGTGGAAACCCCCCACAAGTGACCCCATTTTGGAAACTAGACCCCCCAAGGAACTTATCTAAATGTGTTGTGAGAGCTTTTAACCCCCAAGCGCTTCACAGAAGGTTATAACGTAGAGCCGTAAATTAAAAAATCATATTTTTTTCCACAAAAATGATCTTTTCATCCCAATTTTTATTTTCCAAAGGACAAAAAGGACCCCAAAATTTATTGTGCAATTAGTCCTGAGTACGCTGATACCCCATAGGTGGGGTAAACCACTATTTGGGCGCATGGCAGAGCTCGGAAGGGAAGCAGCGCCATTTGACTTTTTTGGCTGGAATTGAGATTGGATGCCATGTCGTATTTGGAGAGTCCCTGTGTGCCTAAACAGTGGAAACCCCCCACAAGTGACCCCATTTTGGAAACTGGACCCCTCAAGGAACTCATCTAAATGTGTTGTGAGAGCTTTTAACCCCCAAGGGCTTCACAGAAGGTTATAACGTAGAGCCGTAAATTAAAAAATCATATTTTTTCCACAAAAATGATCTTTTCATCCCAATTTTTATTTTCCAAAGGATAAAAGGACCCCAAAATTTATTGTGCAATTAGTCCTGAGTACGCTGATACCCCATAGGTGGGGGTAAACCACTATTTGGGCGCATGGCAAGCTCGGAAGGGAAGCAGCGCCATTTGACTTTTTTGGCTGGAATTGAGATTGGATGCCATGTCGTATTTGGAGAGTCCCTGTGTGCCTAAACAGTGGAAACCCCCAACAAGTGACCCCATTTTGGAAACTAGACCCCCCAAGGAACTTATCTAGATGTGTGGTGAGAGCTTTGAACCCCCAAGGGCTTCACAGAAGGTTATAACGTAGAGCAGTAAAATTAAAAAATCATATCTTTTCCACAAAAATGATCTTTCCACCCCCAATTGTTATTTTCCAAAGGGTAACAGGACCCCAAAAGTTATTGTGCAATTTGTCCTGAGTACGCTGATATCCCATATGTGGGGGGGAACCACTATTTTGACGCATGGCAGAGCTCGAAAGGGAAGTAGCGCCTTTATCAAATGCAGACTTTGATGGAATGGTCTGTGGGTGTCATGTCACGTTTGGATAGCCCCTGATGTGCCTAAACAGTAGAAACCCCCCACAAGTGACTCCATTTTGGAAACTAGACCCCCAAGGAACTTTTCTAGATGTGTGGTGAGCACTTTGAACCCCCAAGTGCTTCACAGAAGTTTATAACGTAGAGCCGTGAAAATAAAAAAATCATATTTTTTTCCACAAAAATAATCTTTTTGCCCCAAATTTTTATTTTTATAATGGTAACAGGAGAAATAGGACCCCAAAAGCTATTGTGCAATTTGTCCTGAGTACGCTGATATTCCATATGTGGGGGGGAACCACTATTTTGACGCATGGCAGAGATCGGAAGGGAAGGAGCACCGTTTTTAAATGCAGACTTTGATGGAATGGTCTGCGGGTGTCATGTCGCGCTTGGAGAGCCCCTGATGTGCCTAAACAGTAGAAACCCCCCACAAATGACCCCATTTTGCAAACTAGACCCCCCAAGGAACTTATCTAGATGTGTGGTCAGCACTTTGAACCCCCAAGGGCTTCACAGAAGTTTATAACGTAGAGCCGTGAAAATAAAAAAAATCATATTTTTTCCACAAAAATGACCTTTTTGCCCCCAAATTTTTATTTTTATAAGGGTAACAGGAGAAATAGGACCCCAAAAGCTATTGTGCATTTTGTCCTGAGTACGCTGATACCCCATATGCGGGGGGGAACCACTGTGATCGCCTTACTGCGATCTTTGGGAGGCACAATGAACAAATCTACCAAAGGTGAAGAATTGGTTTTCTTTTTTACGCCGTTCCTCGTGCGGTATTAGTGATTAGGCGACTTTATTTCTCGGATCGGTGCGATTACGGCGATACCAGATTTACACCCTTTTTTCATGTTTAGCTTCTGTCACACACTAAAAGATGCTTTTTTTTGGAATAATTTTTTGTAAGAATTTTTTGCATCGCCGTATTTTGAGAGCTATAATTTTTCCATATTTCGGCCGACAGAGGTATCTGTGGGCTTATTTTTTGTGGGACGAGCTGACGTATTTATTGGTACCATATTCGGGCACATAACGTTTTTTGATCGCTTCCTATTCCGATTTTTGTGGAAGCAGAATGAACAAAAACCAGCAATTCAGGAATTGTTTTTTTTTTAATTTTTTTTCCCCCGTTCCGCGTGTGGTAAAATTGATAAAGCAGCTTTATTCTTCGGGTCACTACGATTACAGCGATACCTCATTTATATATTTTTTTTGTGTTTTGGCGTTTTTTACACAATAAAGAATTTTATAGAAAAAATAATTATTTTTGCATCAGTTTATTCCGCGAGCTATAACTTTTTTATTTTTTCGCTGATGATGATATATAGCGGCTTGTTTTTTGCGGGACAAGATGACGTTTTCAGCGGTACCATGATTATTTATATCTGACTTTTTGATCGCGTGTTATTGCACTTTTTCCAAGCGGTATAATGATACCGCTTGGAAAAAGTATAATTTACTACTTTTTTGTGTTTTTTTTTTACGGCTTTCACTGAAGGGGTTAACTAGGGTTATGCTTTTATAGATGGGATTTTTACGGACATGGCGATACCTAACATTGTGTATTTTTTTTGTTTTTTATTTTTTTTTTATTACATAAAAATGTGTATTTTTTAGGGGATTTTTTTAAAATTATTTTTTAATATTTTTTTTACAATTTTTTTTAAAAAATGATTTTTTTCAACTTGTCCCTTTATGGGACTTTCACTTTTTTACTTTTGATTGCAGTTACAATGCATTGCAATGCTCTGGCATTGCAATGCATTGCAACTATAGTGGAAGCTGCTGTGACATGATCACAGCAGCTTCCCGTAGCTAAATGACCCGGAGGTTGTCATGACAACCCCCGGGTCATCAAGGCAGACATCGGCCCCTGCAAATACAGTGCAGGGTGCCGATCTGAGGCAGAGGGAGCTCCCGACCCTCTGCCTCCCCCCCTGAGCTCTGCGATCGCGCTGGATCGCAGCAGTCAGGGGGTTAACAGCCAGGGGCGGTGGGGGCTCCGCTCCTGGCTGTCAGTGCAGGAAGCCTGGCCACTGCAGCGCCGGCTCCTGCACTGATCGCGCTGGGGAAGCTGAAATTTCAGCTTCTCCTGCGCGATCGCTGCTGTGTTTGGTCAGTCAGATTGACTGACCAATCACAGCGCTGTGAGTGCGGGGACCGACGGCAAAGGTCCCCGCACCGCTTGCCGTGCCTGTCAGCTGTCTGTGACAGCTGTCGGCACTGATCTACCACTGCGTGTTTACACGCAGTGGTAGATCAAAGGCATGACGTGCAGAGTCCGTCCTGGTGCCGGAACTGGCACCTTGCCATGACGGACTCTGCACGTCAGTGGACATTAAGGGGTTAAAGACCACCCAGAAGAAGATGACGACAACAAGGACGACGAGCATGAAGCCAACCAGCCTGAACACCATCACAAAGAAAAAATAAAAGATTACCCAGAAGAAGATCACCAACAGGACAAAGAAGGTTAAGACAAACTACAAGATACAGAACAAGAGACAGAAGAACAATAAGCAAAAGATCAAAAAGCAGAAGAACATGAAGTATAAGACCAAAATGAAGAGCAAAATATATGCTCTAAATTCTAAGCAGAAGAAGACTAAGCAGTGTATGGGGGTGAGTCCGTTCCTCCTCGTGGTGCCCCTGGAAAATGCCTGCTGCTGCTGCAGGCTAAACTGAACACGGACAAATACTGTTGTAATTTAAATCTTTTGTGACAGCAAGAACGGAAGGATGAACAATTCATACTTTTACAGATTACAAGTACAGGAATCTCTGTCACAAATAATAATATGATGAAGAAGATGAAGAGGAAGAAGATGAAGAATTTGAATATGAAGAAGATTAATTAGTTTAATAATAACAATATGAGTAATGTAAACAAAAACATGAATAGCAAGAAGTTTAAGAAGAAGATTAAGAAGGTGAAGATGAAGAATAATTTGATGAGAAAGATGATGCTGCTGAAGATTATGAAGGAGAAAGTGTGGCACTGGCAAAAGTTAAAAAGGTGAAGAGCATGGAAGTTGTGAAACATACATATTTGCCAAAATAGAAAAAAGGTTAACAACATTGTCAATTTGTTAGTCAATCCAAACGTATTTCAAAAAAAAAATATATTAATGCTATTCCAATGCATTGGGTTAAACATGTATGCCTTTATTGTCTCCTCAACCTCCCCCAATACATTCTACATTAGTCTTTGTTGTTTTCCTTCATGTACAATTAACCAACAAGGCAAGAATGGTTTTTTTAATGTCGATATTTGGTTCCCATACACTTACATTGGACTTCCGGTATCGGAATCGGATATCGACGATATTTAGTGATATCGGCGATACCATTCCGATCCGATATTTTTAGATATCGAGCAGTATCGCTCAACACTACTCACCAACAAGCTCTAAAAGGGTGGTGCTAAGTTGTAACTGCAGAATGTAAAGATCAAAAGTTTTATTGAATGTAAGCAAATTCCAGCCTTGTAGTTATGGCATCATATCAATCATTCATGAGACCCTTAGCTGTGAGACGTCCACCTAAGTAAAGTGATGTGATCACTGATCTGTCTCTCTAGTTCTGTGTGTCTCTGTCTGTCTCTCTTTCTCTCTGTCTGTCTCTCATGAATGCGGTGTGGCATGGAGGCGATCGGCCTGCAGCACAGCTGAGGTGTTATGAAAGCCCAGGTTACTTTGACAGCAGCTTGTCTGCATTGTTGGGTCTGGTGTCTCATCTTCCTCCTGACAATACTCCATAAATTCTCTATGGGGTTAAGGTCAGACGAGTTTGCTGGCCAGTACAGCACAGTGATACTGTTGTTTTTAAACCAGGTGTTGGTGCTTTTGGCAGTGTGGACAGGTGTCAAGTCCTGCTGGAGAATGAAATTTCCATCTCAAAAAGCTTGTCGGCAGAGGGAAGCATGAAGTGCTCTAAAATTTCCTGGTAGATAAAACACAGTGGACCTACACCAGCAGATGACATGGCTCCCCAAACCATCACTGATTGTGGAAACTTCACACTAGACCTCAAGTAGCCTGGATTGTCTTAGTGGGACAAAGTGTAAAAGTAAGATTTAAATAAAAGACGGATTTTGGTAAGAACTTACCTGTAAAATCCTTTTCAGCGAAGAAGGAAGGGAGACACACTCATTACTAGTGGGTAGGCGGAGCCCCAGATAGGATTAACACCTCAGATTCCAAAACGTGTTGACTGGCCCCTCCAGCTCGGGCTCCTCCTACTCATGTCTTCAGTCGTACCAAAGCTTAGGAAGAACAATATCACCAGCGAAGCAACATAACCCCTTCTGAAGGACTTCAGAGAAAAATACAAAAATACAGGTTATGCATGCATTTGCAACGAAAAACCACACAGTTCCAGGTACTACTCACTGAACCTGACAACTGCGATAGGCTGGCAATGCTGGAACAGAGCCGTAGCGCGTCGACCTCAGCTCAGAAAATCGCTATCAGAGAAGGGCCACGCTGCATCTGTAAATACAACAACACACTTCTGCCATGGGAGGGATGTGTGTCTCCCTTCCTTCTTCGCTGAAAAGGATTTTACAGGTAAGTTCTTACCAAAATCCGTCTTTCAGCTGCAGATGAAGGAAGGGAGCCACACTCATTACTAGTGGGACGTCCCAAAGCAGTCCAAACTGGGAGAAAAACCAAAAAAGGCAGAAACCCAACACCTAAACAAATGCGCAACAGGCGCCAACACAAGTTAACTAACTTAGAATACCGCTGCCTGTAGGACCCTACGTCTTAAGGCCGCATCAGCGGAAGCACTGACGTCCACCTTATAAAACTTTGTAAATGTGTGGACGGAACGCCAGGTCGCCGCTCAGCAGAGCTGAGCTGCCGAAGCCCCCTGATGGAAAGCCCACGATGAAGCCACAGCCCTCGTGGAGTGAGCTCGAACCTTAATCGGACAAGGTTCGCCTTTAAGTCGATAAGCCTCCAAAATGGCTGACCGAATCCAAAGAGCTATAGAATCCTTGGAAGCTCGTTGACCACGTCTACGACCTGCTGGGATCACAAACAGAGAATCTGTTTTCCTAAAACCTTGAGTAATAGACAAATAGAACTTCAAGGCCCGCACTAAATCCAATTTGTGCAAATCTCGTTCCTTTGCATTCTTCGGGCCCGGACAGAGCGAGGGCAACACAATATCCTGGTTAACATGAAAACGCGACACCACCTTAGGTAGAAAGTCGCCCCGTGTGCGAAGCACTACTCGATCCGGGTAAAACTCCAGGAAAGGAGGCGAGCAAGAAAGAGCTGCCAACTCAGAAACCCTTCTTAAAGAGGTTACTGCCACTAAGAATGCAACTTTCCAAGAAAGTAACGAAAGGCTAGCAGAACTCATCGGCTCAAAAGGCACATGCTGAAGAGCCTCCAAAACAAGGTTGAGTTGCCAAGAAGACACAGGTGCCTTCCGTGGTGGAAACTGACGGGTTACTCCTTGAAAAAAGGAGCGTACATCCCTACGCGAGGCGATAGCCTTGCGAAACAACAAGGACAGGGCAGAAACCTGACCTTTCAGAGTGCTAACAGCTAAACATTTGTCCAAACCCGTACTGCAAAAAAGCCAACAGATTGGGCGTAGAAAAAATCCTCGGATTCCTTGAGGAACTTGAACACCACGAAAAGAAGGCTTCCCAGGTTTTATGATAAATCCTGGTAGTAGCCGGACTTCTGGCAGCTCGCAGAGTGGCAATGACTTCAGCTGAAAAACCTCTACGGGTCAATATTTCGGTCTCAAGAGCCACGCCGTCAAACGCAGAGACTTCAAGTCCGGATGACGAACGGGCCCTTGTGATAACAGGTCTGGGCGAAGAGGAAGTGGAAATGGCAGAGCTGCCAAAAGCGCCACCAGTGTCGAGAACCACATCCTCCTTGGCCAATCCGGAGCTATCAACATAGCCGGGATTCCTTCCAGTCTGATCCGACGCAATACCAGAGGAAGCAAAGAAATCGGTGGAAACACATAGACCAGCTCGAACTGGTCCCACGGAGCTACCAGAGCATCCACCGCCACTGCCTTCGGGTCCTTGCACCTGGACATGAAGGTCGGTAGTTTGGCATTGACCCTGGATGCCATCAAATCCACTTGGGGAGTTCCCCAACGGGAGCACAGTAGTGCAAACATTTCCGGATGGAGACTCCATTCTCCAGGATCTATCTTCTCGCGACTGAGAAAGTCCGCCGTGGTATTCTGGACTCCTGGAATGTGAATTGCAGAGATGGCTGGAACCGTGGCCTCGGCCCATAGCAGGATCCGAGACACCTCCATCATGAGCCTGGAGCTCCTCGTCCCGCCTTGGTGATTGATATACGCGACCGCCGTCGCATTGTCCGTCTGCACTCGAACTGGCAGACCTCTCAAAGGGACCGTCCAGTGTTGGAGGCAAAGGAAAATTGCCCTCAATTCCAAGATGTTGATCGGTAGAACAGACTCTTCCGATGACCATACTCCCTGGATCCAAAGATCGTTCCAAACACCCCCCCAGCCCGTCAGGCTGGCATCGGTGGTAATGACCGACCACTTCGGAGGGAGGAAAGATTTCCCCAGGGATAACGTTTCCGGACGCAACCACCATTCTAGGGATTCTCGTACCCTGTGCGAGATGATGATGCTGCAATCCAGAGACAACTGTGATCGATCCCAACGACCCAGGATGAGTCTTTGGAGGTCCCTGGAATGAAATTGGGCAAACGGAAGTGCCTCCATGGACGCCACCATCAAACCTAGAAGGCGCATACACTTTCGCAGAGACATTGCTGTCGAAGCCTTCATAATTTGTACATGTCGTAGTAGACATGCTTGCTTGTCTTGAGGAAGAGACACTACCGCCCGTACTGTGTCGACATGCATCCCCAAAAACAGGATCGACTGTGTCGGATCCAAAGACGACTTCTCCCAATTCACCAGCCACCCGAAATCCTCCAGGAGCTGAAGGGATAGAATGCGAGCCGTCACCGCCTCCTCCTTTGAGGACGCCACAATCAAAAGATCGTCCAGGTAGGGAAAAATCGCAACCCCCTGTCTTCAGAGAATTGCCATGAGAGGCGCCAGAATTTTTGTAAAAACTCTGGGCGCTGAGGCCAAACCGAATGGCAGAGCCACAAACTGGTAATGGTCCTGACCTATGGCAAAGCGAAGGAAACGCTGATGAGCCCTTCCGACTGGAACATGCCAATAAGCGTCGTGGATGTCAATTGACACCAAAAAGTCGTTCTGCGACAGGGCCGTTATCATGGAGCGAAGTGACTCCATGCGGAATTTTTGGGTGTGGACATGCCGATTTAATCTTTTGAGATCCAGAATAGGACGAAATTTGTTCTCCTTTTTGGGAACCACAAAAAGATTGGAATAAAATCCTCTTCCCCGGTCTTCCGGCGGTTATGGTATTACCACACCCTTCTGCAGAAGAGAGTCGACCTCTCGCAGCAGGGCGGCCTTTAACTCGGGCTCTGACGGAGTGCGGGACTGGTAAAACCTGTCTGGGGGCCGAGAAGAAAACTCTATGAAATAGCCTGCCGACACGACCCGCATTACCCAGGTGTCCGGAACGCGGGAAATCCAAGTCGCTTTGAATTGGAGCAGGCGACCCCCCCACTCGAGAGCCCTCGAATGGAAACCTGGCGTCAGTCCGTCTTGGCGGGCTTCTTGTCAGTCTCCCGCTTGTCTTGACGGAAATTTGATTTCCAGGGAGTGCGGGATTTCTGAGTAAACTTTCTTCCCGAAAAAGAGGGACGACCCGATCCCCAAAAGGACTGACCGAATCGTCCCTTGGAACGAAAGGATCGCCGGCCACCACCAGCACTAGTCCTGCTAGGCGCAGAAGCCAAAGCCCTTCGCTGTGGTAAGGCTGCTTCTTTCGTCTTTGCCTTGGCAATCAGCTCTGAAAGGTCAGACCCAAAAAGCTGACTACCCTTGTAAGCTAGAGACAGCAAACCTTGTTTTGACACTGCGTCTCCAGTCCACTGTCTAAGCCACAGTACTCTTCTGACTGTGACAGCCGAAGCTTGCGCCTTGGACAACAGTGATGCTGTATCCAGACCTGCATCATAGCTATAACAAACCGCAGTTTCCAATAAATAGAGAAGACCATCTATCTCGGATAACGGAGATCCATTTTGTATCGCCATCCGTACACGGTCCAACCAACATAGAGAAGCCTTAGAAGCACACATGGATCCTAACACCGCTTTGAATCCATGCCCCGCGGCCTCGTAGTTGGATTTCGCTGCCATCTCCGTTTTTCTGTCTAGCGGGTCCAGCAGACTTGCTTTCCCTTTAACAGGGAGCAATGAGGATTTACTGAGCTGGGATAAAGGAACATCCACTTCAGGAGAAGAAATCCAAGTCTCTGTCAACTCCGTAGAGCACGGATATAGTGCCTCAAAAAAACGTGTTCCATGAAAACGTTTATCTGGACACAGACGTTCTTTCTCCACTGCTTCCTTAATCTCTTCCAGAGCTGGTAACGTCGCTCGCAACTTACGGTACTCCTGGTACATCCGAGGCGACTTACCCGGACGTGTAGTTACCTTCTCCGGCAACTGTAACGCCTCTCTCATGGCTTCAATAAGAGCCTCTGTTCGGTCTAAAGGGACAGACTGTCCCTGCCGATCCTTATCCGAACCGGATAACTCCCCATCTGAATTCGAAGGGGAACCCTGTCCGCATTCCATATCAGATAGATCTGACTCGCTATGCGGAAATGCCGAAATCGGCCTGTGCCGCTTCCTCCCATGAGAGGATCTAGCTGACACCCAATGACCTAAAAGGTCAGAAAGGCCATCAATAGAGCGCGCGATGGCATCCAATTTGGCGTCGCTGTGCCCTGTAATAGCTGCGCTTGATGTCGAGGCCTGCGTATCAGATAAGTGTGACTGATTCTGAAGCAGATTTGGCGCACGGTCCGCACCTTCTGGACCCTGTTCCGACATGCCCACACACAATATATGGCAGGTCCGAACCTGTCAGTAACTTATGGAAAAAAGTGTGGCTTCTCAGGCGACAGCAGCAAGCACGCTGAAGGGTTAAATCTCTTAGTGAGAGAGGTACCCCGGCTGTATCAGCTGAATACTCAGCGATACAATTAACTGTTACAAGTTCTAATCCCAAACTGGGATAGAACCTATGCGTTGCTGAAGGGGTTAACCCTTGAAAAAGGGGTTAATGCCGCCAACTCCCCACTACTCCCTTATTAACAGAAGGGTGTGCGAGTTCAGGTAAAAATAAGGTCTCTATATGAGACCGCAGCTGCAAGTAACGCTATCTGTTTTGCTATACAGATAGGTTCTGCGCTGTGGGGGTGAAGCGTTTCACTCACCCGGCTGGTAATGGTGCTGTAAATCGTTGGTACGGGAAGAGCGGAGCAGGAAGGAGCCCGTGGAGCCTTCTAATGGCCGCCGCGCTGAGAGAACCCGGAAGAGAAGCGCCTATCGCGCGCTTCTGTGACAGAAAGCCCGGGAGCGTGAAGCGACGCCCCCCGCCGGCTTCAAAAAAGAGCGCGAACTCCTTCGCTCTCTGCTCTCCCCCTGTCCTGCAGGCGTCTGCTTGCGGACAGAAACAGTCACCAAACATGTCTCACATGTACCAGCGGCTGCTGCAGCAGTCGCTGAAAGCACTCACACACACTTTAAATAAAATGTGGGGTACTCACCAGCCAAGCGTCACAGGGACCCCAAGGGGTTTCTGACGCGTGCCCATGCTTCCCCCCAGGGTGGGGATCGCAGTGACCCCTGCGCATGGTTTGCGTCCCCGCCAGGGAAGCTATCCTCATCCCCCCGGGCCGGCAGGGTTCTGCAGGGACCACCCTCAGGGTAATTACAGATCCGCCAAGGGAGAGGTTGGGGTCCAGCAGCGCTGAGACCCCTGAGACCTCTAGACCAACTCTGGTGATCCAAGTCTCTTGTCCGAATAAAATAATAAAATCTTCTGAGGAGCTGCTTCCAGCAGCGACCATCCTCTGAGACCTCAAGTTCTAGACTGAAGACCTGAGTAGGAGGAGCCCGAGCTGGAGGGGCCGGTCAACACGTTTTGGAATCTGAGGTGTTAATCCTATCTGGGGCTCCGCCTACCCACTAGTAATGAGTGTGGCTCCCTTCCTTCATCTGCAGCTGAAAAAAAATGTTTAAATAATTGTAAAAATATTTTAAAAAAATAATAAAAAAAGAATATATATTCTATCACTAAATAAATATTTGAATAAAAAAAATCAAAACAATAAAAGTAAACATATTTGGTATCGCCGCGTCCGTAACAACACGACTTATAAAACTGTGCCACTAGTAAACCCCTTTAGTGAACACCATAAAAAAAACAAGGCAAAAAACAATGCTTTATCATGATACCGCCCAACAAAATGTGGAATAACACGCAATCAAAAAGACAGATATAAAAACGTCATCTTGTCCCACAAAAAACGAGCTGCAATACAGAATAAAACTGCTTTATCAATTTTACCACAAGTGGAATGGTGTAAACGCCCCCTTAAAAGAAATTCATAAACTGCTGGCTTTTGCTCATTCTTTCTCCCAAAAATCGGAATAGAAAGAGATCAAAAAATGTTATGTGCCCAAAAATGGTACCAATAAAAATGTCAACTTGTCCCGCAAAAAATAAGACCTCACATGACTCTGTAGGCCAAAATATGGAAAAATTATAGCTCTAAAATGTGGTGATCCAAAAACTATTTTTTGCAATAAAAAGCGTCTTTTAGTGTGTAACAGCTGCCAAACATAAAAACCCGCTATAAAAACCCGCTATAAATAGTAAATCAAGCCTCCTTTATCACCCCATTAGTTAGGGAAAAATAATAAAATAAAAAAAATGTATTTATTTCCATCTTCCCATTAGCGTTAGTGTTGGGGCTAGAGTTGGGGTTAGGGTTTGGATTAAGGTTGGCATTAGGGTTAGGGTTGGGATTAGGGTTAGGGGTGTGTTAGGGTTAGGTTTGTGGTTAGGGTTGGGATTAGGGTTAGGGGTGTGTTGGGGTTAGGGTTGGAGTTAGAATTGGGGGGTTTCCACTGTTTAGGCACATCAGGGGCTCTCCGAACGAGACATGGCGTCTGATCTCAATTCAAGCCAATTCTGCATTGAAAAAGTCAAACGGTGCTCCTTCCCTTCTGAGCTCTGCCATGCACCCAAACAGTGGTTTACATATGGTGTATCAGCGTACTCAGGACAAATTGTACAACAACTTTTGTGGTCCAATTTCTCCTGTTACCCTTCGGAATATAAAAAATTGGTGGCGAAAAGATCAGTTTTGTGGAAAAATTATGACTTTTTAATTTTACGGCTCTACATTATAAACTTCTGTGAAGCACTTGGGGGTTCAAAGTTATCACCACACATCTAGATAAGTTCCTTAGGGATCTACTTTCCAAAATGGTGTCACTTGTGGCCAAACAGTGGTTCCCCCCCACATATGGGGTATCAGCGTACTCAGGACAAATTGTACAACAACTTTTGTGGTCCAATTTCTCCTGTTACCCTTCGGAATATAAAAAATTGGTGGCGAAAAGATCAGTTTTGTGGAAAAATTATGACTTTTTAATTTTACGGCTCTACATTATAAACTTCTGTGAAGCACTTGGGGGTTCAAAGTTATCACCACACATCTAGATAAGTTCCTTAGGGGATCTACTTTCCAAAATGGTGTCACTTGTGGCCAAACAGTGGTTCCCCCACATATGAGGTATCAGCATACTCAGGACAAATTGCACAACAACTTTTGGGGTCCAATTTGTCCTGTTACCCTTCGTAAAATAAAAAAAAATTGGATCTGAAGTAAATTTTTTGTGAAAAAAGTTAAACATTTATTTTTTTTTAAACATACCAAAAATTCCTGTGAAGCACCTGAAGGGTTAATAAACTTCTTGAATGTGGTTTTGAGCACATTGAGGGGTGCAGTTTTTAGAATGGTGTCACTTTTGGGTATTTTCAATCATATAGACCCCTCTAAGTGACTTCAAATGAGATGTGGTCGCTAAAAAAAGTGTTGTAAAAATGAGAAATCGCTGGTCAACTTTTAACCCTTATAACTTTGTAACAAAAAAAATTTTGTTCCCAAAATTGTGCTGATGTAAAGTAGACATGTGGGAAATGTTATTTATTAAGAAATTTGTGTGACATATCTCTCTGATTTAAGGGCATAAAAATTAAAATTTTGAAAATTGCTAAATTTTCAACATTTTCACTATATTTCCGCTTATTTCATAAATAAACGCAAGTCATATAAAAAATGTTTTACCACTAACGTGAAGTACAATATGTCACAAAAAACCCTCTCAGAATCGCCAAGATCCGTTGAAGCGTTCCAGAGTTATAACCTCATAAAGGGACAGTGGTCAGAATTGTAAAAATTGGCCTGGTCATTAACGTTGAAACCACCATTGGGGGTAAAGGGGTTAAAGATTCCAAATCCTTGTACAGGACCAAAATAATTTATTTTTTAATTATTCTATACATTTACCTATACAATTAAAGATTACTTCTGGGCATCTGTCTCACCTATAAAACACCTTGGAATTCTTTTGCTTCCATGATTAATTTGTATAGTAAGAAATATACGGATCTATGGAAGTGAGAGCAATGCCTAGCTCAAACAGTAGGACTCAGAGCAGTGCCCAGCACTAACAGTAAGCCTCACAGCAGTGCCCAGCACTAACAGTAGGACTGAGAACAGTTCCCAGAACTAACAGTAGGCCTGAGAGCAGCGCCCAGCACTAACAGTAGGACTGCGAACAGTGTAGAGCACTAAGAGTAGGACTGAGAGCAGCGCCTAGCACTAACAGTAGGCGAGAGAGCTGCGCCCAGCAATAATAGTAGGACTGAGCAGCGCCCAGCACTAGCAGCAGGACTGAAATCAGGCCCAGAACTAACAGCAGGACTGAGAGCAGTGCCCAGCACTAACAGCAGGACTGAGAGCAGCGCCCAGCAATAACAGTGGGACTAATAGCAGGGCCCAGCACTAACAACAGGACTGAGAACAGTGCCCAGCACTAACAGAAGGACTGAGAGCAGCGCCCGGCACTAACAGCAGGACTGAGAGCAGGCCCAACACTAACAGTAGGACTGAGAGCAGTACCCCGCACTAACAGCAGGACTGAGAGCAGCGCCAAGCACTAACAGTGGGACTAAGAGCAGGGCCCAGCACTAACAGCAGGACTGAGAACAGTGCCCAGCACTAACAGAAGGACCGAGAGCAGCGCCCGGCACTAACAGCAGGACTGAGAGCAGGCCCAGCACTAACAGTAGGACTGAGAGCAGCACCCAGCACTAACAGCAGGACTGAGAGCAGCACCCAGCACTAACAGCAGGACTGAGAGCAGCGCCCAGCACTAACAGCAGGACTGAGAGCAGGCCCAGCACTAACAGCAGGACTGAGAGCAGCGCCCAGCACTAACAGCAGGACTGAGAGCAGGCCCAGCACTAACAGTGAGACTGAGAGAAGCACCCAGCACTAACAGTGGGACTCAGTGGGACTATTTTGTTGTGCCTAGGGTAGTTCTTTAGGAACCTTAATAATTGCACAAATTACCTGAAAGGATATCGATTCCAGCAAAACAAAGCTCTGCAATCACATCGTTTACTTCTGGCTCGTCAGGCACCGGGGGTCCAGCCTGCAACACTCTTCTATTGCTATCCGTCAGTGCTTCAACAATAGCAAGGAATTGGGCTGCATTGTTTCCAAACATCTCTACCAGAAGTCGCTCAGTATTAGTACGAGGCCACGGCAACTGGGAATAGAATAGCAGATGTACTTTCTTATAATGTGGCCTATCTTACTATATACAGACAGTATTGGCAATTCCATCATTTCGGTAGGTCTGCATTAATCAGAATGTCAAAGAAAAGGATGTAGATGCACTGAGCCAACAGTGTGGTCAGGCAGAAGGGAAAGCTAGTAGATCCCTATGCTGCACAGAGGTATCATCATTAGAAAAGGATGATTATGATCCCATTGTATGAAGATTTTCAGAAAATACCTGGGAAACTGGGAAAATGTATTAGTACTGTTTGAAATAAAGACAATATAAACGTTCAGGCTTACTTTACACTAAAATAGTGGCACATGAAAATAATAAGGCTGTTTCTACATGGCAACTTTTGCTGTGACATCTAACATGAGACTAAAGTTTGCCAGATGCTGCTACAGTGAATGTGGTAACATTGCAAGCCCCGAATGGACTGCGACAAGAAAGTTGCAAGAAATCCAACAGATTAAAAACCTGCCAGACTCCATGGATGGAAGACTTATGACTGTCATTGAAAAGAAGGGTGGCTGTATGGGTCACTGATAGTTTTTTGGAAATTTCACAAATGTATTTTTGTACATTTTGAGTTGTTTGGTTATTATTATTTGTTATTACTCTCACTTTAACAGATAAACGATTGAGTAAGAAAAATGTACGTTTTCAGTTAGTTCCATAAAAATTCTGCCAACTAATCGTTGCCCAATAATTATACACACATAGAAATTATCCTAAGAAGCACAAAATCTCACTTTTACTTTCTTACATATTCAGGTTTATTAACCTTTTGGATTGGACGACAGCAAATACGGTAATAAAATGAGCCATCAAAAATACAAATTGCCTAATTGTTCACAGGGTATAAAAAAGGGGAAAAAGCAGACTACATGGAGCATGTCATTTTCTCCATATAATTTTTTATGTTTCTAAGATTTTATATTAGCATGTGTAAGGAGGCTAATGGCTGTGTAGTCAATGGGAGGTATGTGTCGCAGAGATGGCTGCTTCCTGCGCGATGCAACCCGGAGTATTTTGCTTTAGTGCACGTGAGCGCTAAGATGTCGTTTAATGCACTTGAGTTCGGGTTGCGGGTAGCTATGAGAGATGGGCGGGTCATGCTACCCACATACCTCACTTGTGGGTGTGGTTACTGCCTACATAATGGAGGCTGTTGTTTGGCACAGGGTCTGAGACTTGGAAGGGAGAAGGTCTCCAGTGTATGTGGCTCCAGACCGAGCCTGAGTGCATGGTCATGTTTTCAGGATTTCCTTAGTATTGCCCAAGTGATAATTGCATCACCTGTGCAATACAAAGGAAATCCTGAAAACATGACCTGTTGGTGGGCCTTGAGGACTAGAGTTGGAGAACCCTGAGCTAAAGGACTGTGCTATGGACACTGATGCTTTGTGTTGTTTTCCTGCTCTAAAGGCTGTTTTTCTTTTGTTAGTGCTTCTGGGGTTATGGAGCTAATAAACCCACATGAACTTTTGAATGGAGCGTGCCTCCTGTTATCTTCCTGACGCACCTGAGTGAGTGAGATTCCTACACATGTTATCACTTCACTTCACTTCACGGGTAATAAGCAGAAGCTAGGGCAGATCGCTGCACAATTTTAGGCTATACATGTGCTACGTACGAGTGACACTTATATCATAAGATATGGAAGTAATAAAAAAGTGTAATATGTTCTGGGGGTTGTGATGGAAGTAATTACAAGTGAGTACCTTCTGTATTTCACAAGAGATTTTTGGTTCCTTTCCATCCATCACACAATAAACAACTTATCAACTTCCCTATCAAAAAAAAAAATATATATATATATATATATATATATATATATATATAGTATAATGAATGTTTTTATCTTATCTTTATGCAAAGTGTAGAATAAACTTATATATAAAAATTGTCCAAACAGTCTTTCTGATAATAGATACTGAGGACTGAATGCTACTTCCTATTTGTTCTATCAGCCCACAGACTATCTTTTATGGCAAAGTCAGGAATTGCGATGAAGACCCTATTGTCGTGCTTAGAACAATAAACAATAAAAATGACAAAATTGCAAAGAAAATGCTCCTTAAGATAGAGAGGGTCCTATTCCCAAACCAACCTTTTCTGCTTCTTTTAGATTATTTTTCAGCTTTGGACGAAGGATTCCTTTTGGCTTTCTTCTTGACTCAAAAACGGCTCTTTTGAAGATCATTACTGCCATCTGACAATGAATGCAATCAGTTAGTCCCATAAAATCAATTCACTTTATATCAGTAGGAAAATTTCCCCTTGAATAACAACTCACAATTAAAAATGACAAGTTCCTTTTGTCGGTAATGTAGGCCTCATGCACTCAGCCATGTTGAACGCCTTACCGAGGGACAGACAATTCTCTATAAGGTGTCGCATCTCTGATCATATTCCACTTACGTTTATAGAACCAGGTAGATTTTTTTTTCTATTATAAATTAATTGTACGTATACCAAAAGTATTCTGTCAATAGGAAAAAGGATGTACAGAGTCAATAAAATTGCTACAGACAACTTCCCTCCATTTATGGGACTCAGGCACTATAGACTATGCCATTCATTGTGGTAAAGGTCTATGGAATGAACTGACACATGATAATATAAAACCAGGGAACCAGGGAAGTCACATGTAATTTCTTACTTCCAAAACCAATGACAAACAAGTGTTTGAAATTCACAATCCTGAGCATTATTCTGGGACATAACATATCTGGAAAGCTATTTGGACAAATTGTCTTCAAAAATTGTCAATTCTTGTTGTAATTGGCACAGAAAGTGATGTGGATCCTTCCCCTGTAAGTGTACAATGTGTATCCAGCATAATGTATCCAGAAGCCGTTACTTCCTTTATTTCATGGGGTTATCTGGACATAGGTGTTTGATGACCTATCTCTAAGCTAGGTCATCAATAGCAGATCGGTGGGGGTCTCATATCCAGTGCCCTCCTTAATCAGTTGCTTTTCCTCCAATAAAAGTCGAAATGCCATCTAATATGTATAGGGGCCATCTAATATGTATAGGGGCCATCTATTATGGCAGAATAAATCATGGGACATAAGGATCAGACGGTTGGAATTCAGTCGCTTATTCTTTATTTCTGCATGAGTTAAGCCGACTTTATCATAGTGAAAACAGTGGCATTAGGTTATCGGAAGGAATAACTTTCAGCTGGAGTTAAAGGAGTATTTCCATCTCAAAGATCCTATCCCAATGTATAGTAGGTGCAATAGTAATAATATTAGCAAATACCTCCAATTACAAATGTAGTATAGTTTTTCTGATTCTCTTTGTCGATTTACTCATGCACAGGCATTGCAGGCAGGACCTTAGATATCCATGGTTACGACAACTTGAAACTAGCTGTCACTATATCAGTGGTCGTAACCATGGATACCCAAGGTCCTGCAATGTCCTGCACATGAGGAAAAAGACATAGCGAATCAGAAAAACTATTCCTTTCTAATTGGAGGTATTTGCTAATACAGGGTGGGTCATTTATATGGATACACCTAAATAAAATGGGAATGATTGGTGATATCAACTTCCTGTTTGTGGCACATTAGTTTATGGGAGGGGGAAAACTTTTCAAGATGGGTGATGACTATGGCGGCCATTTTGAAGTCGGCCATTTTGGATCCAACTTTATATTTTCCAATGGGATTGGGTCATGTGACACATCAAACTTATTGAGAATTTCACAAGAAAAACAATGGTGTGCTTGGTTTTAACGTAACTTTATTCTTTCATGAGTTATTTACAAATTTATGACAACTTATAAAATGTGTTCAAAGTGCTGACCATTGTGTTGGATTGTCAATGCAACCCTCTTCTCCCACTCTTGACACACTGATAGCAACACCGCAGAAGAAATGCTAGCACAGGCTTCCAGTATCCGTTGTTTCAGAAGCTGCACATCTCCTATCTTCACAGCATAGACAATTGCCTTCAGATAGAGATGTGCAGCATCTGAAACAACGGATACTGGAAGCCTGTGGTAGCAATTCTTCTGCGGTGTTGCTATCAGTGTGTCAAGAGTGGGAGAAGAGGGTTGCATTGAAAATCCAACACAGTGGTGCAGAAGTACTGGCACTATGGTGTACTACCACTGGAGCTACAGTGCCGGAGTACTAAAGCTACTCCGGCACGAATAGCAGGAGTACCTACCGGCTACAGGTGCCTTTTACATTTACTAGGACCCACAAAGTCATGATGTTGCAGAACCTAGTAAATGAGAGAGGCGCCCTGGTTGTTGCACCAAGGAAACCATCTGCAGGAGTGAAGACTGCCAGACTGAAAGCTGGATCAGACCTTTCCTCCCAGCTATCATTCATGGCTGACAGCTATCTAATGTGTATGGCCAATTTGAGGATTGTCCTGAGGGTTTAATAAGGATTACGGTAAGACACACAGCTAAAACATTTACTGCAGCATGTCCTACAGGACACTAATGACAGTGACCAGCTAGCTATTATTAAGGTTACTAAAATCCTCAACATAATGCAATTAAACAGGTAATAAAAGTGCTGATAATACACTCTTATAAGTGAACGTTAACCAAAAATAGACCTTTGCTTTAACTAAATGCTGTGGAATAAACATGATAATGCCCATTTACAGTATGGTTCTGGTATCGGACAATGCACTGGACTGACCAGAGTCACAACAAAACAGCAGAAGGCTAGTTACACATACAGAGTTTTGGTGGAAAATGCCATGTGGTTTTTTAAGAATTATTTTTTTACCTAAAACCAAAAGTGAGTTTAAAAGAAGCATGAAATAAAGAGTATCGACTTCTACTTCTCCTTCCTGCTAAATCCTCATCTGGGTTTGACCAAAAAAAAAGAATAAAAAAACTGCAGCGGTTTTTTCCAAGAGAACAAAATCACCCAAAACAAAAACGTGCAAACAATTTCTCAATTTATTTTCTATTCTAAATGAATGACTTAAAGTGCTAGTCAGTCACATAAAACCTCCATGAATTTGGCTGCAGCAGTGGTATGACACCAGATGTCAGGATTCAAACCCAGCAGCTCCTGTACACCAGACAGCAGCTCTTCTGTCTGAGCTATTCAGCTCGCTGGACAGTTCTGTGCTAATTCAAATACTTGCACCTATGTTGTTGCTGATGTTCTCCACCCTGAGTTCCTGTTGGTCACCACCCCGAGTTCCTGATTGGCTCATCCTGATTGCACACCCAACTTAAACCTGGCCTTGCTCTCCTTCCTTGCATGATTACTGAGCTACCAGCCTCTAGTCAAGCTTCTTTCCAGCTGCTGCTTATTCAAATTACATTGCTGCTCCTGATATCGACCACTGGCTTTTCTGTCTACGATTCCTGCTTATTCCTTCAAAAGACATTGCTGCTCCTGATATCGACCTCTGGCTTCCCTGACTACGATTCCTACTTATTCCTTCAAACGACATTGCTGCTCCTGATATCGACCTCTGGCTTCCCTGACTACGATTCCTACTTATTCCTTCAAACGACATTGCTGCTCCTGATATCGACCTCTGGCTTCCCTGACTACAATTCCTACTTATTCCTTTAAACGACATTGCTGCTCTTGATATCGAACTCTGACTTCCCTGACTACAATTTCTGCTTATTCCTTCAAACAACATTGTTGCTCCTGATAGCAACCTCTGGCTATTCCTGACTATGCTACCTGCCTGTGCTGCCCCTAGTAGTTGCAATATCACCACTCCAAACCAGGTCAGTCCATAACAGAATAATCACGCACACAAAATGGAATCTGTTGCAGCCCAACTGAGGCAACAAATCACTGAACTTCAGAATTTTGGTGCCAAATACCAAGAAAAATTTTCTAAGTTGCAAACACAGTTCTTGGATCAGCAAAAGGAAATTATTGAGTTGCAGAGGCAACTTCTGGATTTGCGCAACTCTGGCCCAAAATCAAACGCACGAAAGCCGCTGCCAGCAAAGTTCAGTGGGGATCGTTATCATTACCATGGATTCCTAAATCAATGCCAAATTTCCAGATGCAGCCATCTCCGTTTACCAGTGATAGGAAAAGGGTTCTGTTTATAATTAATTTCCTGACTGATGAGGCTCTTGCATGGGCCTCACCTTATGTGGAGAGCAAAGCTGACCTCCTAAATGACTTAGTTTCTTTCATCACTGCTGTGGACCAAGTGTTTGATGACCCAAATCATTGTGCTACAGCTGAAACGAAACTGCATAACCTACATCAAGGGCGGCGCTCTTTAGCTGAACATGCTTCCGATTTCCGCCACTGGGTGGCATACACTACATGGACTTTAGCTGCCCAGTGGAGTCAATTTCGCTGAGGATTATCAGAGCTAATAAAAGATGAACTTGCAAGGGTTGAGACCCTGATAATTTGGAGGATTTTATTCAACTATGTATCCGAACTGATCAGAGACTCACTGAATGAAGAAAGGATACGCTGCGATGTATGTGTATGGAAACACCCTTAACTACTCCTTTACTCAATCCACATTAAAAAAACAACAAGAAATGGAAAGTGTTCCTAAACCTATGCAAATTGATGTAATCCTTAAACCTCTCTCTGCAGTAGTCAAGGAGAGGCGTACAGAGAATCTATGTCTCTATTGTGGGGGGCACTGGACGTTTTGATACCAACGGTCCTAATAAAAGGATCATAGCTTTCACAAATGCCAAGACTAAACGTGATTTAGACCTTTTTGAATGGCCAGATCCGATTATGCAGACCATCTCATCTGTAATGCAAGATAAAGGCAAAAGAGCAATCACCATCATCTCATTTTGTCGTTCCCATATAGGTCATAATTGGAAGCCAAAAAATACAATGCTCTGCCATGTTAGATTCTGGAACAGGAGGGAATTTCATGGACTTACAATTCACAATTGATAATAACATTGCAAGTAGGACTAAATCCATGCCAATCGATATGGAAACTGTGGAAGGATCACCTTTATCGTCTGGACCTGTTATTCACGAGACAATTGAACTGGAAATCTGTATTGAACCGAATCATCATAAAGCTGTTAGTTTTCATCTTATTTCATCTACAAAATTTCCAGTTACTCTAGGAATTCCCTGGTTTTCAATCCATAACCCATCTATCAACTGGGCATCGACGACTATTAACTTTCCCTCTGAGTACTGTAAGAACAATTGCCATGCTAATGTATCTGTTTCCAAACAAATTAAAATTTCCGAGATTTCTTATCAGAATTTTGATACACTACCACCTCAGTACCAACAGTGTAGTGAGTTCTGCAGTAAGAAGAAAGCCGATCAACTGCCTCCTCATCGTTCTTACGACTGTCCTATTGAATTACTTCCTGGAACTTCCATTTCATTTGGGCAAATTTACAATGTTTCTGAGCCAGAATTAAAAGTACTAAAGGAATACCTAGATAAAAATTTAGAGAAAGGCTTTATTCAACCTTCTTCTGCACCAGCAATAGCACCCTTGTTTTTTATCACAGTGAATTGGGGACAAGATGCAGCTTCATCCATGTGCATTTCGTTCTCATACCATGTCAGCTGCAGAAAAGAAATATGACATTGGAAATAAGGAACTTTTAGCCATTAAAGTTGCTTTCTCCGAATGGAAACATCTTTTGGAAGGGACAAATCATCTGTGACTGTACTTACCGACCACAAAAATTTTGAATTTATCCATACAGCTAAGAGGTTGTCTGCGAGACAAGCACGTTGGACCTTATTTTTCTCCAGGTTTAATTTTATAATTTCTTATCAGCCTGGTTCAAAAAATTGCAAGGCTGATGCTCTGTCCAAGATATTTGAGGAACCTGGACCTCAGGAGAGGTCTAGCACTGACTGTACCATTCTACGTCCAAAAAAAATTTTGGAACAGTACTGGACTCCAAAGAATTTTTGGCGAAAATTAAAGAGGGATACCAAACTTACTTCTTTCTTAACCATCCTTCTAAAGATTTGATTTTTCTTTTAAGGAGGGATTTCGGATGCAGAACCATCAAATATATGTCCCCGAATCTGCTTGACTTGAAGTCTTCAAACATGTCCATGATTCTAAACTTGTAGGACATCTTGAAGTCATGAAAACACAAGAACTACTGCTTCGTTCTTCTTGGTGGCATAATAGTAGAAAGGATTTGAGAAAATATGTTTCTTCCTGTTTAACATGTGCACGGAACAAGACGCCACGATCTTCTCTTCTAGGACTTCTTCACTCTCTTCCAGTTCCATCTAGGCCTTGGAGATCAATCTCAAATGGATTTTATCGTGGACCTACCTCCATCAAAAGAAATAACTTTTATCCTTGTTCTGGTGGATCGACTCAAAAAGATGGCCCATTTCATTCCGACTAAAGGAATTCCTACCGCTGAACAAACCGCAGAATTAGTGGTCACAGAGGTATTTAGGATGCATGGAATTCCTGACTATGTCATTTTTGATAGAGGTGTTCAGTTTACATCAAGGTTTTGGAAAACCTTCTGTACAAAGTGAGGAGTTACTGTTAATTTTTCTACTGCCTTCCACCCACAATCCAATGACCAGACTGAAAGAACTAACTAAACCCTTGAACAATACCTGCGGTGTTTTATTTCTTAGGGTGAGTTTCCACGGTCAGGAAACGCTGCGTGTTGGCGCTGTGCGCTGGCGCAGCGCCAAACACGCAGCGTCCAATGTTACAGCATAGTGAGGGGATTTCAAGAAATCCCGTCTCCACTATGCGTAACAATACGCAGGTGGCAAACCTGCGTATCCGGACATGCGGCGCGTCTTTCAGACCGCAGCATGTCCTAGCGTATTGCGGCGACGCTGCGTCGCCGCAACCAATTTAACACAGGGCTATGAAGCCCTGCGTTCTTTCCGGAGGTGTTCCGGAGGTGTCTGGAACACCTCCGGAAAGAACGCGCGTCAGAAAGGGGGCGGGGCTTAGACGGAGCGGAATTTCCGCTCCGTCAAAAGCGCTATGGTTCCGGACCGTGGAACCATAGCCTAACCTACAGGATGACTGGGTGGATTATTTACCAACAAAGGAATTTGCCTATAATAACTTCAAAGACAGTTCTCCATCCCAAAGCCCATTTTTTGCTAACTACGGCTTGCATCCAGTATTTATTCCTAATCTTCCATTTAATACTTCGGTTCTTGCTGTTATAAACAGACTTACAGAGTTGCAAAAATCTCAAAAAGAACCAACTAAGATGTTACAAAAGGCCCAAGAAGATTACAAAGAAACAGTAGATAAATGTCACAAAGCCCCGCCTATCCTTCAGGTCAGTGACAAGGTTTGGCTTTCTACCAAAAATTCCTGCTTATTCCTTCAAACGACATTGCTGCTCCTGATATCGACCTCTGGCTTCCCTGAATATGATTCCTGCTTATTCCTTCAAATGACATTGCTGCTCCTGATAAAGACCTCTGGCTTCCCTGACTATGATTCCTGCTTATTCCTTCAAATGACATTGCTGCTCCTGATAAAGACCTCTGGCTTCCCTTACTATGATTCCTGCTTATTCCTTCAAACGTCATTGCTGCTCCTGATATCGACCTCTGGCTTCCCTTACTATGATTCCTGCTTATTCCTTCAAATGACATTGCTGCTCCTGATATCGACCTCTGGCTTCCCTGACTATGATTCCTGCTTATACCTTCAAATGACATTGCTGCTCCTGATATCGACCTCTGGCTTCCCTGACTATGATTCCTGCTTATTCCTTCAAATGACATTGCTGCTCCTGATATCGACCTCTGCCTTCCCTGACTATGATTCCTGCTTATTCCTTCAAATGACATTGCTGCTCCTGATATCGACCTCTGGCTTCCCTGACTATGATTCCTGCTTATTCCTTCAAACGACATTGCTGCTCCTGATATCGACCTCGGGCTTCCCTGACTATGATTCCTGCTTATTCCTTCAAATGACATTGCTGCTCCTGATAAAGACATCTGGCTTCCCTTACTATGATTCCTGCTTATTCCTTCAAATGACATTGCTGCTCCTGATATCGACCTCTGGCTTCCCTGACTACGATTCCTGCTTATTCCTTCAAATGACATTGCTGCTCCTGATATCGACCTCTGGCTTACCTGACTATGATTCCTGCTTATTCCTTCAAATGACATTGCTGCTCCTGATAACGACCTCTGGCTTCCTTATGATTCTTGCTTATTTCTTCAAACGACGTTGAGAATGTAATTGTGTATCCACAGGTAATTCACATCAAAATCTGCCACAAATGTGGCTTGCAGTAGATTGTGACTTCACTGTTAATAGAAACAATCTGCATCCGTTTTGCCACACGTAGTAAAATAACATGTACTTTGCGGCTACTATACAATTAGAGCTAAAAGGAGTGGAAAATGGCCATCGACCTCTACAGTTTTCTGATTGCTTAAAGTGAATATATCATTAAATAATATCTTTGTATACATTATGTGGGCTGTATAGTGCTGCTGATCAGTGGTGGTCAAAACATTGCCCTGAAGTGCAACTCCAACATAAGCTGTGTGCACGGTGTACAGCTCCATAGACTTACTATGGAACTCACACACCACTCTGAACTGCACACTTCAAAGTGATTTTTGACCAATCAGTGGATTCTCAGGACCCATACCCCACAAATGAGCAGCATTTTTACAGCCCCTTTAATGAATAAAAAGTTTTGATATGGCAGATATACTGTAACAAGAAATCACTTGATTATGCAGTGGAACAACTGTTTCGCCAGCGAAACGGATTGTAATGATTGCAACAGTAGTGCACGAGAAATAGCAATTCCCTGCAAAAATAAAGTGATGGTTTAACAAGCAGTTAAAAGACTGAAGTGGCTAACAGTTACCATGTTTGGATTTTCAGAAAGGAAAATCCAGAAGGAAAATCTGTAGAATATTTGCCCTATGTGAACACACCATGAGAATGGGTTGTCACATGCAGAAATTTTTCTTCTATCTTCTCCAACAACTCTGCAGTGGAGATCTAAGGCCGGGGTCACAATTGCGAGTGTGATGCAAGAAACTCACGTGAGTCTCTCGCATCACTACCCGGCACTGCCGCCGGCACTCAGACCGGAGTGTGCGGTTGCACAGAAATACAGTTAGGTCCATATATATTTGGACAGAGACAACATTTATTTAATTTTGGTTCTAGACATTACCACAATGAATTTTAAACAAAACAATTCAGATGCAGTTGAAGTTCAGACTTTCAGCTTTCATTTGAGGGTATCCACATTAAAATTGGATGAAGGGTTTAGGAGTTTCAGCTCCTTAACATGTGTCACCCTGTTTTTAAAGGGACCAAAAGTAATTGGACAATTGACTCCAAGGCTATTTCATGGACAGGTGTGGGCTTTCCCTTTGTTATGTCATTCTCAATTAAGCAGATAAAAGGGCTGGAGTTGATTTGAGGTGTGGTGTTTGCATTTGGAAGGTTTTGCTGTGAAGGAAACATGTGGTCAAAGGAGCTCTCCATGCATGTGAAACAAGCCATCCTTAAGCTGCAAAAACAGAAAAAACCCATCCGAGAAATTGCTACAACATTAGGAGTGGCAAAATCTACAGATTGGTACATCCTGAGAAAGAAAGCACTGTGAACTCATCAATTCAAAAAGACCTGGGCGCCCACGGAAGACAACAGTAGTGGATGATCGCAGAATACTCTCCATGGTGAAGAGAAACCCCTTCACAACAGCCAACCAAGTGAACAACACTCTCCAGGAGGTAGGCGTATCAATATCCAAATCTACCAAAAAGAGAAGACTGCATGAAAGTAAATACAGAGGGTTCACTGCACGGTGCAAGCGACTCATAAGCATCAAGAATAAAAAGGCTAGACTGGACTTTGCTAAAAAACATCTAAAAAAGCCAGCACAGTTCTGGAAGAACATTGTTTGGACAGATGAAACCAAGATCAACCTCTACCAGAATGATGAAAAGAGAAAAGTATGGCAAAGGCGTGGTACAGCTCATGATCCAAAGCATACCACATCATCTGTAAAACACGGCGGAGGAAGTGTGATGGCCTGGGCATGCATGGCTGCCAGTGGCACTGGGTCACTAGTGTTTATTGATGATGTGACACAGGACAGAAGCAGCCGAATGAATTCTGAGGTATTCAGAGCCATACTGTTATGTTTCGGTAGCTAAGGAGGACAGGAACAACAGCAGGGCAGCCGAACACCTGAGATGTTGGTAACTGATGGGTTGCAGATTCCTAAACTAACGACACAACTAGAGGTAGCCGTGGAGCGTTCCTACGTTGATCCTAGATGCCTCCTCACAGCCTGAGAGATAACTACACCTAAAGGCAGAAAGATGAAAGCTATCTGCCCCGGAGCAGATCCCCAAAGAAAATAGGAAGCCCCCAAACATATAATGGCAGTTAGACAAGATGAAAATACAAACATAGGCAGAAAATAGACTGAGCAAACGCTGGGGCCACAAGCTGACTAAATAGGATAGGACAGGAGAGATTACTTTCTGCAACCCAGAAAACCCTACAAAAATCCAACAATTCTGATTACAAAAATACTGAGATCACACGATCTCGCCACCCACTAAATCAGATCTCAGTGTGAACAAAAACCAAGCCGCAGCCGCTGAAAAAACAGGAAAAAGCAAATGAGCAAATAACAGTGGCTGCAGATAAACTGTGAGGAGCTCAGGCCCCAGGAGGGGACCTGGCTGACCTCCACAAAAGTGCAGAAAACAATGCAAAAAGCAAGCACAAAAAGAAAAGCAAAAAATATCTTATCTGAAAGAAGGAGATGCAGGCAAGGCTCCAGCAAACTTCCAAATGAGCCAGGAACCACAATTGAGACAAGAACAATTGATCACCGGCAACCATCATGGGAGGGAACCTCCCTTATATCAGACCAATCCGTGATCCCAGATTGCCAATCCTCGCTGAAAGGTTCAGTACTGTCTGTAACCACCAGAGGGAGCCTCTGCTCAGAAACCATCTCTAGCACATTCATAACACCATACTGTGTGCTCAGATCCAGCCAAATGCAGCCAAACTGATTGGTCGTCGTTTCATACTACAGATGGACAATGACCCAAAACATAAAGCCAAAGCAACCCACCCAGGAGTTTATTAAAGCAAAGAAGTGGAATATTCTTGAATGGCCAAGTCAGTCACCTGATCTCAACCCAATTGAGCATGCACTTCACTTGTTACAGACTAAATTTCAGACAAAAAGGCCCACAAACAAACAGCAACTGAAAACCACCGCAGTGAAGGCCTCGCAAAGCATCAAAAAGGAGGAAACACAGCGTCTGGTGATGTCCATGAGTTCAAGACTTCAGGCAGTCATTGCCATCAAAGGGTTTTACTAGAAATGAACATTTTATTTACAATTATTTAATCTGTCCAATTACTTTTGGTCCCTTTAAAAACACATGTTAAGGAGCTGAAACTCCTAAACCCTTCATCCAATTTTAATGCGGATACCCTCAAATGAAAGCTGAAAGTCTGAACTTCAACTGCATCTGAATTGTTTTGTTTAAAATTCATTGTGGCAATGTCTAGAACCAAAATTACATAAATGTTGTCTCTGTCCAAATATATATGGACCTAACTGTACATGCAGCCACACACTCCAGTCCTGATTGTCGGCGGCAGTGCCGGGTATTGATGCTAGAGACTCGCATCACACTCTTAAGTGTGACCCCGGCCTAAGGGTCCATCTGGTGAAGATTTCTGGGACGGAAACCTCACTCTGTACATCACAGTTGCTATTAGACTCACTGAATGATGGAGAGGTACTGCATGGCTACAGCTGCAACTCCACAATATTCTCCCAATCAGCTGGGAAATGGCACAAATATTATAAAGTGTGTGCATGGAGCCTCAAACCTCCGATGTCACAGCATAATGATTACCTTATACATGCTCTTTGTTAAAGCTTAGGAGAAAAAAGTCTGCTGTCACTCTACGTGACTGCAGACTGCAGGATTGTGACAGCATGTAGTGCATTACACACACTGCCATGATTTCTCAGTATTTCCATTGCCAAAAGGTGGTCACCTGACTGTATTCATGCGTTTTTCATACTTGCGGTCACATGACTGTTCTCTCAATTTACTTCTATTAAAAAAAGCTGAATGCTTCTAGTGGGCACATGACCTCAAGTACGCAAATCGCATGCATGCCCTCTCACTTCGAGAATACCAGGAGACTGTGACAGCATGCACACTGCTCGATGTCACACAGAGTGATTGCAGACTATTGGCCCAATCCTAGACAACCTATTTAACACATGGATCTGCATTTCCCTTTTGTAGATGTTTTCTCTATGTTTCAATCACTATAACTGGTCTCCTCTGTATAATTGCTGATCCTGCGAAACAGTTCTGCGAAACACTACACTTGTGAATTTGTAGGCAGATTTGAAGCCTTATCTAAACCTAACCATGACATATATTACTACACAGCAGTAAGGATGTATTGCAGCATGTACACGGGTCCATTTCTATTCATACTGTATCCAGTTTCCGTATATGTTACTGGAAACAAGGCAGCTGTAATATACAAGGAAAGCTTCCGGCACACTTCAGTAGCAGCGGGATTTCTGCAGTATGTACGAGCGTATAAGTAACCCCACAGGCAGTATTCCATGTCTTGTTCCTCGACTTGTGTCTATGAATATCTTATTGAGCTTGTAAGTCACGTCTGGCATCTACAATCACTTCACTTCTTAAAGCGGGCAAATGTTTGTTTACCTTAAGAGTGGACTCTTTAAGAGCTTTCTTTGTCTCTTCGCTGGATGAGGAATCGCTCATATGTTCAAGCTCACTAAGCTCGCTGATCTTACCGAGAGCACGGCGAGCAAACACCTAGAAAAAACACAAATATCAAATATGAGATGTCTCAATAACCTTGTCATTCATACAATGAAACAATAGGCCAGTAAACAAAACTATTAATTACAGTGTAATCCACAGTGGATCAGGAAGTTCAGAAGCCGAGTTTGTTGCTTAGGAATGAATATTCATTCTGAAGTTTATGTAAAATGTAATTATTTGTACTCTATAAATACAAACAAATACAAATGAAAAAGAAAAGGAAACACAAACCCTATTCTCTTCTACCGGGCAGTCCACCCTGGTGCCTTGGACGCCTAGGGCTCGCTGAGTGCTGCTCTCTTAGCATATTACAAAGATGCTTATTTTCATGCGTACTACTGATTTGTGAAATAAAATGATGGTTCCTCTTTCCCTCTATAGTGTACCAGCCTTCATCAGGTAAAACACGTATAACATATACATAGATACACAAGCTCTCCGCTGCTGCATAATGAGCAGAATTTGGCATTCATGATAATTGGCAGTCACTTAATTGTATTTATTACTAGAAAACCGCGGTATTGAATTTTTAAAATGCGCCACAGTTTATTTAACTTAAAGCATCATCTATGGGTGATTATTATTTTAGGCAGAACTGTTTCAATTATTTCTATTTCTTAGTGACATCAGGCTTTGAATATTCATATCGGTGGGGTTCATTGTCTGGCAGCCCCCTCTTTCAGCTTTTTGCAGCTTAGCCCTGGCAGCGGACAAATGTGAACAGTGATCAGGACAGCTCTGTTACCTGTGGAGCAGCCATTTTTGGGTACTGCAGGTTATCTCCCTTTCACTTCTATAAAAGCAAGGGGTGCAGCCTGAGAACGACCACTGTGCACAGCAAACCGACAGTGAACTGCCGCAGCTGATCAGTGGCCATGGCAGGAGTTGGACACCTACCGATATGATATTGATGAGGTCATGAATATAGGTCATCAATATCATCTACCTAGATGACCCATTGAATTGCTGCCTATTAGAAACATCCAGCAACCAAACAATGTAAATAACATAGCACACTAGTTATTGATCCAAGCCGTTCATGCTGATCTATGTGACCACAAGATGCCACGTACATCGTCTGGAAGCACACCAGTCTCTTCACTTCTGTGACGCATCTGGATCTGGAGAAGGTCCCTCTGAAGTACAGTAATGTATAGAAGCAATGGCCAGCCAGTCCCACCACTTCAGAAGGCTTCTAGCCCGACCCAGAAGATCCTCCAGGACTAACTTGTCATCCTTTATATAGTGTACAAAAGAAGGAGTGATCTTTAATGGATTTTTTTATAATTATCCTTCATAGGAAAGACATAGGATAGAATATTTAGAAATCTATTTAAAAAAAATGGAAATAATGACAAAATTGTAAAAACATCAATTTTGCAATCAATACAAATATAATTTCCTTTTATATAACATTTAAGGGCAAAAATCGCAAAAGAAAATCTAACCCAATAATGACAACCACTCTGATCCTTAACTATCAGCTTTCACACAGGGTATAAAATACATTGTAGAACGAGCCTGAAATCTATGATAAAATCCACTTGTAATGTGTGAAAATATAACAGTCATGGAAAATCCCTGCACAAATAACCCATCTCCAGTAATATAGAACGTGCAGATGTGTCCTTCTGTCACGCTGTATAGCAGATATATATATGTGATGTCAGTAATCTATATCAAAAGGGCAACATACTATATAACATGCGCATAGATATATGATAACATAGATTTACCTGACAGAATGTCCAGTGGGTCAAAACGGAATCCGTTATACGCTGTCTCCGGCTAGAGGGTGACCGGGGTCTAAGCTGACCCTAAACTGGGGTCCTAACTAATCCCTCTACCTGGAGGTACTGTTAAAGGTACAGAGGTCCAGGCCACCAGCGTAAACCCTGTCTCCTATCAATCCCTGCCAACTGTATTCTAGTCCTAAGAAGGACCCTGAATACACCAAAGGGAATGAACAGGTAACGGTTAATGAACAGAAAGACATACAAGAAAGACAAGAAATAAAGTAAATAAAGTCTTACATACAACACTCACACACAGTAGGAACACCTAAGGTCTCAGAGATAAACTATAAGCTATAAGAGTAAAAACAACTAAGGAGCTCTTAGCTTAAGTATTCTCAGAACCGCTTCAGTCTGCTAGACTACATGAATGCTTTCACCGGCGTCTAACACCCAGACTGGCAGGAATATAAAGGAAACTAATTAGAACATAATCAAAAGCAGCCGGGCGAGGCTGGACCTAGTCTTAGCAAAGAGCTAGGTAAAATTAACTCTCTCATTACCAAACACAAAGAAACAGCAGCTCAGCTGTGAGAAGTCAGAATGTGCAATCGCGACGATCTTCGTGGCGATGCACCCATGACAGTACCCCCCCTTCTACGAGGGCCTCCGGACCCTCATGACCAGGTCTGTCCGGGTAAGTTGTGTGAAAGGTCCGAACCAATCGATCTGCGTTAGCATCAGACGCAGGGACCCACGTCCTCTCCTCAGGACCATACCCCCTCCAAAGAACTAAGTACTGAGGGGATCGGCGACTGAGACGTGAGTCAATGATTTTCGACCCATGAAATTCCACGTTATCATTGACTACCACTGAAGGAGGAGGTAGAGGTGACGGTATGACTGATGCCACATACTTTTTAAGTAATGACTTGTGAAACACATTATGAATTTTAAACGTAGGAGGGAGGTCCAGACGAAATGCCACAGGATTAATTATGGAACTGATCCTGTACGGCCCAATGAATCTGGGACCCAACCTCCAGGAGGGAACTTTAAGTTTTATATTCCTGGTAGACAACCACACCAGATCGTTCACCTTCAGATCTCGACCAGAAACTCTCCCCCTATCAGCCATCCGTTTGTAATGGTTCTCCGTAACCTTCAGTCTTAACCGATCTGGAACTATCAATCTCCTTGGAAGTCCCACAGGGGCGTCCCCTGAGCCCCCAATACCTCCCCCTCAAGCTCAGAGCATACAGCTGACACTACAACTCCCTCCTGAGGAATAGGAACCGGATCATCCATCCTCCCGGTCCCTGGGAAAGTACGAGATAAGGCATCAGGAAGCAACTTTATTGAGCAGTCATATGCGCGATGAGGAGGTAACTCTTTACACCCCTCCTCTGAGAACATCTCCCCAAAGTCCTCCAGAAAAGGAGACAAAGTCCTAGGCACAACCGCACCGATGACCGTGCTCATGCAGTTATTCTTGCAAAATTCACCCCACTGGCTTATCTTTCTGGATTGCCAATCAATCACTGGGTTATGTTTAGCCAACCAAGGAAGTCCCAACACAATAGGAGTAGGTAGACCCTCCAGCACATAACAAGACAAATGCTCTTTATGTATTGCCCCTACTCGAAGATCTATGTTATGAACAGCTTGTACCAAGCTACCTTGACCAAGAGGTCTAGAATCAATAGAGAGTATAGGGACCGGTTTGGCCAATACACTCAGTTGCATACCATGCACCTGGCAAACCGAGCGTCCACCAGATTAGCCCCGGACCCACTATCAAGAAAAACAGAAATCCTCTCAGTTCTAGTACCAATCACCACCTCCGCAGGCACGAGAAACTGAGAGGGATTTGGGGACGAAATACACACACCCAGGTTAACTCCTTGGCTCAAAGAGGTCCGGGATGGACACCCCCCAACAAAATGTCCCTCTTCCCGCAAAAGAAACACCTTCTAGTCTTGCGGCGCACCGCCGATTCCCTCCTACAAAATGATGTCCCTCCCAACTGCATGGGTTCCTCAGAACAGACCAGGGGAACCTCAGTAAAAGGGACTTTAGTAGTAGGTGGAGTCATCACGGGGGGCGGAGTTACCTCGCGTCTTCCCCGAAGTCGTCTATCAATGCGAATAGCGAGGGCCATAGCAGCCTCCAGTGATGGAGGAGAATCATACTGAGCCAACACATCTTTTAATTTGTCAGACAACCCTTGACAAAACTGGCTCCTAAGAGCTGGGTCATTCCACTGAGTATCTGTTGCCCATCTACGGAACTCAGAAGAATATTCCTCCGCTGGACGATTTCCTTGCCGTATTTTACGTAACCTTGTTTCAGCAAGGGAAACTCGATCCGGATCATCATATACCAGACCCAGGGCAGTAAAAAATCGATCCACTGACTGGAGATCTGGGGAGCCTGGAGGAATAGAGAACGCCCAAGATTGAGGGTCCCCTAGTAAGAGCGATATAACAATTCCCACCTCTGCTCTTCACTCCCAGATGACCGAGGCCGCAGCCGAAAGTACAATTTACATGCCTCCCGGAAAGTAAAAAATTTGTCCCGCCCACCAGTGAACCTATCCGGGAGAGCAACCTTAGGTTCAGATCTGGTTTGCTCCGGGGGGGACAAAACCTTGGACTTAATGTCTGCAAATTCCATGGACAACCCCTGCAACTGCCGGGCCAGCTGGGCTACTGGATCCATGACAGCTGGGGAGAATTTTTAGTTGGGCGGTGAAAATGTCACGCTGTATAGCAGATATATATATGTGATGTCAGTAATCTATATCAAAAGGGCAACATACTATATAACATGCGCATAGATATATGATAACATAGATTTACCTGACAGAATGTCCAGTGGGTCAAAACGGAATCCGTTATACGCTGTCTCCGGCTAGAGGGTGACCGGGGTCTAAGCTGACCCTAAACTGGGGTCCTAACTAATCCCTCTACCTGGAGGTACTGTTAAAGGTACAGAGGTCCAGGCCACCAGCGTAAACCCTGTCTCCTATCAATCCCTGCCAACTGTATTCTAGTCCTAAGAAGGACCCTGAATACCACCAAAGGGAATGAACAGGTAACGGTTAATGAACAGAAAGACATACAAGAAAGACAAGAAATAAAGTAAATAAAGTCTTACATACAACACTCCACACAGTAGGAACACCTAAGGTCTCAGAGATAAACTATAAGCTATAAGAGTAAAAACAACTAAGGAGCTCTTAGCTTAAGTATTCTCAAACCGCTTCAGTCTGCTAGACTACATGAATGCTTTCACCGGCGTCTAACACCCAGACTGGCAGGAATATAAAGGAAACTAATTAGAACATAATCAAAAGCAGCCGGGCGAGGCTGGACCTAGTCTTAGCAAAGAGCTAGGTAAAATTAACTCTCTCATTACCAAACACAAAGAAACAGCAGCTCAGCTGTGAAGTCAGAATGTGCAATCGCAGATCGACTTTCGTGGCGATGCACCCATGACACCTTCCTTTAAGGAACCTGACCGCTGTAGCCGTATCAGACATTGCTGTATGATTTCAGCCATACATGTTTAATTCTGAAATGCTGGGCATATCAAGAAAACATACTTTAAAAGCCGCTAAGACCAAGCCGCACGAGAGACTTGTCAAACGACGGATCCGCCGATGGATTCATCCCACCCTACCATGATTGATAGTGTATCTCTCTACACACGCATGCAGGGAGAGACTGTCACTCCGGGCACAGGGTACTGTTTAGGCACTTCAAGGGCTCTGTCAAATGTAAAAATGCCCGCAGGACCATTCCATCAAGTCGGCATTTCAAAGCATCACTACATCCCTTCCGGCACTGACGTGTGCCCAAACAGTGGTTACACCCCCACATTTGGGTACCAGCGTACCAGGACAAACTGGACAACACTTTTCGGGTCCAATTTCTCCCTGTAACCATCGTGAAAATAAAAATAGGGGCTCAAAAAAATCATTTTTGAGAAAAAAAATTCTTTTATATTCTCAGGGCGTCCTGGCGTTATAAACTTCTGTATGCACCTTGGGTTCAAGTGCTCACGTGCATCTAAATAAGTTCCTTAGGGGTCTTGTTCCAAATGGGTCATTTGGGTAGCTCCAAAGTTTAGGCACAGGGCACTCTCAAACACGACATGGTGTCCGCTAACGATTGGTAATTTTCCCAGTAAATCAAATGGCGCTCCTTCCTGCAACCCTGTGGCCCCAACAGTGTTTCCCCCCAATATGGACACCAGCGTACTCAGGAAAAATGACAACTTTTGGTGTCCATTTATCTTTATCCTTGGGAAAATAAAAAATAGGCTAAAAAACATTTTTGAGAAACAAAAATGTTTTATTTCTGCTCTGCGCTTATAAACTTCTGTGAAGCGCTTGGTAAGTTTCAAAGTGCTCATACACATCTAGATAAGCTCCTTGGGGGTTTTTCCAAAATGGGTACTTGTGGGGGGTTTCTACTGTTTAGCACATCAGGGGCTCCTGCAAACGCAAACAATGACCTCCTCAGAACATTCCATCAGTCTGCATTCCAAATGGCTGCTTTACCATTCCCTTCTGAGTCTCCCATTGCGCCAAAACAGTGGTTGCACCCCCCACATATGGGGTATTGGTGTACCTCAGGACAAATTGCACAACAACTTTTGGGTCCCAATTTCTCCTGTTACACTTGTGAAAATCAAAAATAGGGTTCTAAAAAACATTTTGAGGAAAATAAATGATTTTTTTATTTTCACTGCTCTGCGTTATAAACTCGCTGAAGCCTTGGGGTTCAGAGTGCTCACAAACATCTAGATAGTTCCATAAGAGGTCTAGTTTCAAAATGGTGTCACAATGTGGAATTTGTTATCCATTGTTAGCCAAGGGGCTTCCCAAACTGCAGTCATGTTCCTGCTAATTCTTGATTTAGTAATTTTCCATTCAAAAACGTCAATGCGTCCAGCTCCGCTATTGATCCCATGCCGTGAGCGCCAAACAGTGGTTTATGACCAATATGAGGTATCTGATGTACTCAGAGAAATTGTCCAACAATTTATGATCCATTTATCCTGTTGCCCATGCCAAATTGAAAATTGATGCTAAAATAAAATTTTTGTAGAAAAATTTAAATCACCATTTTTCCTTCCACGTTGCTTTAGTTCCTGTGAAGCACCTGAAGGGTAATAATCTCTTGAATGTAGTTTTGAGTAGCTTGAAGGTGCAGTTTAAATGTCACATTTGGGATTTTCTACCATATAGACCCCTCAAAGTGTCTCAAATGTGAGGTGTCCTAAAAAAATTGGTTTTGTAAAATTGCTGTAAAATGAGAAATCTCATGGTCAACTTTATAAACCCTTATAACTTCCTAAAAAAAAAAATTATGCTTCCAAAATGGTGATTAGCAAAGAAGACAAGTGGGAATGTTATTTATTAACTATTTTTGTCACATAACTCTCGGTTTAACAGAAGAAAATTAAAAATTGAAAATTGCAAATTTTCAAAATTTTCACCAAATTTCCACTTTTTTCACAAATAATGCAAAAATTATCGACCTAAATTACCACTAACATGAAGCCCAATATGCACGAAAAAACGTCCAGAATGCTAGGATCCGTTGAAGCGTTACCTGAGTTATTACTCATAAAGGACAATGGTCAGAATTTCAAAAAAAAGGCAAGTCATGAGGGATTAAACAGAGTAATTCATCCTATAGGTGCACTAGATGAAGCCAGACTCCAGCACAGCTATCCATCACCGTACACTCCCATGTATGAAACAAGTTAAACCTATGGACTTGGTATCATGACAAATTGTATAGTTTAACACAACTGAAGGAGCGTTAAGGGGTTACCACTTCAGCAGGACAACCCCAGTTTAATAACTTTAGGTCCCGTTTAAAATAAAAACAATATATTCTGACTTCCCGCAGTGGGTCATTTCCAGCGATGCTGAGACAGCTATTTCCAGGGGTACACATAACATTTTTATGCCACAGGTCTGCTACAATCAGTGGGCGCTGGTAGGCTTCAGGCTTTATTTCGTCACTGCAGACATCTGCTCTGACGGAACATTGCTGGGCTACTGCCAATCTGTTTGGCTTCTGCAGACCAACGACAACAATGTCACGTGATCTGCCAGGAACAGCAGCGCCAACATTGCTAGGACGGGGCCCCAATGGTAGGGAGAATATACTATTACTTTAAACGGGGTCCTGATGTAATTAACCCCTTCAAGACATTTGGTGTATATGCACAGCGCAAGACCGAAGTGAGTATATGGACTGATCTCACGGGTTGAGCCCACCCCATACTAGGCAAGAGATGGCTGAGTATTACAGCCAGGACCTGCCTCTAATAATTATGGGTGAAGCTCCGCTTCACCCACGATTGTTAACCCATTAAATGAGCTATCAAACAGTGGCAGAATAATATTGTAAGGTAATTTCTAACACAAAATGTGCACCGTAAAAACAATTCACAAAAAACAGAATTGCATTATTTTCAGTTTCTCCCCACTTGGAATGTATTTCCCGATTTCCAGTGCAGTATGTGGTAAAGTGAATGGTGGCATTCAAAACTAAAGCTCGTCCGGCAAAAAACAAACCTCATATGTCAATGTGGAAAGAAAAGCAAAAGAGTTATGTCTCTGGGAAGAAGGGGAGGAATTAACGAAAAACACAAAAATGGAAATTAGCTGTGTCGTGAAGGGGTTAACTGGGTTGTCCTGCTTTAAGAGTGGATATATCTTTAAAATTGTATATTTATTTTCGGAGTAACGCCCAGGACTTGATGTATGAATAAACATGGAACACAAGATCGGATCAGTATAGGACATGCTGTTAGTCTCCCAGATCTCACACTAGAATCCATGATTTTCACGGATGTGTGAACAGATTGGTGAAACACTATGGATCCATGCGCTGTTCGAAAAAAAAGGCAGACAGCACACATACATTTCACATGGGTATTTGACTGCATCCTTACTGTGCAAACTGAGACCTCAGTGCTTGCGCCATTACATCTAACTGATGGTGTTTTACAGTCATGCAATGATTTTGCCCACCTGCCTTCTCATGAATCTGGTGGCCACCAGTGACAGCTCTTCCTGCCATGTCCAGGTGCTGAAGCCAGTGTCACTTTAACGTTTAACTTACAAACTAAAGCCCCCGTCACACACAGCGATCTCGCTAGTGAGATCGCTGCTGAGTCACTAGTTTTGTGACGCAGCAGCGATCTCCCCAGCAATATCGCTGTGTGTGACATTCAGCGACGATCAGCCGCCCTGGACATTTTTTGATCGTTGGTCTCCGGCTGGCCCGCACGCATCGCTGCGTGTGACAGGCAGGAGACCAGCGATCAGTTTGTAACCAAGGTAAATATCGGGTTTCCAGGCGCCGGGCGGAGCCTGGAAACCCGATGTGTACGTTGGATACCAGCCCGCTGCTGCAGGGGAGCTGGTAACCAAGGTGCACATCGGGTTTCCGGGCGCCGCGCAGCGCCTGGAAACCCGATGTGTACCTTGGTTACCAGCTCCCTGCACCAGCGGGCTGGTATCCAATGTACACTGCGGGTAACTAAGTGACGTTACCCACAGTGTTGCTGTCCTGATCGCTGCCTGAGCTGCCTGTTTGGCAGCTCACCAGCGATCACGTAGCGACACACCAGCGATCCTGACAAGTGCATATCGTTGTCGGGATCACTGGTGCGTCGCTATGTGTGACGGGGTCCTAAGCTTCTAACTGTATCTCTAGGAATATTCAATGCTTTTGCTATATTTTAGCATCCTTTTCCTTGCTGAGCAAGGCAATGATTTATTTTCTTAACTCTTTGGACCCTTTTACTGACAACCCAAGAATATTATTCAACTCAAGGCCATTGACTGAAAGGAATGGGCTATGACTATGTTCAGACATTGTGTTTTTGCTGCATTTTTTATGCAAATTTTAAGCAACGTTTTACAGTGACAGCTAAGCCTATGACATTTCAGAAATCTCATGCAGTAATCAGTAAAAGTAATATTTTGTGTTGAGCTTGGAGAAACCACTTGTTACATTAGTTGTGTTTAGATCTTAAATTGTTCTGTTCTTTTTTTTTTGTTTTATGGCAAACGAAAAAAACATTTGTAAATTTCGCACGTAAACTAATTTGCAATGGAGCAAGAATAGTTATGATTATAACTGTATATATTATATAAATATACTGCAGGCATTAGTCTGTTATAAAATATTATAATACAGTCGCCCAACACATTACAGTCACCATATAGTTTGAACATAAAATCGTGCAAACATCAGCACGACTGCAGGTGGGAAGGTAAAAAACACTAAATTCTGCTGTCACTGTGGACAAAATCTCATCCACCTTTAGTCGGCCAATGGCTGCAACATGTTAAGGCTACATTCCCATGATGAGTTTTTGGTGAATTTTTTTTGCTGTGTATTTTCGAAAAAATGCAAGTAACCTTGCAAGTAAAATCTGCAACATCAAAAACTCACCAAAAGCTGATCGTGGGAACGTAGCCTAAAGATTTAACCTGCAGTCAGTGACCAGCTATAAGGCCACGTTCACATGTTCGTTGAGTATTTGGTCAGTAATTTACATCAGCAAGCCAAAATCGGGAGAGGAACACTCAGAGGAAAAGTATAATAGAAACACGTCACCACTTCCGTATTTATCACCCAATCCTGGTTTTGGCTTACAAATACTGAGGTAAAATACTGACCAAATACTGACCGTGTGAACGTGGCGTCACGACACAGCTGTCAAGTGACCCAGGACCAGGGCTCCTTCCCTGTCCCGAACACTAGGGGGCGCCCTAGCTCGCGCTACTACCCAGGACACTTCTGCATGTGAAGATGCATCTGTTCTCTTCCCCCACCCAGGGATGAGGGGCGCTACTGTGCACCGTACTGTAGTACACCAACTTGACAAATAAGGCAACACAAACAAAGGTTAACAGAAAACTCCAGGCATACAAAATATTCACTCATATATAACAGAGGAATGCACCAGGTTGTGAAGGTAGGGAAATAAACCAAAATAGAGAAGGATAAGGAATCACCAAGCATACAAACCAAGCAACAGTCACTAATAACTCCTCCAACTCTCCTTCTCATAAGTACTCCTCTCCCTCTGTTCGCCATGAAGCAATAAAGCTAGCTCTGACAAGGATTTGTATCAGAGCCCAGATTATAAAGAGAAAAGGAGTGGCTAACCGAGCTCAGCTGTAAGCACAGGGAGTTCCAACATGGATGATTAACCCCTGTTGTGCCAGAAGAAATAAACACATTTAAAATGAAGGAGAAGTGCTTCTTCTCAGCGCCTGAGTAGGAGCAATCAGACGCTGCCGTGTTCTGACTCCACAATGTTGCGGTAACCCCGTGACACATGGGTTAAGTAGGATGGAATTTTGAATGGCCCAGTCAAAGTCCAGACCTAAATCCTATAGAGCAGGGTTCCCCAACTCCAGTCCTCAAGGGCCACCAACAGGTCATGTTTTCAGGATTTCCTTTGCATTGCACAGGTGATGCAATTATCACCTGGGCAATCCTAAGAAAATCCTGAAAATATGACCTGTTGATGGGCCTTGATGACTGGAGTTGGGGAACCCTGCTATAGAGAATCAGTGGCAAGACTTGAAAATTGCTGTTTACAGACGCCTCCATCCAATCTCACTGAGCTTGAGCTTTTTTGCAAAGAAGAATTGGCAAAAATGTCAGCCTCTTGATGTGCAAAGCTGGCGGAGACCCCAAAAGACTTGCAGCAGGAATTGCAGAGAAAGGTGGTCCTTCAAAGTATTAACTGAGGGGGGCTCAATACAAATGCACATCCCAATTTTCAGATTTATATTTTTAAAATATTTAGAAAACCATGTATAATTTCCTTTACACTTCACAAATACTTGATACTTTGTGTTGTTATATTATATATAATCCAATAAAATACATATAAGCTTGTGGGTGTAAGGTGTAATGAGGAAAAAATATGGAGAAGTTGATGGGTGTGTATACTTTTTCAAGGTACTAAGATATTGGTCAGTTTTAACTGTATTGTGACAAAATGGCCTCAAAGAAAATCTGCAGGAACGTAAGGGATTTTTTTTAGATCATAAAAAAAATGATGGCAACTTATACTTTACCTCGCCATGAACACTAGCTTGACAGTCGAAATAACACTGGCACACGGCAGTATACAGGGTCGCCCTCCAGGTAAGGTAATGCACAGATAAGAGAGGAACTGAAGACTCCATGCACACACTTGCCCATAACAGGGATTCAAGAGCCTGAAATAAAAGTGTATTTAACAAGTATTTACTATCTGATAAAAGACAGTAATTTGACATTTATGGACCATCAAGTGTTTTATATCTAGTATGTAAATATGAAATTGGTTTACAGATACCAAAGCAATAAAAACAGACATTAATGTTGTACACTGAGATTTATTATTTCATAAATACTGATAAATATGTGAACACAGACAAGTAGAGCAAACACAGGCTACTGTTTTATTTTTATAACCCTGTGATATACCCCATTGTGGCCACTAGAGGTCCCCACCACACAAGTTGTCCAATATACTCAAGATAGGTATTAGTTTATTGCAGCACTTTATTGAGTCTAATAACTTATTTTAGACAGGAGAGAGTTAAAAAGTAACTACAGCAAACATTAGCAGCACAAAACTGACAATAAAAGTTACATTTTAAAGCTATGGATTAGTACGGGTATACAGCTAAATGCAGATGTAGTGAAAGACACTTATTGGAGCATCTGATCACAACACAATGACGTAGAGAGGGTCGGTATTTTTTTAATAGGACAGATGTACTTTGTCATAGCTTTAAAGGAATCTGTCAGTGGGATCAACCCTGTTAAGCGTGCATAGAGCGTGCATAGAATGGTAGAGTTGGAAGGGACCTCCTGGGCCATCTGGTCCAACCCCCTGCTCAAAGCAGGATTCTCTAAATCATCCCAGACAGATGTCTATCCAGCCTCTGTTTGAAGACTTCCATTGAAGGAGAACTCACCACCTCTTGTGGCAGCCTGTTCCACTCATTGATCACCCTAACTGTCAAAAAGTTTTTTCTAATATCTAATCTGTGTCTCCTCCCATTCAGTTTCATCCCATTGCTTCTAGTCTTTCCATCTACATGGGCATATAAGTCACAGAAATTCAAATAAAATGATACCTTGATATTTGAGAACTGCTGCCTTATTTTTCGTAATATGTAAATGAGCTGTTAAGATCTATGACCCGAACACATATCTCCTTGAGAATCTGCCTCCAGAGTATTTACCTGTCTTTCCAGCGAAAGACAGGTACTGGCTGTCAGTCTGCTCTTCTGTTCTCACTGCAGAGCTGTGTGATCATGACTAACACAGTACAACAGAGCTGAGTTTTGTTTCATTACAAACATATTTGCAGCTGCATTTCTCATCTCCTACTGTCAGCTCAGCTGCAGGGCTATACCTGATTACAACTAACACTTTTTTAGCTTTCATCTCCCAGAAATCCAGTGTGGGGGAGGGTCGTACAGCAGAGCTGACAGCACTGAGAGAAGAGAACTACGGTTGCAGATGTGTTTGTAATAAGACAATGTTCTTCAGTACTGCCCTTCCCCCACACTGGCTGCCTTGGAGATGGAAGCTGAAGTAATGTTAGTTGAAATTAGGCACAGCTCTGTAACATAACTGACAGCAAAATGAGAGAACAACTGCAGTTGCAAATGTGTTTGTAATGACACAAAGATCAGTTCTGCTGAGCGTGACTAAAACTATCAGTGATTACATGTCTCACACTTTCATTTAAAATAATGTCTGGAGGTAGATTCTCAGGTAGATCTGTGTCCGGCAAATAGATCTTAACAGCTCATTTTCAAGTTAAGAAAATCATTGCTTTCTCTGGAACAAGACATCAGATTGTACATATGAAGGTGTCATATTATTGAGCTTCCTATGACCTGCATGCCCATATAGACGGCTTTTGAAGGTCCTACTGACAGATTCCCTTTAAAGGGTTTGTTCCAGACATTTATATAATTTTGGCAAGGAGTCTAAAGTGTAATCCTAACTGTGTAATGTATTCACTGTTAGGATTACACTTTTTCTACACTCCCCATCCCTGGTCATGTGAGAGCTAGAGATGAGCAAAAAAATTTATAGGACCCTGGCCCAACGTCCACGTTGGTAGACCGTGGCAGCCAGACCAGAACAATGAGAAGTTCCTTGGCCAGGATCCTGGGCACCTGGAGCATTTATACGGCCATTAGTCATTAGGCCTCACATGATGTCATGTCATGAGGTGGGTAGCACTGTGACTTCTTGATGTTACAAGAGCCTTGTAAATGCCAGAGGCAACCAGGATACAAGCACTGAAGTGCTGACCGGGGAAGTTTGTGCTGGCCTGGTTCTCCTTCCATGGAGTACCAACAATAAAGCTGGATCGTGGGCCTCCAATTCTTTTTGTTCATTTCTAATGAGAGCACACATGCGATTTGCACACTTGCGATCATGTGCCAACTGCTTTATCTTCGGCTTTTGTTCATTGAGACCAGTCAGAGAAGTAGAAGAGAAAGCTGTCGGCACGTGATCACAAGTACACCTCTGAGTGGTACGTGATGAGTGACAAGTATAGATGAAGCACAATCCTAACAGTGAGCACAATGCATAATGATTCCAGATGTTAAACTCCCTGTCAAATTATATAAATGTCCCAGACAACCCTTTTAACTCACAGATCAATCTACAATTGGTTTATTAACAAAAAACACAAATATACTCAGTGAATTGATAAATATTTGATTTTCATGCATGTTCTCAAAAATTGAGTACTCAGAAATGTTCACATGGCTTGTCACTAGTCTCATTAATAAAAAAAAAAGTCTGTGTCGCTTGAAAAAGCTATTTGGATGGAAAATTTGTTCTTAAATTATAAAAAATAACACTAGTTCCATGGAAATTATGATAGTTGCTGCCTTTCCTTTATCTGGCTCATCATTGCTGTCCTAAATCAAAGGGTCACCACTTTCCATTAGAACACATGATAATAAAATATGCATATGAGCCTGAAGAATTAGTCTACTAGAATGTATCTTTGGATTAAAGTGTTATTCCTGAAATCACTAATTACCCCTTATCACCAGGATGTGGGATAACTTGCTGATTGCTGGGGGTTTGCCCATTAGGAGAAATCAGGGCATTGGAACCTTGAGAATTGGGCTCTGCAGAAATAAGAAGAATGTACATTTTTGACCTCAAAGACCACTCATCGTCTGTGGGATTGCCAGAGAAAGCTAACATAAAGCGTGTAACGGGGCCTTTAGTGTCTCAGCGCCCTGATCTTTGGATCACGGTTGTCAGCGATCAGCAAATTATCATTCAAATAGGTGATAACTTATTATCTTGAGAATAAACCTTCATATTATTTTAATAAATGGCATCTCCTTCTGCCCCTCGGTGCATCCAGCTTCACGTTGTTGAATTTTCCTTCCTATTCTTATATGCTAAAACTACATTTCTCAGCAGCACCCAGCTTCTTCTCAGTGCTGCAAGTTCCTGCTTGTGAGATAAATAGATTACAACATGGGCAATTTGAAATTATATGGGTAAGTCGACCATTGACAGTTTTGAATATAGTGACTGTGACCCACTATTTGACCAATATTCATTAGTATTTACAAACTCCCCATTTCAATGATGACTCATTGGGATCTTCAGAACATAATCCTGTGTTCCTCTGCATGCATAGCAGAGCTGAGCATCGCATAGATGAGCTGTGCTACAACACGGCTGTTATGGCAAGGAGGCTGCAGTGATGGCGTCTATATTTTATTAAACAGGGTGATGGGTGCATCAGATTTTCATGAATTAGACAGGGTCATTAGGTGCAAATTCGGTTGGTATCAGCTGTGCTACAGATGCTTTATTAGACAGGGTCATTAGGGGCATCCAAGCCTGATCCACCAACAGCATTACAACTACTGGAGGTAGGTAGCTGCAAATGAGAGCAAATTTAAAATGTGCCTATCTAAGACTGCCCATTTTATTTAATAAAAGTGTGAGCTGCCCTAGACTGATGATGTTATGAAATGTTAGTTTTAAAAGCTTCTATAAAGCTCTGGATATGTGAGGTTACCTTATTACTCATAAATACAAGCAATCACCCACTGAGCACCTTCAGCGTCCTGAATTATTGAAGAAGCCAAGATCTCTTACTAGTGACGAACTATAAGCTCTAAGAATAGATATGTTTCTTACTTCGTTTTCTTGAACACTATTCCCTATAGCGGCATGTCCTGGCATTTGGTTATGGACATATCGGTACGAGAAATAATTCTGCACTATTCTAAACTGCCTGTTACCAGAGCTCTCACGATTTCTGGCAAAGGTTGCTATGTTAATCCAAAAAACTGAATAAACCCATCTGCTATTTTCTGAAATAGAAAACCAAATTCAAGTTTTCCCTCCCTGTGTTCTGGATTTTCAGAGTTAGTTGTTTAGCATGTACAAGGCTTCTCAACAATTCTGTCATTGCGGGTTCCTGATTTTGCAGTATATTTAACTTACCAATTACCTTCTTCTTGATCTTGACCCTAGTAATTTGGTTGTGTTATATTGCAAACATACTAAAAATGATATAGTACAAATGACCAAGAATTCCCTGCTGATCTTACACTGTAGGTCAAACAGTTTATTCGACCACAGCATACTGATGACTTAGGCTACTTTCACACATCAGTTTTTTGACGTCAGGCGCGATCCGGCAAATTTTTAAAAAAAACGGATCCGGTACCGGATGCGTTTTTTTGTATTTGACTTTCATTAGCGCCGGATCGCGCCTGATGTCGTTGCGTTGCATCCGTTTTTGGCCGGATCCGGAGGAAATGTACATTCCGGCGGCTGGACAAAACGGTCACTGCAACGTTTTGTTTTTTTTCGGTCCCGCCTGATAGTGCCTGAAGCGGCGCATCAGGCGGCCGGAAATAATAGAAGTCTATGGAACCGGACCAGTCTTTTGTGAAATGCGTCAAAAGACTGATCCGGATTCTGGAAATCAAGGACTACTACTACTACTACTCCTACTACTACTACTACTACTCGATCCGGACATGCGTACCTGCATTTTCCGGCTGCAAAACTTATTTTTCCGGGTTCAAAAGTTCAGGTCGGATCCAGCAAAAAAACGGATCCGTTCCATCAGTTTTTTCATTTCAGCGTCCTATCAGCGTCCTATCAGGTATTCGACGGATTATGCCTGACACTAAAAAACTGATGTGTGAAAGTAGCCTTAGGTCACCAATATGAGATCGGTGGGGGTAAAACACCTGGCGTGGCCCCACATCTGTTGTTCTTTGCTTTAGTAGCAGCATGATGTAACCACTTTGAATGAAGCTGCAAAGCACAGCTGCATTCTTTGGCTGTGTTCACACATTGCGCTATGCTGTGGTTTTTGCTGTGTTTTTTTTATGCAAATTATAGCTGAGTTTTACAGTAGCAGCAAAATCTATGAGATTTCAGAAATCTCATGCACACGTTTTTTTTCTTCCTGACTGAATTGGAAAACTGTTGATTTTATAAAACTGCAGCATGTCACTTCTTTCAGCGTGTTTCACCCATAGAAAGTAACGAGTATGTGCAAAGAAGAAGCAAAAACCGTTGCCTTCAGCTTTTGCTGTGGTTTAGTGAAATAAAGCAGGTACAGCAGTATGGGAATCCCATTTATTTTTGTGATTTTCCCATGTTTAAACCATAATGCCCTGGTCTCCTCACCGGAGCATGGCAGTTATTAGTACATTTTTATTAAATTAGTGATATGTGACAAAGTAAGCAAAGCCTGACCAACTCAATGTCCTACCAATGTATGAAAGTAAACAATACCTGACCAATGTGTAAAAGTAAGTGTCTTATGTAAACTATCCCTGACCAATTGAATGTCTCTCGCAGTTTTACATTGCAATTGTGTATTTTTTCATGAATTCAAAATAATGACTATTTTTTCAGACATAAAAATCTTTTTCTACTAAATAATTTGATTAAATTGCCCTTTTCTCTAAAAATGTTTTATGGGTTCACATATCTCTTGCATTGGTGGCCTAACACTTTTGCATTGTTCATGCTTGTGTGGTGGAACCAAAGCTGAACTTGGGGATCCTGAAAACGCAGCAAAAAAACAAGCAAACCCTACTTTTTGCCTGCAGAATTTTTACTGCAAAGAGATCAGGTTCAGGCTGCAGAAAAAAGCAGCAAAAAAGCAACAAAGCATACATTTCAATGTAGTACTCCAATTCATTTAATATCCTTATAGTACTACTCCAGCATTTTTAGCTATTAGCATTGTATATTCTGTGTGTGCATTAAAATATTTTCACAGTTGCCATCTTCTGACGTTTCAACCGCTGACCCTGGCATCCTTTTTTGTATCATTTGGCCACAGTTGTCTCCAGCTGACTCACACAGCGTCTTTTTTGTGGATCCAAAGTCACATTCTCAGTGTCAGTTCATGAGATTCGGGACACGGCTATAACAGACTTATATTTAGAAAAGAAGTAACGGCGACTTTGTGAGTCAGCAAGGAAGACCTGCGGCAACATGTTACAGGCGAAGCCCGGAGCAGCGCTGGAAAACGGCAGAAGACAGCGATTGGTAAGTATTATAATGCATACTGTACACTGACCATACATTACTTATACCTATCAAGGACAAAATAAAATACAGCTGGATTGGCACTTTAACGTGATTCTAGGAAGAAAGATATTTTTTTAAATATATAACTATTGATTTATTGATTACATCTTACCTCTGATGAATGCCCCAATGCCATTAAATGTCTGCATATAGTGTATATGTGGAGACTTCCTAAATAGAGATAACAAATAATAATTGGTCATGAATAAATACGGTACATAAAATGACAAATTGCCATACTAAAAGAACACCATATAAACACCAAGAGTAGCCATAAAAACTGAACATTTAGTTTTATTCACAAGTGCATCTATATCGTTATATATTTGGCATACCGTTAAAAATTAACCAGCAGAGATGTTCTTGTGGGAGGACAACTTGCATGATGAGCTGAAGAAATGACAATATATTAAGGCATTTCTTCACGGATTCTGGGTTCCGAAGATTGGCATCACTGGTCTTCACCAACTGGTACATGCAAATACATCTTCCTTGCAGAGCATGGAACTGAAATTTAGGCACAGAGTATGTGAATTATTAGGGGAACATTTTAGCAAGAATTATTTTGGAGTTGCAGATATGTATGTACGTACATTGGAACCAAGCCCTATCTCATAGACAACTAAAGACTATGAAGATCTAACTGGTCCAGAATTTCCAGAATGCAGTTATACAGGTACGATGGGCTGCAGCTTAGGACTAAGTCTACCACTGAATCTAGAAGTCAGTATACATGTACCCTCTTACATCTCAAACAGAAATGTTTCCATTCCCTGAACTCCCCAAATTATGCACAGAATCATCACATCAACATTTTTGGTTTCATCATACAAAAAAGTGTCTCTAAATACTTGTACCAACATCAAATTGTGATGTCAGAAGCTCACAATTATACAGACACATGACTTTCGACAAGTTCCTTCCTGTGCCAATCACTAATTGACTAACATGTTTTTCTTCAACTTTTGAGCCCTGTTCCCCTTTTGCTATGTGTATTAACCATATGTGTTTTTTTGCTACAGAAAAACACATTCACAACCCTTACATTCCACAGTTCTTATTTTTGCTAAGTGGATCTGATAGCTCCCCTTGTAAGTATCCTTTGATGAATTCTACTGGCCAAATGGCACTTGGGGAACCACAGTCTGATGAAAGTTCTAGCTTAAAGGGGTTGTTCCGGAAAAATAGTAATCACTTTCCTACAGTACTCACCTTCCTACAGGATATGCTCAGATCCACACAGAACTACAAATTTTTATCGCCAACAAAGCACTTTTATAGACATTACAAAATCTAGGAGCAGTTCCATTAATTCTCTATGGGGCTGCCAGAAAAAAACAAACATAACACCCGGCAGTCTCGTTAGGAATGTAGCGGCGGTTGAGTGTTCACACTGTCGCTCCATTCTAATGGAGATTAAAGTATCCTATCTGCTGATTAGTGTGGGTCCCAGCAGTCAGACCCCCACAATGAAGATTTCTTCACCGAACAACCACCTTAAGGCCAGGGTCACACTTGCGAGTGTGATGCAAGAAACTCGAGCGTGTGTGACGTCCGCCCACTGCAGGTCTGAACTGCAGGTAAGACAGTACCCCGAGAAACCCCGAGACCCTTTACCCCTATACAGGGATCTGGAATTATAGCGAAGCCCAGGGGGTAGCTGCCTATGAGAGCAGTGGACCGGAGTAGGAAGGACGCTAGGAAGGGAATAAAAAGCAAGACCAAATGCGTAGTCAGAAGTCCAAGGGTCAAAACCAGGAGGGAGCAAAGGTACAAAATCGGCAGGCAGTAGAAGGGTCAGAAATTCAGGCTAAAGTTAAAGTCAAAACCAGGCGGACAGCAGAGGTACAAAATCGGCAGGCAGTAGAACAGTCAGAAATCCAGGCAAAGGTCAGAAATACAATAGTAAAACAAACTAGCACACTGGGGAATCCAAGACTATATCTGGCAGCCTACAAGCCAGGCTCCAAGGCATTTGAAGGGCATGGCTACCTCTCACAGGCTCACAGTCTGATGACCTCATCTGGACTGCCCCCAGAACCAGGCCAGATGGTGATGCACGACTGACACCAACCACTTCACCTCTGACAGAAGAGCGAAGCCTACGACCACCAGATGCCTGCGCAGGGACCCCTTCTCTGTCGCCAACATTACCCACAGGCGAAACATGGCGATGCGCAGCGACAGAGGCCGTCGTCAAAGGAGCGGAACCATATGAGGATACCGCTCTCCTATCACCGACAACACCAGCCGAAGGAGTCCGGCGCCTCCCAGCGGCCGAGGCAGGAACACCAGCCACTGAATCCAACGGCGACGTGACAGCGTGCCTCTGGCATCAATACCCGGTACTGCTGCCCGCACTTGGGAACGGAGAAGTTCTGCATATTATTAGAGGCCAAAAGTCTCATAGAAACCATGATCTTTCCAGATCTTCTCTTGGTCTGCGGCTCTGTGCTTCTATATGATCTTGGGGGACACAATATTATTGGTTTACAGTATTTAATGGAGGTGTTTTAAAAATGTTCTAGATAGTCAATAGTTAATACTTTCCATATAGTGTGTGTTTCAAAAGAGCTCCCAGAGAATAGATCTCTATCAGGACTGTTATTGACCATAAAATCTTATATATAATGGTGGATGAGTACTTCTGAACAAAGACGGGTGGGGGGCGCCTGCGCAGTGTGGCGCCGGAGTCAGCATATGCACTTACTGCACTAGGCGCCATTTTATTGAAGACACTGTGTTTACAAATTTGCAGACACAGTGTCTTAAAAAAATTGTGATGATATCGTGGTATGCGCACACACTAACTCCGATGCCATTTTGTTGAAGAACGTCAACATAACAATACGCATATGCCAGCCATCGCCATTATCCCTATGGCCGACAAATGAGCACTGCTATGTTGACATTGTAGTACATTACTTCAATTAAATGGCGCCGGAGTCGGCGCGTGCGCATATCGCGATCTCAGGTGCCATTTTATTGAAGACACTGTATAAATGTACCAAAAAAAATGCTCGCCACTCGGGTGTAGAACGGGTTCAATAGCTAGAATATTATACCCGTTTCCTTTATTTATTCATTAAATGACCTGTCCACTGTATTTTACAAAGTTTTCAGAAAACTACAATTAGATCTGGGAAGGGAAACATATGATATGTCTGCATAAATAGGGATTACTCTGATGAGAATAACACTATTATGCATTTTTTTTTCAGTAGACCAAATACAACTCCAATTACAAAAAAGTTGGTACGCTGTTCGAAATGTAAAGAAAGCAAGAATGATTTTACAACCGAAAAAACTCTTATAGGCATATTTTATTCACAAAAGAATAGACCACAGATCAGAAGTTGAACGTCAGACATTTTTCCATTTCATTTGAAAAAATTACGTAATTTGAAAACTGATGCAGCAACACATCTCAAAAAAGTTGGGACAGGGTTAACAAAGGCTGGAAAAACAGTGGTACTGATGAAAAAACAACTGGAGAGCCAATTTTCAACTAAGCCAGTTGTGTATAAAAAGAGCATGTTAGAGAGGCAGAGTGTCAAGATCCGTTGGGTTGGACCCGATGTTACTGCAAACACTAGGAAAGCAGAGGCAGTAGCGTAGTCAGATGGCAGCCGAGGTCGGTACACAGGAAAGCAGTGTTTGTAGCAATGGATCAGCGGATAACGTAGTCAGGTGGCAGCGGAGGTCGGTACACAGGAGAGCAGTGTTTGTAGCAATGGATCAGGCGGAGAGCGTAGTCAGAAGGCAGGCGAGGTCGGTTCACAGAGAGCAGTGTTTGTAGCAATGGATCAGGCGGAGAGCGTAGTCAGAAGCAGGCCGAGTCGGTTCACAGGAGAGCAGTGTTTGTAGCATGGATCAGCAGGAAACGCTTGACTAAAGGCTGGAGCTCATAATCTCGCAATGACACACCACAGGGCCAGGTTTATATAGGGTGTGTAATGGCAATCAGAGGCCAATCAAGAGAGCACTAGGTGTAGCCAATCAGGAAGAACAGTCAATGGTATCTGGTTCAGCAAGAACTTTGCAGCCAGCAGAATAGCTCAGTGTAGAGCTGTGGCCAGTGGACAAGAGGTACTGGGTTCGACTCCTGACACAGAGTCTCTCAAAGCAAAGATGGTCAGAGGTTCAACAATGTGTGTACCAGAAATTATAACATTATTCTTGGAGCATGTATTGGAGACTATAAGAGGGATATGTTCCATGTCATTATAGAATGGGAGCATATAAAAAGAGAAACAGGCGTACAAAGAACTGAAAACAAAAATTAATCTTTATTTTACATACAAATTTAACATTTAAAGCATTACAGAGGGTGTGGCAGTAGGTAAATGATGGCTACAATCCAGTAAGTGGGGCACCATGGGTTGGCACTGTACAGGTAGAAGCCTAAGAAACCAAGGTTGGAAAGGCAAACAAGCTTTATTCAAATAATCATATATAGAGTTTAAAAAATATTTTAAAACAGTAAAACACCACAGATGAAATCATAGGTGGGTGTACCTGGAAACAAAATAGTATGTACATACAGTGGGGGAAATAAGTATTTGATCCCTTGCCTATTATGTAAGTTTGCCCACTAACAAAGACATGAACAGTCTATAATTTTAAGGGTAGGTTAATTTTAACATTGAGAGACAGAATATCAAAAATAAAATCCAGAAAATCACATTGTATAAATAATATAATTTTATTTATATAATGACGTGGTCACACGGTAGGAGTATATCAGGTGATTTTTACTTTTGGACAAAAAAAATATATATATTATTATACCAAGGTCCTAGGTAACAGGAATGGGAAATAAGAACCAGATGGTCCGAAATGGGATTTAGTAATTATAACACAGAAGTGAATATGCTGCAAATATGCAGAGTGAAAAGGGTAAGTTGGTGATTATCATGAGGAGTGACATATAAAGTGACAGTGCAGTGGTACAGTACTAAATAAAATAAAGTGCAAAGCTCAGTGAAGAAGCCACACTAAAGTATTTCAGTTTGAATAAGCACAATATAAGCAGTTTTATGCATGAAAGTGTGACAGAATAGTCAGAAGAAAAGCGTTAGTAAAGGTACAATCAATTATGACAGTCAGTATGATAAAGTGCACGGTGAAAATGATAGTGTAAACTAATAAAAAGAATATGAAACAGCATATATATGTGCATACTCTCATGCATGGGCAGCGAAGAACTACAGGAAAAAGAATTGGCAGCATAATCATATATCATTGATAAGGAGTGACATTCATGTGGAAAGGATATTCACAAGGGAAACAGGAACCACCTAGATAGACAAAAGGACAAGGAGAAATAAAAGGGTAAAAAAGACAATAATAATTAAAACCAGCATTAAAAAGGATCAGTTCAGCGGAGATATGGGGAAGATACAGTAAATATATATGAGAAGAAAAGGATGTTTTTGTGGATCCATAAGATCAGATAGAGATAGAATCATAGAATCATAGAATAGTAGAGTTGGAAGGGACCTCCTGGGCCATCTGGTCCAACCCCCTGCTCAAAGCAGGATTCTCTAAATCATCCCAGACAGATGTCTGTCCAGCCTCTGTTTGAATACTTCCATTGAAGGAGAACTCACCACCTCTCGAGGCAGCCTGTTCCACTCATTGATCATTCTAACTGTCAAAAAGTTTTTTCTAATATCTAATCTGTGTCTCCTCCCATTCAGTTTCATCCCATTGCTTCTAGTCTTTCCTTGTGCAAATGAGAATAAAGATGATCCTTCTACAATGTGACAGCCCTTGAGATATTTGTAGACAGCTATTAAGTCTCCTCTCAGTCTTCTTTTTTGCAAGCTAAACATTCCCAAATCCTGCAACCGTTCCACATAGGACATGGTTTGCAGACCGGTCACCATTCTGGTGGCTCTTCTCTGAACTTGCTCCAGTTTGTTGATGTCTTTTTTAAAATGTGGTGCCCAAAACTGGACACAGTATTCTAGATGAGGTCTGACCAAAGAGGAGTAGAGGGCAATAATGACCTCACGTGATCTAGACTGTATGCTTCTGTTGATACATCCTAGAATTGCATTTGCCTTTTTTGCTGCTGCATCACACTGTTGATGTTCAGTCTGTGATCAATTAGTATACCCAAGTCTTTTTCACATGTGCTGTTACTTAGCCCTATTCCTCCCATTTTGTATATGCTTTTTTCATTTTTATTGCCCAGATGTAGTACTTTGCATTTTTCCCTGTTAAAAACCATTCTGTTAGTTGCTGCCCACTGCTCCAGTTTATTTATATCTTTTTGAATCCTCTCTCTCTCTTCTTTAGTATTAGCTACCCCTCCTAGCTTTGTGTCATCAGTAAATTTGATCAGTTTACCCTCAATTCCTTCATCTAAATCATTGATAAAGATGTTGAACAATACAGGGCCCAAAACAGAGCCTTGTGGTACCCCACTTGATACATTCTTCCAACTGGATGTGCAGCCATTTACGACCACTCTTTGGGTCCGATCACTAAGCCAGTTATGAATCCACCTAACAGTTGCCTTGTCCATTCCATACTTAGTAATTTTTTCAATAAGGATTATGTGAGATACTTTGTCAAATGCTTTGCTGAAGTCAAGATATATTATATCTACAGCATTTCCCTGATCCACAAAGTCAGTGATTCTGTCATAGAAGGAAATTAAGTTAGTCTGACATGACTTATTAGTTACAAACCCATGCTGACTCTGTTTAATCACTTCATTCTTATCCAGGTACTTGCATACATGTTCTTTAATAATTTGTTCAAAGATCTTTCCTGGTATAGAAGTCAGACTCACCGGCCTGTAGTTCCCTGGGTTCACCTTCTTCCCCTTTTTGAAGAAAGGAACAACATTTGCTCTTCTCCAGTCTTCTGGGACTTCTCCTGTTCTCCAAGAATTTTCAAAGATTATGGACAGTGGTTCAAGAATTTCTTCTGCTATCTCCTTCAGTACTCTGGGGTGTAATTCATCTGGACATGGAGACTTGAATTCATTTAGGTTAGCTAAGTGTTTCCTCACTGTCTTTCTGTTTATAGATATCCTGGATTCTTCTATTCCTTTAATAGGACAGTGAAGATCAGTTGATGTTACATTTCCTTTCTGAGAGAAAACAGATGCAAAATAGGAATTTAACAGTTCAGCCTTCTCAACATCCTGTCTTACTATTTCATCATTTTCATCCTGTAAAAATCCTATAGCATCTTTGACTTTTCTTTTACTTTTGACGTAGCCACAAAATCCTTTTTTGTTGCTTTTGATGTCACTTGCAAGCCTTAATTCATTGTCAGCTTTAGATAATCTGATTTGTGCCCTGCAGGTTCTGCAGACGGCATTATATTCTTCTTTAGATATGCCTCCCTCTTTCCATTTGATAAACATTTCTTTCTTCCTTTTTAGCATGTGTTTAAGTTCTGTGTTCATCCATCCTGGTTTCCTTAAATGAACTTAGATGAACTGGCATCAATTAGTAAATGTGTATCTTAGAGAATAGTCACAGAAAAGGTACATAACTGTTATGTTCATTAAGGCCAAAAGGGGAGAGGATATTTAGCTTACAGATCCATTGTTTCCTTTTGTGCAAGGAGCTTTTGCAAATTGCCACCTCAAAGTCCAATAAAGACTCTATCCCCTTAAAGGCGACCTGTCAGGAGGATTGTGCACAGTAACCTACACACAGTGTCAGGTTGGCCAGTTATACTGATTAGGGCTCATACCCACTTGCGAGAAATACGGACGAGTGCAATCCGATAAAAAGTCGGATTGCATTTGGACCAATGTTATTCAATAGGTAACATCTCATTTGCGAGTTTTTTCTTAGCCGAAATCGGACTGAGAAAAAAAATCGCAGCATGCTGCGTATTGCTGCGATTCTCGGACGAAACTCACCAATACAAGTCAATGGATGCGAGAAAAAAATCGGACAGCACTTGCACCATGCGAGTGCTGTCCGATTTATATGCACGGGTGTCCTTTGAAAAGCCGGCAATTCATGTCCATCTACTGTAAAATCACGCTGACAGCTCACAAAACATTAGATATATACACATAGAATACATATATATATATATATATATATTATTATATAATATTGTACATATTATGATGAACACATAGACAGATGGGAGAGAAGGGCATCACTATACCTTTGTATGGGGTTGAGGACCTGTGATGAGGTCATTGCCACATGACCAGTCATGTGGTCTGTGTTAGCTGGATGTCTGCGATATAAATGAGCCTCCTGCTGACCACAGGTGTGAGTGGCTGGAGGTGTGGAAACCTCCAGTGTGGGAGTTCTGAGGAGACCTCCAGAGTGGGTGCTGAAGAGACTACTCAGTTAGAGTACCAGGACGTTATAGCTGTTTTTCTGTTACTTTGTGCCGAAGAAGGCGGTTTTGTTTTCTGTTTGACAGCAAGTTTATGAAGTCTTAATAAACTTGCTTAAAGAATCAGGAAGAGTCGCCCTCCTGCTTACCTCCGGTCGCACACCAGCGAGACACATCCCTACAATTGGTGGAGACGTGCGAGCAGCGTTCCCAGCAGAGAAGTGGGACTGGTTACTGCATATTGTGGGTCAAGGCTATAGCAAGCCAGCCTGCATTGCCGGAGAGAATGGAGGACCTGCTGAAACACTTGGTCCAGGCACAGGTGCAACAGCAAGAGGTCAACAGGATGTTGTTGCAACAGATACAGCAGAGCCAGCAGAAGCACCAACAGCAGATACAGCAGAGCCAACAGGAGCATCGGCAGCAGATACAGCTTCTGACAACCGCCATCCAGGGCAGGACGAGTGCCCCAACCCCAGGTCTGGCTGATGACAACCACGTCAGAAAGGCGGTAAGACGCACGTTACAGAAAATGACCCCCGGGGATGATGTTGAAGCCTTCCTGACTGTATTTGAGAGGGTTGCTGAGAGGGAAAGACTTCCCCCAGAGCAGTGGGCAGAGGTACTGGCCCCATACCTGACAGGGGAGCCCCAGAAGGCGTACTACGATTTGACTGTGCAGGATGCTCAGGAATATCCTAAGCTAAAGGTTGAGATCCTCGCACGTATGGGGGTAACAATGACTGTCAGGGCACAGAGAGTGCACCGCTGGGCTTATCACCGGGACAAACCGCCTCGCTCCCAAATGTTTGACCTGCTGCACCTGGTCCAGAAATGGCTACAGCCAGAGTCTGCTACACCGGCCCAGATGGTAGAAAGAGTAGTAATGGATCAGTTTGTGCACTCCCTGCCAAAGCCCCTGCAGACCTGGGTTGCCCAGGGTGATCCCCGGAATGCTGATGAACTGGTCGGACTGCTCGAGAGATACCAGGGGATGGAAGGATCCTTGGGGAAGCAGCCCATTACGTACTGGCGGCCCCAACAGGGGCAGAGTCCCAAAAAGGGGTGGAGCGCCCAAGGTCAAAATGGCGGGGGGAGGTGGTGCCCAAGGTCACTGCGGGTGATATTATTTGTTGGAGGTGCCGTGAGCCAGGACATATAGCTGCCCGGTGTCCGCAGACCACTGAGCAGATGGACTGCAGCATAGGACACCGTATTTCATGGTATGCATATCCAGCCTGCAGTGGAAACCCGTTCCCCAATCAGGGTCCTCAAGTATGTCCCGTGAAGGTGAACGGTGAAGAAGTAACGGCGCTGCTAGACTCTGGGAGCTTAGTGACCTTGATTAGGGCCACTTTTCCTCTCAACATACTACCAGGAAAAAAAGTCGGTGTTCAATGCATACATGGTGATGTAAAGGACTACCCTATGGCCAGAGTGGACATTGAAACGACGCATGGCACTGAGTCCCATGAAGTAGGCGTCGTTCGGGACTTGGTGCGTCCTATAATTATAGGCCGGGATTTCTGTCTGTTTTGGGATCTGTGGAGAAAAGGCTCTGAGGTCCCTAGCGAGAATGGGGAACCAGTAAACCCTAACAAACTACTGCCACACTCAGAAGGGGCGGAGTCCCAAACTGAGTCGATGAGGAGAAAAGAGGTGGCGGCGGATGAGCCGAGGAACTATTGCCGGGTTCAGGGTTTGAACAGCGTATGTCGCGAATGGTGTACTGACTTTACATCTGACCGGGGGGCACTGAACTGTTCTCTAATAGTGAATGGAGAGTGTGTGAGTGGACTTCTAGACTCAGGAAGCCAGGTGACTCTGCTGAGCGACACACTCCCTGTCTATCTGATTCCCGGAAGGAAGATGGAAGTCCCTTGCATTCATGGGGTCACTAGGGAGTATCCGGTATCCAGGGTAATCATTGAGACGTCCACTATTATTTCTACCCATGATGTCCCTGTAGTCTCCGACTTACCATACCCTATAATAATAGGCCAGGATTTTAAGCGGTTTTGGGAGGTATGGGACGAAGGACTGGCTGACTGCGCAGAAGGGAACCAGAATGACCCTAGGAGAGGCCCATCCCTGCAGGCGGCTGTAGTGGTTGCTGATAGTGTGGTGGGGAAAACAGAGGTAGCAACCCCTAAAGTCAAAGATACCCAGTGCCTGGTGACTGTAAGAAAGTGTGGCTCAGACCAAAGTGGGGACTTTGGGGTGACCAAATATAGGACCGAAGGAAACTGGGTAGCTCCAGGAATAGGGGCCGACCCCTGGTTAAGTGGGGACTTGCTGTTCCAAGATGACAGGGAGAGTGGGAATGAATCCTATGCAGACTGTAACTTAACCGCAAGTGAAAGCGATTGCAGCAAGGTGGAGTCGGGTACAAGTTGCAGTTCTCCTCCTCACCGCAGGGGCTGCAGGAAGGCCAGACAGCCTATACGCTCTAAGAAGAGAAATAAGGAGGAAAGGATGGTGCCACCTGTACTGGATAAAAGAGAGCAAGTCCATGAGATGGAGCTGCTTAAAGAGACAGTCGGGCGAGAAAGGATACGGAGACAAGGGATTGAGCAACGAGTGGAGGACCTGGAGAAGGAAGTCTCTAAAGTCCAAGGTCAACTGTCAGCATGCCAAACGGCAAACCAAATCCTAGTGAAAGATACGGAGATGTTCAGAGCGGCCCAGGAGAAGCATCAGCAGGAACTTCTACGGAGAGAGGAGGAGCACCGCTGCTGGGCAGAGGAGCAAGAAAAAATTCTCAAAGAACTCCAGATAGAGAAGGAAGCTAATGCCCAGCTCAGGAAATCCACGACAGTCCGGGAAACCGAACTGTTGCGCTCTCCTGGTCCGAGCGTACGGGAGGAGAGTGAACTGAAGAAAATGACCAAAGAAGGGGCCTCAACGGAGGAAGAAAGTCAGCAAGGGAACCGCCACCCAGATGGCCTCCACGAGAAGCAGAGACGTCGGGAGCCAACAAGAAAACCTCCAAGTCAGAGGGGGTTGGTGGAAAACCTTGGGAAGATCCGAATGCTCCTGGAGGTGCACCAGGGAAGAATAGAACAGCTAAGAATTGAGGAGGAGCAGATCAACAGACAGCTGCAAGAGTTGGGGGAAAAAAGGCAGTCACCTTCAACCCGTAATATAGAGAGGCGTAGAAGTTCGCTTCAGAGTGAAAGTCATCGAAGTGGAACTAAGACAGGACATAGATGGCCTGAAATGAGAGGTAGAGGCAGTGACACCTCAATTAGCTCAGGACTCAGTGACCTAAGCCAAACTGTGACAGACCGGTTAACTGTGGAGACGACTGAAAAGAGTTTCTAGTCGGTGAATGAAATGTGCCAAGCCCACGGCTTTAGGCAGAGGGGGGAGGTATGTAGCAATATTATGAACACATAGACAGATGGGAGAGAAGGGCATCACTATACCTTTGTATGGGGTTTGAGGACCTGTGATGAGGTCATTGCCACATGACCAGTCATGTGGTCTGTGTTAGCTGGATGTCTGCGATATAAATGAGCCTACTGCTGACCACAGGTGTGAGTGGCTGGAGGTGTGGAAACCTCCAGTGTGGGAGTTCTGAGGAGACGTCCAGAGTGGGTGCTGAAGAGACTACTCAGTTAGAGTACCAGGACGTTATAGCTGTTTTTCTGTTACTTTGTGCCAAAGAAGGCTGTTTTGTTTTCTGTTTGACAGCAAGTTTATGAAGTCTTAATAAACTTGCTTAAAGAACCAGGAAGAGTCGCCCTCCTGCTTACCTCCGGTCGCACACCAGCGAGACCACATCCCTACAATATATATATACACACACACACGTCAGTGAGACACATATACAGTACAGACCAAAAGTTTGGACACACCTTCTCATTTAAAGATTTTTCTGTATTTTCATGACTATGAAAATTGTAAATTCACACTGAAGGCATCAAAACTATGAATTAACACATGTGGAATTATATACTTAACAAAAAAGTGTACAACTGAAATTATGTCTTATATTCTAGGTTCTTCAAAGTAGCCACCTTTTGCTTTGATGACTGCTTTGCATACTCTTGGCATTCTCTTGATGAGCTTCAAGAGGTAGTCACCGGAAATGGTTTTCACTTCACAGGTGTGCCTTGTCAGGTTTAATAAGTGGGATTTCTTGCCTTATAAATGGGGTTGGGACCATCAGTTGTGTTGTGCAGAAGTCTGGTGGATACACAGCTGATAGTCCTACTGAATACACTGTTAGAATGTGTATTATGGCAAGAAAAAAGCAGCTAAGTAAAGAAAAACGAGTGGCCATCAGTACTTTAAGAAATGAAGGTCAGTCAGTCCGAAAAATTGGGAAAACTTTGAAAGTGTCCCCAAGTGCAGTTGCAAAAACCATCAAGCGCTACAAAGAAACTGGCTCACATGAGGACCGCCTCAGGAAAGGAAGACCAAGAGTCACCTCTGCTTCTGAGGATAAGTTTATCCGAGTCACCAGCCTCAGAAATCGCAGGTTAACAGCAGCTCAGATTAGAGACCAGGTCAATGCCACAGAGTTCTAGCAGCAGACACATCTCTACAACTGTTAAGAGAAGACTTTGTGCAGCAGGCCTTCATGGTAAAATAGCTGCTAGGAAACCACTGCTAAGGACAGGCAACAAGCAGAAGAGACTTGCTTGGGCTAAAGAACACAAGGAATGGACATTAGACCAGTGGAAATCTGTGCTTTGGTCTGATGAGTCCAAATTTGAGATCTTTGGTTCCAACCACCGTGTCTTTGTGTGACGCAGAAAAGGTGAACGGATGGACTCTACATGCCTGGTTCCCATCGTGAAGCATGGAGGAGGAGGTGTGATGGTGTGGGGGTGCTTTGCTGGTGACACTGTTGGGGATTTATTCAAAATTGAAGGCATACTGACGCAGCATGGCCACCACAGCATCTTGCAGCTGCATGCTATTCCATAAGGTTTGCGTTTAGTTGGACCATCATTTATTTTTCAAAGGACAATGACCCCAAACACACCTCCAGGCTGTGTAAGGGCTATTTGACCAAGAAGGAGAGTGATGGTGTGCTACGCCAGGTAACCTGGCCTCCACAGTCACCAGACCTGAACGCAATCGAGATGGTTTGGGGTGAGCTGGACCGCAAAGTGAAGGCAAAAGGGCCAACAAGTGCTAAGCATCTCTGGGAACTCCTTCAAGATTGTTGGAAGACCATTTCCGGTGACTACCTCTTGAAGCTCATCAAGAGAATGCCAAGAGTGTGCAAAGCAGTCATCAAAGCAAAAGGTGGCTACTTTGAAGAACCTAGAATATAAGACATATTTTCAGTTGTTTCACACATTTTTTTGTTAACTATATAATTCCACATGTGTTAATTTATAGTTTTGATGCCTTCAGTGTGAATGTACAATTTTCATAGTCATGAAAATACAGAAAAATCTTTAAATGAGAAGGTGTGTCCAAACTTTTGGTCTGTACTGTATATCTATATATATATTGTAACATCTCCAGGGGATATAGCTCTAGGATCGCTGTCTGGGTAGACAGAATGGCACGAAAACAGTTCATTCAGACAGCGGTTCTGGTGTAAAACTGGCCGCAACCAGCTTTATTAAAGTCCACAGCAAACAGATAAAAATAAAGCATAAACAGAAAAACCTAGGCTTGTCTAGCCACTAATTACACATAGATCGATTGCCCTGTCTATCCGGGTCTCGGCTCTACCAGCCTGACCCAAAACAACACATATGATATATGTTACCAGTATGGAGTTTCACAGATACTCCTCCTTGTGTCTGAAGGCACCTTCAATGTCCAGACTTGAGAGAGATCCACTCCTATTCAGCCGCTATTCGCACGGATTCGCACTGAGACTACTCCTGTGTCCGGGGTACTTCCTGCACCCAGACTGAGATAGCTCAAACTCCTGGAGACTGCTTCTTGTGCCGGGACACCTTCCTGTGTCCAGACTGAGCCAGCTCCAACGCTCCTGGAGACTGCTTCTTGTGCCGGGACACCTTCCTGTGTCCAGACTAAGCCAGCTCCCACTCTTGGAGACTGCTTCTTGTGCCGGGACACCTTCCTGTGTCCAGACTAAGCCAGCTCCAACACTCCTGGAGACTGCTTCTTGTGCCGGGACACCTTCCTGTGTCCAGACTAAGCCAGCTCCCTGATTGTGTTTGCAGACACCTACTTCTGGTCTCCTAATTAACACCTGAGTAGTTTCAGGCCTGAGCTGCAAGTGTGTAATGAATGTAAGGTGTAGTGACCTTTCTCTACCACTAGGTTTACAAAGCCACACATTTCCCTTATACCTAGGTGAAATGTACACCCCATTCAACACATATTCCCTCACTGTCTCACAATATATATATATATATATATATATATATTGCTATTTCATACAGAGGTAGATAGCAGAATAGCTGATAATTCATTTGTGGCTTCTCTAAAATCATTACAGAACCCGACAGGATATGACACATGGTTTACATACAGTAAATCATTGCATATCCATTATTTTTTATATGTTCCTCACTAACAATGTTAGTAGTGTGTGTGTGTGTGTGTGTGTCAATCTTATAAACCAGACCAAAAAACACCAAAAAGGTGTAATACAGGATATACATAGAGTATAACGTGCAAATTAATGGAAATCAAATAAAGAAAATAGCACTACTCATAATGACAAAATACAAAATTTTATTAGAAGTAAACATCAAATATTAAAATTACCAGGGATGGCAGTGAAAAACCGACTAAACAGGGAAAGCGGAGACACCAGGGAACAAGCACCTGGAGGGTACCATATATATAACAATGGTAATGCAAGGACCAAGTATAAAGTGCATAAAGTGACTAGTCACATTGGATGACAATGTAAACAGGAGTAATATACACACATCAAAGTCAGGACTAGAGTACAACATTAACACAAAAACGGTCCATGCTACCAGTAAAATGAACAAATGGCCCAGCTTGAATACCTGAGTGAGACCGCGTCCCTGTGTGTGTGTGTGTGTGTAAAATTTTGGAGCTGTAGGTGTTAAAGGATTAATTTTACGGAAAAAACTGGCGTGGGCTATCGAGCATTTTTGTCCGCCAGAGAGGGCAAGCCAGTGACTGAGGGCAGAAATTAATAGCCTAGAGAGGGACCATTCTTTTTGGGCCCCCCTGGCTAAAAAAATCTGCCCCCAGACATCCCAGGAAAGGCGCATTTGTAAGATGTGCCTATTCCGGCACTTACCCTCTCTCTTCCCACTGCAGCGGTGACCTATGGGGTAATAAGGGGTTAATGTCACCTTGCTATTACAAGGTGACATTAAGGCTGGTTAATAATGAAGAGGTGTCAATAAGACACCTATCCATTATTAATCCACTAGTCTGAAAGGGTTAAAAAGAACACACATTAAGAAAAAAGACTTAATGAAATAAATAAACACACATTTTTTCCATCTTTATTACATTCCCATTCCATTCAAAGCCATCGTTCTCCTGGAAAAAAGACAAAATAAAAAAACAACAATATACCCATACCTGTCCGCCGTACAGTCAAGTCCCACGCTGCAATCCATTTGAAGGGGTTAAATAGTTTACAACTGGGAGCAGTGCTAATGCAACCGGCCCAGCTGCAAACCACGGAGGAATGAAGGAAAAGCAGCCTGCGCAGCCTCCCAGCCTGACCGGACATGAACTGATTAGCGTGGGAAAATATTTCCAAGAAATGCCCTTACTTGCTTCATGGAAAGCGGTTGCAGCCACTTCTGAATCACCTCTATCTTATTTATCTGTGGTTTAATTTCGCCCATTCCGACGACATAGCCTAGGTAGTTGGTGTCACGATGGAACTGGCGAGGGCACTGGGACCAGGGGCACCTTTCATGGCCCTAACACTAGGGGGCGCCCAAGCTCTCCCCGTTCCCCGGGATACCTCAGATGGCGAGGATGCCGGGTCCTCTGCCATTGCCCAGTCTCCTAGCTGCAGCCCTGCGACTGTACCCTTCCCTCACCCAGGGAAGAGAGGCGCTACCGTGTACTGCAGTACACCAACTAAAAAATAAATATATTGGGAAATGGCGGGGCGGAAAAAGATGGTGGGATGCGAGAGAATGAATATAAATGTAATGTATGTAGTACAGTTCATATAGCGTCTTGTGCTTGGGTGCGATGAAAACACAGGAGTCACAGGTTTGATATAGAAAATTCCTGTATTACTTCATACAAGTTGGCAGAAATAGTCACACCGTTTGCAGACACAGAAACAGGAGACACAGCAGGCCAGAGTAATCCAAGCTCAGCAATCACTCTCCAATACAGATTCAGGATCTTCTTCTCTGTTACCGTAAGTCCATGCAAACGTGGGTCTTTCAAAGAGCAGGGTTCAGAGTCCACAAGTGCTTCAGAGTTCCTCAGTAGGAATAGCTGGAGTACAAGGTCCAAGGCTTACAGGAGTCAAGTCACAGGTTCACTGCAGGCTAGATTCTGAAGCACTGATTGCTCAGCTGTGGCTGCTTAAGAAGCAAAGGAGAGAATCAGGGCGGGAACATGCAAGCTGGAAACTCCATTTTGACTGAGGGCAAGATAGCTGCAGCAAGACAGAAAGTAAAATGGCTGACGAACAAACTGAGTTTCAGGAATATATACATAGAACCTTACATTACTCCCCCCTTAAGGACAACCTCCGGATGACCTCAGACCAGGCTTGTGTGGGTACCTCTGATGAAACTGACGGAGCAAGCGAGGAGCATTAACGTTATTGACCGGTTCCCATGAGTTGTCCTCCACTGGGTAGCCCTGCCATTTAATCAGATATTGTAACTGATTTCTATACAACCTGGAATCTAAAATCCTTTCCACCACAAATTCTTCCTGACCATCGACTAGCACTGGGTCAGGCAAGGAGAGGAACGTCCAGGAAACGTATTGGGTGTCGCAGCCTTTAGTAGGGATACATGAAAGACAGGGTGGATTCTCATAGTTCTGGGCAGTTGAAGACGACAAGCAACGGCACTTATAATTTTACTGATTTTATAGGGTCCAATGTACTTATGTCCCAACTTAGACGATGGAATCCTTAACTTAAGATTTCTGGTTGACAGCCAGACCAAGTCTCCTACCTTGAAAGCTGGTGCAGGTTTACGAAATTTATCTGCTGCTTTCTTGTACCTTTCTTGAGCCGATTCCAGATTTTCCTTTAGAAGATCCATATTCTTCTGTAAAGACGTGATTCTTTCAGCCACTGCTGGTAAAGGCGTTTCTATGGGAAATCGTGGTAGAATGTTAGGATGATAACCTAGATTAGAGTAAAAAGGAGACTGTTTAGTGGAGGCACTCTGAGAGTTGTTATACGAGAACTCAGCTAATGGAAGTAGATCCACCCAATCATCCTGTAGGTGGCAGATAAAGCAGCGGAGATACTGCTCCAGGGTTTGATTGGTTCGTTCGGTCTGTCCATTAGTCTGGGGATGAAAAGCAGAAGAAAGGTTTACTTTAATGTCCAATGCTGCACAGAAATTTTGCCAAAACCTAGAAGTGAATTGCACCCCTCGATCCGAAATAACCTCATCCGGTACTCCATGTAAGCGAAACACATCTTTAATCATCAAATCTGATGTCTGTTTTGCAGTGGGTAAGCCGACACAAGGGATAAAATGAGCTGCCTTTGTTAGACGGTCAACCACCACTAGAATGGTGTTCTTCCCCTGAGAGGTTGGTAACTCCACAATGAAGTCCATAGAAATGGATCCCCACGGGCGGGACGGGGTGGGAAGAGGCTGTAACAGACCAGTTGGTGAGGAGCGAGGTGTTTTGCATCTTGCACAGACCTCACATGAAGTGACATAATTCAAAACATCCTTCCTGCAAGTGGGCCACCAAAAGAAACGAGAAAGAAATTCCTGTGTCTTTAGAATTCCTCTATGCCCAGCTATCTTGGAATCGTGAATGAGTTGCAATACTCTTAATCTGACTGTTTCAGGAATATACAGACGTTGTCCCTGAATCCACACACCATTCTTAAAGACAAGACTTACGTCCCTTGGGGGTTGTGCCAAAAAGGAATCCGCATGGTATGCTTCCTTGATGTCCTTAAGTAGGTCTTGATTATGAATTACTCCTAGGAATCTAGAGTCAGGAAGAATAGTCTTAGGAGGAGTAATTGGATGTGTCTCTGCTGAGTAAATCCTAGAGAGTGCATCAGCCTTTCCATTGCGCGATCCTGGTCTATAAGAGATGATAAAATTAAATTGGTTTAAGAAAAGATTCCAGCGAGCCTGGCGAGGAGTCAGGCACTTAGCCGACCTGATAAACTCAAGGTTACGATGGTCTGTCAGGACGACTATTTGCTGTGCAGCTCCCTGAATAAGGTGTCTCCATTCTTTGAAGGCGGCAATAATGGCCAACAACTCTCTATTGCCCACATCGTAGTTCCTCTCAGCCGAAGACAACTGCTGGGAAAAGAAGGCACAGGGATGCAAGACATTCTTCTCACCTGTTCTCTGAGAGAGTATAGCTCCAACGGCACAGTCTGAAGCATCCACCTCTATTATGAAGGCAAGCTCGGGGTTGGGATGTACTAGGATAGGTGCAGTGGTAAATTTATCTTTTAGACGGGAAAATGCTTCCTGGGCTTGGGGAGTCCAGGAAAACCTAGACTCTTTCCGGGTAAGTTGAGTGATAGGTGACACTACCTCAGAGAAATTTCTAATGAAACGTCTATAGAAGTTGGCAAACCCGATGAAGCGCTGTACCTCCTTCACATTTCTAGGACTTGGCCAATCCTTCATGGCTTGGGTTTTGCTTCCATCCATACTAATTCCTTGTGTAGACAGTACATACCCCAGAAATTGAATTTCGGTCCTATGGAATTCACACTTTTCAAGTTTGATGTAAAGATGATTTTGTCTTAGACGTTCCAAGACCATTCTCACATGTCCATGATGTTCCTCTGTGGAGTTAGAAAAAATTAGAATATCATCCAAATAAATTACCACGAATGTATCTAGGAGATCCCTGAAGATGTCATTCACCAAGTGTTGGAAAGTGGCTGGGGCGGTACTCAGACCAAAAGGCATAACTAGATATTCAAAGTGTCCATAGCGTGACCTGAATGCAGTCTTCCATTCATCCCCAGGTCTAATACGGACTAAGTTATAGGCCCCACGAAGATCTAGTTTAGAAAAAATTTTGGCATGTCGCACTCTCTCCAATAACTCAGGGATTAAAGGCAATGGATAACGGTTTCTAATAGTAACCTTATTGAGTTCCCTATAGTCTACGCATGGTCTCAGAGATCCATCTTTCTTCTTTACAAAGAAGATGGGTGCACCTGCAGGAGATGAAGAGGGGCGTATGAAGCCCTTGGCTAGATTTTCATCTATGTAATCCTTTAAAGCCTTTAGCTCGGGCCCCGCCAGGGGGTAGATCTTACCAAAAGGTATCTCTGCTCCAGGCAATAATTCAATTGGACAATCATATGGACGGTGAGGAGGAAGCTGGTCAGCGTTCTTCTTGTCACATAAATCCACATAGTCCTGGTATACAGCTGGTAGTTCAGGGACTGACATGATTCCTTTAGGAACAGAGCAAGCTGAAACTTTTGGACTCATCTGTTTCTCTGGAAAGTGTAATTCCTTGGTCTCCCAGTTAATGGTAGGATTCTGAGCCTGCAGCCATGGTAGCCCTAGAATAATGGGAAAGTGGGGAGAAGAGATAAGCATAAAAGACAGTTTCTCTTGATGATCTTTACCCATAAGAACCCTCAAAGGCTCTGTTTCCTGATCCACTGGTCCAGAGGTCAGCAGGGAGCCATCCACAGTTTCCATCTGTACTGGAGTAGCCTTCTTCACTGAACGTATTCCCTGTTTCAGAGCAAAGGAGACATCCATAAAATTTCCACTTGCCCCTGAGTCGATCATAGCAGAGCTAGACACCCAAGCTGAGTCAACCCAGAGTTTGATGGAAAGAAAGCAATGAGAATTGTTTTTCTTACAACTCAGCTGGGACACCGCTGAGGAAACTTGAAAAATGGCAGCGTTTACACAGTCAACGTCCTCAGAGGTAACGGAGTTTAAGTCCGAGAAATCAAGATCTGTTGCTGCAGATCTCTCTGGAGCCTGAGGCTCGGACCTGACAGATCCCCTCTCGCAACACTCACAATGAATGAGTGCTGCAGTAGTCTTACGAGAACGGCTGGGGCAGTTTATAATGAAGTGCCCTGACTTACCACAATAGAAACATAGATTCTCCTTAAAACGATGTTCCTTGCGTGCATCACTAACCCGTCGTTGTAAAGAGTCTACCTGCATGGGTTCAGTTCAGGTTCCCGTGTAATCCTACTCAAAGGTTCCTTAGCTGGAGAGGAAGGTAGGAAAAGGTTAGTACGATTGCTTTCGAACCATCTCTCTTGCCTGCGTTCAGTCAGACGAGTATCAATACGGATGCAGTAGTTAATAAAGTCACCTAACGCAGTGGGAGGGTCGGCACGAGCAAGTTCATCCTTAATCAGTGGAGATAACCCCTTTCGAAAAATAGATTTTTTGGCGGAACTGTCCCAGGTGGTATCAAGGGCCCATCTCCTGAAATCCAAGGCATATTCAGCTACCGAGTGCTTACCTTGGCGCAAAGCTAACATGGCTGCTTCAGCTGTTGCACCTCGATTGGGGTCATCAAACACCTGCCCCATGGCTGAAATAAAATCATCAAGGTGATTCAAACAATCATCCTCAGTCTCAATCAGAGGGTTTGCCCACATTAAAGCCTTGTTGGTAAGCAACATAATTATAGTAAGCACCTTAGATCGTTCAGTGGGAAATTGTGAAGCATGTGCAGAAAAGAAAAGATTGCATTGATTAATAAATCCCCTGAATTTCTCACATTCACCGCCAAAACGAAAAGGGGGCAACTTGGGAATCCCAGCACTCGGGGCTACGGCAGGAGCCTGGACTCGCCCCTCTAGAACCTCAATCCTGGCTCGCAAATCCTGGGTAGTCTGTCCAACCACTTGCAAATTGTGATTATTGAGGTCCTGTAGATTTGTAAAACGGGTCTTTATATTCTGCAAATCTGCAAGGATATTATCAGTCACTCCGCAAAGTTCCTTTATGCGGGCCTCCATTTTCCAGATCTTTTAAGACAGGATTACTGGAAGAAGAGGAGAGAAAAAAAACAATAGTGTTCACCTGTGGCAACACTGCAGAGAGAAAAAAAAATTAAGGGAACTGCTCACCTGGAATGGTTGTGAGAAGTCACAACCACTATCATCACAGAAAGTTTCAACCAGACATCTGATATCCAGAGTTACAGCAGACAAAAAAAGAGAAAAGAAAGGAAAAAAAAAAAAAAACAATAGTGTTTACCTGTGGTAACACTGCAAAAAGAAAAAACTTAAGGGAATTGCTCACCTGGAATGGTTGTGAGAAGTCACAACCACTGTCATCACAGAAAGTACAACCGGACGTCTGATATCCACAGTACAGCAGACACAGCCTTCCAGACCCAGCAGACACTAACGCTTTGGCTTCAGAATCTTGTAATGTATGTAGTACAGTTCATATAGCGTCTTGTGCTTGGGTGCGAAGAAAACACAGGAGTCACAGGTTTGATATAGAAAAGTCCTGTATTACTTCATACAAGTTGGTAGAAATAGTCACACCGTTTGCAGACACAGAAACAGGAGACACAGCAGGCCAGAGTAATCCAAGCTCAGCAATCACTCTCCAATACAGATTCAGGATCTTCTTCTCTGTTACCGTAAGTCCATGCAAACGTGGGTCTTTCAAAGAGCAGGGTTCAGAGTCCACAAGTGCTTCAGAGTTCCTCAGTAGGAATAGCTGGAGTACAAGGTCCAAGGCTTACAGGAGTCAAGTCACAGGTTCACTGCAGGCTAGATTCTGAAGCACTGATTGCTCAGCTGTGGCTGCTTAAGAAGCAAAGGAGAGAATCAGGGCGGGAACATGCAAGCTTGAAACTCCATTTTGACTGAGGGCAAGATAGCTGCAGCAAGACAGAAAGTAAAATGGCTGACGAACAAACTGAGTTTCAGGAATATATACATAGAACCTTACATTAAGTCTTGGATGTCCTGAAACATTCCTAAATTTTCCTGAACCACAGTGGGAGATATGTATCTCTGGGGCGGATAGGATACCAGTTCTATTCTGTAACCTTCCTTTATAGTTTGTAGGACCCACTCGTTTTTGGTGACCTTTTCCCAGTTCTCTGCCGAGAACAAAAGTCTGCCCCCTATGTGCCTGGCGTCATTGTTTTCTAGGTTTTGAGGAAGATCCAAACAGTGAACTCCTATTTCCTCTATTTTGAGTATAGGAACCCTTATATGTTCCCCTGCTAGGTCTACCTGTGTCCTTATAAAATGGTTGTCTACGGAAGGCTGGTTTCTTCCGAAAGGATTGAAACTTTTAGGCTTCTCCTCTGGAAATCCTTTTTTGCTATCTGAGGCCTCCAGAATATCATCCAATGCCTGACCAAATACCTTTGATCCTGCAAATGGTAATGAACATAATTTATTTTTAGAGGCATTATCCCCCGACCAGGATTTCAACCAAATAGCCCTCCGGACTGCATTGGATAAAGAGCTATTTCTGGCAGAAAACCTGACTGACTCAGCCGAGGTATCAGCCAGAAAGGCTGTTGCTGACTTAATAAGAGGAAGAGATTCTAAAATTTCAGCTCTAGGGGTCCTATTAGCCAGTTGATCCTCCAGCTGACTCATCCAGAAACACATAGACCTAGCTACCGAAGTAGCCGCAATATTGGTCCTTATTAAGGCCGCCGAAGACTCCCAGGCCCGCTTAAGGAGGTTGTCCGCCTTGCGGTCCATAGGATCTTTTAGACTTGAAGAGTCCTCAAAAGGAATCGAAGTCTTTTTAGCCACTTTTGCAATTGGCACATCAACTCTAGGTGTTTCTTCCCACAGCTTTGATTCCTCAGGATCGAAAGGAAGACGATTTTTAAAGTCACGTGACATTACCAGTCTCCGCTCTGCGTCCTTCCATTCACACAGAATCATGGTTTTTATATGGTCACTAATAGGAAAAACTTTATCGATCTGAGCTGTAAGACCTCCAAACATCAAATCCTGTCTGGATTGGGGTCGTGGGACATCTTCCATATGCATAGTACTTCTTACAGCCTGGACCAAATCATCCGTATCTTCCACTGGGAACAGGTACCTCCTGGCCTTTTCCTGGACTTCCGTCTGAACTTCACCTTCTTCCTGCTCCGAGTACTGCCATGGTATACATGATGTCATTACTCCCAGAACTTGCATAGCTCTTCGAATGGTAACTCGGTTCTTTACCATCTCTGCCACTTTCTTTTTCAAAGATCTTTGCTTGACCTCTGGCAGGAAAGCTGTTCTGGCTCTTGAATCGAGGAGTACTCCTAAAAATACTCTTTTTGTACTGGGAGTTAAGTGAGATTTCTCTCGATTTATCACCCAACCGAGAAATTCTAGTACCGCCATTGTTCGCTCTGTATGTTAATTTAGAATTTCTGCTGATCGAGCCACTAACAGAAAGTCGTCCAAGTAAGGTATTACTACAATTCCTTGGTTTCTTAGATAGGCTACGACCTCTGATATTAGCTTCGTAAAAACTCTGGGAGCAGAAGCTAGTCCGAATGGCAGACCCTGAAACTGGAAGCCTTAATCAGGATCCTCAAGTCAGATAATAACGAAGATCTTTCTTGCTCCAAGACTGCTGCTGTACAAGTACAACAGACCGCTTTTTATAAGCGTCAGGAAGCTTCGTCTGACATGTAGAACAGCGATTAGTTTTCGCCGAGGCTTTGCCTCTCTTCACTGTCTGCAAAGGTGTAGATGAAGTATCCTTGTCCTAAGTAATACAACAATATGTATACTAAGGATCGAGTCTGGATTACTTAGTGAGAGTGGAGTTTTTGCGCTATGTGCACTTACCCCTGCCTCCTCTCTGGATTTCTCAGACTCCATGTCCATCCGCAGAAAAGGTTTACTTTGCTGCCTTAGGACTACTATGGTAGCTGCTGCACGTACTCTGTTACCAGATTAGCGATCAGCATTCAAACGCTACCTTTCGCGCGCTTTTATAGCGTTCTGCGACGTCTTTAGCGCCGCCCATACTGCGTTCCACCTGGAACGCAAAAACCAAACGTGACGCGCTTTCCATACCTTTTTGCGTTCTACTTCCGAACGCATGAAGTTTTGCGATACCTCTGAGACGCTTTCCGACCTCCTGCGTTCTATTCCGGAACGCCCGCTGACCTCACGTTTTCGCGTCACCGGAAGTGACGCTCAGTTTCCAGTCGAGGCCTGTTCAGCGTTCCTCCCTGGACCAGGAGGAAGACGCCTGAGCCGAGAGCCTCCCAACGGAAGGAGCGGCTCTTACCCGGGAGCTCGTCCGCCCCTGGTCTTTGGAGCAGAGGGACTCCCAAGGAGGGAGTTTCGGCTCTGGACCTCTTGACAGGGGGAAGGATTTGGACGAACCGCACGATCCCCCTGGGCCCGGTAAGTTACTGCGTTCCTCGCAGCGATCTCTCGTGTGTCCCTCCATGCAGGGACAGGAAAAACACTGAGGTATAGGGGGAGGAGTGGGACCTTTTAACCTCTCGTGTGCTTCCTGTCCCTGTAAGGAGGAGGAGGACGTCCTCCATAGTGCTGTCAGGGGGACGTCCTGGAAAAAGCATTTTTTAGTGTTTCATAGCAGCCAAATATAAAAACCAGACAAAGTTCTGGTATCGCTGTAATCGCACTAACCCAAAGAAAAAAGTTGCCTAATCACTTTTACCGCACGAGGAATGGCGTAAAAAATAAATAAAACCAATTCTTCACCTGCTGTTGATTTTTTCATACTGTCTCCGAAAGATCACAGTAAGGCTCAACTCACATTTATCCTGCGCTCTGCGCTCACATCGGGGTTTCCGTGTAAATCTCTGAAATACGTGATTCAGACTGAACCTTTGGCGGAAGATTCCTTATAATGAAGCAGATGGAGGCACTGTGGACGCCATAGGACCTGTGATCCGGCGGTGTCCGTCTTTTTAGGCTTCCATAAAAGTGCCATTGACTACAGTTTTAAAAAGAAGGACACCGCGGAACAGAGGCCAGACGGAGTCCAGAGTAAGTCTGCTGCCTCATTATACTAAATGGATCCATTGTGGTTATATCTGTCACGTCACTCAGAAATTTAAATGGAAACCCCAAAGTAAGTGCTCAGAGTAGCACACCAGATAAATGTGATCATAAATGTTATGTAAAATGTTCCCAATAAAAGCTTCAACTCCAACCACAAAAAAGCAAGACCACACTCAGGTCTGTCATCTGTTAACGGAAGTATAGTGGGCTTCCACGCTACTGGTAGCACAAAGTCTCTGGAAAAGCTAAATTGCTCCTCCCTCCCCAAAAGAAATTCAGCAAATTCTCCACTCCCAAATACATATGCCCCTCTCCCTTCTGAGCCCCAGTGGGCCTACACATTTAGAGCCCACATGTTTGACATTTCTATAGTGGTGAGAGCCCGCCTAATTTACAGGTGCGTGTCTCCAGAAGCACGGGCTGGGCATAGTGTACTGGTGACTGCAACGTACTGGTCATTATAGTGTACTGGTCACTACAATGGCACTTTGTAATTTTCACTCAGCAACATCCACTGCTTTATGTTTCTGGAAAACAACCATGGAGTGAAAATCATCACTACTTGTGTAGATGAATTCCCAAAGGGTTATAATTTCCAAAATGGGGTAACTTGAGAGGGGATTTCTAGCACTTAGGGGCTCTTTATATGGAATCCGCAAACTATTCTAGGAAAATCTGTGCTCCAGGAGGCAAATAAAACTCTGTCCCTGCCGAGTCTCTCCATATGGCTACACAGTACTATACATCCACGGGGTATTTCTACATTAAGCAGAAATTGTGGGACAAATTCTGGTGCCATTTTTTACCCATTTCACAGTATGAAAATGTAAAACTTGGGGCTATCACACGAACTTGGTAGTAAAAATGTTATTTTTTCTTCACTGTCCAATGGTATAAAAGTCTGTGACACGTCTGTGTCAATATAATCACTGCACCCTAGATGAATTCATTGAGAGGTTTAGATTGCAAAATGGGGTCACTTATGGGGATTTCTATTGTGTTGGCACCTCAGGGGCTCTGACAATATAACATGGTACCCTTAAATAAGTGCAGCAAAATCTGCACTGTAATATGGAGCTACTTTCCTTCTGAGCTTTGCATTGTGCTTCAAAAGTAGTTTTCGACCACTTATCGGGTATCGATGAACTCAGGAGAAATTGCACAACAAATGTTGCGGTCCATTTTCTCCTGTTACCCTCGTGAAAATATAAAATTTGGAGCTAAAAAGATCTGCGGAAAAATTTGATTTTTTTATTTTCCCGGCTTAAAGTTATAAACTTCTGTGAAGCGCCTGGGGTTCAAGGTGCTAAATAGACATCTAGATAAGTTCACAAAGGGGTCTATTTTCCAAAATGGTATCACTTGTGGGGTTTCCACTGTTTAGGTACATCAGGGGCTCTCCAAATGCGACAAGTCATTCGCTAATTATTCCAGCAAATTTTACATTCAAAAAGTCAAATAGCGCTCCTTCCCTTCCAAGCCCTGCTGTGCGCTCAAACAGTATTATTCCCCCAGATATGGAATACTGGCGTACTCAGGAGAAATTGCACAAAAATTGTATGGAGCAATTTCTCCTATTACCCTTATGAAAATGTAAAATTTGGAGCTAAAAAAATATTTATTTGGAAAAAATTTAACTTTTTTATTTTCACAGCTCTACGTTATAAACTTCTGTGAAGCACCTGTGGGTTCATGGTACTCAATACACATCTAGATATGTTCGCTAAGGGGTCTTGTTTCCAAAATGGTGTCACTTTTGGGGGTTTCCACTGTTTAATCACATCAGGGGCTCTCCAAACATGACATGGAGCCAGCTAATTATGCCAGCAAATTTAATATTCAAAAAGTGAAATGGCGTGACTTCCCTTCCGAGCCCTGCTGTGTGCCAAAACACTGTTTTTCCCCTACATATGGAGTATCGGCATGCTCAGGAGAAATTGCACAACATATTCTATGGTCAATTTTCTCCTGTTACTCTTGCAAAAGTAAAAAAAAAATAGGTCTAAATGAAAATTTTTGTGAAAGAAAGTTAAACGTTTATTTTTCCTTCCACATTCCATTAATTCTTGTGAAGCACCTGAAGGGTTAATAAACTTATTGAATGTGGTTTTGAGTATCTTGAGGGGTGCAGTTTTTAGAATGGCGTCACTTTTGGGTATTTTCTGTCATATAGACCCCTCAAAGTGACTTCAAATGTGAGGTCGTCCCTAAAAAAATAGCTTTGCAAATTCTGTTGCAAAAAATGACAAATCGCAGGTCAACTTTTAACCCTTATAACTTCCTAACAAAAAAAATATGTTTCAAAAAATGTGCTGATATAAAGTAGACATGTGGGGAATGTTATTTATTAACTATTTTTTTACAATATGATTCTCTGATTTAAGGGCTAAAAATTAAAAGTTTGAAAATTGCGAAATTTTCGCCACAGTCATATCAAAGAAATTTTACCAGTAACCTAGAGTACAATATCTAGGAGAACACAATGTCA